>OW796106.1:7517601-8134312 GCA_941860345.1 Chrysodeixis includens | reverse complement strand
TTTGACCTCAAACCAACAAATTCAGTAATCAGTTCGCCTCCCATTTCATCTTTAAACAATCCAGGAACTTTCTTATTAATTTGCGGTATCATAAATTCATTATTAATGCTGTAGTTGCTAGTATCAAAGTACTGTAAAAACTTATATTTAATATCTTTATAGAAATCATTCGTGTATAATATATATATAAAAGAATCCGTGTCTGTATAGCATAATTGTACTCTGTCGCCGTAAAAAGGCTTAACTATATTATAATGAAAATGATACATGTGTGATTTAGATAGTTCTAAAACAGTAAAGCCTATGTATATTGGTTTATCTAATATTAAATGATCCGGTTTCATTTGTATTGCTACTAAGTTTTCCGATAAAACTGAAGCACTATGAAAATATGGATTGCTTATGAGTCTTTCAGCACAGATATATTTTTTGGTTTTATTATTCGGACTATTCCATGAATTTACTAAATGAACAGTCACTCTTTTTTCAGTATTTTCTAAAGTTTTTCCAAAAACGCTATTGTTTAGTAACTTAAAGAAATCCTGTTCAAAGACACTTTTTGCGTTTTGTCGTAATTTTGTATTTAATTCGATATATTCCTTTAAATATGCACTTTGTCGAAACGTAATGACTCTATGTATTTTACGTAGTAATAAACCATGTTCAAGACATTTCTTTAAGTGTACATAATGGATCACATAGTAATACTTATTGTAAAGATTTGAAATAAGTTTTTCGGTTTTGCCTCCCGGTGGTATGCATTTTTCCGCACAAAAAGGTAAGTCGTTGTGTAAATTATGTAAAGTTTCAGGGTAAAAGAGATCTACTTCTAATATAAAACCCCATTCTGCGTTATCTTCAATATTTTCTATGTCTAACTGATCTATTTCATGTTGGTTTAAAAATCGGAAACCTGAGTGAGGTAAATACTGACACATACTATAGCCGTAAAGATTGTTACAGTCTATATAACTTATAAAACTCCGTGGTTTCGTTGCATCATACGATAACATGTATTGATTATTAGCTTTTGCATAGCGATGGGAACACATACATAAACCTCCCCTAATACCGCTTTGAATCATTCGCACAATAGATAGATCTGTTATGAGTTCTAATTTAACTCCTGTCTTTAAAAGCATTGCATCAAACGATAAACTAGGAGCAGTAATGTAAAACGCGGGGTCGAGCTTATAATGCAACTTACAAGTTTTTCGAAACTTTTGAAATATATCCGTTAGTAATAATACGTCAGTCTTTAAATATAAGTCAGTATATTCACCCATTGTCTTTATGTTAAATGTGCACCATACCGATTTAGCGTGGTTATAGTCCTCCTGTGAAATATGTTCATTACTTAAAGAGTTGAAAAAATCTTTTTTTGCTGGTAACGTTTTTTCTTCATAGCATTTCCAATTGCTCACGTAATCGTAAGGATAAATGCCTTTTCGTGTAAGTAAATAAAACTGATCATTTATAGGGAAATGAAAGCGCAAGCTAATAAAATCATCAATTTGCATAGTTTTTGACAGCTTATCTAAACTAGTGCCCAAGAAATGAAATGAATCTAAAAATCTAATTTGTATGTATTCATTCTCGTTGATATGCATAAATTTAGAAAATGATATATATTTTTCTTTGGTTTTAGGGATGATATTTAACTTGCCAGGCGTTTCACCTAATTTTTTAATAAAAAGATGACAGTCGTATCCTGACAAATTATGAAAAAAGATAGGTATAAACATAGGCATCTTATATTGTAAATTACAATGTCGATGAGCTGCACCACGATATCGACCAGTAATATGACAATGATCTCTGACTTTATTATTCCATAGAAGATTATCGCATATGTGACATTTCCAAGCTTTTTCGTAATGTATTGCGTCTTTCTCAGAAAATATAATTGAAACATTTTGAGTTAATATCTTATAAATTCTCTTGATGTCTTCAGTAAGTAACTCTATAAATTTGGATACACAATCAATACCACGATAAGTTTTGAATTCATTGAAATTATCATTGCATGATGAAACAATATTATACGCGAAGGCTGAAGGAATGTGTCGTTGTAAGCGTGACGTGTTAGCGGTGTCCGATTCATGGCCGGAAATCGGTTCGAGTAATGTTTCGAAATCAGCATAGATAATGAATGGAACGTCTTGTTTTTTGTTATAATTTTTAAATTGTAGGAATGTTCCTTTATCGGGCAAAACAGTAACAACCCCCGCACACAAATGTTTTTCAAAACGATCTTCACTAGGGAAAAACACTAAACAGGTTTCGCAAAAATATATCTTACTATGATGCTTTGTTATTTGGCTTTTTACGAGGCGTGATAAATCTTTAATAAGACAATAATGAGATGATTTAGAATTTTCCAAAAACAGTAAATGAATTATCTTGGATTTATAATTAATTCTATCGGATTTGTATAGAGGCCCCGTTATAGTCTTACTACCTCTTAACCCGTAAACATAAATATTTAAAAAAGGATTGTTTCTTTCAAAAGTACATATATCTGAAAAAGAGATTGGAAATGATATATCATTTACGTTCAAGACGTCGCGGAAATGAGGATACGATGTTACTCTCTCAGGATGCTTATTGGTCGGATATAAAGCGGCAACTACACACCACAAAAAACAACACTTGTCATTATTGTGAATATTTAAACATGCTTTCTTATTTTTAATATATTTCGGTAAATCTATAAATTGTGATCCACTAAGAGGTTGATATTTATTAATATTAATTTCTAGATGCGAATTTTTTAAAAACGTCCATCCGCTATCCCTTTCTTGAAAATCATCAATTTTTTTTAATAACATTAGTCCAGCTTTTTCATAGATAGACTTGAAATTGGAATTGAAATGAAGAATAAAGTTTTTTGTTGCAAAAGACTTTAACTCTTGTACATCATTTTTAAACATTAAAAAATAAGCGAAATATTCAAAATTAATTTTAACAGAATAATGTTTTTTAAGCGAAGTATCAATTAAAGATTTAACTTGATCATGAATACTTTTTAGGAAACTCTCTGGATAAATATTTATTTCGGTTTTAGGTGTGGTAATCCGATAACTTGTAATACGTCCTTTCAAACAGGAATGTATCATTTCGACGTTATCACTGATACGTATAGTACTATTATTTTTATGCTTATTAGTTCGCAGATGGCTACACCAACGACGAAAATCCACCTCAATGTTGCAAACCGAACAGAAGGGCATTTTTCAGAAATATGTTAACAATTTTTCTTAAAAAATAATGAGTTACCTGCTATTTCTTGATATATATATCTAAAGATTAAATTTACAACTGTTTAAGTACGTATGATTACAGCAAGTTGGTTTTCTAATCTTCACGCTTTTAATTAGTTGTTAGTCAGCTTCCAATCCCGCCGTGCTCTGAAATCAGATACGTAATTTAAAATTAATATACATAAAATGATTTAATAAACGCCTCTTACTTGCGTTATAGGAGATAAGATAAAAAAAAATGAACCACAAACAAGATTTATAATTTCACGGAACTGTGAAAACCATTCAACCAGGTAAAAGTTTGATCACTATCATGATAATATGATAAAACGATTACAAACCTTCAAATATTCACCAGACAATAATATCGTTCGCATTCGATGTCTAAGTAAGTTAACACTCTCTTCTTACGTATTTTATGTCTCTGGTTGCCACCTCTGCAGATATACAAGTCTTAATAAATAATCGTCTGAAATGAGAAAAATAAAAATAAAATGTTTAGTAATAGATAATACAACATAGTAAATTAAATTAAAGTTACAGTTAACAATTACCTTTAAATAATTCTGCTAGCAATCACTATATTTTTATAATTTGTATTTAGTTAGTAGTATAGTTCATTTAAAACAAAATATTTATTTTAATACAGTTTTATAAATTAAAGACACATTTGCCAATATTGATACCTAATGTGTATTTGGTCAAAACAAAAGTATCATATTAATAATTGTAACCTCACACCGGAAAAATTTATAAAATTGATGATTTTCAATAGGTACTATGATTGCGCAGCACACAACTATATTGCAAGAATGCAATTTCAAACAGGGTTGACATCCAAATGCAAATCAATTATTATAATACTTTTTACTACATTTTAACCAACTTACAAAAAGGAGGAGATTTGATATTCGATTATTGTTTTATTGATAACATAGATATTTTAAATTTTAAATTGATTGATAATATTTACAGTAGCATAAAAGTTTTGGTGGGTGTCATAGTAAAGTTTTTATTTTATTTTTTTAATAATATAAAGTTAATTGATTGTAATCTGTATATTTCTCTATATGAATGTAATTACACCACAGTTTTAAGATGTATTTTTTCTTTATTTATCTGTCCCTCTAAGTCTTCATAGAATTTACCACTACTTGATAATTAATATTTCACATAATAAGTCCGATTGTAGAAAATAGTTTATCAAAACACAGCTAATTTGGTAATAGTTAGCACTTTCAAAATTTAACAGTAAAAATGAAATCGTTAGTTCATCGACAATAACATGATAATTATACTGACAGCCCTGAATCCTTTTGCTGCATTAGCATATAAAAGTTCATACTTATATTTTTTTCTTTAAGTATAATACGTACAAATAAGAAATGTCTTATTTGTATATTGTTTTATGAAATAAAATTCCTTTTAATTTAGCAAATCTACATGACTATTCTGACTTATAAGGTAGCGTTTTCGGAGCTCAATATTATCAGAATCGAGTTCGAGCTTCAGTTGACTACCAAGTACATCGCTACAGTACAAGTATTCTACAGTACAGTGCATTCAGTAATAGTTATATTGTTTTAATTATACTTCAAGTGGCTGCTATTTAAAATGTAAGTCTTTATATTTTTTATTGATTTCTTTATTCAATTTAATTAAACTTTACTGTTATTTACTTTTAATCATATGTATCTAATTTTTTGCATTTATTCTATTGAATCTTATAGTTTTCTAATAAAATCAGAACTGATTATAAGTTCAAGTATTCGTATTTATTACTACTTAGTAAATTCCAAGTCGATAAATATTTAGTTTTTTCTTTCATTATAACAATTTCAAGTGATAATATTTCTTAAACTAATTGAAACATGTTTAATAATTTTATAGGTCGGACTCTGAGTGTGATCAACACCGCAACTCTACAGATGTTGAATGCAATGCTGAGCTCCACCCAAAACGTTCTAATCCTTCGAGCAAGCGTAAATCTACTTCCGTCAAGAAATCCTCTGCTACTTTAAGGTAATTATACAAAATCTATATTATGTATTAATGATATATAAATATTGGTAAATAAATTTCAACTGACTTACCTTTGTTATATTCAAACAGTATTGGTAAACTTCACGTTCATTTTCATATTCTGATAAGTATCTAATGTATAGTGAATTAACAATGATTTGTTTGTTTGTTTCAGAAAAAAAGCGAAATCGTTGGACATATTCAATCTTAGTCGTGACTGTAACGACTCTAAAGATCCTTCCACGATCGCATTGTCTTCGTTCTTCGTAAATAAAGTGGCAAACGGTAACGAACGTCGAACAATAAACGCGGTGGGTGAGTATCTAATCGATTTGAAAGTTTACCAAACCAACGATGCAAGCAATACTAATTCACTGGATCTCTGGAAGAAAGCATTAGTTCGGATAAAGTTCCAAACGGACGACGATTCACCGCAATGGCGCAGGCTTCAGTCTCTAGTGCAGTCGGTGCATGAAATGTGTGAGAGCCAACCAACATTTATATCACATTAACCTATTATGTTATGAGTATAATAAAATAAAATAATATATTGTACATGATGTTTCCTTTCTCAACTGAAACCTTTCGCATGAAGTTTACTGCACACGTTGTGCATTGCTAATCGCAACTATAAGCGGGTGGTGTGAAGTTAAATTCTAATGGTTTGCATTCATTCGTATTTACTTATTAATTTTTCATTATAAAACTATAGTAACGTATTATTCTATTCGACGTTGTCGAACATTTAACTATCGGAAATACTAGCGGGTATTCTGCCCGACGACGCGCATGCGCAACCGTTTCTGCTTTGCAGTACGAACACCAACCGAGTCGGTCGTTCACGATTGGGTATTCTAACCACCGCGACGGCGAACTTGTTTTGTCAAGTGAAACCATGTACATATTCCATCCGACGTCGTGAAACATTTAATTACCAAAAATATTATTGGGTATTCTGTCCCACGACGCGCATGCGCAAGCATGAGCAAAGTGGGACAGAATGCCCAATAATATACTACTTATGATATATTATTATAATCTCAATAAGAAGCACTTTACATTTTCACAGCAAATGATGGAATAATACAGAAAAGTATTTCATTCGTATGTAAAAAAATTAAAGGCACTTAAGAGCCTTTCTCCATAAAGAACTTTAAAAAAATAAAGCTTCAACTGTTTCTGAAATATCTCAAATACAAAGTTTTATTGCTGGATAAGTTATTTTAAATGGAAGACCGATTCGATCCTTATTTCAATTGAATTACGTTACAGTCCTTATCGTTCACCTACGAGCCGTCGAACTAATTGATATGCAAAGGGGAACGAAGTTTAATTAATTCCAGATAGTACGAAACTCTTGGTGTAAGGACTTGTACGTTGATTACCGCTTCGAAAGTTTTCAACCATTTTTTTGGTTAGGTTATCACTGGTGGGTAATGTTATTGGCAGATTTATGAGACTGGTAGATACTGTGGTTTTATTCTATTAAGTATTTTTAATCCAGGCTATTTTATGTCACTCAAAATATTATAAGTGGATCTTCTTTGACAGGATTTTCAGGTATACACTTTATGTGCAAAAGCACATAAAGTGTATCGCTATATTTTTGGATAAACTTAAAATTCAACCCAAAAGGTAATATTTAGTGATTTATCTTTTCCTTCGAGCTCCACGAAAGGCAGTAAACTAGCTGAAAGTGGCGAATCTCATCCCCATTCCAAACATGAACATTTGAAATTGCTTTTAGAAACACTTCAGTCGGAAGGCGTCCGTTTCAAGACGTTGCTCCATCGCGGACCGTCCTTAATAGCCTGTATTTACTTTTATGAAAGTTCAACGAAAACTTTGTAGCCCCCGAAATTAAAAGCAACGCCCAAAAAGGAGAAACAAAATTAAGGCGACGGTAAACATAGATAATAACTCCCCTTTGCCCTCGAGTGCCTCAAAAAGACAAGCCACTTTCATAAATCTCCACGGTGGTTAACGCCTCGTCCGCAATACGAGAAACAAGGGAGAATGGCTTCGAGCGACAACGGGAAGGGACCAAAGTTTTAAGTACTCTTCAGTAAAATGTTTTCACCGAATGATCTCTTTCGCCTCTACTGTGAATTTACTTGTTAATTGTCTAAGATGTGAATTGGAGTTATAATGTTATGGAGATCGGGTGTTATGAGCTCAGCAAACTTTGTCGACTCTGAATATAATTGTAATATATAATGCGGGGTGATAAAGACCCACGAACAATACCTCGGTTGTAAAATTAAAACAATCTTAATGATCCTTTTACAACTCGACCGTTCTTAACTATAAATCTGGAAAGTTTCTTGAGTTATACTATTTTTCAATCTGTTCAGAAAACTAATTAGAGGGTGAATTCCATTAACCGAGATAGTCTGGGCTCCTTAAATTTGATAGCTTGAATTGATGTACAGTGCTTTTAAATACTCTTATTAATTACTATTATTATAAAGATTTTTTGAGTTACTCATTAATTAAGAATTCTATTTGATACAGTATTCAAAGACTTTACTAGCTCGTGCCAGTAGAAAACTAGATCAATAAGCAATGTAATACATTCTTGATTTATGACCAGAGTCCATAAAAATGATTATTTACTTAACCATAACAATATGACATCAAATGGATATAAGCAATCACATTGATAGATAAACAATAAAAACTCGCATTCGACGAATGGGCTCTCATTTACTAGAAATAAAAGCTTGATACGGTGTCTGATGTTACACTTAAGAGATTTTATTGATTCGACGACGCTATCAGTCAAGACTGTACGAGCGGCAATCCTTAAATGAATTATTCATGAGGCTGCGAGCGCTGCCGTCTCTTTTCTAATAGTGGTTAGCGAGACAAGACTGGGATGAAGGCTCGGGCTCGATCCCTCATACGCAAGGATTAGGAAGCCGCCAGCATACCCCACTCTCGCATATTGCGTCGTGTTTTGTTTTTATTCACCTATGAACGGGAGTCACGCTGGGAAAGTAAATAAAAATAATATTATCATCTTTATTGTCGTTTACGCAAGTTATATTATCTATGTTTATAGCCGCTTTATTTGTTTGCCGTAATATTTTGCTATCGCTTTAAAGCGGGCGCTTTATTTAATGAGCACATTTTGTTTATGAACAGTCAAATGTTTTAAAGAAACTGTTTTATTAAATCAGTTTTATTGGTACTACGTATTGCAAAATTAGATTGGGAGTTTGATGAGTTATTTAAAAATATAAATTCATTAATAGTCAAATTCATAGTTTCGAAGGAACTATCCACATTTAAGACGTTATCAACTACAAACTCATTACACATTACAAAAACTTTTGCCTGAATCCGTGCACAATATCAATCATAACATTTTAACGCCTTATTTCATGTATTTTTCATTCATTTTCACAACACAACAAATTCACAAGTGTACTAAGAAAATCCTTGCCGGGACATACAATCTGTATCAGACAGGTATGTTTGGCACGACATTGATGCGGGTTCCCCAGATAAAGAATTCTTTTTTTAGACGACTAATACCAATTACGGCCCCGTCTTAGTGTGTATTAGGAGGAATATAATTCTTCCGAATATCACGTAATTCAATAAATCCCTATGAAAGGGATCACACTTTTTCCCACGTCGTAATATCACATTCCACTCGTCATAAAAACGGTACCATCTATCCGACGTGGATGTATGGTTGGTAATAATTCACGTCAATATTCATTCGTGTCAAACAAATCGTAAAATGTGTTCTGCCCAGGTTCGAATGCGAATGTTTCACAATATAGCATAGGAACTTTTGTAGCCAGTTTTGATTTAAATTTTATATTTGACGTTTCTAATAAATACGGCTACATTTTATGCGTGCTGTCCGAATGTATCACAAATCACGGTTTAGGTTTTCATTTACAGTCGTATTGTGCTCGCGTTGCTGTCATTAAGTTTGTTTTGTTATGAAAAAATTGCGTGGTGTAACTGATAGGGAAAATTGGGATTTGAGTATCAAATTAAATTTTTATTCCATAATATATTTTTTTTTATTTAAACGTATTTATATATTAGAGGAAGAGGGATTGCTCAGAAGTGGATTTTAAGGTGGTAGAAAAGTATCTACGTCTAATTTTCGAGCTTGAATAGATTACAGAATGTTTTTACCAATTATATTTGACGTTAATGAGAGAAAATGATTGAATTATAAAAACATCAAAAAATATGTATAGTAATAATAATATGAAAAATAAGTTTCTAGGTAAATCTGACAAAACCATAAAATGAGATTCTAATGAACTTTAAGTTTATTCAGATATAAAAAAAAAGTTTATATTTTTTTCGAGATAAAAGAAGATTAAGGCTTTGCTTGTTGAAGTAGCAACATAAAAGGATGATTCTTTTCATCCTTATCTTTTACGATCTCCAAAAAATCTGCTTGTGTTGACCTAAAAAGCTAAAACTTTCCACATTTAAGATGAGTGACTTCAGAACTTAGCGCGTTTACAAAATCTTAAATAAGAAAACCTACGCTTTGTGTATTATATTTTGTACCAAACTTTCGGGAAGTAATTGTCTGGGAATAAAAAATATTTAGGTTCAACTTTATTTCGCTGTGAATTTGATGTAGTTTATGTGTCAAAACAAGTTACAGGACTTATCAAACACCTACAAATATTCTTTCTTTTGGGCATGAAGTATCCAGACTCGTGCTTTTCGACCTTTCAAAAATGAGTGGTGCTAAACTTTTGATGAAACCCACAATTAGCTAGTACATAAGGGAAAATAATTATGAGCGCTTGCCTTGATTTCTTAAAGGGGAGGCTGTTATAAGAATGAGACGCTGCTATAAGGTTTGAGTAAACCGTCTCGCTTCCGCAATCACAACGAGATGCTCTAGTGGTGATAGTAGATGCATTGGCATAACATTAATTTTTAAACAATTTATCTTTTTGACAATAAATACATAAGTAAAGAATGAAAGATAATGTTTTACACTTTCAAAATAGAAATCTTTTGTTCAACAACAATAGTTAAACCCGTGTCCACGAAAGCGAGGAAATCCTTTGCATCCTTTATTCCGTGCATTTGTAGATAAACGTATTTCAGTCCTTACATTATCCATTATGTTAATCTAAGGTCAGCGGTTTATCGTGTCTAAATGGATTAGACCGAAATGTGGTTTTTATCATTCTGTTTTGTAAAGCCTTGAGTTTTGACACATGACAAAGAGTGTCACGTTTTTGTGTTCGCTTTGTAGGCTTATCCGGCTATATGTGGTTGGGCCCTTTATGTGGATCAGCTGCCTATCGTTTGATGTCTAAAATATTCAGTTTTTTTCGTTTGTCATTATCTTTGACGGTAGCTTTGGGTTTGGAGTGGGACTTCTATCTTGGGTTACGAATTTGTTTGCTCAAATATTCCATGTGTTACGTGTATTCAGTCGTATATGTACACATGTCCGTATACACGAGAACCATTCAAATAAGACCTTTTTTATTTACTATTGTACCTCACACTCTTCTGTCTTTTCCCATATCAATCAATTCTTACAGGGATAATCCTGTAAGCTTCACACAAACGTTTGTGTATGATCTGACCTAGTTGCTTAGCCATAAGACTTGAACTAAACGTCAAGTTAACTTGGTAAATAGCCGAAGTTACAAACGAAAACGACTAAAGATAGTGTGGGATGTGATGGACTTCAAAGCTGAGTTTTTATTGAAATGTAAAGATTTAGTGCAAAATCAAAATAAATTAACACGGCTGCAGGAAACAGCAGCTGTTTCAATCATCTGTCATAGATATTTTAATATTATATAATTAACACTTTATGTTCCATAAACGGGCGAAGACACTGATTCCTGTAACACAGGTACCATCTAGCTCAGGAGTCAGGGCTTCAAACTAAAATGTAACCCTCTTTTTATGTCAATAAAACTTTATTATTATTATTATTTGTATCTCTTTCAATTCACGGGATAACTTCTGGGGAAGAAACCCGGTCCTTTTTAAAGGCTTACACGGGGACACAGGTCCAACATGCAGAGGCCTTGTTGAGAACTTTAATCTAAAATGTGATGGGGCACCTACCAAGGGCCAGCCACCCCTGCTCTATGAAAGAACAGACATGGACGGCCCAAGGTAGCTACAAAACTATTGTAAATTATGGATAAAACGAATTTGGGCTATGGATAGGATATGTTGGATGTGTTTATTTCTTAAACTATGGATAACTATGGCACCTGCCTTTCAACACATGAAAATGCAATTAAAATTGGCAGGCGGTGACTCGCCGACTCCAAGATGGGCCCCCTATTGTACCGCCACGATAGGCAGCAGGTGGGCAACACCAGAGAGTAAAGGCTAAGGGGTGTAGAGAGGTGCGACACCGATTTCTTATTATTATTATTATTATAGATGCTAGAGGTCAATGATGATGATGAAGGATTTTATAATAGGAAAGAAATTTCCTGTCCTAACAATTTAGTTTTTCCATTGCAAGTGGACTAAGCTAAAATTTATTTCCAACTATTTCATATTTCTCTTTCTAGAGTTGCTTCTCCAGCAACTTCTTGTAGTCCCTATAAGTAACTCGGCGGAATAAATCTGCTACGTTAGCTATCCCAGTCCATTCTTGGTGTGATAGTATTAAAAGGGTTTAAATGTTCAATGGAGATGTATCCTTTCTACTACTAACAAAAGCTTACAGCTGAGGTGTAGACTGTGGCGAGACATTGTTACCCTACCCTTTTATCGGAAAATCTTCCTTCAGAATAAGAACTTAGGTTAAGTGAGAAATCATTAAACTAGTGTAGCACACCCAGATAATTTACGGCAAATAAAGCTTATTTATTTGGTTGCGAGCTTAGCGTCTAAGTGTAGTTTAGTCCATCAAACGAAATGTCATACTTTTTGTCAGTCATATTAAATTTTCTTTTTAATAACTATGAACTGAATGGGACAATAATTTTATATTTTCCAGCTAATGTACATTATGGAATGCAATTAATAATATGAATATGACTAAGAATAATAAAGAACTGAGAGATGATACTGTGAACGAAACTAAAATGTCTTAATCACTAACTTCTTACTAGATTAAAAAACATACCACGTTTAAGTGAAAAATCACATACCTACAAAAAAGTTTACAAAACAAAAGTTGAAGCGTGAACGAACAAAAGTGTTCTCAGTGTCTGTTGTTGCTTTGCCAATATCCTAGATAATGATCCGTCGAAAAGAGATCTAAATAGATGCCAAGTCGCCTCCCAAAAGACTCCTGCTTACGCTTGGCAAGTTTTCAGTTTTTCTATAAACTGCCCACTTAGCAGCATTTTTTGGTCTGCGGAAAAAGGTTTAGTGGTATCGTTGGAACTATCTTAAACTGTTTGTGGTAATTGAATAAGCCACAGTGCCTATTGGCCATTTTTATTTCACCGATCTAAGCACCTAAAGTGGAGTTTCAGGGATTGTTATTTATTCAGTACAAGATACCTATTTCTGGATAAGTTTACAAAAAAAAAAAAAATAATATTATTAGCTGTTAGTGTTCTACTGCAGGGCAAAGGCCTTCCTTTCCTCCATCCATCTCTCCCAGTCTATCAGTCAGTTTTGAGAAAATTAACCGAGCTCATCCCGCCGAAACAGTATGTCAAAGGAAATGTAAGACCAAAGAGTGTAACCACAACCACGTCTTGAAGTAATATTATTGCGGGTGTTAAAGAGGGACGTTGCTCTACGCCATGTAGTGCGCTATCTCGTTTCCATCCACCGTAATAATGCTTGTTTAAGAGGTTAATATAGGCCCTTAGAAGTGTTTTGTAGGAATTTGAGTAAATTTAGAGGAATTGCAGAGGGTAAAAGTAAAGAGAGAATCTCTGTTAAGAATATTACCTGAAAACTCTAGGAAGAATAAAATCTGAATATCTTTCTAGATAATAAATATTGGTTAATCGATAGACCGCTAAAAAAACAAGAACCAGCCTCGATCCAAATCCCTAACCGATCGGTCTGTAAACAAGACCCTTTTTTATCTATCTATAATTCTATCTATATCCTAATAGCTTTAAGATATATTGCAGATGTTATCCCGGAACCTATAACGAAAAACAGCATCATAAAGTTTGCAAATCACACTTTAATGGCGCGGTATGTGTTTCTTGTAACTGCGGGAGTAATTTAACGGTTTATGGTTTATTTTTGACTTGATAAAATAAATTGTTGATGTGTTTTCGTTTGGTTCGGGAGAACATGCTGTGAGATGCGCTCTTGTAGCAGGTATTATATAAATCTAGTATAATAGAGTATTTGGCTAAAGGTATACCTATTTAGTCCGTATGACAGATTAACCAAAAAAAAATTGGATAATTGCTTATTCTCTTATCGCGTAAATAAAAAATAAAGATGATATAGTGAGTAAATTGCAAGTATAATTCGAGAGCAAAAGATTTATTGTAATTACTTGATATCATCTTTTATCGGAACTAGAATCATTATTGGTCTCTTACTTACCAAAACTAAAGTTATAGGTATTGCACTCGTGCAAAGCTGGGGTGGTTCGCCAGTATTGATCAGAAAACTAAAACTTAATGAACTAAATCAGTTGCACAAACGCTACAAACTTTCTATTTACCAAAACATCTTAAAGAAAATCAAAAATGTAAATAACAAACTTCTGTTCCACTGCAAACATTACTATTTGAAACTAAAATAATCGTATATTTTTATCAGCCACTCAAACTTTTCCCGATACTTGCGCCAAAGTGAATTAAGCCTTAAGCAATGAATTACTAATTTTACTTCATAACAAAATCGTGACTTTCACAGTTTCAACCCTTTCAGTGGCTAAGTTCGTTCATTACGCAGCCAAACTGCCAACTTCTTGCCGAGTGTCGAATATTTCAAAGAAAATGAAAATTTGTTGAGTATATTTTGATCAACACGTATGTATAATTTCTTGGAGGAGGTAATCCAAAATTACAGGGAGCACGTATAAAAAAAATGAATTTAAAATACATGAGATAGCTTAATATCGTGATCCGTTCCACAACAAAAATAGTAGACGTTACTCAAAAAGCTGACACTTTTAAGTGGAACTAAGCTGTCGTATGCCAATAAACCAATGGGTCAAAATAACCACCGAATGGTTATGTCAGCTAGACAGACCCAGGCGGAGATGGCGAGATGACCGTGATTCATTTTTGAACTGGTCACTCATGGTTCTTGAGAGAGACAAGTGGAAGAAGACTAGGGAGGCCTTCGCCCAGCAGTGGGACATCTTAGGCTAGTTATAATAATTATATGAGACAGGCCCGTTGACTGATTCGGTCCTTATTCACTTCACACAGGTCTGTAGTATTTGACATGTTACATACATGTCAAATACTACAGACTACGTTCGACATACGACTATGTTCTCGTTTTTCCCGCTATGTCACAATAGCTTATTGGTTAACAAATAAAAAATTCTCTAAATAAAAAACGACACAGTATTGTTGATTTTTTTGAACGCAAAGTCACCCGATACGTTTTCATGTAAGCTACAATTTTGTTTTTTACAAAACAAATGGAATATATTTTAATCATTTCACGTTAAATATAAAAGGTTTTTTGACATTGTATGTATGTTACAGCTTGGTAAATGTTGATGTTGATATTCATTTTAACAACGTTCTCGCTTTTTATGTATCATTGAGTGATTAAAATATTTTAGCTGTTTTTTGCGTGTTTTTGTGTTGGATTGAAATATGTTATAACAGTGGTATGCTGATAAATAAACTGTGATGTATAAATTACTATGTGGATGAATTTTGGTACACGTAAAATTGTATAAACCTGTTTGTATAATTTTCGGTTTCATTAAAAGATGGCCGTTATAGAATATTCAATTACCACTCTGCTTGAACGTTTATAGGTTCAATCCTCGCATGAGATAATGATTTTTGTGAAAATTAAATTTAAAAGCGTCTTTTAAGGCTGATTGTTTTTTTACCCGTGAATAGATTGACTTGTTTAGGTATGTATTATATTAGTAAGTACAATATATTTTTTGACTTATTATTAAATATTGAAATCATATCAACAGAACGAATAATAAGGCCAGATACACGTTGCCTGTGTCCTTGTCAAAAGAGAACATTTTTAATTAGCATTGTGGGTCACATGTACCTAAATACTAAATGTATTTATTATTCAAGTGAATTTAATTCTTTATTGCATAGCATATTGTAAAATGGTCAATTGTCAAGTAAGTTTAACTCTCAGCTCCTTATGGAACCTGTCATTTGGTCATTTCATTTGTCTAACATGTTATGTACATATATTATTATTGTATGAGTATACCTACCAACTCACAATCGTACATCATCTCCATAGCATTCATTCTACATTCGTGTGTTATGATGTATGATTTTGCACATGGTTCGTGGCTGTACGCCTGTTCCCCTCAACTTGGTAATGAGAACAATTTATTCTAATTATTTTCTGCCGCCTCTCTTGACTCACTGAACGCTTTTACGTGTATTGTATTTTTGTTTTACTGTTCAGTAATTTCGTGCTTAATCCTTTTTGTTTTGTGTTAAGGAATTGGGACGAAAAGTTGCGTTTGAATTTTCTTCATATGTTTGCTGTGAAAGTGGCAAGATGAAATTGTCAACAGTACATGACTAGATGATTTTTTTTTGGCCTCCTGTTTAAAACTAATCATCATTCCCATTATTCCCTTGCACTTATCTCAATTATTGATTGGGGTCGGCGCAATATGTCTTCTTCTTAAACATGTTCCTATCTGACTTCACCTCGCAAGTTACACTCTTTGCAGCTATGTTATCGTCTTTCATGCAATCGATCCATCGTTTCTTTGACAATTCTCTTCCCCTATAACCATCCAAATTCAAGTCCAGTGCCTGTTCACCACGTGATTCTCTTTTCTCTGCATGACATGTCTTTTTGCGATTTTGACAATACAGTGGTGTCAGATTTTGTTTGAAGATTAACTGCCCAAACTGCATCAGATATACAAAAACCAGTCATTTGGTGAAACAAAAACAAAAGCTTTCTACCAATCAAAAACAAAATATCCAAAACCTAATGAAATCAACAAAACCATTGAAATCCTGGTACAATACTGTGCTTACATTGCTAATGGGTGATAACATCTACACATCACTTAGTGGTCTCACAATTGCACAGCCGCTCAGCTCACACTGCGGTTTGTCCGCATGATAAAATCCGTACAGATCTGAATCATATGCGGTCGCGATGTTCAACCAACTATTTCAATTTACTGAAATGTGATTAAAAAGAAGCTTTTTTGTAGGATTTTAATATTTTTTTAAATATATTTTTTAAGACATTAAAAATCACAATAATTGTCAAAATCAGCTCAAAATGCTCTCAAACGAAAATGTCGAAGGTACTTAAGAGGTTTTGAATGAGTTTTAATTTACTTTGGTCAATACACGAAATCCACTGATATGACGTAGTGAAGAAGTGAAGCCTTCAAAATATTCATGTAACTTGTTTTCACTTTTTTATTTCGTTTTGAAATATTTACATAAGTTCCATAACTTTCTCGAACGATAAAGTTATTACTTTCTTACACTTAAGTTATCTAACATTTTAATGGCGTAATAAAACGTAGGCTGAACTCTAAGCATTAAACTCAGGTGTCTTAGCTAACCTTCGCCACACTGTTTAAATTCTATAACAAAATAATTAATTGTAGGCTAAAAATTGTAACACTGCGAAGCACAAAATTAAATTGTTTCGTTAATAAACAAACGCAAAATTTAATCTGAGGTGGTAACTCCTTAGGCGCCTTTCGAAATAAAGTGAGTAGGCTAAAATTAAAAATAACAAACCTACAGGGAAATGAAGCACCTTTAAAGAGGGCTCGTTATCTTCGACGCTTGGAGAAAATAATCAGGGGAAAACAAAGAAAAACGGTAGGTAACTTAAATAAATTCCAATCTTTTCGAATTCAAAGATATTCTACAGGGCCGACCTGTGATCTGCCTTGGGGACATATTTCTTATTGTTCGAAACTTCGGAATTCTATTTCCCTGAGCTGTTATTAATTTTTCTCTTCAATTGAAGATAAAATACATGTTTGGATTCGAAAAGGTCGTATTGTTGGAGATATTAAAATTAATTTCAATATCTTTAGGCGGAACATCTAATATATACGTGCCTAAATGCTCATTAGGAAGGATCTCAGTGTTCTAATTTAACTTTCAGAAGCGTTCCATTACCCTCAATTGCGTATGCAGTTTCATGAATCCGAGCTAAGTTTTCAAAGACTCATTTGCAGTCTAAATCTCTGTATATCTATAAATTTTCTAGCGCCAGAACTTAAATTAAAACGTCGACGTTCATTCGAGTTAATAACTTGGAATAACACGTCTCCGTCGGTAGAGCACAAAACGTGTTCAGGATTTTAATTATCATTCTTTGAAAAAAAAGGCGTTAGAAAATGTTTGGAATCCATCGCTAGTCAGTCATAAGAATTTTCTTTGCATTTGTTTGCTGAATAAACATTTTGGGAATTTCAAGGAAGTAAATGAATTTCTTACTCTAGAAAAATGCGTATCCATATATGTATTTTCTAGAGTATAATTATCTATAAACAAAGTGAGATAAGTCAATCAAATAAAATATTATTCAGCCTCAGTACTGCTGGCCTTTACTGCTTCATCAACCTCTTATTTCTTTTTCTATTTGTGAAGTGCCACCTGGTCTCAGACTTCAAACTGCTTGTAAGACTCTGACTTAAATAATTCTCCGGTTATTTTCCCAAAATTTTCCATTCACTGTAAATAGCAAGTGATTATTATTTCGGTTGTAAAACTTCATTATTTTAAAATAAAGACAATTTAAGTCTTGGTAATGTTGTGTGGTCAACTATACAAATACAGTCCCAAAGCTATTGGTGTATTATGCAATTAAATCAGTTTGGGCTACCCATTAATTATTCACATATGATTTATGTAATAGGGGCTAACTCTGGCGTACTGGCTCACAACAGCTATTATCTAAACTACCTATTCTAAAATAGCTATACACATTTCATCGCATTTCAATGACATTAACAATGCTATGCTCAGAGCCAAGTTATTCCTAAGTTTAAACCAAGGAATGTGTAAAAAAACCTAGTATTTATCGACTAGTACTAAAGAAGTCTGGAGGTGTACGATGCCCTTGATTAATCCTTGCAAGTATGTAATACTTTTTATTTAAAGTTTAAACGCCGTGGGGGTCACCGGTGACCGATAAACAATACACATTTTATTGTCAACGTGTTAATAAAAATAATTACAGTTAATAAATATAATAAACTGTTGTGAACCAAAGACCACTTTGTTAATTGTAGCATGGTCTCGTCATTTAGGTTAAAAAAAACTATTCGGCTTCGAGGGCTCAAAGTACACGTGTAGATACACGTGCCTAATATTATTATATTTGTATTAATTGAGGTACCTACGTGTTTTACAGTGATAAGGCATTATTTTAGTACAAGATATTAATCGGATCTTTTTCGTATGCCTGTAATTAAGTTGTTTGTTTTATTTTGATGCTACCCGTATATCATAGTGACTGATTTAGAACCTTTGATAACCAACACTGACTAAAGTAATTGAAATAAAAAGTTATAGCGTTATTTCTTTAGTGTTATTTTGGGCTCGTAAGACGTACATTTTGATCGAAAATGATTAATTCAAATACAATGGAAACAAAATCTGAAGTAAAACCAAACTGGACATTAAAACTCATATTAGTTTTACGGCTAATACTAGGCCACCACTGCGATTTAAGTTATTCAAAAATGCTACGCATTTTATCGAAACTTTACTGTGTATCTTTTGTGTCAGTAAATGTATTTGTAATGTACAAATATTTCTTGACACAAGTATCTTCCGCTAGATTTATATACTGTTTTATTATCGTATCAGAATTTAAAATCGGTATAGTGTTTTCTTTATTCTTCGGCGAGAAAGCGATGTTGTCATTTTCGTCTCGTGTAAATAGTTTATTAATTACGAACCATTTATCACGTTCCACGCTTAATTGTTATTCTACACCTATTACTGTCATTTTATCTTTAGCTGTAGTCTGTTGTTGCGCACAACTTTTTAATGCACGTGAAAATGATGGAGTACCATATTTTGCTTACTCGGTGTGTCATGCAACGACGTATTTAGGTCGCCTAACACCACTTTACATGACAGAAATGTTCCGAAAATCCATAAAGTTACTTAGAATATCTCTTACTAATGGTCTTGAAGATGAAAACCAATCGGACAGCAATAAAATCACTCATGTCAGAAAGTTTATTGACACTTACATGACACTGACGCAACATTTTAATACCGCCGCGCGAGTCTTCAGATTTCAAGTAAGTATATACTTACTTAATGAAGGTGTATAACAATACTTAATATATTTCATGGAAATTAAAAATTTTCAGGAAAAATAGTCTGTAAATTGGGGTTCGTGGTTGTGGAAGCGAGAGAGAGCTGCTACAACTTTGTGATAATTTACTTTAAGAGATAGTACTGTATCTGTATCTACAGCAAACCTTAAATTTAACTTCAACATAATCTTAAACTGCATGCATGAATTTTACTATGATTTCAGGTATTTACCGCGTACACTGCTGACCTTATAAAAATATTTATACTGTGTTACTTTGTCGTTATGACTGCCACATTTGTAAGTATGGACTATTTTTAATTTTATTTTAATAATAATATTAAAGTATATTATTTAGGAAATAGAAACAAGTATTGACATAGAGGTAGCAAACTATTTATTTTCTTAACCTGGCTACTTTAATGATTAAAACTCCTAAATACATTGATGTTTAACAATAGCAAAAATCGTAAACTGTCCCAAACAAAAATAACCGCCAAAACTGTCATCAATATACATCTGATCAGTAGTTATAAAAATACTTTTTTTGTAAATTCAACCTTACTTTAACATGCTTAAAGTTGTTTTTCGACGTGGCTGACGCAAAAGGCCACATAATTTCAATATAATGTGAGGAAAATTTGGATGATTTTGGATAGCGTATTTGAAGCAATACGTGTACAACATTGAGTTTTTTTTTATGAATAATGATAACATTTCTTTTTTTGCAGCCTATACTGTTGATATACTGGATTTCTATAGTATTTGTGCATATTGCGGTGAATTGTGAATCTTTAATTTTAGTGGAGTTGGCTATAAATGACTTGGAAGAAATACAACTACTATTATCTGAGCAATTACTGTCGTATAAAGGTATTTATTCAATATTCATGTTGGTAATATTTAAGCAATAAGATTCCTTGTCAAATAAAACATATGATATGAATAATTTTACCCGCGATTTAATTTGCGGTTATTAATTTTGGTCAATGAACACACATACGTTTTTCTCAGAAATTCGTATTTAAAAATGTAAACACCAAAAATGAACTGACGTTGATTAATTTAATCTGACAAAAATGAATCAATAGCGAATCCATTTTTCCAAAATTTATTCTTTAGTAACAGAATGTGTTTCAGACAAACAACTACAGATGGCGTTGTTCGACGGCTTAGACTACATCGATGCGTGTTTACCTACGTATGCTTTGTGGCATGGTTTCCCTGTGGGTTTGAAACTTGTAGTGGGATTTGTCAGCTTATCTATAACCTATGGAATCGCATTGTTACAGTTTACATTTTGATTGTATTTTAATTCGGCACTCGTAAAACTGTTAAAAGATAACTTAGGTACTTGTAATATGTAGTGAGTTTGATTAGGTCAAGTTAATTCAGATGTGTGTAATGTATTCTATCTATTATTTTGTATTCAAAAATTCGTTTTGATAAAACTACTTTTACAATCAAATTAATTGCTTGTAAAGGTGTGACCTTTACAAGCAATTAATTTGATTTGATAGTTGCTGTTGATGTTATAACCTAAAATATTATCTTAGTTAAATAAAGAGTTTCAAAATTAAACATCAATTATTGTTTTTAATTTTCCTTTATAACCCACTACTTTAATGACGGGTAGGACTTAATCAAAGATGAAAAAAGTATGTAATTTTCGATATTATCATCCTATCGACCTTATTTACGACCTCATTTTATTTTTATGTGTACTGTACATGACCTTATACAAGCAATATATTTATTGTTTTATTTTAATACCACTAATGTACCTACTATTATAATTAACAATAAGTTTTGTCTACTTAAACTATATTTTCATTACAAGAATAAAATTTACTCAAAATTTAGTAGTCACCAACAGTGTCAGTGCGATAGTGGTTACATTGTAATATAAATCAAAATGATAAAACCCTTTGAAAATAAGTCAAACAAAACCGATTTGTCACTGAAACTAATATTGATATACCGACTCATTCTAGGGCACTACTATAATTTGAGTTCTCGTAAATTTATAAGAATCATGACAAAATTGTATTGTGTAGGAGTTACGTGGACAAATTCATACTTCGTATACGATTTTTTTCTCAACAATTTGAAATCTTTGAACGGAAAAGTTTATTACTGGTGTCTTTTAACAGAAATGAATTTTAATTGTTTATTATCGTTAGCCACTAGCGGAAACCTACTACTGTCATTTTCGTCACAAGTAAACACTTTAATGATTTCGAATCAATTTTCTCGTTCCGCACTAAAGTGTTATTATACTCATATCTTTGTGCTGGCCTCCTATCTGCTAGTTACCATTACTTTACGCTGGAATGACGTCAGTGTAAATGGTAAATATTACAAATTTTCCACGTTTGCTCTTGCGCATTCAATGACATTCAGCAATCGCTTGACAATCATGTGCATGTCAGAAATGTTCCAAAAATCAATCAAGTTGATGAAATCTTCTCTTATTGAGAATTTGGCGAATGAAAATCAAACAGACAGTGAGAAAACAGTGCATGTTAGAAAGTTTATTTGTGTTTACACGAAGTTGTCGCATACTATAAATGGTGTATTAAAGTTTATGAGACTCCAGGTAATATTTTTTTTAAATAAATGCTTGTGTTATCTTTGTAGCCGGTACTATTGTGATTGACAAGGCATTTTTCTACGCTATTTTTGTCATGTAATATTAGACTATTTAAAAAAGGTAAAAATAACAATGCAAAATTTTCAGCATGTAAATTCTTCCGCTTATTTTCTGCTTCATGGTGATGACGTATACAATATGCAACGGGTCAATTCAGTTTAAAAATGCTGTGGAAGGGTTGAGTCACTTGCATTTAAATCTCCATTTATTCACATAACATTTCGATCGCATTACACTAACCAACCTCAATAAGGTTGTTAAGAAGTCGAGACGTTTGCACGTACTACAGATGTGTGGACGATCACCACGCTAATTACCACTGTGCGCGAAGTATCGCAGGTTCGATCCTCACGTGAATCAAAAATTTGTCCGCGTCACAGATGCTTGTTTTGAGTTTGGATGTCTTTATGCGGTTTGGTTGTTTAACTTTTTTTGTTGTCAAATCAACTGACGACTACTGCAATAGTTCAAGCATAAAACCCTCGACCTATCGCAGACTTGTCAGTATTGTTACCTAAGTTTTGTACTTATGTCATCATTACTTACCACCTTTATTTCAGCTAATTATCAGTTACTTTTCGGATTTCATGAAATTGTTTGGACTGTGTTACCTTATTTTAGTCGTCACCAAATTGGTACGTAGTTTAATGAAATGTATTTAAACATTATTGGAAAAGTATTATCAATTATTTTCTTTTTCATTTTTTAGAGTGTTGAAATGTTTTTATGGATGACAATTATCATTGTTCATATAGCTGTAACATGTGGACCATCAATATTTATGGAATTGGCTATTAACGATTTGGAAGAAATTCAGGGAATTATGAGTGAACAAATATTACTGTTTAAAGGTTCGTATGTCATTCAGTGCCTTTTGTAAGTTGACTGTGAAATCAATATTTAGCAATTTCATTTTACCTAGTTTTTGTGTTATTTCTGAAAAAAATATTAAAAGACGAGAAGAAGGAGATCTAAAAGAAAGTCAAATACCAACTGAAGTCAGAAAAAGACGGAAATAAAAAATATGTCATTTGTAATTAAAGTTAGCTTTTTATTTTTTAGACAACGAACTACACCAGGCATTGTATGATGGATTGGATTACATCGAGGCGTGTTTACCTACCTATGCTCCGTGGAATGGTTTCCCAGTTGGTTTGAAATTGGTATTAGGATTCCTAGGTCTGTACACGGCGTACCTAATTGCTTTAATGCAATTCTTTTTTTAATTTGTAGTCCTTTGAGTATTTCTCATAAAGAGTCACGATCCTCAGCAGTGAGGGACGACTAAGAAGAGAGAGAGAGACAACTTAAGGATCTTGTAAGATCAGAATTTGAAAAAAATGAAAAAGGAGATCAAAAAGATTATGCATGAACTAAAAAAGATGATTGTTAGTAGCTACCGAAAGCCGAAACAGGTGATTGCTAAAGCGTTGAGTGGAAGAGATAAATGAAACGAAGAAACAAATTGCGCCGACTCTAAAATATGATTGTGAAGCTGGCAGAAACACAAAAAAAAATCGAAATATCGTCTTTCTAACTTTTAGCTACGACAATTTTGTGTGTTTCAAATAAATGTTCAAAAATTATTTTGTTTTTATCTAATCCATAAACGTCTAAAAATCCTTGTAAACAACGTTTTTGCTAGTCTTAGCACTTCAAAATATTAAATTAATATTCCATTGTTTTAAAACCATTTTTTATACCTTGAATATCACTACATAGTATAAAACAAAGTCGCTTTTTCTGTCATGTGTCATGTTGTATGTCCCTATGAACGCTCAAATCTTTAAAACTACGCAACGGATTTTGATGCGGTTTTTTTTAATAGATAGAGTAACTCATGAGGAAGGTTTTTATGTATAATATCATCCATTAAATAGTGGACAAATACTGTTATTTTTGAGGTTTCTAATGTGATGTCGCAAATAATTACATTTTTTCCGCTTACATTGCAAACGCAGGCTGAATCCTATGAGATTTATCAAAATAATGTACTAAGTATTGTACACAATGAAAAGGTCTACAGAAAACTCCGCGATGGTATATGTCTATCTCTTATGGATATCCCACAATAACATTTTTTTGTCATTTACTTTTTACGACAAATAATGACTAATATTCGAAGCGATTTTAACCAATACAGCATTAATCCTTATCCAATTAAATACCTTAAATACATTGTTGATTTAATATAGATCTATTTGGCCTTTTACAGCATCTGATTTAAATCAATATTTTTGAAGATGTACAGATTTAAAAATTGCGGAACGTAGCGTTTACGGCGACGCGGCGCGGCGGCAACGTGCCTATAAATAGCGCGTCGGAGGTAAATGTAAAAAAAAGTAAATGTAAAAAAAAGTAAAAATGTAAAAAAAAGTAAAAATGTTAAAAAAAAGTGAAAATGTTAAAAAATTGTAAAAATGTAAAAAAAAAGTAAAAATGTAAAAAAAAGTGAAAATATTGTGTATAAAAGATATTCCAAAGATAAGGAAAGGGGAATTGTTTTAAGTACTCCAAAAACGCGTGCGGGCTACGGGCAGTAAATGAATAAATCAAATCTACTGGATTGATTTTATCATTTTTTCAGTGAGTTACATATTTTAAACCCGTGCAAAACCGGAGCGGGCCGCTATGTTTTTTTATAAACAACGTTCACAGTTTTTCTGTAGCGTATTTAGTATATCAGCATTGCACCCGTGCGAAGCCGGGGCGGGTCGCTAGTTAATAATAAAATAGCCTACTTTGTCACGAAATACATTTCAAGGACAATATTAAATTGTTTTACATTCCTAAAATGAACAGAGTTATAAACAAATATGACGATAACGATATCGAAGATCAAAATAATAATACATGAAATGCACGAGTAAGTAACTCTTATGATAATTAAATATTAAAGCATGGAATAAAACGAAAACACGACAAGAATGTTACAGAAACAATCGGTATTTTTGCTCGAGCAGTCGCGTCGAACTAAAATGATCGAATCAAAAACCTCTGAAATCAACAGAAAACTAAAATGCAACATGTTATTGAAACTAATTTTAAGTTATCGTCTACTCTTCGGATTTTATTACCATTTGAGTTCTTCAAAAATTATACGCTTCACTGCAAGATTGTATTGTGTAATATTTGCAAGCGTTGTCTCGTTTATGTTATACACAATGTTTGTCGAATCTGTGGATTCCGTTATAGCAAATTCTTATTTTACCCTTATCATTTTAGAAATTAACTGTTGCGTTCTATTCTCACTTTTCACATCTGAATGCTCAGTGATATCGCTTTCTTCAAACGTTTATAATATAATTGCGTCAAATGATCTATCTGTTTCATCACTGAACTGTTATGTGACTCCTACTTTAGCGTTGTTATCATTCTTCTTGACTGCTATTAATGTATACATCTTGAGTTTGATGTATGGATTGTTGTCAATGTTTATATTTTTACGTTTTTTATCAACTACAACGATTTTCGCTAGTCGTATGACATCGTTGTATGTCATGGAAACGCTCAAAAGATCAATTAGCTTACTAAAAGTATCAGTGTTTGAGAGTTTTCTGGATAAGAATCAATCAGACAGCGATAAGATTGCGCATGTGAAGAGGTTTTTGCAAATTTACATGGATTTGTCACGTGTATTCAATGAAACACTGTTCGTCGTGAAATTTCATGTAAGTGCATAATTCTGAAATAAAACATGGATTTTAGTTACAGCCGCAATCGACTGTGAGTAGATGCTACGATAAAATTAATTAGAGTGTACTTAAATTGTAACAAGTCATTTTTTTTATTGCAGACCTGCTGTGGTTTAGTTTGTAGCACATTAGAAGTATTTATAATGTGTTACTATCTTATCTCATTCCAACCAATGGTACGTATATCATTTCAAGTTTATGGATGTCTAAAATTCCAATAATTGAATATTTTATTATTTGAATATTTCATCAAACATGGTTATGCTTCAGAGAGTAAAAGAAAAAGAAAATCCATTTTTGTCTCTCTTTACACCTTACTCCCACTTCTCTATTTTAATACAGAATTGGAAAAGATACTTTTTTATAAAACTAGAAAGGAGTCAGAAAATTAGATGCCTTTAAAACATTTAAACAAGTATAACGCTAAGAACTCACGGAGCGATTTCTTACCGCGCCCGCAGCGGTTGCGGAACCGCGAATTTATTTCCAAACTCACGAGACCGCTTATTCGCGCGGTCCCGCAGCCGCTGCGGGCGCGATCATCGCCCGCCACGTTTGCGGGCGACTATCGCAACCGCAGCGGCAGACGCAAGACCGGCCTCTGCGCCACTGCGATCGCCCGCCAATCGACCGCAGAGCGCGCGGGCGCAAACCGCAGAGCTTGCGGGCGACCGCGCCCCGCGCGATTCTACAAGTTGCCCGCCGGTGCCGCGGGAGCCGCAAACAATCGCACAGTCTGCGGGCGTAAACCGCGGCGGGCGCGGGAAAAAATCGCTCCGTGAGTTCTTAGCGTAACACCATACAAGTAAAAGTAGAATTTAAATTCCCTTATACCCCATTAGCACTCAAATCACTAGGTGTGAAAGCAAAATATATTTCGGATTCTTATTTTTTAGGCACTTTTAACTGTAGCTTGGTTTGTTAATTTTGCGTCTTTCGCAATATCCTTATGCGGTCCTTCAATATTTTTCGAAATGGTCATTGACGATTTGGAAGAGATCCAACTTATTTTGTCCGGACAATTGTTGGTATACAAAGGTATATTACCTACTTATAATTTTAATTTCTAAACAAGCATTTCGATTCGAGTTTTCATTGACACCTTTTATTGCTGTATTCGAGATATTGCGGACTCAAAAGTGATTGTCAACTTATAAACTTAGTCCATCCGAAAGATCAAGATCCGCGATTAAAATATATGCGTATAAGTACACTATTGCTATCTTGATTTTGGATTTTAATTACGGATCGTGATCATATTTAACCGTATAAGGCCTTAGAAAGCCTACCCCTAAAGCAATACTTACTATTGGACTGCACGGATAGCCGAGTGGCTCGGACACGACGTGCCGCGGGTTCGATTCCCCCGTAGGACAAGAATTTGTACGTTCCACAAATGCTTGTTCTGAGTCTGGGTGTCTTTAACGAAAATTGAATGTCTGTGAAACCCCCCGCGATACAAAGATTACATCCCTCATTCCCCTTTAAAACAAAAGAAAAGAATATTTATCGTGATGTTAATGTCAATTGCTGGTATATAATTTTGTTATTCTATTTTTTAGAAAAGGAACTTAAGGTTGTCATAGACGATGCCTTGCAGTACATCGACGCGAGCCTAGCTATATACCCAGTATGGAGTGGTTTCCCAGTTGGAATAAAACTGGTTTTGAGTTTTTTCAGTATTTGCTCAACATACGTAATTGCTTTACTGCAGTTTACTTATTAACAATATTTATTTAGATTTATGTATTATAGACATTATTTTGTAGCCTTGATTCTCATAATTAATACGATTGTATGGCAAATAATTACTTTCTGTTTCAAACTAGAGTCAACTTCTAAAAAAAAATTGTAACAACGTGTAACTAACCCTAACATAATAATATAACTTGTAAAATTTTAAAAACATGTAATAAATAAATTGTGTATGATGACGATGAAGTTTCAATTTTTTCAAAAGCTTTTCATCCTAAGTTTTTAGGTAGTTTTGGTTTTTTCGATTGCATTTGTGCGTTTGAACAGCAAAAAAGTAGTAGATAGTTAATTCAGGTTACAAGTCGATAATTCGAAATTTTGCTGTAAATGCAACAATTTTTCCTGCTGGTGTCAATCTGAAAGGTGAAGTATTGTTCAAGACTAAATTGGCGAATGGCTGGATTTTAACATGATTTTAATAACCATCACTACTCAAAGTTTTGATGTAGCAGTTGTAAAAGTGAGAAGACTCTATTTTCTCTTTTCCTCAACTGTAAGTTTTACTTAATTATCTAAGCATTAGATCGCATATAAGTTATAAGTGGTTTTCATATAGCACATAATACACGTTATTATAATTATGTATTGTTTATGTCAAAATGTCCTTGAACTATGAATAGTTAAGTTTTATTTTTGTTTCCTTATGAATATAGAATTTTATCGAATGTGATAATCAAGATTATATCGACAAGCCATGTATTATGAATGACTAGCTGTTGCCTGTGACTTCGCCCGCGTTAATATCGGTTATAGCTGCAAATAAAATATAGCCCCCTCTGACGCAGTATGCTGTGATAATCCAGGGTGTCAGCTAACTCCATATCAAATTTCATAAAATTGATTCAGCCATTAGAGCGTGAAAGAGTAACAAACATTTATCCATCCATAAACAGTAAAATCGCATATATAATAATTATTATGCACAAAGGGACAGACTTAGTTGCAACAGCGTACTTAAATCCCTAAAAAATAAATTGATTAAAAAGTAATGTATAAATAATATTAGTAGAATATAATAAGCATGTAGATACCAGTGGAACTCTACTAAGTTAAGAGTGTAGTATTAACAGTAATAGCCTGACAAATAATCAGTAGTCTTTCACAAACAGATCTTAAAACATGACCGAACCAAACGCCAATAAAATAAAAACTAAATTGAAATGTGATATGTTCTTGAAAATAATTTTAAATTATCGCTTACTATTCGGATATTACTACCATTTGAGTTCTTCAAAAATCATACGCCTTACCGCCAGATTGTATTGTATTATACTTATAAGCACAGTCTCGTTCATCATTTTCAAATTATATGTATTAACTGCGCAGTCTTTTGTCACGAGGTCTTACTATATTCAAATTTTGACAGAAGTTAACCTTTATGTTTTTTTCTCGTTATTTACATCTGAATACTCAGTGCTGTCATTTTCTTCAAAAGTTTGCAATATAATTGCATTGAATTATTCATCGAAATCGTCCCTAAACAGCTATATTGTTCCTTCTTTAGGCGTTATATCTAATTTAATGACTGCTACCAGTGTATACATCGTTGGTTTACAATTTGGAGGATTCTATTACGCCCTCACCTCACGTATTATACCAACTACACTAATTTTCACGAGCCGCTTGTCATCGTTATACATTATGGAATTGTACCAAAGATCAGTAAGGTTACTAAAAAAATCAGTAACTGAAAGTTTTATTGATAAAAGCCAATCAGACAAGAAAAAGATAGCACATGTGAAGAAGTTTTTGCATGTCTATATTGACTTGTCACATTCCTTGAATGAAACTTTGTACGTCGTAAAATTTCAGGTAAGAACACGTATTTAATTATGATTTTTGTATCGTGACTGTAAAATAAAATGGGTCATGCTATCTAATTTAGTCGACAAATTCGAAAAAGAAAACAAACGAAGGAGCTGAGCTGCATTTTGTTAAGTACAACTTTCCGTCACCTATACTTAAACGTGGTTACTAAGTCACGTAAATCAGCCAAATAGCCTGCTCTCTCCCTTTGCGTTAAAAGAAAAGTGCTCACGAAAGCAAATATCCAAATATGGCAAGCAATTCCAGAACTTTTTTTAAATAATTATATTCAATAAGATCCAGCCACGGTTGCAACTGCTTCACTGGACTGCTTCACTATCTTAGAAGCCATCACCAAGACCAAAAAATAAACAAACAAGTCAGAAACCTTTACTAAGACTAAGCCTTTCGAGCCTAAACTTAGAGACAACTTTAACGCGAAGCAGTTTCATATCAATAACTCTGCATGGCTTGAATGGATATGAGGACGACATTACCATGTTAATATGCATTTGATAAATTGTATTAACATGTTTATAACCTCCATCAATATTTTGCATTTCAGACATACTGTGGTTTAATAAGTGATATTCTCAAAATATTTTGCATTTGCTACTATCTCATATCTTTGCGTCCACAGGTACGTATATCTGTTCTAGAGATTCAATACTTGTTAGTAAAGATCACTTCCAATATTAGACTTACTCCAAATCAAATCTTTGCTATCCCAGAAAAAAGTTTAACTTTACACACATAATAATATGTCCTCATACATGTAAACCCTTGTTCAGAAAACATCAGAGAAGAAAGCAAGTGCTTTCGTGCAGCCTTTGAATTCAAGTTTTGTTTGTTTTAACGAGATTACAACCATACTCATACCCTCAAATTACTTCTCCAGTTTGAGGCATTCGACTGGTTTTATAGCGGAGATACCCATGGTTCAATTATCCGGGCTTCCGAAACGAAGACGCTCATGAAGCGCTAGAGCATCATTCTTTTACCATGACTATCTCGGGTATCTCGGCGTCATTCAAAATCAAAATCAAAAGGCACTCTCAAATCTCAGGCACTTTCAAAACGTTACTGACTCTAGTTGCGCGGTTCCAAAATGTCATTCTTATGGAGAAGAACCGGCAAGAAACTCCATAAGTTACTCTTGTTACTCATTGAAACCGAAACCGTATATCATGTGCATAAACTGATTTTTTTTAAATTCTTACTTATTTTTTAGGTGAGATTAATAGTGGCTTGGTTCGTTAACTTTGTATCATTCGTGATAGCCACATGTGGTCCTTCAATATTCCTGGAAATGACGATTGATGATTTAGAAGAGATTCAATGTGTTTTGTCAGAGCAGTTAATGTTTTATAAAGGTGATCAATTATTTAAATTCTTTAAACATTATTGAAGTGTATGGTGTTGTTGACCACTAGATAGTGTTTGGTATTTTAATCGCATGTAACACGTAGGTACCTAGCCAGACATAAAAGTGGCTTAGTGTCAACTGCTTAGACGCTGATAATATAAAAAATAATAATTGCAGCCTATACAAGTTCCATTAAACATAATATATGTAGGCTTCCTTCCATATACATATATAGGAAGTGTTGAGCATTAATAATCACGCTAGTTCACGGTGTTAGCGATTTCCGATTCCAATATTTGGAATCCTCACGATGTTTTACTTTACCATTAGCCTGGAGTATCTTAAATTAAAAGATAGTACATATAACGTTTAAAAAATGACATTCATAACTTGCCTGCGGTGGGTATCAATCCTGTACCTTGTGCATACAAATCCATACATAACCAAGACACTTACAGACTTAAAAACTTGTTGAGGGGTAATGACTTATATTTTTGTGTGTTTTCAGATAAGGAGCTAAAAATTGCCTTATACGATGCCCTGAAGTATACCGATGCGAGCATACCAACGTACTCACTATGGAATGGTTTTCCAATGGGAGTAAAATTAATGTTGAGTTTTTTCAGTGTTTGCGCGACATACATTATTGCTTTATTACAGTTCACCTATTAATATTATTATAGTTATATGTGTATATTTGTATATTTACTTCCAAAATTTGAGTTGTATGTTTCCATTGCATTGAAACATTTGCACTGTGCTAGATTAGAATCAGATTGTAATTGAGTGTTTGTTAAGATTGAATAAATTTTACGTGTTAAAATTAAAGTTTCCTTAATTTAAACAGCTAAGAACTGAAATTAAAATGGAAATTGTACTTCTCTTCCATGCATCATCTTGTATTGATACATTAGGTATAACAATTTGATGGTGAATGTTTGTGGGCTAATTTCGAGAGTCAACGGAGAGTCGAGAACTCCGTATGTTCTCGATAAACGGTCTACAGAACAAAAAAACGGTTTGTGGTGAATTTATTGAAATGGAATACTGAGAAGAGCAAAATAATTGTAATGATAAAGATAAGCACAAAGAAGGCTAAAACAAAATACTAAAGCTCCTTTTTTCCCCCTTATTTATCAGTACTGCACAGAAGTGCTTCGTTAAACGTACATTGCAGTAGGATTCCATGAAGCCGCATCCATATGATGCTAATTTCCCAGGAGAATGCCAGTATTAAATTTGTCACTATCTATTATTCTAGTTGCACAATTTACTGGAAGGAAAAAGTAAGGAACGGTTAACGCCTCATTGGTGCATATGAAAACAATTGCAATACTGGGAAGAAAGAAAGTAAAAGACAACAAAGACCTGATTAAAGTTTTTGAATACAATAGGGATGATGACAACTTCTTTTTTAATGTCCATTATGTAGTTTAATGAATAATATAGGATATGTATGTTTTCTTCTGCCCCGTAAACACCAATTGACCAAGGTACAATCAATGAAACTTACGCGTGACGTCAGTCTTTTCTATAATCTTGCGAATGGTTACGTTAAAAGCCCCTTCTTCCAAACTTTTTTTGTAATCAAAAATATACATTTGTGAGTTACGAAAATGTTTCATTTTTGAAATGTTGTAATAAACTGTTATATTTTTTATATTTTGACGTCAGCCGATGTCAATTCCATCCAATTTTTTTTTTAAAGAATAGTCACGCTTAATTTAATAAAATGATTGCATGTAGTGATAAAATTTGTTTACACTGATGATTTTTAATGACCGTACATGCTAGTTATCTTGACACATTTTCAATTTTTTTACAAATAAAATGAAATGTCATTATGAAACAATTAATTTAAAAATAAACCAAAAAGTCAATTAAAATTAATTAGAATTTAAAAACGATTGATTCGAATCCCACCCAAGCCTTTATGACTAGGAAAGCAAAAGATTTTACAATAATACGGTTTGAGTTTTAAATTCGTATTTCTTGGCAATGGCAGACGAGAATCGGTCGGGAAATTCGATAACCCGTACTTTTGTGGCATAACTACAAACTTTGATCTATCTTTTATTCTTTTCTGTTCGTACTGCCCGCTATTGTTTTTTTTTGTAGCTAAATCTGCGTAATGGATATCGCTTTTCCCATTTAATGAATGCGATAAAGATTTATTCATTAATTGCTATTTAAGTTGAGGTAATAAATACTCTTTTTAGAAAATTATTATTATTTAGCATTGTTTATCATTATATTATTATATTGTTCCGTCCACACTGTACCAATGTAGGTAAGTAAAGAAGCTTAATAATCATGCCCACAGGCAAAGTGTGCAAACTGTTTTGTGGGGCTTAAGTATTAGCTGTATGGATAATTGTAACATTTTAATAAAGTAAATAAATCGCTTGTTTTTCTCACAATGCCATTTTTACGCTCCTAATATTAAAAGTTATGATCAAGTCATTGGGTATAAGCAGGCTATGGGTACAGAATACAAACAAGCATAATTTTATTACAATCCTAGTTCATTCATATTCAGAAACCACGCAAATATATGTTGACAACACCTAAATCACATTGCGGAAAACAACATAACGTAAAACAATATTATTTGATAACCATAGATAGCTCTCCTTAGGGAAAGTATTCACAGATGACACATTATACGCAATGAATTTGTATTTTATTATACTAGTTTATGTAATAGCCAAAGAGGTTGAATTATAAATGGTGGCGATAAGAATGATACATTGTATAAGTACACATAAATAACAGCTAGTGAAATTACTATTAGTTTTTATGTACCGCATAACATTAAGCCAGTTTATGGTAGGGTAAATAAATTAAGGCGATCATGCTAGTTCAAAAATATCACGTATGATTTTTTATGAGACTTACGTGAGAGATTCGTTGCTAAGCTAAAGTGTACTAAAGGTAAATATTAAATCGGGTTTACTGCGGTTGATCTAATGATGGGTGTACTGCATTTTAGAAAACTAATAACTCATATTGACCATAGCGTATATCGGCGTCTGTAAAGCGACATCAGAAGCCATTAATTTGGTTTGCGGGTTAAAACGTGACTTCAACCCACACCGAGGGCACAGTGTGGAGATATATCGGACTCCCACTAACTAAAAACACCCCGGGACCCTTGTACTACCTAAACCAGTCACGAAATCGCTCGCACTTGCTCTGCGCGACTCTGGCTGGACATTAGAATCCTACATACGGTTTATACTCTGACACTATTGTAGGTTGTGCATCAACAATTCGACGAAAAAATAGGCAAGTGCTATTCTAATTAAGTACCTACTTGTTTTGGTCGTGTAACATTTGTTCATAAAGAATGATAAGTGTTTTCGTTTAAGTACCCACTTGATCTGATTGTTCAGTCAAAATAATCTGTATCTGAAACTTTATACCGATAAATTCATACGTCCTCTAGCATATTTGAAGTAATACTCTCATGAATAAAGGCCACGTTTGGCTTCCTGAGTAGTTATGTTTACTCAAAATATGCACGTGAGTTTTGATATTTCTAACTTTGTAAGTAACATTCAAGTTCTTCTTCTTGATTAGTTTCGAATTAATCAAAGTTTGTCGAAATCACGCGTACAAATCAATAATTGTTTGTACAATATACAATATGTTAATCCTTTTACAATTAAGAACACTCAGGTTAAGACGTAAATACCATTACACTACAAGTAAGTTCTTCGTTTAATATACATAAAGGTACTAAAAATTGGGAATTTTTACTTTATGAAAGCTTTAATAAGAAATGTTTTTGAAATCCTCTTCCGTCACCAGTGCCCGACCTACCTAGTAGTTTTTTAATCATAGGAACCTTATAATTTAATGATCCTAAACGAACACGGTCGTTATTTTGATGATCTGTTTCTATCCAACTCAAATTAAATGTACTTGTTAGTTTTGCAGTAAATATTTGTTTTCGATACCTTACGGGGTTAAAACACACCTCTACGATAAAAGCTTTAACATCATACAAAATATGAAACCACTACATTTACCTACAACATAGATGGATGTATGAGTAGATAGAATGTGTTTTACATTTCAAAGGGAGATAAACTACACGGACCCCTATAAATACGTCATGATCTTCGTCCATCCGTCCTCCTAACTTTTAAATTTATCAGGCAAATTTGCCATAGCCGAGATTTATTTAAGAGTACGCCAATTTATATGTGTGTCCCAGTTTTCGGAAAACTCGAACGGAAACTTGGAAAAAACTCAACAGAAAATTCAGTTTCCTAAGCTACGCGATGATTTGGGAAGCTCTATTTTTGTTTTTGGTATTAAAGCGATATACCTTGATTAAAATTTCAACCTTCATATTGTAATAATCAATAATAACATACCCGATCGACGTAAATTAAACTGGTTCAATAGTAAGGTTTAATAACTTCAAAATATATTTGATTGCTACTATGTCAGAAACGCAGAATCCCCTGCAAAAAGCCTTATACAGCTTTATTTTTTGGGATCAACGAAAGTGTATTGGTTTTTATTAACATAATAATATTAATTACACCTATTAGTCTAATAACATAAATTAATATCTTCTGTGGGAACAACTAACAGCAGACAGACACTTCATTTAACACCCAACCATCGAAATAGTTCCAACACCACATTTCAGAATTTGCTCCCACAGTTGCAAAAGTTTGCATGTTTGGTTTAAATGCATGTAGAATAATTAATAAACACGGCCACGCCTGCACTCGGGAACGGAAGACTGTGAGGTAGAAACAGCGTCGAGTTGGAAGATTTACGATCAGGGACAAAAAACCGTTTTCATGTGGGGCCACTTTTACTGCGCTTAGATTATGCAAGTGTTAAATTTGGCTTGTTTTGTGGGATCTGATAGCAATAATGTATGTTTTAGTTTAAGTTTGTAATCAGATGTAATCTGAAGAAATTCATGGATCGACAAAAATAAATTAATTTTAAGGACGCATTGAAATTCCATTGAATAGAAGGCAAAGTGGGTTCATTATACAAAACTGCAATTTGTTCATTTTTTTTAAGAATAATTTTATTTTATTTATTTTCGTGATCCCAAGTAAAATGGGATAAGGGCAGAAAGATGATGATGATGATTTTCCTGATCAAAATACTTAACATATAACGCGAGTTTATACAAAATCCAGTTGTTTAAAAGATTAAAATCTAATTAATTCTAATTTACATTAAACAAAAAGACGATCCCAAATACCCATTAATTGACTCAAATATTCATGAACTAGTTACCCACGTTATAAAACTTCGACTTTACTTCATAATCTAGAAACGGGGGTATTAATACTTGGCATTGTGTGTGGCATGGTCATTAATTTGCATAGTTGAAGCGGCCACCGCGTCAGGCGCAGCCCTGTTGTCTCCAGTCGTAAGTGGCGTATTGTATACTGCATGACTCAATACAGCTGTGTCAATACATTTGGTTAATTAGACAAACAGAGTGTACACACAAAGTGTTGGTGTTTGTTAGTATTCCTGCCTACCTTTCAAGGAAACTGGCCATGGGGGTTGTGTGTTTCGTATGTCTAATTGGTAAGGTTGGATATTGAAATACGGAGCTAGATACAAATCTATTGTACTCTGAGACCTTAAAAGTGCCAGTAAATGATTATATTCTGTGCAGAAGAAAGAGCTTTGGATTTTGTTAATTATATTGGTAGGTTGTCCCAGTTTTTTTTATACCAATGGATATTTTTACGTAACGCCATCTAACTTTAAACTAAGCAGAGTTTGCATTATGAGTGTAAAGAATGTATTGAATGAGTGTCTTGATATAAATAATTGTGCTTATTACACAAACCTGGAAGGGTCATAGGATGGTGGTAGCAGGGCAACTAACCGCTAGAGCAATTACAGGCCAGTCAAGTATATTACAATATAATTTAATCATAACTGTCACCACACACAAAAATATGTTTTTAAAGTAGATACCAATCTGTAAACTGCAATTAAAAAATCCATGAACAAGTCTTTATCTTAAAAATTCCTCCCATTGCGAACACTTCGATAAAGAAGTTATTAAGTAAAAGTTGTTCAGAACAAGCGAACAAAACCAAGATATTGGATAAAAAGTGTTCTGGACTAGTTAGGGTATAACATTACCCCGGGTTTCTTGTAGCTAATTGCACTTTTTATAATGAATTTAATAAGCGCTGAAGCAGACTTAACTCCTTAGTCGGACGTAGCAAACTCTTGTATGGATTAAACAGCTTTTAAAACTTATTCGACCCGGATTAACTTCAATATTGCAGAAGGATTTGTGACCTACCTCTTAAATTGAAACAAAATTTACGGTTTTCGGTTAGAAACTGCTGGTATTTGTAATGGAAGTTTATGAATATAAATTTTCGTTTCCCTCTAGTTTTGCCCTTGTAGACAATTATTATTCTATTAGACTAGTTTGTTAATTTATTGTCGGAGTTATTGTTAGTAAAACACGTTTGGGACTGGTAAAAAGTACAATAAAGTAACAAGTGCTCTCGATTGTTCTTTTAGCTTTAATTTATGATTATTAGATAAGAGTAATGTGTAATGAAGTTTTTTGGATATTCTTTGCCGCTTTATCTGCATCGATATCTATGTTTCTTGTAGTTGACTGTTGGTCTTGAATGTAATGTACTATAGGTAAAAAAATGGTGTAAATATAATTATTATTTCATGGTCTAGTGAGTCAACAATTATGAAATACTAGCAACCTGCCCTAGCTTCGCATGGGTGAAATACTGATGTATTAAACAATAAACCTTCCTCTTGAATTACTCTTTCTATTAAATCGCGTTCAAAACCACCGCCTCAGAATCCATTGCGTGGTTTTAAAGATTTAAGCGAACAGACAGACAAACAGCGATAGTGTCTTTATTTTAAACTATGTTGTGATGAAGCTACCTTGTAAGATTCAAATTAGGTCTAAATAAGAAAAAAAAGTTGGCTTTCATAGTAGATCAGTTTACTTATCATAAACTATCGTATTGCTCTTTCAACGAACAATGAGTAATGACTCTAAGATTTACCACCTCCTAAGTGTAAACTAAATACGATGAACTGAATCATTACAGTGTACATTGCAAACAGACCTCACACCTAAATGCCGAATAATTACACTGCATAGTCCTGCATGCATCAATCAAGTGCTAAAGGTCAATACATAGTGCTGACATTATATGGGCGTAATTAAGCTGACCTCACATTGGAGTCAAGACTGTTTTAAGACAGACTATTGCTATACAAAACATATGAAGGTGCGCACACTTCAAACAAAACGTCTCATAGACAAAATTGTCCAAATCGCACCAGACGTCTGACTAACGTTTGTCGGCTACCCTTTTTTATTTATGCGGGCGCGCACATCAACGACAAACCAGTCTAGTCAACGCAGGTATAAGGCAGACTTGTCTATGTGAGGCAAGTCTGTCTTAAAACTGTCGTGACTCCAATGTGCGGTCAGCCTTACTGACGAACAATTACATATTCTGATTACTACTGGTGTTACGAAACATTACTTCGAATTAAGGCATCACCTGCAAAGTTTGGCGTATGATTTTGTATATTCTTGTACCCATAAATGTATGTATGTCTTTCGAAAGACAAAACATAGCGCTCTGTATTTACTTTTACTCAAGATCTTTATTTTCAGTTTACTTATGTTTTACAAATTAATTCTGATTCTGATTGATAAGATTTTATAAAATGTTAGCTATTGTTTTGAGATGTCATAATACGGGCATTGTGTAAGCACTTTGATAAGATAATAAGATCAGTCAAGTATGAGTCAGACTTGTTACACTAACGGTTTCGTATAAATATGCTAAAGAAAAACAAAGTCGCATATTTAAATATACGATCTAATTAAAACTTTGCGGCTTTCTATTTTTCCTTAACTGTGTTGACGTTACTATGTAACAAATTTTCAGATTCAGAATCTGAAAATTTTCACGGGAAAGATTTTCACAAAAATTGTTCACGGGAATAAACTTCATAGATTTGTTAAAAAAAACTTTGCCAAAAAGCGAATTTTCCGAGTCGCCGTCGTCAACGTCTTACGATATAGTATGAATTTCCATCATAAACTATTATTTCTCATTTTTGTGTTCAAATTTAAACAAATTAAACGAAAACATCTGAAATTTTACTAAGAGGATAATACTTTGGTACTTCCGTGGATAGGATTCGTGGAGATTCTCGTATGCATACAGAATACCCACACAGATTGGATCAATGAAAACTTTGCGGATGGAAAATATAAAGAAAAGTGTATCGAGAAAAAGATTTTTGAAGAAAATTTTGTTTAGGTAACGTGATAGTTATAAATTACTTTCTGAAATGGAAACTGAATGTTTTTTACGATTGGTGGAAGCTATGGCTTCATTAAGCAGCAATTTAGTTTTACCATCAACTTAATGAATAAACTTGAATATTGAATATATCTTGTCTTTATGTACAAGCAAATGGTGGTATTGAAACAGGAAAGCAGCGAAAAGTGACTATTCCAGTATTAACACAGTTTTATAATATCTACCTTACATTATTTTTAAGGTTTATACAAAAAACATAACCACAGCAATTATATAATGAATGTAATTATATGATTTTCAAGTAATTAAAACAGAAAATAAATTTATATTCATGTTACAATCCCAAAATTAGAGAGCCAAACCATACGAAACGAAAAATAATAAAGGAATTGATTGATAGATTTAATTTAGGTACAAATTGTGAGCAAAAATAAAATGTGTAAAAAAAATCCGAAATTGATTTATAGGTCAACTCCGGTACAAATTAAAAATAAAACGGTGTCAAATAAAATTAAACGCAATAAAAAAATCCGTAAAGTTTTAATATTTTTGTTGAAAATATTTTTTTGCTGCTTCCTAAACGTAGGGATAGAGACTACTGTTTTAGTCAAAATAATTATTTTAGACGACAAACGGGACTTATTCGCGATATAAAACGTTATTTATTTTCTCCCTTATTATTAATTTTAGTTATTATTAAATTATTATTTATAGATCGACCTAAAAAACAATTTTGACTTAAATCTTCTTACGAGTATCTACATTACGTAGCAACTCTAAAAACGGGTGTCTAACTAAGACCGAAAGTAACATGGTAATGATTAACCAACAGCAATGCAATTCTGTTATAATACATTGCTCCTTTTCATTATATTTCTAAATGCATTAAGCAAAACCTTGTCATAGACATTACAAATGAAATCTGAACACGTATTCTCGGTAACTGTGAACTGTCATATGTAAACTGCCGATTTCCACCTACATGGAAGATTGACGCAGTAATCAAAATGACATTCACGTTTGCGCGGAAATTGACGAAAATATGATGCCCGGCCTTTGCTAAAAGGACAACAGATAATTTAATGCTCTTTAACAGCTGCTGTTTAAACTCGAAATGTAAGTCGAGTGCGAGTCAAGCGTCTAAATTCCAGAAAAAAATAACGTTTTTTGAACTGAAATTTGAGGTATTTTCAGCGGTTATTCATTAACACTGGCGATCAGCAAAATTTATTCTGAACCCTTGTTCCGCGAATCCTGTGACAATGTATAGCGAATTGGTATACAAAATCTATTTCGGTATACAAAGCCACAATAGCCGGTACTTGTAGAATGTTTAACTTGTGTCATTGCCCTTAACACGTGATTCTGTAAACGAAATTCGAATGATTTTGTCAGATATTTACGTATCAAATCAGTTTTGGGAAATGGTGTTGGTAAAACATTACTTTCCATACTAAATTATAATTATTTATTTTATAACTTTTTGGAAAGATCTTATCATAATTTTCTATCTACTCGATTGATGACGATGATTGAAATAAAAACATCCGTCTATCCACCTTTCTCCTTGCTTTTCATTTAAATAAAATTGTTTCAAATATGTTATTATTCGCGGTCCTAAAGGATCCTTAAGGATAGTCGACTAGTATATTACAGTTACATTTTTTTTGTCTATGTTAGACCTTGCCCAGCAGTGGAACACTACAGGCTAGGGAAAAAAGAGTCAATTCGTATTTGTTTTTTTTTATCATTAAATGGTAATTCCATAGTATTTTAATAAAACATATTTTATTAATATCAGCGCAGTTAGTCGAGGTGGCAAACATTTTGAAATTTGTAGTCCTCATGGGAATTAAGATACAAATTGCTCGCCTTAGGTCAAGTAGCTATGTTTCAGTCTGTAAAGTTACGAATCGTTGTTAGACGAAATAAATTGAAACTCAGACCAATATTTTACGAATCCCCACTGTATACTTTGTTTTAGCTCTCTAGTAATAGAAAACTGACTAAATGAACGAGATTAATTATTTCGGATTCATTTAAAACAATTACCTATATTGAAGGCAGTATTTTTCTTTATCTTCTCATAAGTCTCTGATAATATATGTATATGCATGAAAGTAATTTAAATAAAACCAATGCTACTTAATAAAAATCGAATTCATTTAAAGAGGTCGGACTGTTGAAACTTTTGTTAATAAAACGAGTAATTGTCACCAACTCTTTCATCCGAACCTTCATTACAACGTTTAAACATAATAAAACCCTTTTGATAATAAAAATAAATGGCACTTAAACGTCGTTTTCGAACGAATCTTGGCCTTTCCAAATATTCACATTAAAATCTGTTTGGTGGGAACAGATGAAATGCGATAAGAATAATATGAACAATTTCGTCATAGAATTCTTTAGATTTGAAATAACTTCTAGGTATCAGCATATTTTGTAACAGTATAATTGCTTATGGAGAGAAAAGAATAAAAGATCGTAACTGAAATACATTGTGATACATTGCCTTTGTGTCTGCAAACTGAATAAATCTATACCCATACACATTTAATATAAAAAGTTATTTCTAGCCTCAGTACCAATTTTATAACATCCTCCTATAAAACGCTAACGTCAACTACAAATAACTCCCATCAAGAATTTTCCCACAAACAAGTAAAGGCTATTCTCAAACATATTTGCATGATATTATTAAAATAACTGGTTACAGGCGACATTTGTTTACAAACCCCTCACATGCCACACATACTCGTATTTCACAGAAACTATTTAGATCCTCATGCTCCATGAATGTCAAATGAAGTAAACTTTTTGGTGTTAAGAAAGAAAGTTCCTTTGAGACGTGATAAAGTACGAAATTTTCCTCTGAATATATTCGAAAACTTCCGTTTATACACGTAATGATATATGATCATATATGCTCAGATTTCGTGTGTTATCCATAATCAAGTAACGAGGAAAGTGAATTTACTTTTGAATGAAACGAAAATGATGATAATTCTTTGTACTTTTACCATTAATGCATGTTAGTTAAAATTTAATGTTGACGTATTTTGACTAGGTATCACAGCAAGTAGTAGCAAAGAAGAAACACGGTCTTTTCGTACGGCACGTAGACAAAAACTACCATTTGTATACCACTATACCACTCGGCTATCCGTGCATTGTCAAAACATGATTGAATTATTTAAAATTTTGGCCATTACAAACGCATAAGTTAATTAAAATCTACACATTAGTCACGGTTGGCTAATCATCATTTAATATAGTAAGTTTAAATAGCAAATATGTACACAAGTACTTCACAAACATCTTCAAGTTAGGTTTGCGAAGTAAGTTTTAGGCACGATTATCATAATTAGTTACTATTTGTATACGCACACACTGACGCATATGAATTCACATAGGTACCATGTATTTATGAGTACAAGACAGTATTCTTGTTCTAATTGTGATACCATAATTATTGCTCATTTCATGGTCATCAAGAAGTGTGTATAAAAGTATTAAAATTGTTTTTTTATTACAAGCTGTTGCCCGCGACTCCATACGCGGTTTCCTGAAATTTTTTAAAAAAAATGGGATAAACAAAAGATGTTGGCAGATTCTCAAACCACAAAATTTCAAGAGATTCGGTTAAGCCGTTTAGGAGGAGTACGGGAACGAACATTGTAACACGAAAATAGTTTTACGAATCCCATGCTATGAATCATACGTGCTACGAATTATATGTGCTACGAACCATGCGTGCTACAAATCATACGAGCTGCGAGACATACGTGCTACGAATCATATGTGCCTCGAATCATATGTGCTACCAATCATATGTGCTACGATTCATATGTACTACGCATTAAATACTCTATGAATCATACGTGCTACGAATAAAACTTGCTACGAATCATGCGTGCTACGGAGCATGTATGCCACGAATCACACGTGCTACGAACCATGTATGCTACGTTTAATAAAAATAATTTTCTTTATTTGGGAAAGTACCTAAGATATTTCATGTAGCCATCATCAAACTAACAAAATAAACATACCAAACGTGTTTTTCTTTCGAAATTTGATCTGACCATACACATATTATAACATAATCGTACAACACGGTTTAAACTAAACCTCCTCAACGTTTGAACTAAATCCGTAAAGCACTTCAAGCAAAACCACATTAGTCTTAGACTTATCTAAATAAACAAGATAACGGGTGTATTACAATCGTAAGTTCCGTAAGAGTTCTAGCCATTACTTTTTACCGACCCTTTTAACTTCACTTCACATCTGAAGACAGGGATTCTTAGTACTACCGACCGCAATAACTCAACGGTACTGGAAACCCAGGTTTTATTACTCACCTTATCCGAGATATGTTTGGAGACTATATTTTGTAGTAAATCAAGTACGGTTTTTCGATATTTTTGTTATTGTAAGCCACTAACTTAAAATACAAAGAGGTTGACTTTGTAACACTGCGTTTGAATTTTCAATCTTTAAAAATTGCTATTTGGTAGACTGAATTCGAGTTAGAATTCAAGTTCCTCATTTTATCGAAGTCTTATGAAAAAACCAAGCGAAAAAAAGTGTAATTAAAAATATACTTCGAATTTAATAAACTGAAGGCTACAGGATAAGTCTACACATAACGTAAAAATATAATTATTGCAAAGGTCAATGACCCCTTACACCACATAGTATTTTCAGTTAAAAAATCTGAAGCATCCTGAATAAAAACACAAGTATAAATAGTTAGGTAGCTATAAAAATTTACACATGATCATAAAAATGAGTAAGAGTACCCCATAAACAATTTTATGTAGATTGTTGGGCCCTTTAGGGAGATAGCAACTAATACCGAGAAAAAAAAAAGATTACATTTGGCAAATCCATCTCGAGTGGGCCGTGATACTCGAGTGAGGTAATAATAATATAAGTAACAATCGCGATTTTCCCTTTTTAAATAGGTTTTTCTTGGTACGTTCAATTTATATGAAAATTTTGCGAAATATTTAAAAGATACTGTACAGAGAAAAAGTTGTAATATTGAACAGTACATGCTTTTCTAGGTATTTCTCATACTTTTTGAATTATTGTTATTAGCCAGTCGAATTGCTGGATAAAAGCTTCCTTATTTATTATGTCCAAAAATCCCGGTCCATCACCTCTACCTTTCCATTCTTTGGAAAAGCATGTACTCATATTTTCGCCTAAATAAATAAATATCTTGGGACAAATAATCTTTGAAAACATAGTTCAAGTTTCAATCTAATCAATGAAGACAAACTGTAGTACATTATTAAATGAAAATTCTATTATTTTGATATAAAAAGATGTTGGGCACTCGGGCCAAGAGAAAATGTTGTACAATAACGTTTGTTGTAAACTACTGTAGCTAGTTTACATATACAATTATATGATATCTGATAACTATTCATGAGATGAGTGACATCGGTTAATAAATATTCATCATTCAACTAAATCCTAGCATCAGCTTAAATGTAGTAGCCGCGTAAATGAAGACGGAATGAATAATTATAGGCCTTATGATCAATGATAACGTATGGGTTCGAATGGATTAATGTTGCTGAAACAGATGGGTTTGCAATCGATCGTCATTTGTTTAAAAATAGTGATAGTTTTTTCGTTAGAAATGTGACCAGTTACTAATAGAAAATGCGTAAAGATATAAATTAGGTGAAATAATTGAGAAAAGGCAAATAATGCAATTTATAAAAAGGGGAAACGTCTTTGGCCACCTGATTAGACACGACAATGTTTAGAACGAAAACTGGAAACAAGAAAAAAGCGAGTAACACCAATAAGAATGTATTTATGTCAGATAAAAGAAAAGACAGGAACAAAAGCACAAGAAAGTCAAAGAGATGGCATTGGAATAAAAAAATGCTATTTACTACAATATTAAGTGATTAGAACTTAAATATTAAAATGATGAGCAATAGAAAATTTACATTCGTCAAAACCTAGATAAATTAGCCAAACCAGACAGACCAATAAATAAAAGTCGATTATTTCTGCTTAAATAAATATATAACACCTTTTTAAGGCCTATCACAGCAGCTACTCTTGCTATTAATAGATCTACGCCCACCCTACATAAGAAAACTTTCAAGAGAAATTGATATTCAAAAGAAAAGTCCCAAAATCGATATTCGTACATTGATTTACTAGGGTCAGTTGACAACCTTATTTCTTATATTTACGACATACGTTACGTCTATAACATGGACTATAAAAGCTGTGCAAACTAAATTGAAGTGGAAACTATCTATTTTTTGTTTCGTATCACGTACTGGTTCTCCTGATAAAAGCCTTACGTTTTCAGTTCATATAACACAATATATCAAGATAGATTTATCATTTATATTCGAGTTGTTGGTGTTACACTTGTTTTGTAATTTGTTTTTTTTTCTATTAAATGAATAATATGATAGTTTATTTATTGTAAATGATTTATCACTTCAAAACATTTTTTTAAGTATCACGACTAGGTCTTTGAGACGAAAAGAACTTTCTATTTAATTCTTACTCAAGCTGCGCTTTAGATAAGTCTTAACATGCTATTTAGTGAAAAGAAAAAAAAATATAAGAACACATACCATCGATCAACAGCAATTACGTTGGTAGATAAGTATATAAATTATTTACGAACGCAGGTGTGACCAACTAGTAGTATTACATCCAAAAAAAAACGAATTGATACAGGTCTCGAAATTGCGACTCTTATGTTCCAATTGGCATTACAAGACTTCTGGAAATTTAATAACAATTTTCTACTGTCTAGTTATAAGCATATTATTAATTTGATTTCGTTTAATGTTTAATATTTGTCAAGCTAGATTGTTGATGCCAACTAAACAAGATCACGCACGTGGCATAGAGTGGTTCTCTCTCTTTCAGAACTCCATCATCAACTTACTGTGATGTAAATGGTGGTAGGCCCTCAAAGCAGGTAGAGTCAAAAGGAGGTAAATCCATTGTGGAGTTTTGAAAATCTTGTTTTTTATAACAAAGTAATATTTTTGATACTTTTCCTTCTTAACATTATTACGAAACAAAGAGACAATACCAAATTGCATTTAATGTGCAAAAATAATACTATTACAAACAAGATTTTCTAAAGACCTACATAATATTTTGCAAGTAAGCACCACATTGTTCATGTGAAATCCCTTTAATGTACGATGACAAACAACACACCGTACTAATGTCTCGACTCCAACGTAGGTACAATTACATAAAGTCAGAGTTATATGAGAGCTTTACAGGAAAATATGGAGCTGGGTTCAGCGCAAGATTAAGGTGCCTAGCTAATATTCTCACTTATGCAGCTAGATTTAAATAAAAAGGTATTCTTGTGGGAGGTGAGATAGCTACTGCGACTGAAACTTGGTGCTATTTTTCCAAATGTTATTCTGATGATTTGAAAGTTGATCTTTATGGTGTGTTTTTAAAGTTCTCTATTTTTCTGTCTTTGCCTTGGCTAGCAGATAATTCCGAATTCTGCGGTAATTGATGTTCATGTGATTTTTTATCTAACAAAAATATTATTATAATATGTGCTGTTTGTATAAGCGCAGGCTTTAACTGCTTTAAAGGATAGTTATGTTAGTGGTACGATTATAAATCACTTTTTACCTCTTAGAAATAGTTGTTCATTAAGATTAGTAAGTCAGCATTTCAGTGAAGAAAGGTGAAAGTGACTGTTTAGTGAAGGTTGTTTTAAGGTATCACTACTAGAGATTATGCTCTTACGTATACTATACCTATATGTCTACTATGTCTTTTATACATATAATGCTTAATATTTTTAAATTATGTTATCAATTTCTGTAATATTCCATGTTATTTCCATCCAAGCTACTGAGACTAATCTGTAACCTACTTGTTTGTGGTCTCAAACCGTTGTTTATCTATCCAACCAATAGCTAAACGCTTCTATGAGTTAATATACCTTAATATCCAATTACTTTACGTACATTGTACAAAGATTTTGAGGCAACTTTACTCTAATGTAGCGGTATCCAAAAAGGTTTCCGATATCACACGGATGGACGTGAAGGGCCTTTCAAAGCAAAATGTTACTATAGAGTTTTGTACCCTTGGAGCCTTGAAAACGTTCGGGAAATTCTCCCTAGAGTCGGACGTCACAATAGTTTCGATATTATGTTACTTTCGATAGTTCGAGTGGTCTCCCATTTCTGTAGGTATTTATAAGGTCTTCATGTCATATTATTTAACAGTATTGGTTCAGTTTTAGTTATAAGATCTTTTTTAGTAATGGTTTGATTAGGTAGAAAGTAGTCAGATGTATGTAACACATTATAATATCTAGACAGATGCAAAAGTTAACAAAAGAAACACACAAAAAAATGATGAGCATGTTTTACTATCAAATAGCAAGCGCTATTATAGGTTGCATAATCAGTATATATCTAGTCGATTATAGAATGAAGCCTCTCTGTAATATTAAGTTCCTACTTATTATTTCATATATAAATGAATCACACTGTTATGTTACTAAAAAGCAGCTATTCCGAAATTCCTTCGTCTTAGACCTCATTTTGAGCTCTGACAGTATGCTATTCTAATCCCGTCTGACTATCAATGCAGTTTGAGTCCTCAACGCGCTGAGCTGCGCCCAAATAAGGTTGGTAAATATATCGTACCTACCGAAATGCGACCGAGATAAACTCACCTAAGACACATATAGGTAGGTATGCGTGTATGTATACGGTGTACTGCTTGCTTTTTGTTGGTCAAATTGTATTTGATCGACAATCATACATTCCGTGATCTGTAAGAATTATTGATATCAAATTACGCTTGAAGATTGGTTCATTAGTTTTAGAGAATTGACTAAGTTGCAGAAGCATTGGTGCAGCGGTTTAAGTATAAAACCTTATTTTTCTTTCTAAAAAGTAACCTGATCATCTAATTTTATCTTTCGCCACGAGTAGAAAACTAACGCAATTTAATAGTCTTCGAAAATAAGGACAGCACTGTTTTCGTAAACATTGTTATTGAATCTCGAATATTAAATCAGATTATAGTTAATACTGTTTCGACATATTACGCAACTTACATGTAAATTAATTAAACTATTTCGCTAACTATTAATTTTGAAGACAACTTGTAGTTGCCAGAGATATTGGGGTAAACATTTTGGAGTAACTTGATTTTTGCCATATATTATGTCTTGGTTCTATTTTAACCAGTTTTTGATTTACGCTTAGCTTATGTTATGTACTTTAACGTTATACCGTATTACATTCCTATATTTGCTTTTCAGCAATCACAATTAATATATTGCACCGACTACAAAAAAAAAGAAAAGAGTAAATGAATATTTTCCATACTGCGGCATTGAATTTATGTCTGCAACTGGACACCAATCCACGGATCAAATACGACGAGCGCTATTTTTTTTACCTGCAAACCCCTTTTTACCTCTTCGACTCATCATTCAACGAATAAAATTTCCCTTATACTCGTTCATTTTCCTCTAAACTTCAGGAAAACTAAAATCAAAACCCGACAAACTAAATATACCTTTACTATCAAAGAAGGCTTTTTGGCCGCTGATTTTCTGTTAGATGTGCATAGACCGTTAATTTTCAGGGCTGTCACGAGAGGCTCGACTACGGCCCTATTCATTTTATTCAAACCTTTGAAACATCAAACTAGTCCATTTTAAATGTCACGGGTACAAAACGGCATTTTGTTTCGTACATTTCTAAGGCCTTCGAGTTTAGGTACTATAAACTCTTCAATTAGGATTGTAGTCAACGTAAAAGCGAGAAAGGACATCGCTCAATGTAGAGTGCTATCTCGCTTTCACAATGCAAAGCGATTTTGCTTTAAGAATTCATAGTATTGGTACTGATGACAAGTCTTTAGTAATTAAGTGTGTTGAATATTCAGGTTTCGGGGATAACGATTCAAGGAATAATGTACTTACTAGAGTTATTTGTCTGTCTAGGTAGATTTGACACGCTCTAGATATTTCAACTGGCTTTAATATAACGTAGTAATAGACTGAATTAATGTGGTTAAAGTAATTAACGATACATAACGATATTTTTTTAATTCGTGTGCTTTATTTATCCCTTAACGAGTTAAAAAAAGTATTTTTTAAAGTTCATGGAGAAGTATTTATTTTCTGCCTAACAGTCAAGAATTAAATTTGCGAAAAGTTGCACAATGAAAATACTTTAGAAAAATGCTAGCCCTAAACTTCATTTAGAATTTTTATCAGTGGCTCTTACCACCGAAATGCGGGCAGATTAAAAGGGCCTTATTTAAGAGTCCGTCACGACCTAATTATTGAATAAAAAATATTTTAGTCAAAAGCTTAGTTCATTGTTTTTGTTGAAAATAGGGTCTTATTTAAGTTATCTCGTAAATGTAATGTTTTAGGTATGCTCTTTTTTTGTTTCTAATTGGAAATCTTTATATTGAGCTGCTTTACAGTATACCCAGTTAACTTCAATGTATAGGCGTAAGGCGGTAAGGTAGTGTAAGGTGAACCCAAAAGATACAGTCATGTCAAATGAAATGTTATAGACGTAAATATCTCATACCTGAAACAATATTAATGCTTTATTAAATGTCTCTACAAAAATATCACACGGAAGGCGTATCAAACTTAAATCAAGTTACCATGCATGAAGAACACTTTCATCAGAGAATTCGAACAAAGGTAAGCTCAGGTATTCTCCTACAAACCAATTTCCATACGATGAAGATTGGCAAGGGACAACAGCGTCAACCAATTCATTGTTAATAGAAACATCAGGGAACCTTCTTTACCACGCTTTGAGCTCAACTGTATAATTGATTTTCTACATCGTCGAACCCTTTTCCCATTTTCTTCCTGAGAGGTGATGATAATATTGTCCGCATGGCAGCACTGTATTATGAGTCTTAGTATATTGCATTCATTGGTTGTGTTGAAAGGGTTCGTTTTGGTTTATGATGCTTATGATAACATTTATGCTGCATCGTACTGAGCTTTAAATTCAGATGTTTAGAAAGACGACAAAGATAGAATTAAAATTTTGTATAAGTGCGCTTAATACTAGCTCTTAAAGAAGGATGATTTCTGTTATGGAAACGAGGCTGCCCATTATACGGTGTAGCATCGTAACGACGTATTAGAGTTAGCGAAAAGCCCTAAAAAAATGTGTTGAACACATTTTTGACAATTTATTTTCGGGATTGGAAGGTTAAATAAATTATTATTGTTTTAAATATTTTTAATGTGTGAATTAAAAGTCGTATCTATTTTTCGGTATATATTTAAGTATATTTCATAGTTTACAGTCATTTAACATAGTCTTTCTTTTGTTTACAGATGAGAAATTTGTGTATTATTAACAAAAATGTGCAACAACATATAAAATATCTTAAAGATTAAATGACTATTTTGGCTTCGCCTTGTTTTATACCTATGTTTATATAACAAACAAGAAAGGTATCTATTCCTTAGATTTAGAAGTCAATAGCATTAACTGTACATTTTGTATTAAAATACACGTTTAATATAATATAATTTATTTTCTACAGATATTACAAGAATCTTTATTTTGTATTTTGAAATAAAAATTACCATTTGAAACTCGTTATTTACAGTCTACATCGTAATGGTAACCTTACTTGAAGTAATAAAAAAAAACATAAATATGAAATAAAAATTCGTAACGTAATTTAGATCTTTAAATTTTCCAACAGTAAAATTATCTGTATGTACATAAATATTTATAATCACATTTTTGGTAGAATTTTACGCCATACAACTTGCATAAAAAAAGCAATCATATTTTTATGAGCATTTTATGCGTTGTCTTAAATTTGACGGTATTTTTACATCTTTCGAATATTTTGCTTCGGCGTAGTTATATAACAAAGATATAAGACGTTTGATTCAAAACGAATCAACCTTTTTAAATTGAATATGATACAACAGATTTAAAAGACCGCTTTTATTTTCTAAGCTAGTTTTTTATTTATGGCATTTTAAGTTAAAAATAATCTTATAATTCATGGTCGAAGATATCATTTTGTTACACAATACATGTAAATACTTTTACATATATTTTTCAGCTGACTGTAAACCTACGTCATTATGTACATTAGTTTACATAACTCTCCATTTTACTATAATCGTGAAAAGAGGTTTATAATTACATTAGGATCTGTAAAAATATTTCACTTTGATCAACATTTACGTTTCGATACCAGCATACATCACAAATGCCTAAAAGACCATCTAGTTTGTGCCAGACTTTCATTTGTTTTACCTTGACGCGAACGGCAAACTACGTCAGTTTATGAGTCACAAGAAATTGTTTGATATCATAATTAAGAAGTTTTCAAACGATCAGGGGTAAAACAATAGAAGTGTAGCGAAAGACACCAAAGTTAAGTCCCGTGGTTGCCAGAAAAGTGTCCCTTTGTTCCCGGTGTTGTGTTGAACTGCAGCCTGATTCTCGCCTGATAAAGAGAAGCGAAATTATTAAAGTTTCAACAAAGTTTTCAATGTGTCTGTTATTCTATTATATTGTACGAAACTACCAAGCCAAAGTTGTTAGACAATAAATTATTAATTTATATCTTTGTCCAAATAGTTTAATATCTTCGTCATTCTAAGCGACAAAATAAGTTGAAACAATTTTGAATTTCAAAATAGAATTCTCGACTTAAATGAGACTTTTATCAGCAAGTATACAGAGCAGGTAAGAGTACTGGAGTTCAAACTGACAAAATACATTAAAAACATTATGTGTTTTTTTTTCTCAATTTCATTTCACAAGATTTGCAACCTTACGTTAGCCACATACCGTTTAGAATACATAATCTGAAAGTCTGTTCTTTATTACAAGTCTGAATCAAATTAGTATTCTATATTATCAATTGAAATATAGAACTGACTTTAAGATTATGAATAATTCGGACCACATATGGCTGGCTAAATTAAATAAAATAATAATCAGCCAGTAAAACCATTGTATTGAACTGGCATAATAAAGTTTAAAAAAATACGTATTTGAAAAGAGAGCACACGAGCAGCTAATGTCCATGCATTGAATATTAAAGTACTTCAAGCCTAGAGTTAAACCATAGAGTTTTTATATAAACATTATAAAGCTTGTATCCGCTGAAAACTTGTTTGAAAGTTTCGAAAATGTATACTCTGCTTGCAGTACAATGTATGATGAAATGTTTATGGCTTACGCAACGAACATTATTAACCGCATTATCGATAGTAAGGAAATGATTTACGAGTTTGTGTTTGTTTTATTCATAGGTGTGTGGGTGGAACAATTTCCATGTTGTGTGCTTGGGGCTGAAAATTGGTTTATTTGGTATTAGAAATATGTTTTTTTTTTGTTTTATGAACGGAAAATTAAAGGACATCTTGTCCTTTCTTAAATTCTTTGTAGACTATGCTGTGTATACTTTGTTACACACTTGATTTTTTTATATTTTCTTACAGAATAGTATATGAATTTGTCAAAGGATATTTGGTTATCTTTGGTTAATAAACCTTTTTCAAGATTCAAGTTTTTCGATACTTCTTTGAATTATGTATTTATTTATTGATAATACAATAATTAAAATTATAAATCAAGACAATACGTGTGTAAGAAATACATAGGAAAAACTTAAGCAAATATAAAAGGTAGACTTACCAATCAAGACATGAACGTTTATTGTAACTTGCGAATGATTTTGTAAATGACACGTGTAGGTCCCACTGTCGTTTTGTGATGCTGATGCTACGCTGATTGTAGCACTGAAATTAAAACTGAACTGTAATACAAATAAGAAAGACTTGGTAAAGATTAACTAATGAAGTTTTAATCTTCATCTTCTTAAAATATAATAAAGAAAATTAAATTGATATATTAAATCTAGTATTTTATACTATTCTCTTTATTCATTTCGTTGTTCATCTCACCTTGTATTCCGCCAAGTGACATTTTCAGTGAACTCCTTCCCTTGTTTCCTCCAGACAATACCATAAATATTATTCTCTACCGGCGGAGTCGTCGGCTTAAGTGTCGTCAACTCAGTCGTGGTCTCCGGTACTTTCTTAGCAGTAGTTACACTAACAGTAGTAGTAATCGTTGTAGTCTCTACACTCCAACTCTTATTCATCATTAAATCTATTCTATTGAATATTGTACTCATTTTTGTTGTCAATTCTGTTGTGGTAGTCGGTGCTAATGTGGTCGTAGGTAATACGGTTGTTAAAGGAGTCTTTGTAGGTATAGATGCCTCGAATTGTTCTGATATGATACAAGATAATTTTATAGCGCTACCCGCTTTGTAAAATCTATCTTTGACATCGTGGGTTTCGTCACCGTTAATGGATATTAGGGGAGCTGAAACAAATGTTCTGTTAGACTGTGGTAGAACCTCAATTTTATTTTTACTTAAAAAGGAAGATGAAGGTTTTTTTCTTAGGAAATAATGAAGTTATAATGCTACGTTTCAGGATTCCGTATACTCAGTTCAAAACCAAAGTGAAACAAAATTATAGTCTTGTTTAAGCAACAGATTTTTTTGTAGGAATAATTAAAACAAATCTAAATTCAGTGTTACTCATAACATTGTGTAATTTAATTAAGATTTGATGTGCTCAAATAATATTTTAAGTACTTTTTTTATGAAAAAAAAATAAACGTAATAAACCAAAAACACTTTTAGAATAGCAGAAACAGTTTACTCGGGAATAGGTATACAGAACTTAAAGTCAAAGAAACTCGCTCTTTGCTGTGTTTTGTAATTTTCAGGTTCATAACATGACGGACCTTAAAAAAATTGAATTACTTCCTTATGGAGACAGAATGAGGAATATCTCAGTTTCATTTATTTCTGTCAAGGAAGGGACAAGAATAGCTGTTTTGTGAGGTTTACAACTTGTGTCTGTTACAATAAAAAAAATATTTCAGCAAAAAGAAACTCTCTTCCTAGGCATGTAGATAAACCCTTGTAACTTTGAAAGAAAGTAGAATAAAAGTTACGCCACAAACATTGAAATTAAAATCTTAGGAAAAGAGTATTTCCCGAAGTGGTTTATTTAATGTGATTAAGCCTTAGCAAAACGGCCTTGCCAAACTTAAAAGAAAAGACATAAAGAGAAAGCTTTTCAATCTCAGTACTAACACACAATAGCGCTTCTTAATTAAAGGTTTCAACAAAAGATAGCCCAAGAGCCAACAAATAGAAACTATTTTTTGTCAGACTTAAACACAGCCATCTATCATCATACTGAACTAGGCAGAGCCTGTGCTATCATAACCAAAAAACTAAAAAACAAAAAAGTATGTATATTTTATAGGTGCATAACATGCAGAACGGACACCTATGCTCATCATAAAAATGTTTGATTTTGCAGTCAGGGTCACTAAAAACTAAGCAAACAGAGGGTTTACCACTACCTCATTAAATATTATTATTTCAGTTGTGGATGAGAGACAGAACTCTACATTATAGAGCGACGCCTTTTTCCACAACTGCAATTATATTACTTTAAGAGTTGGTAGTCAGAATGTAATATATTTTTTACTTACGTAGAACCGTGAGGTTCGTGAATATCGTTCTGGGGGGATGCGTGGATATTTGGCACATGTAGTGGCCGGCGTCTGTGAATTTCACTGGATTCATACTGAGTCTCCAGTTGTTTGGGTATTGGAACTTTACTGCTATCCTATTGTCGCCGGCGTATAACGCTGGACCGACGGTGAGGAGTTGCGCTGACTCCGTCGTGTTTCGCAACCACATCACCTGGATAAAACACTTTAATTAGTATGAAAAAAATATATAAAGTGAGTTAGAACAATCTCCAGATATTTGAAATACATTTCCATAGTTTTTAATAACAAAATTGCCATCAGCTGACCAAGATAAGACTATACTACTAGAATTTAATTTCAAATTCAAGTAAAATACACATAAGTAGTGATTAAAACGGCTGAATAACTTTTAAAAAAGATGTACGGGATGAAATCCTTTAATCTAGTTTATGACCTTTTATAAACTTTACTAATTACATTACGAGCCTGGGAAAACTCGCACGTTAAAATACCTGAAGTTCATGAAATTTACGACATTTTTGTTCATAAAAGTAATGCTTAATCAGGTTTCATTAAAAAGCAATTTAGCGCTCGGCTTTAAGCTTTATTCCCTCTTAACACTTAAAAAGTATCATAATTACACAAATCCTCATTATAAATTGTACTTAACCTACCTCTAAACGTAATTACGTTTCATTTTGCAAAGCCTTTGACATTATTCCTTTACAAAAAACTAAGCATTTGCCATCTTTTAGTAACGGCTACTTATTTCATATTGACAGAAATCGATTTATAATGTGATTTAAAAATCATGAAGGTCAGGATTTTTTAGTTTCACATTAAACCCCTTATATGTGTCGTAACCTATTAATGAAACGTACCTAAAAAGTTTGTAAGTATGGATGGATGAATGCTTGTTACCCTTTCACGCTCAAACTGGAGCAATTTTGATGAAATTTCTTATAAGTTAGCTGCAACCTTAGATTAGCACATAAATTTACTATTGTTTGACTATATTAGAGGGGGAGGGGGTAAGTTTACTCTTTATACTTAATTAAAAATACTGGAAATAATCACATTTTCGTGAAACTTTGGATATAACATTATTCATATTTTAAGCGGTTGTGAAACCACTTACAATGTTCAGTTAAATGAAAATAATTCTATATTCTAGGAGCGCTTCAACCTCACTGTAGCATGAACTATAAGTAATTCAGTCTGACCTTTTCAAGTAAGGTTGCAGTACTCCACATAATTTCTTACTTCATTTCTGACCGCTGAAAGATAGTTTCCTATTTAGATTGTTTGTGATTCATTTATTAATGTATTCTGTCTATCACTGTGACCTGTTTTTAGATTTGAGCCGAAGCTTCGACATTAGCGGATTCAACACTTCATATTAAGACCGTTATATAAGTAAGAAAACGTAATTTTCCGAAATATAACACAATCGTGAAATATATAAAAGATTTACGTACGTCGTGGCTTCGATCTACGCGTAGGACAAGAATTTGTGCTTTCCTCAAATGCTTGTTCTGAGTCTGGATGTCTCTATATTCTACAATTGAATGTCTGTAAAACCCCCCGCGAGACAAGGACTAAATTCTTAAAGAGAATTTACCGTCTTATCCTTGAGCATGACGACCCTACAGTTGAGCAAGGCTTCGGCCCCGACATGGGCCGTCACTTGCGTGTACTTCTCCTCCTCGAAGTATGGTCCCCAATGGTGCTCATGATGGTGATCATGGTAGCTCTGATATGGGACATAAGGCCGAGGCTCTTCTACCTTATCTGTTGGAGAAAAACAATATTATTTTCTAAATATTTTTCGTAGAATGTCTTTTTTGAAATAAATAAATGATACGGTTCAATCACGCGCATATTCGTGTCTGATTAATTACACAATGGTATTTTTTTTGGGAGTAAGACAAATCATACATAGGTATATGCGAGGAATTAAACAGTGCATATACATTTATTACTACTTAGGCCTCACACAAACACAAACGCAAAACAATACTATTGCCAAAAATATATAAAAAAAATAGTAAACATAATATTCAAATGTGAAATGTGCTCCAATAAGCGAATATAGTGCAAATAATATAAGTGTGGTGTAAAATAAAATAAGAAAAAAGTAAAACGTGTTTATTTATATTTTGAGTTTATTTTCTAACCAAGTAGACTTGTAGAGTAATCTATGCGTTTCGTGTAAAATGGTTCTGTTGATAAAATTTCTATGCAAAGCAAGCGACCGTTGAAAAGACAAATAAAACTCTTATCTGTTTATACTTTTGAAATAATTTGTTTTATTGCAGAACGAGAATTAATTTCTAAGAAAGTAACATAAATTGCAAAGACAACGATCGTGGTAGATTTTAATTACGATTCTTAGTTTGTTGAGACAACTATCTTCCAGAAATTTAGAATTTAAAATCCGTTTCTTGGGTCTCAGGTAATTAAATTTGTTGATTAGCTACTTAGTCTTTTAAACTTTAAGATACTTTATAATGACTTTGCAAAGGGAATAGCAAATCAGATTAAGGGTAAATGCTAAATAGTGTTTACAGACTAATATTTTTATCTTGAAATACGATTGTGAACTCTTAGATGGTTAATGACAATTTTATCACTGTTAAAATTAAAGGACTTCTTTGATTCATTGCTTTTTATTTGTTGAATTAAAATACCTACGATATACTTTTAACCACATGGTCGTGTAAGCATCATACTTTGCTGGGGTTGAAAACATCACATTAGAATTATACGTAATCTACTTATGCAAACCGAAACTAACAAAATACTCTGAGCAAAAACGTATTTCTCTAGCTCTAAATAAAAAGTAACGCTCCCTGAATTTCAATTTCGATAAGATCGTAGTCGCCGTAAAAGTTTAAAATCTGTTACTGTTACGCCAATCCGAGATAATAGTAAGCAGATTCATATTTCTTTATGGAAATGGGAACGAGAACGTCCAAAACTTAGGGTCAGTACACACAAATACGATACGACGTCACAACGTCTTACGATACAACAGAGTATCGTAATGGCATGGCATTGGAATAGAACATCGTAACTACATCTTTATAAAAGAAATCACCATGTAGTTTTGCGTCTTTTCGACAACAGCGTATATCGACGACGTCAAGTAAATACGCGCCTTTATTTACCTACTAACGAGAAAGCATCACGTGATCACCATCGCGTCACGATGTCGCACCGCGTTTATGTGTAACAGACCTTACTGCGGACGCTAAAATCGATACTTACTCTGTAACAAATGATCGTTTCTGTCAGTTGCCCCTTCACGCTTGATATTTTCGCGGAGTTGCTTCGTGATGTTTTTGAATATCTCTCTGGACAGTGCAAGGCTGTCCTTCTCATCGCTCCGACGTCTTCGAACAACATTTGTTCGATAATCTTCAGGAAAACGCAACGGTTCTGCACAGATCAATGTCTTCTTTTAAAAAAACGCTCGGGAAATATTACCTTCAAAATGTCGGGTAATTTTTTTTTTGTCATATTTTAAGCTTATTTTAATAAACTTATGTTAAAAATATTGCCGACAAAGATAATTGAAAATCTTTCAGTTATGATACAAAAGTATCTATTCTTAATATTTTGCTTATCTTTTTCTATTTTTATTCGCACTCGTTTTTTGTAATGTCATGAAAATTTCATCAAGATAATTTATTGAATCGAAATCTAATAACTGACTTCCAACTTTTTAACTCCTAACTTTTCTTGATTACTTTAGATGAATCTTCAGATTCAGCTTTTAAGGGTATTTCGGATCTCTCGGTAAGACTTTGATTTAAATTACTTCCTACACAAAGACATTTAAAGAAAAACGAAGTTTAAATGAAATTACGGTAAAAAGAGGTTGTTTAAAAAGTCTTAAAATTTTGAATGATGTTAATTATTCACGACAGTACATCAAGCATTTGTTCTATTTAATAGTAAGTAGTTGTACATTTTTTCAAACCAACAAATGGTTTTCTAATGTACACAATTTAATTTATTTAGTTTCTACATTTGCCGAACAAAACCTGAATTGTTAATCAAAAAGTAATTACAATATCGCAAATGTCGAAGTTTGAGTTCTAATTTGCTCTGGATAATATAGGAACAAATAATAAGGACCTATTTATAGCAAGCGCTTTGGTATACAATAAATAAGTTTCTGCTTTAATATTAAATAGAAAACTGGTCTTGAGACCCAGTAAGATCATAATCTGCGTGATATGATGTGTAAAAGATTATTACACTTGAAAATTAATTGTATTTTGATAAGTATTATTATTTTTACGTCTTGCTTTATTTATCTGTGTGTAATAACGAAGAACAAGTTTCAATGGGTATTATCAGTAAGGTATTTGTAAAATGTTTTGTGTTCAAGGGTATATAAAGCCGTCTCAAGTTTTGAATAGGTATTTTAACAATAAGTTATATGTATTTATTTGTCAATGAATTCCGTTTTCAATGTTTTACAAAAGAAATATACAACGTTGATAAAAGCGAGAGGCATTAAATGAAACCACATATTCTGTATATCATTATAAGGCTACACAACAAAAATCAAATCAATGTAAGCAATAGTTTAGTCACAGGATATTTTTTTAGTTTTTTTTTAGTTTGAACATGCTGTATCTTCCTGATTAGGTGACTAAGTTTTATAGGCATAGTTATCTAGTTGGCTCCGGTTGGGTCCGAAACTAGTCGGGCTATCCCGATAAATACGCGTGAGTAAACCGTTATAACGTTTTAAGTATGAATCATCCTCACGAAAGTTATTATAAAAATATTGCTTACATTGATTTGATTTTTGTTGTGTAGCCTTAAAATGATATACAGAATATGTGGTTTCATTTAATGCCTCTCGCTTTTATCAACGTTGTGTATTAAAACGTTAACATTTATGTCGTACATAAATATAACTAATTCCTTTGACATTTCATTTATTTTTGTAACGTCGTGTTACAGTAAAAACGATTATTGTATACATTTACGGTTTGTTAATAGCTCTTTAATGTTCGTTTTTAAACGTGAACTGTAATTAACGTAAGTCTATAGTTAAAAAGAATTTTAGTTAAAATATTTAAAAACATTTTAGTTTTTTTTTGTTTACTAGTAAGTTAAAAATATAAGGCTGTGAACACACTAAACACTTCCGTCAGCATGACGGGATAAGGCTTAACGTAGGTATCATTTTATTCACTAGTAAGATAAAAATATAAAGCTGTGAACACACTATGGAACACTTCTCACGGAAGTGTTCCATAGTGTGTTCATGACGGAATTTGGTTTAACGTATCAATACTGTAGTGAGATACTTTAGTGTTAACAGTGTTTGACGTAAGTCGCGGACGTGACTTTGAGCCATCGTTTGGCAGCCGAACGTCTGAAAAAAGACTGGCTGGTTGGATTCTTTGAACAAACTTTGTGTCCACTGTGGATCGTTCACATCCTTATATCTCCAGTGTAGTTTATTTACAACTCTATGCTTACGTGATAACCTGTCTACAGTTCTTGTTGAGTACTAGATTGAAGGGTAGTCAACGTTCTTGTGTCCGTATAATTATAGGGGGGACTCTCTCAACTGGTGTAATAAGTGGAAAAAAAAATTACGTTATTTTCTGCTAATGGGCATTTATGACAGATTGTGAAGTCCGTAAGGTTGTATGTTGTTATCCACAGTAGGCAAACTTTTAGTAGGCGCCTGAGTAAGCCACCAATTTGTTGTGAACTAAAATTTGAGTTAGCTGCAAACTCATATCAATTTTTGTAAGTCGCAAATAAACTGACCTGGTCTATCTGTGAGTCGACTACTAACTGAGTCAGTCAGAGCGCGTAACGCTGTAAATGCGTATAGTGATTGCAAATCTAGCAAATTGTGGACACTCCATTTCAAAAATATGGAAAGGCGCATTAAACGATACGCCAGAAACTCAATTGGCTGCTAACAGATTACCTACTGGGGACACAGCCTAAGAAAATGCACACACTCAGCAAATGCTGAAAGGTACTTAATTACTCACTTTCTACAAATAATTTGTCTATTTATTGGTTATCATTTAATATATATCTTTGTATATTCAACACTTCAATGTTATACGACTATACGTCCGAGTAGGTAAAGTACGTTCTATAAAGCTGTGAACGAATCCGGCAACCTATCTAAATCACAATTTATAAAGCAATATACAGTGAATACGGGTCAAATGTTTCAAATATTCAAAAGTCGATACACTAACAAGATATTGGTTATGCTGACCGCCGTATCAATAAAGTATGGATGCAACAGAGCTCCAACCTCGGTTATGTAATTGGCATTTCCAAAGTTCCGTTCCGATCGACTTTTATTTTTTAATATTCATCTATTAGTGGTGTAGTTAGAAAGTTTTGTATTTATAGTTATTAAGGTACGGCAATGTACTGCAAATTAGTTTGGCAATCGTGCAGTTGCATGCAAGCTTCATTTACATGATCCAATATTTAAGGTGCATTGTACTTTTATCTATTTTTTGGCTAAGTTAAGCGTTCTGTGTTTGTTACTTTACAGTTTCGTTATTATCCATGCTATGCACTAACTGCCAAAACTAATAGTGTTTTTTATTTATTTATTTACTTCTCAATTATTTAGTTACATTATTTTAGAATGATAAGCATAGTGCTAACTATTATAAGCATTTTAATTTAATTACGGCCATTTACTCATCTATCCACCATTATTATTTGTAACTCAGTTTTAGACGAACATCTTCGTATCTTTAGATCATAAGAAACACAAGAGACTCTACCATCACCTCTTGAAGTAATATAATTGTGCGTGTGAAAGAGACGGCGCTCTACGTCATGTAAAGCGCCATCTCGCTTCTACATCCACAACAATATTACTCTTAGAAGTTGTGATAGACCCGTGGTTTGTCATAAATAGATAATGGATAGGTTATTGAAAACGGCAGTAAGTAAGTATTTTATTACCAGATGCAGTGTGTAGGCAGCATAACGCTAGAAACACGAAGTAGAGTCCGTCCCACTGCATATTAGAGACATCACAGGCGTGGACGCATCACGCTCGCCGCTTACCTTTAAAAAGAAAATTGAGAATTAAAATTAGCCCGGAGAACTTGCAGTCGTCGTTCGCGCGCGAATGTGAGCGTACGTACTACTAGCGTACTCGTACCTATTATCGGTGCAATGGCGTCAGATATTGTAAAATGTGCAAATTGTAACATAGTTATAAATGAGCTATTAGCCTTTATACAAAACAAGGCGGACGTTATGGATGAGATTTCCCTCATCCGGATATGCAGTGATACTTTCGTAGACAGTGAAATTGTGGCGGCGAAGACGTTACTTTTTGATTCAGTTCCAAAATCAAAACGGATAATTCGTAAAAGTAAAGGAAAAAGTGCACGGGACATTGAGGATATTATTCGTCTTTTGAAGCTCACTGATCCAGAGATAGTACCCATCTTCGTTGCGCGTGATCTACAAAAACTACCTCCGGTCACGTTTGACCACATAGACGCGACGAAACTATTGAAAGACATTCTCGTGCTACAAACAGATGTCAAAGTCTTAAAAAATGATTATGCGACAGCGTCTCAACTACTGGAGTTAAGAACAGATTTAGACAACCTAAAAAGTGCCTCAATTGTACACAATAACTTTGATTTTGTCAATAGAAGGCGAGGTGCATTTGTTGAAGATATGCACAATTTTGACAGTGGTCCAATGGCGTTACAACAACATTCAATTTCAAAAAACGATGAAGCCCCGAAATCTAGGTCACAGTCGATTATTAGTGATTATTTTCCAAAATATGTGGGTGGAAAGAAAAAACTATTATCTACTCCAGAGACCGATAACAGGGCGAAGCAATCAGTTGGTGGTTCGAGCCGGCCAGTTAACATAAATCCGAGCGAGGCGGTCTCGCTCGCACAGCAGTTAGACCTCATTGGTGACTCACTACAATGCGTCACCGACGGCGACAGCCGATCAAATGAACAATGCAGTACCCCTACCGCGAGCTCTAAACTCATTAACTCGAACGTTCGCACTACTATCTCGCCTGCTCCGCAAGGTAATGAGCGTAAGTCGATGGCAGACGTACTGAAGGCGAGTAACGAGAGTGAAGAAATAGTAGGGGATAAATGGAGGATTGTTACAAATAAGAAACACAAGAAGCCCTCGTCTCGTGGAGAGATGGGAAAGGCGTACGTAGGCCCAGAAGGGAAATTTAAGGCAGCTATCATCAAGGTTCCCTTGTTCATATCGAATGTGTGTAAAACCACGAATGAGAATGATATTATTGCTTATATTAAGGAAAACACACAGGAAGATGTAACTCTGTTTAAAATAAATAGAAAAACGGAAAAGAGGTACAACTCCTATAAGTTATATGTCCCCAAGACGAAACTTGAACTATTTCTTGATAGTAAAGTATGGCCCGACGGAATTACTTTTAGACGTTTTGTATATGATACCTACAAAACGAAGGTTGGCATAAATAAGCAAACACTGACTAAATAAATAATGGATAGTTGCAATTATCAGACAAGTAAATTTGTAAGCTTTAATTGCAAATCCGTGAAGCGATCTGTGGAGGCAGTTCATTTTCTGTGTCAGACAGCTGACATAGTAGCCCTCCAGGAAACATGGCTACTTCCTCATGATATACCCTATCTTGGACAAATTCATAGTGATTTCGAGTACACAGGAAAATCAGCTGTTGACACCTCAGCTGGATTATTGAGAGGGCGACCGTATGGTGGTGTTGCGATCCTGTGGCGTAAGCGAGCATATGAATCGGTAACAGTAGTCAGCTGTGACAGTGCGCGTTTAACGGCGATTAAAGTTTCACTCGGGGACAGGTGCATAATGGTGTTCAGTGTTTACATGCCAACTGAGTCGAGTGAAAATCTGACTGAGTTCATTGAGTGTCTAAGTGAAGTGACTTCGATTGTCGAATCTAGTAATGTTGAAACAGTTTACATACTTGGCGATTTCAACGCACACCCCGGTGAGTCATTTTGCTGTGAACTATTAAATTTCTGTAAAGAACAAAAGTGGAGGTGTGCGGACATTGAAAAATTAGGCGTCGACTCATGTAGCTATACCTTTGTTAGTGACGCGCACGGTTGTAGGCGGTGGCTTGACCATTGTATCGTCACACAGTCTGCGTGGTTGACGGTTGCTGAGATAGGTATTGTCCATGATGTATTCTGGTCTGATCACTGTCCCATATTTATTGAATGTAGGTTAGATAAGATTAAACCAAAGATAATGGACCATAAAACATCACGTAACGGAGTAATTTGGGGCGAAAGGGATAGTGATCAAATAAGCGTGTACTATGGCTTGTGTAATAATAAGTTAAAGCTGATTGATTACCCTCAGGAATTTGGTTTGTGTAGTAATAGTCACTGTAATAATACTGATCATAGGGTAATTCTTGACAAGATGTATGAAAGTATTGTTGCTGGTTTGTCAGAAGCAGCGGTACAGAGTAAACTAGAATCTAGGCCTCATAAACATGTTGGCCGTGTTGTTGGGTGGAACAAGCACGTTCGAGACGCTCACGCGACAGCTAGGCTTAAATACAAATTATGGGTTTGGCACAATAAGCCAACATCTGGCGATATTTATAACGATATGTGCCTGACACGAAAGGTGTTTAAAAGCAAACTGGTGTGGTGTCAGAACCATCAAGATCAAATTAAGCTTGATATTGTAGCTTCTTTCCGAAAAGCCAATAATTTTCAGAAGTTTTGGAAGGCTACCAAAAATCTTGATATTAGGCCTGGCCTTCCAGTGAGTGTCAGTGGCGCTGATCAGCCGGACAGCATCGCCAACATGTTTATGGACCACTTTAAAGTGGAGTCACCGCTGGGCTCTTCGTTGCGAGTGCTCGATGACGGAAGCTGTTGTGACTCCGATCTGGTTCGTTTTTCGGCCAAGCAGGTGTCTAGCACCATACAGAAAATGACGAGAGGGAAGTCCCCGGGTCACGATGGTTTAAGCATCGAGCATTTGCAGCATGCCGGGCCTCACATAGCTAGAGTGCTTGCCATGTTTTACTCGCTATGTATGTGTCACTCGTACCTTCCCCGTGAACTATTGCAAACTATTGTCGTGCCCATTGTTAAGAATAAGACAGGTGACGTTGCTGATAAGTGTAACTACCGACCCATCTCCCTGGCGACTATTATTGCAAAGGTACTAGACAGCCAGCTGGACGCACGGTTAGATAGCCTTTTAAACTTACACGACGCACAGTTCGGGTTTCGTCACGATCTGAGTACTGAAAGTGCGATCCTCGGCCTCAAACATACGGTGCAATATTACACTAAACGCCGCACACCAGTGTATGCTTGTTTTTTAGATCTCTCACGTGCCTTTGACCTTGTATCTTACGAGATTATGTGGGAGAAGCTTCGTGAGAGAAAAGTGCCAGCGGAGCTGTTGCGTATCTTCCAGTATTGGTATAATAACCAGACAAACAGAGTGAGATGGGCCGATGGACTCTCTGTCTCGTATGGACTAGAGTGTGGCGTAAGACAAGGAGGAATTACGTCACCTAAACTGTTTAACCTCTATATAAACGATCTAATCGTGGAGCTCAGCAGCAAGAAAATCGGATGTCGCATTGATGACGTTAGTGTCAACAACATTAGCTATGCTGACGATATGGTGCTGTTGAGCCCTACGGTTAGGGCGCTTAGGGAGCTACTTGGTTGTTGTGAGTGCTATGCTCGGGAGCATGGCCTAGTATATAATGTCAACAAAAGCGAGTACTTGGTCTTTAAGGCTGAAGGTGCTAAATGTCCTGAGTTTGTACCCCCGATTAAACTAAACGGGAATGACGTATCGCGGGTGTATCGGTTCAAGTACTTGGGGCATTATGTAACCGACAGCCTTGATGACCAAGTGGATATTGAGAGGGAACGTAGGGCGCTGGCAGTCCGATGTAATATGTTGGCTCGCAGGTTTGCGCGCTGTAGTGGGGCAGTCAAAATAACGCTATTTAAAGCTTATTGCCAAGTGTTTTACACGTGCAGCCTGTGGACCAACTATACTCGGCGGGCTATTAGCGCCCTACGGATTCAATATAATAACGGGTTCAGGATGTTGATGGGGCTGCCTCGTTTCTGCAGTGCATCAGGTATGTTTGCACAAGCACACGTCGATGGCTTCCACGCCATCATTAGACAGAAATCTGCCTCCTTGCTCTGCAGAGTGCGGGAAAGCTCCAACTCCATCCTGAAGACCATTGCGGAGAGGTATGATTCTCCTTTGTTAGGTGATGTTGTTCAAAGATGCATTTTGAATAACAACCTGGTGTCCAAATAGATACATTTTTATATTAACTTTACTAACATAGTTATAAGTCATCTCTCTTTTTGTTTACTAACCCATATGGATGTCACTTATCCGAAATAAAGATTATTTTATTTTATTTTATTTTATTTTTTATTTATTTTACCAAATATAGATAACAATACCTACTATTTAAAAAGTATCTAAGAAGATCATAAAGGCAGTTTTTGTCTTAGAATTTTACGATATTATTTTGTCATCAAATTACAATTATTAATCAGCAACTAGAGTTTGAAAGTGCTTGAGGAGGCCTACTCGATATAAAAAAACTTTTGATTTTGATTATCTAAGTTCAATGACAAATATTGAGAACTAGAATTAGTCCAGTGAATTCTTATCTATGTTTAATGAAAACCAGCTTAAGATGGACTCTGCGAAATGGCGCCGGAGCATGTGTTTTTTTTTCAGATGTGTCTAAATGTGGATCTGGATAGGATTTTGTCATCCAATTACAATTCAGCAGATGCACATAAGATAGTTTTATTTGACATGTGATAAAATTTAATGCCTCTAATAAAACATATTGTGAATAATATATTTTAATGAAATTACCCATCTAAGTTTATGTCTCAATAATGTCTAAAACTTGAACATAATATCAAAAGTTTACTCGTTTCTCTGCCTCTTGAAGCTTTTCCATTTGATCTAAATCTACTTTTTCAGACGCATATTGAATTTCAATATCTAAGTTATGCAAAAGTGCTAAGGTTATAGGTTCGCGACAATTTATCGTATAGATTCCACGCTATTGCCTATTCACGTTGTAGATTACAACGAAATGGCTTTGAACTCCGTTCTCTTATCAGAGCCTGTTAGTGTCAAAGTGATTTGTCTTAAACGATCCTAAAATACGAACAACACAAATATACGTTTACATTTATTTATTTATCCAAAGACTATAATTTTATTAAACTAAGACATCATCAAACTGCAAAACAGTTTGCAGGCGACAGTAGCGCTCTCCAAGCAAACCCTTCCTCAGACAATAATATACAATAATTATTTTTTTAATTACCTCTCACTCTATATCAACACATAATTTACATAATTATCACGTAATGAAGAAACTTCAAATGTTATGAGCAAACAAGATACTTAACTAAGTAAACTAAACGACCGCACAAAATAGTTGACCAACTTAGATTACCCCTAGATATGTTACTAAATAATTTAAATGTACGTAATTGGTTCGTGCGTGTTTCTGAATAAGAAATGCTTCCGTTACCAACGGCCGAAGTTTCGAGGCTGTGGTTTACTGTACACAAGCTTATAAAATTGTACGGGGCAATTTTCATTTTATATCGCGTTGCGATCCTAGGTGTATGAGAAATTAAGTAGGCACTTTACTAGCCGGAGGAGGAAAACCACAACTACTGGTAAGTATTTAGATAGTTTACGTATTCTGCGCTTTCCAATATGAGGGATAATGGAGTTTGATGCGACCCGCGTCGTGAATATGCTATTATAAACTCGTTAAGATCGGTAACGGGTTTATAATACTGAGTTATTAAAAAGGTAAGCCTTTTATGTAATGATAGGTAGGCATTGATTGTGGTTTGAGGATTGTAATTTCGTAAAAGCTTTTCTTAGTATCAGTAAAAGGTTTTAGATCAATATTAATGTAAATTCATGAAATTAATAAGATCGACAGACCTGTTTGTACAGTGGTTAGGGGCCCTGACTGCTATACCGGAGGTTGCGGGTTCGATTCCCACTCAGGACAAATTTGTGTGATGAGCAGAATCATTTATTCTGTGTCTGGGTGAAATTTATATATGATAAGTATGTAAGTATTTAGAAATGTATAAGTACGTTTTTCAGTTATCTAGTACAGAGACTTGATGGTGTTGTGGGAGTGTTGAGGAAAATAATTAGTATATTTTTTTGATCAAAACTCAAATCTGGTGTCAAGAATAGAATTCAGAAGATTACCGATGCTCGTTATTTTATAGCTAAAACGCACGTAGCTGTTTAAGATATAGAAGATTCAAATACACAATTGAACATCTACATTTTACATTACAAAAATCTTCAACAAAAAAAAAATTGACGTTTCCAATTTAATTCTTTGTAAATGGTTAAGTAAAAATCTTGCATCAATTCAATCTTTGAGTAATAAAGACTTGATAATCTGAATTGAATTGCTAAATCCCTTCAGACGGCTTTCACTTATGATTGAGTTTTAAAACCTATTAGATTCCTTTAAACGTTTAAATTGTGAATTTGAGATATCAAAGAAGGTTCTTTATTAGTGGTTATTCGTTTTATTGTTGTATTATTTATATACAATTGCGTGCAAAGCATGATTATGTTTTTGTAAATCAATAATATGGTTTGTTGATCCGGTGTTATATTAGCGGAAAAAAATATTAATTTTGAATTTCTATTCTTTTGTTATAACTGGAAACAAATTTACTAAATTACGTTATAGTTGTTGAGGAAAGGATGTAGTAATCGAAAGACGTGGCTATACTTTGATTATACACGACGAAATTCGGAAACATCTATTCTGATTTTGTAATAAACTAAGCCCTAGGTAGGTACCTACTAACAAAATGTATAAAATCACTATTACGAATAAAAAGTACATCTTCATAAAAAAACAAGAAACAAAATAACACAAAGTAACGTATGCATGACGAGATATAAGAAGTAAACTCATTTACAATTCTCATACAGAATTCTGCAAAGTAATCAGGCCTTAGAGTCGAGACAAATTACGAATTCAAACTTGTAGATAGCCCCTAACATCAAGACTTTCATTTATCAAGTTATCAAACTCTTTCTAAAGGGATGAGCAAACAGATTTTACACAAGCAGTTTTTGGTTTGATTCAAACTCAATTTTCAAACGAAAAGGTTCAATCGTATAGGTAGTAAAGGGATCTTTTGGTATGTGGCCGAAATCGCAACTACTGCCGTCATATTATATTATTACGAAATACCATCACTTTTGACAGAGAGTTGAGTTGATTCTTGTTTCGAATATGCACACCAAGGACCTCATGTTCATGTCACCCAACTGCTGAAAGATCTTTGTAGCTCTATATACGTAATTGGTTTTAAATTCTGACAAATATTATATTGAAGCTGGATTGAGCTTGGTTTAAAGAACCTCAAATAAAAATAAAATGTTTTAATCAAACATCGTCTTACAAGTCTTTCAAGACCTTAGATCTTTTTTGGAATTAATTTGTAATTCTGCTTCTTTATGTCAGTCAGAAGTTTAATGTGATATCGTATTTGACTTACTGAGTAGGTATTGATTTTTAACCTGTAACTGTTTGATTGATTGTGAAATACTGAAACACTACTCAGATTTAAGTCATCGTTATGCCTCACACTGTCTTTGTTATGTAGCAACGGATAATATTTAAGAAATTAGGTTAATGTTTAAGTTTTCTTTTATTACTCGGTGTTCTTTTTATATTCGTCTGTTCTAAAATATTTTTGTTCTCAAAAGGCGTTTTTTTTTTATAAAGTTCTTTACTATTTCTTTAGAATTAGGAATCTTACACGATTTTTGAAATAGTTTTAGTCTTTGTGACTTAGCAACAATGTATTTGCATCTATCTATTTTAAAATAACCTTATTTGAACCTTTCAAATGTTAAGGTTCGGTAGGTTTAAGTAAAATACTATGTTCGTTTAACATACTTCAAACAGTTCTGATTCCATTCGACATTCCTTCAAACAGCAATCAATATAAGTCAATTGTAGAAACAAATGTAACAGCCTATTATTTACTTAAATTAACAAAGCGTAATTGATGTCGGCAGCCATGATTGTTCGTAAGCGTTTCAAACGGTTTACATGAATAAAACATTTGATTTGACTGAACAGACACCGACACAACAGAAATCGTTACTTCAGAAAAAAACACAATTGATATACTGCAAACTGCTGAACATTACAATTCTGCAAAACTTTTTTGAGTAATAGAAGAAATTCTATTCGTAGGTACGTTCTAAGAAATAACGTAGCGTACGTGATATGAGAGTACTTCATAAGATATGTACATTTTCATTTTTCTCCGACAAAACGTGAGGCGCAAACGTACAACAGGGATTTTAGAAAATTATCAGCTTTACTACAGCAAAAAAAATTGTAACTTGTTTCACTTGGTACGTCGGATTTCCTTTGTTCACGCGTTTAATGCAAATATAAAAGTAGAAGTTTTGTTGACAAAGGTGTGAACAAATATTGGAAAGGGTTTGAAAAACTGTAGATCAAATATCGCGTCGCCTTAAATCTTTGATCATAAAGAGCACACTTCTAAAAATGGTCTTTGGGGAGTGTCGTTAAAATCCCTTTCAAGTGGGCTTACAGAACTCACTGCTGGCAAAAGGTTGGTATAATAGAGAGTGCTTTTAGGCACCTAATTTTGTAAGTCAATATGTTTGAGTACTCGCAGAATAAGTGTGTATCAATATCCACCGTCAGAATAAAACGTTTTGTTCAAATATTCAAATATATCAATCAATATTAATTAATAGGTATTATGAAGATTTACGTTTTAGGACTTTGTATTTGTAAAAGGTACTCTTAAACGAATAATTATCTTTAAAGCAATAGTGATGTGTGCTTCATAATTCTGAGTACTTAAGCAATCTGTTCAAAATCTTAAAAAGTACATTCACATAATTTCCACGAAGGTTCAAAAATAGAGTGCAAAAAATCTAAAAGATTAAAAGTTCTTTTGTACACAAGCTCAAAAAGGCAAGAAATCTGTAACAAAATATAAAATAGAGTTCTGTTGGTATATAATGTGCCCTTTCTTAGCAAGGTGAATAAACCTGAACTTTAGTGTCATTATTTATTCAGGAAAACCTTCATAGAATTCAGAGATAGATTTCTAAAAAATACTAAGAATAACAAAAAGACGAGAACAACTTTCAGTGGAATCCCAGAATTCTACATAAAATACATATTTAATTTAATACGATCGTTTTAAAACCTCTTAAATGCTATTAAGTAAGATTCCAGTGGAATGTTTTTCGTGGAATATTCTCTAACATTTAATACACTTACGTAACATCATTTAAATAAAATGTATACTATGATCTATTGTTGAAAGGGGAATCTTTTGATCTGCCTGCGATATTATTTCTGTATTCACTTGTAAATTGACGTGATGTCAGTGGACATGGAAACAAGGGTATGATGGGGGTTCCTGTACCAATGCGGCCTCTATCTGAATATGTAATTTGATTTTATTTGACGGTGACGGCCACTGGATCTTCTTTTGGAATAGAATAGAGTATATTTATTTGCTTAAAACATAGTATTAAAGGTTGGTATAGAAAATAATTACAAGAGCATATATTTTGCTTAGCAGCATGCTAATTATGACGTTAAACTAACATTTTAATAAAAAAATCCTTAACGGTATAAAAACTATAATAAAAGCCATTCATGCAATTAAATTTGATTTTTTTTTGTATTTAATACTTTAAGGTAGGTTCCAATATTTTTTCTCTTTTTTTTGTATAGTTTGCGTACATGACGAAACATAAACTTTTATCTTTAAGAAAGTAAGTTTGTTAAGTAACTAATAATTTCAACGAGCTTAAAAAAAAATATTATCAATTCGACATAAGTATTTTCCATATTTCTACAGTTAGTAACAGAACCAAGATTCCGACGTCGGGTTCGATCGATCATGTAACAAAACTCAATCGTAAATGCTGTAATTCTAAGGTCGTAAATTGTGATCAATTTACGACCTTTGACCTGTACGTCTTGCTATATTTAGAGAAATCAAGGCCTACTATAACTCTCAAAATACAGCTCTTAATGTAGAGTTGTGTAAGCGAGACGCTGCTCTACACTTTGTATAGCCTTCTCTCGCTTCATATTACAAGCAATAAATTCAAGAGAAACATTGTTATATTTGCGAATGTTTGCTAAAGGTTAAAGTTCGAGTATTAACATTGACAATTCCATTTAAGCTGAGAAATATAATTCACAATACCACAATTGAAATAAAGGAAAGTATTCATTTGTTTTTCTTCACTTGTTTAAAATTGAAGCAGAAATCACATATTATTACGAGTATACACTTTATATCTGACGTAAGAACGAATTTACTTAAGTAATCTTACTTACGTCTTTGAGCTACAGATTTTATTTTCGGAACCGACATTTTTGTTTCTATATTTTATTTGTGTAGCACTCAAATTATCCAAGTAACATTTTTTAAATTCAATAAAGTTAGTCAGTTGAACTAGTTCGAAGCGGTGCAAGATAGAGAATCGTGGAAGGACTTGGGGAAGGCCTTTGCCCAACAGTTGGACACTATAGGCTAGGAAAAAAAATAATAAAAAAAAGTAAAACAATTACATACATTTTTGGTAAATGACGTCTGAGACTTGCCTCACTTCCATGTACTTGATCGCTAATAAAAATACTACATATCTCATAAGTACTTACCAAAATTACATAAAACAGCGTTCAAATGTTTCTTGTTGCTGGTAAAGTGAAATCGATTGATCTTTCTGGAGTCTGCTGGTCTACCACCAACTTTTAAAGTAATATTGTTACTAGTGTGCGACTGTTACAGCTCAGTAACTGTACATGTCATAGAGCGGTATCTCTTTTTCATACCCACTTTTATATTACTGAGTTGGTTGTAAGGTCTTTGGTGTCTCACTATCTGTTAATAAGAACTATCTGTGACTATTACTGGACTGCCCAGATACTCGAGTGGTATATGTCACCACGCCAATTTATTGCCACTATACGCGACGTGTCGCGGGTTCGATCCCCGCGTACGACAAGAATTTGTGCAATCCACAAAGGCTTGTTCTGAGTCTGGGTATCTTTGTGCATGTGAATTGAATTTCTGTGAAATCCCCAGTGATACAAGGATTAAAATCCTTAGTTCGGGAGTCGTTTAAAAAAATACTTTCTGTTAAATGTTCAAAAAAACCTAAAGTACCTAAAATTTTAAATCAGATATTAATTGATGAGTGGTACCTAGATGATTTTTCAACGTCTCTACGATAAAGAGTTGCGGGACACAGCTGCTTGATCGAGCATGATAAATGGATTTCATGAACGTTTCAGATTGCTAGATAACTGAAGTTTTGAAAGGTTCTTGAAACTAATAACTTTTTGTAAGTTTTAGAAAATATTTAGCAGTAAGTGTTTAACAATTTATGTTTGGAGGTAGAAACAGATAAATTTATAAATAGTTTATGAGTTAAACTGTCCATATTTTAATAAAGTTACAGTTTAGAAAAAATCTGGCATAAAATAAATTTTGCATTGCCATACTGTTGGAATAATGAAAATAATGCCTTTGTTTTATAAAATTTAAGGCACTTCATTGATTTTTCTAAACTTCTGAGCTATAGAAAATGTTCTTGACAGACACCCACTTTAAATTAAATCAAGATACGTTAGACTATGCGCTCGAATGGGTTTAAAAACGTCTAACTTTAAATTACTTAAACACAAGTCCATACCAAGTGTCAGAGACTTTCTTTTTGAATTTATTCAACCCATTTGCTTCTGGCGTTTTCTGGCAGTACCACCGTGTAATTCAAATGACATGTAGATCTTACTAAGTGACACCTTGGCACCAAGCGGTACTTAACAAGCCAGAAATCGTATATACTAAACCTCATTACTTATTCTTTGCTTAATTTACGACCCGTTGTTAGTCTGGGTGTTAAATAATCTATTATGTTTTGTTCTTTTTTGTGTGATATTATTGATGTCGTAGCTGACCTCCTTGGTATGAGAGCTTTTTTGTTTTCAGTTATGATAGCAAGGTTTTCTTTTTATTATGAAGAAAAGTATGGTGCAATTCTTATGTGGATAGACTAAAACTTTACACGGCTTTTTTATTAACAAGTGACCGACTATTTCTTTATAATTTTGCTTAATAAACGGTACTAGTTTTAGTGGTAGTTAATGAACTACAAAACGTGTCGTATGCAGCTATACACACCGTTGGATTTTGCGGTATGTTTTTAAATGCCCCTACAAAGTATTCAATTTCTTAAGCCAATACAGTGCTATGCTAATATCAGCAATAGAGTGGTTAAATGTTCTCTTTCATCATTTTATTTTACATATTTCTTTTGGTAGTCGAGCTGATTAATTAATTGCTGCTTGATTAATTATCTACCAAACGTTATAAATTAATAAAGGACATGAAAATAACTCTGGGCTGTCTATCCAAAAACAAATTTTAATAATAATACGTTACGTAATTACAAAATGTGTTATCAAATTATTGGTTTCTGTATAATTATGTTCCCATACTTAATTAATACCTCTTCTAATCATAGAAGGCACTCATATAATTGTTTTTAATTAGTAGGAAGGGTAACAAAATTAGATTTCCAATTTAAATTTTAATTTAGCGAGCAAATTCATTTTCGGAACTTTGTAACGGTTTGACATTAAAATTCAATTCACTCACAAATGTATCTTGCATTTGTTTTTGCAACTCTATTATACAATGAAAATAGAATTATTATCCGATAAAATACGAATAGAATAGAATCAAAACAAATGAAAAACACATTTCAATGTGATTTACTAATTCACATCGTTTGTTCAGTGCGCTATTTTTCAGAGTCGGATATTTTAATTAGGATGTCAAATGCTACGTTTCTTGTTGCGTCTAAAAGTACTTTTTTTGTTCCCTTCAAACGAAACCTTGGTTTAAAAAATGTATATATTCAAATCGGATCGACATTAATTCTTTTGTGTTTTAATTTTGCAGGCTGTATTAAATTGTCTGAGTGCGGTCGAAATGATGTAAATGATTTAATTACGAGAAAAGAAATTTTAACGAAATTTTACGAGAAAGAAAATTTTAAATGGATTTCAGGAGAAAATGGATGGAAGTAATGATGGGGAATAATTAAAAGATGGATACTTGCTCAGAGAAACAATTCCGTCTCAAATACTAAGTAGTTTATAATTGTATTGTTGCTAGCTGTAGTACTAAGTCTTTTGTAACTGATATAAAGTTACACTTTAATACAAAAAAGGTATATTTCAGAAAAATACAATTTTTTTCGGATTTTTAGAAATATTTCTAGATTGGCTTTTGAACTTGCACTAAATAAATTAAATCGAATCTGGTTAAAGACATTTATAACGAATTTCAGAAGTTCAAAAGAGTGGGGATTATGAAGTCTCTACAATGAATAGATATAGAGAGAAAATTGGTTTTTGTCCTACTTCCATTGTAGTCCATTTTCGAGAATCCAATACATCTGCATTGATATTTTTCAATACAAACTGGATTTATACGTATTTGGAGCACTTTTTTATCAAAATCTTTACTATAAATCTGGGATTGCACAGAAGGGTTAGTACATTCTTGGTTTTGGAAAAGAGGTTTTTTGAGAGCTAAAGGTTTTTTACTGTATTAGGTATCCTTACTTTTTTTTAGTACAAAACTTAGACTTGGTTCTAAGTAAATTAAAATTTTGTTGCAATATTTTTAAATACTGAGAACGAAAACGTAGCGGACAACACACGTTCGATTTTCGGTACAAAACTTTTTACTATTTAATTTTATTGCAAAACTATATATTATTTTCAAATCGAATTTTCCATTGTTCTGTTTAATGCTTACACACCAAACATATTCGTATTCACCCCGTACCAGGGCAACTTTTTGCCTTAACAAAAATCGAGTAATAACGTAAGCTTATTTTTCCTACATTGTTTTTCCGTTGAACAGATTAGGGTTACAGCTAAATATGAACAACAAGACCTTAACCTAATTTCGCTGAGAAATAAAATACAACACTTTATTACCGTTCACCTATTTTACTACTGTTTCTACTAGTCCCAATCTTGATTTTCCAGTTTGAATATAATAAAGGTTTTCCTTATGAAGTAGTTTTCATGTTGAACTAGTGACATGCGTAGTTGTAGTATACATATACTTATGTACTAGCTGTTGCTAATAACGGGGCTCATCAAATTCAATAAAGTCTTGCAATCAACACGATATGAAGAAGAATAGCTACTCCCATGAAGGCCTTTAGCCTTATATTTCTTAAACTTCCGACAGCATAAACTAATATTAAGAATAATATATCATTTTTATTTGCCTGTCATGTGTCATGTTGTGTCGTAGAACGATTTGTGTTTATATGATGTTTGGCTACACGGTCCTGTATTAATAAGTAATAAGCATACGAGCAAATAACGTTTACGATTATGGTTTATATAGAAGCGTGTAGTGTAAATACTGAAACATTTAAGTGTTAGTAAAATAACAGATCGTTTAGTAACTAATCGACCAGTTAAGAGTGTAAAAATAAAGAATTTATCGTGAAAATGAACCATAAAATTAAATGGGAAGATGGTTTTAGTGCAATTTAAAAACTGGATAATACAGCTGCTGTCAAAAAATGGAAACAAAACAGTCAGATTGTGTGTACACAATCACATCGATATTACCTATACTCTAAATATCGACTTTGTCGAACAACTTTAATCACGACGCTTAAAACATTCTCAGCAAATTTCAAACCGGCCGGTAGGTGTTTGAAAACATAATTTCATAGTATCCCGGCATCGCGAATAAAATTTCATTTTCGATTTACGTCACGAAAGCTGAAGTGGGTCAGGAACTAGTTCGCAAAAAGCACATCTACTTACTACGTAATAAGCAAGTTGCGGTTATCTACTAAACCGCAAAAAATGTATAGAAAATACTGGCTTGGCTTGGCTTTTCCTACTTTTGTACTGTGAGCCGCGTTGCGTTCCGAATCGAGAACACGCTGTAATAGCTTCAAGACATTAATACTCGTAAGGTTTGCTAAGTAAAAAATAGTCGTGTAAAAATGCATTCTGCAGTTCTCACGATATTTTTCTGCTTTGTAGAGTCTGGAGTTTTGTAGAGTCTTCTTATACTGTGAAGTGGATTTAAGGTGTTAGTTTTGTTGTTTTTGTCATTTATTTCAGAAATTTTCTTATTTATTTCAAGTTGACAGTCCATTTGTTCATGTGAATAAAACTGTTTAAGTCCACCATTTTGTCAGCTGCGAAGTGGAGATACTGAATGAAAATTTGATTAAAACTCTACACTTGACTAAATACTGAAAAACCATTATTACATGAATACAATAACTGTCCGATAAGAACTAACGATGCGCTAATTAAAACTGGCTTGATTGTCAATATATTCCACGAAATCCTTAACCAACTTGCAATGAGAATACGTCATTGTGTCTATTGATGTCTCTTACGTTAAATTCAGAGAATCCGAGTGTTTCGAGTTAATTGGCACGTGTAACATCATGACGTTTCCTGTTCGTCCCATTCGTATCGTTTGAGTAGTGACTTAGTGAACTACTGCCCTTAACGCTCGCCCTCTGCTTTGTCAATTTCATGCAGCCATTGGTAGTTGTTTAGTGTGATACATTAGCACATCGTGATGAAAAGTTGAGTGAGAATTTGAGGAGTTTCAAAGTTCAAGTTATGTTAAGTATATTTATCCTCCTTGACGTCATTATAATATGAATTAAAAACATCTTCAAAATGTAAAGCAAATCCTTTGGATTATTTGGAAAATTCTGGTATTAATAAACATTATAATTATTATTTTTTGATTGCCAAACATAAATCGGTAATTTTAATTCTACTAATAAAATAAGATCAAAATATCGGTTGGTAAATGACAGCATCACGAGTTTTTCAAAGCAAAAGTAGGTCTCATTGTGTTCAAAATGCTCTTATCTATGAGCCAACCCAGTATCTAATAGGTTAGCTCTTATAAAAGTAAAATAGGTTATTGTATAACATAAATGAAATAAAATATCATCATTCTATTATCCTGTCTCTTTATTCTTTGGAATCACAGGAGTTGAAGGCATTACGTTTGACTAATAGTTCAACAGACTCAACTCAAATAAGGCACGCTTTCGCAAAGACGCTTATTCATTTTCACCTTGAAAAATATTCTAGTTTTCAGTATGAATGCCGGCAACGAGCACAGTTCGTGAGAAGTTCTCATAATGAATGATGAGGCAAACAGTTTTCTACCTAGAAATTAAATATCGGGTGTGCAGCATTTGGGTCAAGTCTTATGCCCAGAACTTCGGTAGCAGAATAAGAATGGTAAGATTATTTTAAGCAATGCGGCCGATATGGCTATTGGCCTTATTATAAGGCGAAACGTTTAGGATTCGAATGTATGAAAATTGGGATCGTTTATATTACATCTTCACACTTTTATAATCAAGAAGGGTTACAAAAATGGCTAACGAATTCAAATGCAATTTTTGCCTAAGATGCAAAACTCTACATTTACAGTCATTTATTACTTTATTCCGTTTATGACACCTAATATTAACAGACTACACCTACGCTTCAATTCTAGTAATAATGATGATGACACAAAAACATATTTTCCATTCATCATCCATTACTTCTATTTATAAAAAAACGCGTCAAAAACACCTAAACATTTAGTCGACAAGCTACTTACTACGTCGTTATTCAAATTACCTATTTGATACGTAATTGCCTTAATTATTATATCGGGTACAGAGCCGACGACACAGTCATTAGTTTGTCATACAAAACGTGTACGAAGGACTTAATTTAAAATCGATACTACGACAACATTATAGAACAACTTATTAAAGAAAGGTATTATTAAGGACTCTACAAACTAATATTTAAGTAGTTATTGGTCAGTATCATAATTTTGGCTGAAAACCTTGAATTTGTGAGAAATAGTCATTAAATTGATACGAGTTATTGAAATAGAATATGGAAAATATTCTTGTCGAAGTTTTTGAGGCTAAAAGTATTTTGGGCTGGTGTGAATATCAATTGTTGCCTGACAATGAATACGAAAATAGTTTATTTTCATTAAATTCACTCATCCGCGATTTATAGCTATACAATGGAAGGTCTAAATATATAAATGTGGAAATAATTATTATTTAACAGAATAAAATTGTTATTCTTGAATTTATTTATGATGGAAATACCAACGCCCATTTTATTTAATTGAAAATACTTTTTTCACATAAGTTACAAAAAGTTTTTTTTCTGTTAAAGTAGGTCTCAAATAAAAACCGGCACTTATACCAGTGGGAAGGGAATAATTTAGTAACTATTTGGCCAAAGTTTGGGGAAAGCGTCGGGATTTGCCGGCAGTTTTATATTATTAAGCTCGAACATACTTGAAGGTTAAATCTTGAAATGTCATAAATATTCAGCTTTCAGACACAGAATAAATGCCTACTTTTAGATCTGAAGAAAAATAAAACATTCTAAAAGACTGTATATTCGTTTTATTAAAAGAACTTTTCTTAGAAACGGCGAAAGCTTAGACTACAGTTAAAAAAGGCGCGCCGTATGCTCAAATACCTACATCTTATTTATCACCAACACGAGAAAATTCTTTGAAAATATGCCAAACAAAAAATATTCTTAGAAGGATAAAAAATATCCTCACTAAATACCACCAAGGTTTTTGATAAAATAAAAATAAATACACATTTTTAGGCGACAGACGTGGCTTAAGCGATTACAATTTCGGTAACAAAGTTTAAATCCACAGTAGACCTGTCTACATGGTACCGTGCGAAAAGCGGATCTTGACAGTAAATCCTTACTAGCAACATGACGTAAAAAGAATTTTTCATATTTATGTGTTCACGGTAAACAATTTCGCATTTGAATTCAGTGCGCATTAAGTCCATATAAATGTTATAAAAATATGAGAGTATGTTGACGTTTTATGGCGGTGAGGTTGGCGATTGCGCAGGATATCTGAGTTTACAATGTTATTTAAAGATTTTATATCATACACTGGCATTCATATACAACCTGCTTAAGTAGAGCCTTGTCATGTCATGCGACGTGTTAATACCACCTCTGTGAATCTAAACGAGGAAATTTCTCCAATGAAGATAATACATTGTCAAACAATATTAAGCTGATCATTAAAAATTATCATCAGCTGGACCAAGTTTGTATGTAACGTCCAAATTTTGTTGAGTATGAAATTTCTATTCCAGTAAAACGGAGTAAATAATTTAGTTCACAATTTACGTAATATTAGGACCTCGCAATAACCTGAGAGTTTCCACGTATTAAATTTCACGTTGCGCACTTAAAATCTTATAATATATAATATATGGTATTATGCTTTATAATAATATATTTCCATATATTATTATAAAGCATAATATCCAAACAGCTGTCCGTGTTGCACGTAATTCAAGGAATTGGTTCGTCGTTTACATAATTATTCAAGTTTGGGCCGTTCGTTTATAAATAACTATAACATGTAGTCTGAGACTAAGTACATATCAAAGTTCACGTAATATTTCTTGATTAAATGCCCATTGATGCAGACTCGATGATGCCGGTCTGATTAACCCTTACACGAAAGTTACTGTACTGTGAAATATCACGAAAGATTGTTAACCTTATCCTAAGAGAGTGATCAACAAATACCGGATTTATCTAAACACTGCTATGTAATAATTAGGAAATTTAGAAATCAATTTTACTAGTATTAATATTATGCAAGCAATGAAGAGGTTTAAGCTAATAATATAGGTGCTGCGTTTGGTATACTTTTGGGTAATTAAAACGAATAATTTTTTTACTGTTATATTTACCCTCATGGGTTATTTTGTTTCTTGTGTGTCATTTGAAAAGCCGTGCTGGAAATTCAACTAAATCGCGAGAGATCGCTAGATATGATGTTTCCTATATAAAAGGTCACTTAGAGAAACAACATCGGATTTTATATTGGTTTAGGCGTCAGAAGATATACGATAAATCGATATAAACTTGTTATATGTCCGGCAATCACTGAAAAGCTATCATCATTATTGTAGGCCACAAGGTTATTGGTAACGATCGCCCTGCCCTTGAGTTTTCATTGACAGGCTTACATAATTATTGGAGTGACAATAAAAAACCGTAGGGCAATTATCATGGGGACGATTTTCCCTGAAATTGATCAATTTATTTTTGGCTTTGATTTCAAACAAGACGTCATTTGTTTTATGGTTTCTTTTTGATGCCTGTTTATTTGTCAGCTTTATGTATGTTGAGAATATTTTGATTGTATATTTATTTATAAATAGTAATTGTACGTCTTTAGTTCATATATATAGGAATGTTTAATTCATTTTAGATATTACGAAGTTCTGGCTTAGTTGTAGGTTAGGCAACATTTCATAGGTTATTTTTTCATTAATAGGGTTAAGACATATTTAAATGTGTAGTTATTTCTGTTGTCACATACCTAGGTAAATATTTAATTGATTACTGACAGGAATGGTTAAAGCAAACCATTAAAACGGTTTGATATTGCTAAAGGACATACAAATCTGAATGGATTTTTTTTCAGGAATAAATTTTAAACATTTATTGAATTGGTTTCTGAACAAGAGGTTTCATGAAATTTTTTATACCTAAGAAACGCTAGGTGCGTCTAGCGAATTAGGAGTGGTCATTTAGTTATATTCGATGATGAGGAACCCACGGTTATGAACCAGTAAATTTTATTTATTTAGGAATTATCCTTTTTTTCTGTAAAGTATTATATGCATTGATTATTTAGGATTTTACAAATTGATTATATAGTTCGTGTTGTATGAGCCCGTTAATTCACATTATTAATTATTATCAAAACAACTTACGGTGTTATAAATACTATTATTGAGATTTACAATTATAATTATTTTTCTCCTGTACTCTTTATAAATGCGATCCGATTTTTTGTAACACTTTCCAGTTATTAAATTACAATTTATAGTTCTCGTTGACAAATTTTATTGAATTCTCCGTCATATTTAGTTGGTTTGAAAAAATGAAATTGTTGTTTTTTTTTTCAGAAATAAAAATTAATATATATAAAAATATGTAGTATACTTACATTTTTCATTTAAACCCATAAGTCCAATAGCTACCAGGCTGCCATAACTTAGAAGAGACACTACCACGATAACACACTGCACTCCACACGACAATGTTCGGTCGGCAAATAATTATAGAGGGGGGTGGGGGTCGAACTACCGCGGAACGATGTTACCTCGGCAAGAGGCTGCGTGGTACTGAATAGGGAGCGAACGGGAGCGGACTGACGTATACGTCACTTTGCCCCGAGGATGCGATACACTGCGTACAACTTTGTAATTGGTAACAGTAGACTCTCAAAGAAATTCTCGTGATTTGTATAATGAGTTTGCGTGTAAAAATGTATCATTTTATGGAATTAATGTATTTGGTTAGGAATGGGAATCTGTAGCTTTAGTGTGTGAAGCTATCTATGTATTATTATAATACTGAAACACTTAAGAACTGAAAAAAATATAGATGTTATTGAAATAAAGAACTGATATTTTTTATGCGCGAAATATTGGAAGAAATATTTATATTTTGGAATCACAGCTAAAGCAAGATTGCATTTGGATAAATCGGATTTAAATAGATATCACACCAGCCTTTAAATTACCATCCTTTTTAGTACTTTTTTCAAACAGTCTCCAAAACTTCTGTTCCACCCGCAACTCAGTCTAACCATTTAAAAGACCTGAAACGTGTCTGTTCCGTTATGAATACAGAATACATTGTCACTACCCAGAATTTATTTTTCGTACTAAGCAGTATACACAAACCAAGGTAGCGTTGTACGGACGGCCGAGACGTCATTTGAATAAGCAAAGGAAACGGAAGCCCTGTAGACAAGCGTAATTTTTAGCACAAATTAAAATGTTCGCGTTTTATTTTTTGCTTGATTTTTGTGAAGTCGGTTGTCGTTCAGGTTTTTTACAGTTGTTGTAGGTTGAAATAGAAAGGGTTGTATTGTGTTTTAGAGGAATTGGTCGATACGAGATTGACATGATAGATATTTTTGTTCCACAATTATTCAAAAGTAAAAAACAAAAAGGAATATTTACACACCCAAAAATAATAGTTTTTTATTTAGTAAATATCCAATGGAACTCTACAATTTTGACTATACACATGGTAATTGACCCTCGCATCTCATAATGGTTAATTTTACCCCATCCATCCACTCATACCAAGCAAAAATTTGCCTTCAAAAGTTTAAGCACAGTTACAACAGCTTCGTTTCTCTCGTCACATTAACTTGTTATATAATTAACAAGACATAATTTTCCTTAAAAAAGAAAATGCTTGTTAAGACATTCCTATGTATACTGGTCGCTTATCTCTGTTACAATGTAAGCTTGGTTTCAAGTTAGAAAAATACGATCTTTCGTACGTATTCTTGCTAGACTAAATTCTGTGTTTAAAGATTTTTGTTTAACTAAGAAATTGTTGAATAATGCTAAATTATTTGTTTAGTAGCCTATTATTTTGATCGTGGTATAATGTTATGTTGATTGAGTTATTTTTAGGTAATGTAGTGTAAAATAAAAGACAATGTAGTTACACAGCTGTTATGTCTCGAAAGCTTTCGTTTTATTAATTTATTTAATTTCTAATTAAAGGTATACTTAAATCATTAAATCAATGGCCTTAATGGCTTTAAATGCGGTTTTTGAATAGGTATAGATATTTATAATTATAATGTTTCAAGAGGATGTTTTACATGTGTGTTAAATTGTTATATCAGTATTGCTCCCATGCAAAGCTTTAGCTATTCTATTTAATATTCTGTGAAATGTAAATAAATATTGTTTCCACAGTTTTGATAATTAAAACTACTCTACAAGATATTGAATGTAAGGTATAAATCACAAAATTTAATGGCTCAATTGTTTTATTCAAGGTTGTTAGAGTTTATTTTGTTGGATATTTAAAAAGTATTTTGAAAATGTTTTAATTTGTTTCCTTCACGATCGTTTAAAAAATATTTTCAAAGCTATGGTAGACCAAACTTTATGGTCGGATAAAGGGAAAAGGAAATTAGACGTTTAAATTCTTCTGACAGCATAATTTGATTTTTGTAACTTTTCATCTAAATTGTATTAACTTTACCAAAACTACGCCTATCTTTAAAAACTTTCTCTAATAACTCAGTAAAACCATGGATATTATTCCTACATTTAATTTAGTTGCATAGTTTTACTTACCCCTTATCTAGAAAACAATTATGATAACAAAAGAGATTACGTTGGCTGCAGTTGCATGACTGTTCAAGCGTTTGAAATGAATGACATTTCAACTTCAACTAAAGTTCGTAAATCAGAAAGAGAAGACAAGCAATTCAAGTAAAATTCTTTATGTAAAAGGTTAGATAAGACAAGCTTTTAAATGAATTAAATTTTCGTGTTTCTATCTTCTTACAAGTGACTTTCATATAACAGAATTATTATTATACTACCTGTTGCCCGCGACTTCATCCACGCAGCTATAGTTACAAAAACATTACCCTCCTTTGATGTAGTCGGTTAAAAAAACTTGTATATTCGTCCAGGGTGTCACCTAACTCCATACCAAATTTTATCAAAATTGATCCAGCCGTCCTAGCATCCATCCATGCGTCTATCCATACTTACGAACTTTCGCCTTTATAATATTAGGAGGATTGTGTGCAATTCTACATAATAATATTATTGTTAGGTGATACCATTTTGTTATCACAACTAAAGAGGGACATTTACCAAAGCGCCTGTTTCCTAAATTATCAATATTAACATTGTTATGAAAACGGAGTCCATTGTCACGTTTCAGAATTGGTCAAACCGGAGAGCAAGTTATACCGTAGTACTTCAAAGCGACCCTGAATTCAAACTATTTTGAGCAGCGAATGCTTCTAGCTAACATTACGTGAAGGAAACTTAAAATTACTTTGAGCATTGACCGTTTTGATTAAATTTGAACATGTGAAATTAATTTCGCATGACCCGTCACCGCCCTAAATATACAATATTTATTTTCTGATTGTTTGTCTTTGAACCCTCTTGGTTTTTTCATAAGCGTTTGTTGAAAAAGGATGGTCAAACTTTGTAATGTTTAATTAATCTTTGTGTTGGATGTAAGAGCACATTTTACATGCTCAATACATAAATAATGCCTAATCTGATTAATATACAAAAAAATATAAATTAAAAACAGGCGCTTCTCATTCAAAAATGATTCTTGCGTAGATTAAACGCGCCAACTAAAAATATAACCATCACGAACAATCAGAAAGAAATCACAGCAGTTTATTCTTCAGAGAATACAACTTTAACAACAATAAAAAGGCAATAAACGTATATCTCAGTTACGTAACAACTGACCATAAGTAGCAATTCACGCAAATAGTAACCGTTCTGTAAAACAAGGGGAAGCCTTACATGTGTAAAAAGGCTCTCGTAGGGTCCGCGACGCAATTCACTCGTGCTTCTGAACCGTGGGCATTGGTGCTTCAAACGTAACTCTCTGTGTCTGCAAAGTTCAGATTGAAGTGTTGATGTGAAACTTTAGTTCCCAACCTCGGTACACGACAGCTGGTTTCTTTAGAGGTACAGTTACGGACTGAGCGTTCACGTTGCATGCTTACCGAAAATATACCCAAAATAGACGGTATTTTTTTAGATTCGCCTTTGAAATTCACAGTGAGCATGACATGCTTCAATACTTTATTCATGAATTTATTTTATGTTGTGTTAAATGAAACTAACTGTGCAAGAAAATTCAAAATGCACTATAAAAGGCACGAATGAAAGAAGAGAACATTCGCACCTCTTTTGTGTGATCGCTACACCTCTCATTCCTTTAGTGGATTCTTTGCCTAAGCTTCGCATTTTTCATTTTCTCTAGCCGGCGTGAAGACAGCTTAACTTTACCCGGAACATCGTTATTGTTATCGCTTTGAGGATTTACTTTGATACTTCCTTGATACCGAAACTAAGGTGTCCAAAATCAACGAAGGTATTTTGGAGATCAGTGTCCAAACGTACGTCAGATCTGGGAGCAATTACTTCGAGCACTTAGTGATTAGAGGAGATTAGCACGAATGCGGGTATCGGGCATTCAGAGGACGTGATTTGGTCAGGATAGACGCCTAAGTTGTCATAATAGGGGGAGGGGCAGCATTAATTGGTTGTCCATTCAATCTTGACTTAATGTGATGATCAGACCTGTCTTTGTAGCTGCCTAATCAATCAGATAATTCCCTATCATCAATTTAATGTACGATATTGCTGATCTAATCATAAGTCTAGCGTTTACTCCTTTAATTAACTTTGATATAATTTAATGCTGATATGAAACTCCTTCGTCGTCTGCATATTAATTTTGTTCTTAATACGTATTGATTAACTTCATGAGAATTTTGCAGAGTTCATTTATCCAGACAAAACAGAAATGGGTTTGGTTTGCACTTATTTTGGCTTTAAGTCTACCCATAGTAGGAAATACATTCTTGGCATGGAGTTCAAATTATAGGTTTCATTTGCAAGTATTATCGAATTGACTAGTTCATTCTTCTAAGTACTTAAAGACACTCGTTAAACATGGAATTGTTTGAATTTGTGTTTTTTTTTTTTATACGTTCAATACACACACGTCTATAATTCATCACACTTTGTCAACGTACAATGTAAATATTAGTTGTCCGTCAAACAGACAGATTACGGAGCAAAATCTGTTATCAACTGTACATTTTCCAAGTTTTATTTTGAACCGGAGCTCATATTTCAAGTTGGGGCAACAATACTGGCCTCTTTTATTTCGTTTGCGGCGGTTCCAGTTGTGTAACATTTTAGAAAAAAAAATACACTGGTTGAAAAACGTGAGAATTATTAAAATGTTAGTTATGCCGAGATGAAAGAATGAGGCATGTGCTCTGACCAAATTATTTTAAAGTATAAAATGGAATGAAATATTTTGTGTTCTATTTTTAATGTTTGTATTTTGAGATTTTTCTTAACCCATTTTTCTGGCCAGTTACGAATTTGGCCAGCGTTTAATTATTCTGTACAGTAAGCATAGCAAAGTTATTACTAGAATTTCATCAGCTATGCAGCAATGACCTAGTTTTGTCAATAACATTAATGTCACTTTAAAAATATAGAAAGATTTTAGAGAAGAGATATACATACGAAAATAGTTTCTCATTAATACCAACACTATCATAACGACTTAAGGTTGATTTTCGTAAATTTTTGCTAGTACTAACATGCGACATCAAACGTTTTATCCCGGATTAAACCAAGTCTTCTTGCACAATTGTTCTTCTAGAAACGAGAAACTTCACTATGACTTGAATTATTCAGCGTCATACAAAACTTATCCGAATTTCTTAGTATTTTCAAGTAAGTCATCGCCTTTGATTCCACTTATGGTCTACGCAAGCAACGTTACTAAAATATAAACAGGTAACAAAGCCTTATAACAATTACTCAATACTCAATATTGATTGCTTGCATAATGTACATTTTAAAAGTTCCTGAAGTAAGATATAGAAAAAATTACGGACAAATAAAGTGTAAATACATTGTTGGGCACAGGATATTGGCTTTCATATTCTATTCTATACATTTATATAATTTTCGATTGAAAAAATACCATATTATTTTCATACATTCGGGATGTCGCTTCCATCTTTTCAAAATGGTTTGACTAAATTTAGCGTGTAGTTTTTTGTATTAAGACACAATTTTAGTAAATAAAAAAGAGGATAAAATAATAAAAAAGCACTACTAATTACATTTAAAATGATAAACTTAATCAAAATATGCAAACAATTATTTTTTGTGACATGTTACATCAAAACGGAAACGCAAGTCGCTGCCAAGGCTTTAACTACGATTGGCATAAATTGTTAAAAGTTTATAAACTTGTGCTGTGCGGTTGCCAACCCGCCCCTTAAATACTTTTAGATACAGTATTCTCTTTCAAAGCAAGTTTTACGACACGTAACATAAGGTACTACGGATCAGATACAAAGAGTTTTAGAAAAAAACGACATATCTGAAGTGTACTATGTGTGTACTGTGTAGGTGTTTGAGTTATCCTACTAATAATATATTATTAACGCATTTTTTTGTAAGTATGGATGGATTGATGTTTGTGACTCCTTCACGCTCAAACGGCTGGATAATGGATAGTTTTGGTGAAATTCGAGATGGATTTAGCTGATACCCAAGATTAACCGACAGCGTCAGTAAAGGGTTATGGTTTTACAGCTACAACCGACATTCGCGCGGATAAGTGACGGACAACAGCCAGTAACTATTTATGTTGGGATTTTGGGTAAGGTAACTGACTAGGTACTATGAAATATAAATAAAAATAAATAGTCGAAAGAGTACCCACTCTTATGGATTTATTTTAGTTACAGTTTGATTTTCGGTTTCGTCTTCCTAGTGGGTGTCGTATTTTTTCTGATCGTTGCGTGTGTTTCAGAAATTTGAGATACCTACGTATGTTTTCGTTTTTACAAATAACAAACAAACATCTATTTACGTAAAACTAATTAAAGTTACGAAGTGGGTGTTTATGACGTTACTCAGCGGTAGTATAATTAGTGTCGTAATTAATGAGAATTTTTGTAAATGTCAATAAGACTATTTATGTATAGTTCTTATACAAACATTGTACGGTGAGGGACTTAATGCCGAAGGCGTTCTCTACCAGTCAACCATAGGGTAGTGTTAATAATAAGAAGTAGGCGTATAATGGGAAAAAGAAACAGTAATGATATAACATAACAGCAAACAAAGACAAGTAAGAAAAAAACAACTGTAATGCATTGCATTATATTAAAAAACTATCGACTCGCCCCAGCTTCGCACGGGTACAATACATAAATATTTCTCTTAAAATAATCTATTTACCTTTTAAAAAGCTCTATTAAAACCTATTGCGTAGTTTTGAAGATTTAAACGTATAAAGGGACAAACAGATGCGGGTGGCAGATGTGCATATGTATGTAATATACATATTCATATATTTAAGTAATAGGGGTGTAAGGTCGTGAAGATATTTTGGCTAGTTTCTCAAACGGCAGTCTGCAAACCGTAACTTTGAGCACCGTAACAGTGATATTACCTAGTGGCAGTTAATAATATTAATTTATCAATACAATAACTCATAACAAGATCGTACAATATTGGTCCAATCAGTTCGATGTTGTAATTACTGTACCAATACTCAACATTAATTATAATTGTGATTATAATCATAGTTTATTGGACAAGACAAGACTAATAAGATTTAATTGATACAAAGGCAATCCTTCCAGCCTAATAGCAATTTAATCTAAAATCCAGGTTTTATTAAAGACTAGCTGTTGCCCACGACTTTGCCCGCGCTAATACGCTAATTATAGCGGAAAATCATTACCCTCCTCTGATACAGTCGGTAAAAAGGAAGCCTATGTGTTGATCTAGGGTATTAGCTAACATCATACCAAAAAACATCAAAATTAATGAGGCCGTTTAACCATGAAAGAAAAACAAACATCTATTCATACTTCCAAACTAATAAATAAATAAATAAACCAGCCTATATACGTCCCACTGCTGGGCACAGGCCTCTCCCCATATAGGGAAGGTTTAAGCATTGATTACCACACTAGCACACTGCGGATTGGCGATTTCAGATTCCAATATTTGGAATCCAGGTTTCCTCACGATGTTTTCCTTCACCGTTTGTCAGTAGTGTCTTAGAATGATTTAGAAAGTACATATAACTTTGAAAAAGTCACATTGGTACTTTGCCTGTGCTGGGGATCGAACTTGCACCTCGTGCATACAAATCCATGCATAGAACCGCAAGGCCACCACGACATACTTCCAAACTATCAAGTTTATAATAATAGTTGGATAAAACTAAGGCTGTGCTAGGTAGGCTATATAACTATACACAACAAGCAATGTTCTATATTTTTGAGACCAAAAACGCTAGAGATTTTAGGAATGGAGGTCTATATTTTATTTACTGCGGATAAGAAACGGGCCTAAGCATATAGCACACCTGTCGTTGAACAAACCCCGGCCATAGATATTGACATACCCAAATGTGCCTTCCTTGCCAAGTTTTATAAAAATAGTCGGTATTCTTATAGCTCCCATCTAAATATTTTATTAAAATATCGAGTTTTTGATGGTAATATTAATTAAATTTCGTTTCCATATTTGCATTGTATAATTATACGTTTAATTAATAAAAGTAAAAAGGTAGAAAAAAAACATTTTTAATTCTGGAGCTTTTTGACGGCCTTTCTTCTTAAACTCATTATAAGTGCAAATCAGCGGTCTAAACAGTAATAAATTTCAAATTTTAATTATTGTAACGAAAATGTATTAGCGTATCAAAATCATAATTGATTTCTAAGAAAAGTCTGGATTCGTGGAAATTCTATTAACTTTCAGCAAAACAAAGCCGTGAGCGTTAACGTTAAAATAGCATTTATGTATTAGCTTAATATTTTTGTCCAAAATGGGAGCAATATCTTTAAAGATGAATAACCTTTATTTAATACCTTGACTGCAAGATTCCTTAAAAGATATAAATAACAAAATAAAATTGACACTAGTATTAAAATACAGTAAATAACTATCAAACAAGCTACAGTTGTAATAAAATTACTGGATTTTCGGCGTGAGGTTAAACGACGCGAAAATTGTTCGTTTTGGTTTCCCAAATTGATGTGTGTAATGAGGTACAAGAGACCAGATCAAAAGCGCCTCTGATATATGAACGTACATTTTGCCACGAAAATGTTTAAGTGTAACTGTATATTCGTTGTATTTTTAGGCCATTTTGAAGCACGTGGTTTTATGTTTAAACTATAACGACACACATTATATACCTAATATTATGAGAAAAAGTGAAATAGTGAAAATAAATAATGGAATTTGGAATAGCCAACCACCAGTAAGTAAGCGTGTAGATTAATGCTGAATTCTTTAATGTACCTAACTAGGAAGAAAGTATATGTACAATATTAGGTGTGTTTTATTGATATATTTTTCTAACTAATTAATTTTTACCTAATCCTTAGACAACATCGAAAATGGTGGAAGTTTTAAATAAAATCACAAGTTCAAAGTTTCAAATCCATTGTTTCAAATACCTTTATCGTGTCATCACCGATATTGTTTATCTTTGTTATTAATTTCGACATCGGCTAACTAATTCCGTATGCCGAAAGTGAAGTAACTTAATAAAACTTTGTCTTTTCTTTAATTAACGTCGAAAAACTAATCCAATTTGCAATTCTCAGTGGGGCAAAAACTTCGGCTGACAAAGATAATGCTCTTTGGGATTAAGTATTTTTTTGGTAAACAAGAGGACAAAATCCCTAGGGTTAGTAGGTGGTTAGTATTCGGTTACCAAACGTATGTGATTGGACAATAACTGGAACAACATTGTCCACCATTTAGAGTTAGGCCCAGAAAAACTTCCAATGATAAAATAGCAGTCAATCTGTTTTATTCAAAGTTTTGATATACAACAACGCGTAGAATACAATGGGGCATTGTTTTCCCAAATGTTCCCATATATCGTGGCTCGCTTTTAACCCCACACAAAAGGGATGCTAAATGAAAAAGCATTTATTTCGTATTTCTTTCTCTGTTACGTTTTCGTATTTCTGTTTGAGATGTGGAATGTTAATAAATCCGTTCTTGTTTAAATTTGCCTTCATCATCATAAATTTGTCTTTGCTATAAACGGGGACTTCTGTTGCGATAGAATTTTGATTACCATGTTGAGTGGAAAGAAAAATGGAATGGCTTATTCTCTTTTGTCAATTTGATCGTTTTACCTAACTTGATTTATTAAGAGTGTTTATACCTGTATTTTGAACTGCAAAACTGTGTTTTATGTAAATACGTAAATTATTTAAAACTTCTTACTGGTAAAAGAATTTTGAAATTTCTTTCCATACTAACGACTTGGAAGGTGAGAATAGAAAAGCCCGGCACACTTACGGAATGTCGTAATGCGCTATAAGTTCCTCTTACTAGGCTTACCTCGGCTTAGTATCCAGTCTTCCCCACTTAAAGCTATCATTTATATCCTGAATAGTGAGATTATTGGCTCCTTATATTGTTGACCTTGAAGATATTGAGCCGGTTTCGTACCAGACTTCCAACACTTCACATTTTTATTTACAAAGTCTTCGCTCTATTCGGCCGGTGTTCCCTTAGCATTCAACATTCGAGGGATTTTTTATGTTTCGACATTATTTTTTAGTATTCTTTGTAGAGAAAAAGATCACGCACATGCTTGTATATATAATGCCTTTTGTTTAAATTCGGATCCGTATAACATTAAATCTGAAATCCCTCGGAAGAAAGAAAAGGTTATCGGAAAGGCGCACTCATATTTGGATTAAGTTCATGTTTGTTTGACCCGTTTTTTGAGTATGCATATTTTACTAAGCAACCTAATGCATTTATGTATGAGCAAATGTTTATATCTTCCTCACATTAAAGGAGCTTATGGTTAGGTATGTTATTTGGTACAACATTAACACAATTATCAGTTCAGAACGATTTCAAGGTACCTTATTTTATCAGTGGAAATAAAACAGGTTTCTATATATCATTTAAATTACCGTGACAAGAATAATATTATGCGAGTATATACGATGTATATTATACCCAAGAATGTACGTTAGTAAATGTTTGGCATGCGTATCACTTCACTTAACCGCTTTTTATTGTTCCGGCGTACTTTGTGACGAGTCCGTATAACGGTGTATTTTATATAAGCTACACAATTTTCCTTTTTATGTTCGTACTCATCTGTTAACTTTTGTTTTCCAGGACCTTATTGTTTAGCTAAAAACTTACTCTACAATTTGTGTGATAACCTCATTCTATTTTTATATAGAAATAAATAATGTGGTGTGTTGTTTACAAAATTTGAGTATTAAGGAAAGAGAGACAGTTGAATGTTTTCTTTTTACTGATTTTCAAACACCAAATTTTACGAAATTTAAATATAATCTTTACTAAGTAACAAGAATAGAATCCAAATTGTCCAAATTTGATATGATTCCGTCAAACTTTGTGAAGTTATAACAAAATATCTCCATTTAATCGTAAATTTGTTCAGTTTTCGAGCTCAAGCACCATCAATCTTGTTGATTTGGTGCGAAACATAGACATTGAAACTGGCGCTAGCTGTGATATATTTGATATAAAACACGGCCGTTTATTTACAAAGAGAAAACATACAAACGACCGCAAAAAGGGAGACGAAACTTCTTGTTTTATTCACGTGAGGAACAAAACGATAGGGTAGCTATTGAAATATAGAGCCCTCGAGAGATTTACACACGGTTGCTTAGTTTACCGGTACCTACCTAATGTTTTATTTCGAAAAACGGAATTTAGATTTAATTAATCAAGGTGCTGAATAAGTACCTACTTGCTGTCAGTCATTTGTTATTTAAAGTACCGCAATAGAAAATGGTTTTCGATCTTATTTTTTTTTATAATGTATATTGACCCAATGCAATAGTGTAGTAACAGTTACAATGATAATATACACAAACAAAATATAAGATGATACGACATAATATATTTTCTTATTATTATGAAAAACGTACAAAATATACTTAACAATATAAGTATAATTTTAATTCGATAACGTTATAGGAAAACATGGAATTGTATTTATATCGACATCAAGATAATTCAATCAACAAAAGCCGCCTTCGGTGACACAAGTAGGAAAAGGAGGTCATTTATAAATTTGTAATAAAATTTCTTATTGAATGAACCCAATCTGTCCGTGTGGTGTCCGGATATAAAGAATAGCACCACCCCATATCCTCCACTGGGTGTCGTAAAAGGCGACTAATGGACCTTAAGACCCAGTGCACTGTACCAAGCACCTTGGGTCACCCGAATGGTGGCGGGTAAACCACCAACAATCGCATTCCCAAAGAGGGTTAGTGTCAGGCAGGCGGCCGACTATAAAACCATAGCCAAAACTTTAAGCAACACGTCTAGAAGACTAGAAGACGTGTTGCGCCGACCCCAAATAATAATAATTGGGATAAGGGCAGGGGAATGATGATTGAATGAACCCAATCAGATAAACAGGTCGCCATTAAAGTATTATATTATTATTTTCTTCGTAATTTGATATTTCTAAAAGTCTCTTTTCAATTACAAATTTGGCTCTACTTTTATAAATACTATCGATGCTACGTACAACAAAATTATAAACCAATAAATACGAGTAGCTTAAAAATAAACAATTGAAAACGGTTTGTTACAAAAAATGTTAGCAAAATCGAAATACAAACTGTTCTGAAAGATCTAGAACTAAGTACAGTAAACTGAAAGCTTTAAGAATAAGAGAAGTAGGTAGAAAATAACTGGTGCCGTACGGTATTGGTTATTCCATAAAATTTATTTTAGGATCCATATGTACATAAAGCAATGATTTTCTTCGCTGTATACTTATTTCTTTTCCTTTCACCGGATAAGATATAGAGCTTGATATTTAAAGTTTTCAACATAATTAAATAGTATATTGTCATTTTTTTTTTTCAAAATCATAACGCATAATCGGAAGGTTCCTTTAACCCAAGTTAGTAACTGAAAAAGTATCTTTTATCCTGCCTTGAGATAGACTCACAAAATAGGTTCCATAAAAAAATTAAGACGAAACAAGGTAAAATTGTAATGGCTGTAAAAAATGTTGGTTATGCCTTTAAAATCGTTTACAAGCCTGGATCTATTGTTTACTTAGTATCGCGGACAGTGTAACGCAGTCCTTTTAAAGACCGCGTCCGGACGCGGCGTCGGCGTCATACAATGCTTGCCACGCCGTGTTGTATTATTTTTCATTCGATATCGCACTCGCTAACGACCTCGCCTCGGTTTCAATATTAAAAATAGTTGACAAGTTTTGCTTTTAGCGGTTCCAGCAGACTTTTATGTTAAAGTCGGAAAGAATTACACTGATATTGAATTCCGATAATACAAGTTTTATGGTTCTTTATTCTTGTTTAAAATTTTCATGCAGTAGTTCGATCGTTAAATTTTTGCATGAATATCTTGTAGACCGATCGAATTCTCGATGGTTTGTGTACTTTGGCAGCGAGTAATTATATTATGACTACAAAAAATGAGGGAAAACCCACTACAATACTTATTTTGATAACACGAGTAGTTTTTCATGATTGACTTACGTACGGGCTTTTACGGCTTTTTGATAAAAATAGATCTTTCTTTGTATTGTACACTGCAATATTTTTTCGTTAAGAAATGGGGCTCAGTTTCCTCGAATCAATAATAAACATTTTGCTTTTACGTTGTATATTCCCGTCAATTCCCTATCACATCCATTACTTTCAGTTTTGCTAACTTCTACCTACCAGTTTTTATCCAAGCGACATGAAAAACGTCTATCGCTCGAATGAATCTCAGTCGTAAAACAAATCCGTGCCATTTTTCGGAGTACATTACACGCAAACCCACTCCTTTTAGAATGAGCATAAGTACTATAGCTAAACGTTTACTTACAAGTCATGTATTGTGTATCAGTCTAAATGCCTTCGTGGGGTAAACATTGTACCGTAACTGCGGTGCTTAAAGGAATTTTCACATCTCATGCACTGTACTCCGATTACATTAGTCTAATGTCACTGGGAGAGTGACTCATCAGAACATAAGTGTTACATCGTTTCGACGGGTCCTACGTAGACTAGTACAAGTGCAAAAATGCAACTTTTCAAGAGAGCGGTTTAAAGGTTCTAAAGCTTGTAACTTTGTCGTAAATCAATAAAAACACTTGAAATTTTAGTATGTTATATTTTGATATTTAAGAAATAAGACTGCATTATTAGTTTTTCTTCTTTTTTTATACTTTGGAAAATAGGTTAACTTGCATTCATGTAGCCTGTTTTTTTTACTACGGTAGAACCTGTAAACTGATACAAGTGGCCACTTATACCAGTATTTAGTGTACTTGCTTATACTTATAATAAAGGAAATCTGAAGGATTTTACTCTATAAACATAGTATTTCCGTGTTATTGACCAATATGAGGTTATAATATTAAAAATAATACCTACTTTTATCTACTTTTATCGACTTTTTAACACTTACAACAGTTTACTCAGTACTGGAAAGCTACTTGCAACAGTTTGCTGTATTATTATTAACTGTGAATATTTAAATTAGTGTGGTAAGAAGTTAAATAAAAACATTTAATATACAAAATAACACTTTATTATTAGATAGTAGCATTCTTAATAATGAAAAATAAAATCATTGGCCTTGCAATCTTAAAAATAATAAAACAAAAAAATGTAATCTTCTTATTTTAAGTAAAAAAAAGGTTTGATTTTCAAAGAGGTTTTCTTACGATAATACCTATTTTTTTTTTTAAACTAGCTTGTCTTGAATTTCATGTCATTTTTCTTATAAATAGCATTTCCACTATTTTTTTCAGTTACGTTACGTCAGTTACGTCTGTTCAGTTACGTCCACTAGTTTTTGTACTTTGATGTTTCTAATTTATTTCTCCCTTTGCAGATCTGCTAGAAAAGGTATTTTAAAGAAATTAGTATAACCTTTGTGCAACTCTTTTCGAACTATGTGCTTCTATTAAGTGTATAGTTGTGTGTGTTATACTTGTTAAATGTATAAAAAAGTAACACAACCCCTAAAAACCAGGGCAATGAGACCTTAGAGTCTAAATCAGATGATGGAAAATGCATTACATTTTTACAACTTGTATTAAATGGTGATTTGTGTCACCCTTCATACGAATGCCTCATCATATTACCACACTCGTCATACTTGTTTAAATATGCATTTTATACATTTGAAAATATCCTACTAATATAGTTAACGCGAAAGTTGCATAAGTATCGATTGGATGTTTGTTACTCTTTGACGCTCAAACGACTTAACCAATTTTGAAGAAATTTCTTATGGAGTTAGCTGACAACCTGGATTAAAACATAGACTTTTTTACCGACTGCGTCAGAGGAGGGCAATGTTTTCCAGTTATAACCGACACTCGTGCAGTCGAAGTTGCTGGCGACCACTAAGTCCTTTATAAGTTTAATTTGAATGTCTTTTGTGTCATTATACTTAAGTTTTGATTGAACTTAATTGTTTTTTCAATACTACAACTTTACCAAAATAAACTGAGGTTGCGAATATTGTTATATTGTTTACCTCTGGAATATTTCTACACCTTTAAAAATGGTGTACTTGGGTACATAAAAAAAAATTGTCTCGTCAGTTCCCAAGTAGCAAAATTTGGTAACTTCTTACGCTAATTGCTGCAAAAAATGTATTAAAAGTAGTATCGCTATTTATTTTATTAGTAAATAAATATTATTATTAAAATAATGTTGGTTACGTCAGATAACAATATCAAGAAAATAAAACAAAGTCACATGAGACTTTGTATACTACTACTTTGTATTCCTACTGATATAAGTGTAAAATTTATTGAAAGAATAAAATAATAATAAAAAAAAAACAAAAAAACCCGACTGTAAAAAGCAACCACTAACTAAAAAGGGAAAAACAAACTTTATAATTTAGTGTGAAGAGTATGCAGTACACCGTGCGTCTACATTATATAATTTATACGTAAAAAAATAATGCAGGCGGCACAAACAAATCTACAAGCAGTACAATCTGTATCTTGCATTAGGTGAACATTAATTAAACCCTTTTGTAGAAATATTAGTATTGTCAACTTAGTAATTTGTTTGTCAATTTTTAACGCATAAATTTATTAATAATTGACCTCGTGAGCCCTTAATTGTTGTGAATTCTCACCACTACTTACTCAAAGCAAACAAAACTAGTTAAATATGTAAAAAAGTAGCACAACCCCTAAAAACAAGCCACGAAATAGTTTTGATACAGAAGAATACGTTAGCAGTTAACGCAGTTATACCAGTGTTAACGTGCTCCCGACTCCGTCGCAGCGCGCATACTGGAGTAAATGGCACTTGCACGTACGTGACGCGGCGCACGCGACTACCTACACTGGTGCAAGTGACTTACATCAGTGTAGATGGTAGTGTGGTCGAAAATCATGTCACTTATATTAGTTTACAAGTTTGTATCTCTGAAATTACTGAATAAAATAATATAAATTTTACAGGGTATAAAGTTAAGGTAATTTTAAGGCTTTTGGTGCAAAAAAACGTATTTTGGTGTTTTGCGGGTTACACCAGTATACGTAGGACCCGTCGGTTTTTTCGTAAGTGAAGTCGGAGTGAGAGCGAGATGTTAAATATGATAAGTGTTACGTTTAGAAATCGTTCATATTTGGTACGATAAGGTGCTGTGATGTTTAAATTCAACATGGAAATTCTGAAGAGTGATATTTGAAATGATAAGAAAATGTGTCTTTTTTTTTGCTTCAAAATTTACCTGATTTGAAACATTTCATTGTTGTGATATTGACACATTTAATTATTACAATTGCTTGCACTTACTGGTAAACCATAACAATCGAAACAACTAAATCGAAATAGTTTATATAACAATAGTTGAGCAGAATGATAAAATGAGCATAGAAGTATTCAGGTACCTAACCACTTAACAAAATTGCTTGAACGTACTACCTACATTGTTCATGTTCGTAGTATTTGGGCGCTTCTGGCGTCTATGTGTACGTACCTACATTATGTACCACACTAGGTTTTTTATGTGTGGGAGGGATGCATGACGGAGTCCCGAGGGGCGGATCACCGTGATTTGATGTTGTCGCCTACATTCCGCGTGTTCCGGATCATTAAACGGATACCCAACGACTCTCTTTATCCTAACTTTTACGACGCCGGAGTTTTCACTTTTGATTAATGTAATTAATGCTAACAAATTGCAGAACCTTGTTTAAGCAAGTTTATCGGGAGCTCTTTTGTCTTTTTAATTTGTTGAACTTGCATTAATTTAAACTGACTGAAACTTGAATGTCTTTTTAGTTTATTGATGCAAAATTTTCTTTCAATCCACATGAGCAACATGTTTAAAGTTTATTAGATTTTACAAATTGCTCTCACTGATTCAATTTCGAACAAAAACATTATTTCAAATCTGTCGCTCTGTGCCAAGATTGATCAGAAACATTCTATAAAATAAATTCACGCTTCATAAATTCGCCTCGTATAACCGAGTTACTAATAAAAGAGGACTCAGCAAATAATTGGCCAATAACAAAATAATATAATACGACAAGCGAGAAAATCTGTGGCAATGGTAGACAGAGCTGCCACAAGTTGTTAACTGGAACATTTCTTGTCGTTGGTTTCCTTTAGCTGACAACTATCAGAGTAGTTTGTTAAACAAGAGAGGATAGAGGCACTAGAATGTTCAGTGTTCATTAGTTGTTCGGACATTGTATGCGGATCGAACTAATGGAGAAACTGCTTGATTTTGACCATGTGTTTGTGTTGCTTTTAACGGAATATCTGGGTTTTATTGTGATAACTATTGTGAGGTGGATTCATAATTATACATTATCGGTTTACTCACGCATATTTATCGGGATAGTCTGACTAGTTTCGGACCCAACCGCAGTCTTTAATCATGAGCTGATGCGGTAGGCGAGTTGAACTGAAACTAGTCGGTCTATCCCGATAAATATGCAGGAGTAAGTGTCAATTTTTCCTAGCCTGTAGTGTTCCACTGCTGGGCAAAGGCCTCCCGTAAATCTTTCCATGGTTTTCTAACTTGCGCCGCTTTGAACTAGTATTCGCGGTGTACCCGTTAATATATAATTATTAATTATTTGGGTGTCTGTATTCGTCTAAGTACTCTCCACAATGGTAATAAAGAACAGTAATTTAAATACAACAATTCGATTTCTGCTATACATTTTCAATAGGTTTAAAATATATACTGCTTCAATATACAATTTCAAATAAAGTATCATGTATTTTGGTGTACAATGAAGAGAATTGTATTTGTAAGCTCATACTGGGGCACGGCGGTATCCGCGACGGATTTCCGTTCATACAAAAAATATGGTATCTCGTCTTCCGCATTCCCAGACCCAGATACCGTTTTAGATTGTCGGTATGATAAACTCTCTTTTACAAAGGAGTTTTTATTTACTTGGGACATTTTTACTCACTATGTACGCGAGGTATTTTGAAGTTCCTCAAAGGATTTGACCAGTATGTGTGGATATATTGCGGTTGTAGCCTTGTTATTAGTTAATACGATCTCTTAGCCTCCTAGATAATTACGTGATGAATTGCTATTTTTTGTTTATGGACTAAACAGTTATAATAATTGAGATATTTTTAATTAACACACTGCTTTAGGCATTATACTCAACTGAATGAAGTATTTATTAAATTGGACTTGAATGTCGATGGATATAGGGGAAGAGGACGACCAAAGAAACGATGGACGGATTGTGAAAGAAAGATAATATGGCTGCAAAGAGTGTCACTTGCAAGATGACTTCAGATAGGAACGTGTGGAAGAATAAGACATGCAGCACCGACCCCAAATAATAATTGGGATAAAGGCAGAGGAATGATGATGAAGTATTTATTAAATTCGGATTAACAAACTAATTCTCCGAACTCATAAATTCATAGTACAGTGAAAAACAATTTGTTATTTACTAAGGACCTAGCCGAATAAATACTGAGGGATTGTCAAGATATATTTCATTCGTGCTTTAGACAGTCAATAACAGATTAAGGTTTGGGGCGAGTAAGCTTGATAAATAACTGTAACATTCGTTTTAGTATATATTTAGTATTTTCAGCTTCAGTAGGTCACGATTTTGTGTAAGCTGTAAATGTAGGTGACCTTGTGATAGGATATTTTTTTCAACGTTGTTTTGTTTTTATTTATCAAACAAATGAAGAGACGTGAAATATGCCATCGTGGGGAAACTTAAGCCTATAGATATGTGTTAACACTTGGTTATACAATATTATTTCTTTGTTGAATGTACAAAAATCTACAGTCAATAATCAATGTGAACTTTGAATGTCATATGTAATATTTCTAAGGACGTTGTTTGAAGTACTCGGAGAGGAATCTGAAATCACTCTTAAAAATGAGCAAATGGTGTCTAAAGCTTCTTCCTTTTATATTGAAGAAACATTTACCTGACAGTACTCGACAGTATTATTGGTTACGATGCCGTAGCTATTTAACAACAGAATCGAACGTAGACACTAACTTTAAACTAACAAGCCAGTATATTGAATCTATTGTGTATAAGAAACTGGAAAGACTAATGGCATAAACAATACGTTACGTATAGTGAAGAGAAACAACGAAGAATTTACTTAGTACGGAACCAGTACAATCGAGTAAAAAATAAAATCAACAAACTCTTGTTAGCATTGAAAAATCAACAAAGAATAAATAACAAAATTGTTCATTCTAACTCGAACTACGAACATTGTAAATATCTGAGTAAAAAATAAATAGTTTTTGTTGTATACAGTAGTACAATATTTTTAGGTGGAATTAAAACTCTGTTCTCGATTGTACATTGCCATGTTAGGAACAGTTTACACAGCAATGCACTTTACGTTCTATAGATTTATATAAATAGAAGACAGGGGTTTCGTTTCGAATAAAATTGCTAATATCGTTAACATTTTATTTTTGTTCCGCGTAGATACTTGTGTAGAAGAGCCATCACATTTATTTTGCACACATTTGGCATTTTAATATTTAAGTAGATATTTTTATTTATTAAACTTAAAATACTGGTATGGGTTATGTTTGGTAGCTATATCATTAGACATAAACAAAATAATGTTAGTTAATGTGCCAGAAAAAAAAAATGCCATGCCAAAAGTTTTTATAATTACCATCATTCAATCAAATAAGCGAATTATTCAAATACAATACCATTACCATACAACTATACAAAAGAGGAAACAATGGTTTACAAATTTTTAGACGTAATTTACGAGTTTTAAAACTGTCATTGTATAATTAACATGACGTCAGAATTAGTTTGCGGTACACCTCTACACATTACGGTTTCAGTGGAATGTCTTACAAACCGCAAGCAAGGTGGGTAACATACATACATAAGATATAGCATACTACCTACCACCAGCTAATACACCAATATTACTCTTGGTGTGAAAGAGAGAGACGCCGTTCTAGACCGCTCTACATCGCCGTAATGCGCTATCTCTTTTCCACAGCTGTAATTATATTTTATATGCCTTTTGATATACTGGTAAGCAACCAGATCACATCTGTAATGTGTGAGAATCGCAGTAAATGGTAAATATAGACTGTTATCTACACGGTATTAGCACAGGTATTAGTCTAGCTGTTGAGCAAATAATTAAGATGTTATTCTATCGACATGACTTAATAATTTGAATAACTATTAATATCAGATTTTTGCAGCACTCAGCATATAATTACATTTTTGTTGTTGTGAATGGTTTGACTAATTTAAAGATAACACGTGAATCTGAAAAAAAACAGAAAGCCCATTTTTTAAATAGAGTCATGCGTAGATAATACAATATCTACACTTCAGGACTCTGTGAAAGCTGAAAATATTATGAAAATGTTTAAAAAGTATATTTAAGGTTTTTACTTAGCTTTCCCTGTTATTTGTATTTACTTCACAAACTAAATAGATCTCTAGTACAGGCCTCATTAGTTCATAATTAGAAGTGAATGAACGCGATGCGTTACGCAATATATTAAAGGGATTTTCTACACTATGTCGTTAATTAATTTAATTATAATTATCAACCACACATTATCAATGATTTCAATGTTACATTAATGATGATAAACTACATATATTACTGTGAAGCTTATACCGTTTCAATAGGTAGAGATAATAGAACTATTAGTACTATGTTTTGTAATGATGGGCTGCTATTATTAACATATGTAAAGATTTTAATTAGATAAATAAAGGAATGGAAGGTATAATTACATCGCAGTCAATATACCTACAAAGTTTTTGTAATTACCCAAAATAACAACCCGTGCCTCTACAGGAACTATTCCCGTAGCGATCAGGCTCTAGACAGACGATTAGTATGCAGTTCTATTATTGCAGTCGTGTCAACTGCGTTCAAACTGCATCCGAATAGTTATTTGCGGTTGATATGCAGTCTGTCTGGCAAGAGCCTTAAAGGAAATATACACACTTGTAATTAGAAATTGAGTACGTATTCATCAACACCCGCTGCATATGGACACCGGAACAACATCGTAAGATCCATGCGAGTGTGGTATCTGTCTCCAAATTTCTTCTTCTTTTCGTATGGTTGGTTTACAACTTAGTGTCTATAGGCTACAGACGTGGCTACACATACCCATAAAAATTTCTCGGGCTTGCTGGTTTCCTCGCGATAATATCCTTCACCGTTTTTAGCAAGTGATAAGTAATTTGTAATAAGTACATATTATGATTAATTTAATGAGTTGCCTAGCATGTCCTACAAACCTGCTAATCGCCAATGCTGTTAACGTTATCTTTTGATGTAATAAAATATCATTAATATTAATTGTAACATTGTTCCATAGGCCTAGAAAAATAAGTAACATTTTTCAAACCAGCTCAGCTAGTACGTTATAAATCGAGATCTATACTGCATATTGTACATCTATTGAAATAAATAAACTAGCATGCTTCTAGCGTTAGCGTGGCCTACTATGAGAGATTGATTTATCGACACGCTATGAAGGCAAATTGAAGGTACGCGTCACAAGGGACATATTTTATAGCATTCTATTCTGTTCTGTAACGTGTATTAGTTTATGGTATCAAAATATGGATGATTCTTGCGGTTCGTATGTTGGGTTGGTAAGTATAATATATGAGAAGTAAGCTAAGCAAAATACGTATACTAGTTCCTTTTTCACGCGCTTAGCTTAACTAATTAAAAAAGTAGTACGTGAGAAGTTAACACCTTGAATGAAGACATAATTATTACTTTTTTTTTTTTGAAGTATTTAATAATAAGCTTATAACGATAACAAGTTTTGTATAACATGACAAATGCGTTTCTTAAAAATATATACCGACTTTTTATGACTCTTATCAAAGTTATGATAAAATCTACAGACGTACTAGCTAACGGAGCTTTAATCAGACAAATCTCAAAAAGAAAACGATAAAAAATCGAATCAACCGAGCAATCGAATCGATTTGTTTCCGAATACAAAACCTATAGCGATCCACAGTTGGTTATCAGTTTCAAGTACAAAAAGCGTAGTAACAGTGCGGCTTGTATTGCCGGGGTATTACACCATTCCATGCCGGGAAAGATCCATCTGAAAAGTTAATTGCTATGCGCTCTACCTGTCTGCGGCTTTTCAGGGTTAACACTACAAATTATTATTGTTTGTACGGAAATACTCTATAAATAATAATGTTTAATAGTATATTTATAAAAATATTTACTTACAATTTAATAAATGATAATTTGGTTAAAATCATCATCGTCTGAGAGTTTGTCCAAAAAGTAGAGCGATTTAAAATTAGGCTTTTTTATGAAAACATTTTTTTCCAAAGCAATGCGCTGTACATACATTGTAGATACACGCCTCGTTTTTGTTTCAACTACACATAACACTACAGTAAACTTGTTATTTATTCAGTTTTCTTATCAAACATCACACTAGACAACAGTAATGTGTTAGAATTTATTATCAAAAGCAAACACGAAGGGAATTCAAGTTTATTAAAAGTCCGTCAAACTAATAAAACATCTCTTTGAACGCCGCGTTGACATGACAAGCTCACTCAAACCTCATTTTGTTTGACACAACCGTCTTCTTTTGTTTTTATGATGTAGGGGAGTCAGCAAGTATACAAGTCGATTTTCCTTAAAGGAATGACTTGAATTTGCAGAAGAAACATGGATATTATTCAAATTGAAAATAAAAATTGGAAGCCTACCGTCACGTCTTAATGTTATATTATTATAGTTGTAGAAAAAAAAAATCTTTACAATGTGTACTTAATTATCTCCTAATCTAGTTTACACAAACAAAAACTCTGACTTCTATACTAGGTTTATATACCTGTGTCTTAAAGGCCATCTTCTATGTCTAGGAAATTCTCTGACCAGTGTTTCAGTAATTTTTACATTCGAGAATTGGGAAATAGTAACTAAAAAATGTAGAGCGGTATCTCTCTTCCACAACTGCAGTCAATTATTACTTTAAGGTAGTCAGGTCTCTGCCTTTTACAGGAATAAACTTTGCTACCAAATGTGGCTCAAGTTGATGTAATATTTTAATATTTCTTGACACCCCTGACAGGCGAAGCGCCAACAGTATTCAGCGCATGAAAATGTCGATGCAAAACTATTGAGAATTTTCTGTTTTAATACTACTTTCAAAAGACTGTTTAGAATAATTTTCCTATACAGGAAATTATAATTTTAAATCGAATACTTTAAAGTTAATGTAGTCGCACGTGGTAAGCTTTTACCTAGGTTTTATTGAAGAAAATACATACAATAAAACACGAGTTTTATTTAAATTTTAATGAGATTAATGACATCCGTGTGGTGTCCGGATATTATAAAGAATAGCACCACCCCATATCCTCCACTGGGTGTCGTAAAAGGCGACTAATAGAACTTAAGACCCAGTGCACTGTACCAAGCACCTTGGGTCACCCGAATGGTGGCGAGTAAACAACCAACAATCGCATTCCCAAAGAGGGTTAGTGTCAGGCAGGCGGCCGACTATAAAACCATAGCCAGAACTTTAAGCAACACGTCTAGAAGACGTGTTGCGCCGACCCCAAATAATAATAATTGGGATAAGGGCAGGGGAATGATGATAATGTTCGATCTGAGACTTCACTGTATGAGACGTGGCTTTTACTCAGCTGTGAGATATAAAGTCTTTTTTAATAATTAATTTATTTTTACGTGATAAACAATAATTTTTCATAAATAAAGTAGTTCTTAAAATTGATTGGGGAGCCTAAGATACAAATTCTTTTTTACACTTATTACATACTGACTTAACTACATATTTGTTTATTTTTCACAAGAAATTTTTTACTAAACACAAATGCTCAATGTAAAATTACAGGACGCTAACACGTTAATGGTTTATCATAAACTCAAATTAGAGACATAAGGAAAAATAAGAATGATTGAGTAGGTAATTAAGAAATACTTAGCAACATCACAATCCTCATTTTGAGAAAATCAACGCGAATGGGATCATATTTTAATTTAATTTGACCTCATTTTGGGAGATCATAATTTAGCTTTTCGTTGATATTATTGTTGTTAAATATTTACTGACAATAAAATGACAATAAAATACACAGTGCTTGGTCTATTTCAATATTTTTTGGTTAATATTTTTTAGTTTAACGATATAGGAATTGTATTTTTTTTATTATAACTTGATTTTTTCTCCAAAGATTAAAATAAATTTAATGTTATTTTATATTTTATTTATATCGTTAAAAACACAGTATTAGTCAATGCTGAATACAGATAATTGTTTTTTTTTTTTCTTATTTTTCTTTGTTTCATCATTTTACCACATAAAAGAATGTTTTAACAGGAATGTGTCTTCATAGTGACACATCAACCAATTCATCTATACTATTAAAAATTAAGCAAAATTAATTAAACATAATTCCACTATTCAAATATTAACAGGTATTACTTTTAATTCGACTTCATCCGGGAATTAACACGAGTTTTATACAAACAAGGTGTCCTATTGACAGTAGTGGTGGTATTCCAATGAATTAAAACTGCTTTGTATTCACGAGAATCAAAGTTTATTTGTATTTGTTGGTGAAAAAAACAATATATAATATTTAATAATTCATAAATAAATGTCAATAATGTAGTCTTTATTATTATCAGTTGAACAGTAAAGCGTCGTGTTAATTTTTTTGGTGTCATTTAGTTTTGCATTTATAGAGGTATTCGAATTTCGTGTGGTGTCCGGATATAAAGAATAGCACCACCCCATATCCTCCACTGGGTGTCGTAAAAGGCGACTAATGGACCTTAAGACCCAGTGCACTGTACCAAGCACCTTGGGTCACCCGAATGGTGGTGGGTAAACAACCAACAATCGCATTCCCAAAGAGGGTTAGTGTTAGGCAGGCGGCCGACTATAAAACCATAGCCAAAACTTTAAGCAACACGTCTAGAAGACGTGTTGCGCCGACCCCAAATAATAATTGGGATACGGGCAGGGGAATGATGAGAGGTATTCGAATTATGTTTATGTACAATTTCTTTATTGAGATAGAAACCAATTTTTCGTATAAATATTTCTGTTTATTTTTATTGTGATTTATTTCCGTCCATCTTATATTTATCCAACTAAAATATTTTCCTTATGGCGGTTTTCAATACAGAGTGCTCATACAAAAAGTCACTAACTATAAGTAAAATGCTATAAAAACGTGAGACGAACATTTGACATTATTGAACAGGAAACTTGTTTTCAACGTTTACTTATAGATCAACAAAGTAAGATATAAACTAACAATAAGAAAAACATACAAAAGATAAATCCAAATAAAAAATGAAAACGCATAATATAAGTTTGGTCAATTGCAATTTAATAGAGACTTATTGACCTCACAGTCAAACCATATCGTCATCATTCCCCTGCCCTTATCCCAATTTTTACTTGGGGTCGGCGCGGCATGTCTTCTTCTTCCATACATCCATTTATCGTTTCTTTGGTGGTTCTCTTCCCCTATATCTAGCCACATTCATGTCCAGCACCTTCCTAACCACGTGATTCCAACCACGTGACCTCAGTCAAACCATTGCTATAAACTTACCTTTACGAAATCAAGATGAATAAATAAAAATAGTTACAGAATTTGTTAAAAAGGTAGGTTTAGAGAAAATCACATTTAATTCTAAAGCCACGTATTTGTATAACGCAGCTAAACAGTACGATGTGACACAAACTGCATTGCGGTTCGCGAGTGCATATTTGTGGGGGAAACGCGCCGACACGGCCATTAGTGCACGCGTCATTCCCGGCCAGTGTTTGTCCTCACATTGAATTACTGTTTATATCCCGTTATCGCAGGTACTACTTGTTTCATTAATGAGGGGAATGTACCGTGAATGTATGTTGAATTTCATACAGGCACATATAAATTTAGGTTTTTACTCTTAAGACTTTGATTTTGGTTACATTAAAATAATCAGGTTAACACATGTCGGATACGATACGAGTCGATATATGCTTTTGTGCTTTCATGAAGAAAAGGTTCCTGAAGTTAATTTTTATTTTTTCGTGTCTAGAGCCAGCATTACATATTAGTATATTAGCAACATCAATTACAGCATCATAAGCGAGATTAGATCATACAAAGTGCAGGCGGACACTGAGAAAGAAGTGACTTCATATGATAACATTTTTTCAATCAAAAAATGCTGTAAAGAATATCAATTTTACTGTTTAAAAGTATGTAATTTTGACGCAGTAGAAAAAAAAACAAACACACTTATTCACACACGCCTTTTATAGACAGTAACTAGAGCATCTGTACATGAGTAGAATGCGTTAGCGATAGGTGCCTCGTAAAGTTATGACACGAAGCAACTTCACCGTAACTAATAATTACAGCACACTAAAACTCTAATAACTATTAAACGGCAGATTGAAAGACCAGAAAAGATGTTCGGCGTCGTATAAAATAATTAGTAAAGGATATAAATCATGTTATCTCCGTGTTGGCTACGACAGCCAATAAGCATTTTACGCGAATTACGCCAAGATAAATTGCTTGCTCCTGACGTTAATGCGAAGTTTCTTACGAAAATAAATTACGTACCTGTATCAGCCGTTCGATGAAACATCGTGTCCGCAATAGGTTTTTTCAGAAGCACGAAGGTTTGTCACTGTCTACTCGAAGTGACACTTGGAAACCAGGTAACGTATTAGCTTTACAAAGTCGGATGAAATTGGCGGCCTAAATGTTAACAACACTCTTTGGTATGTTTTTTTGCAGGATTTAGTAAATATACTTTTAATTAAATACTTACCTCTTTAGAATAACATCGACGTTGACCGTATTTCTCAAATTATGCAATTGAAAATCTATGTGAGGTCACGAGACTTACCAAAAACAAAAATTAAATTAATTAGTTCGATAAATTTGAGTGGCACAATTATTATGTTCTAATTCTTATAGCATAAAACATTCAAAACTCAAAAAGTTCTTCTTTTGTCTTTCTCAAAAAGTTTTTATTATATCATCCCAGTACGCGTTATGTGTTTAGACACACCTTTCTATTTTTACGAACAATATTTCTTTATAGGTAATTTCGTTAGGCACATGACATTTTTCCTTATCTTGTCACTCAGTGCCATAACTCGTATAATGTTTATTTATTCTGTCGGGCAGACCTTTTTACAATAAAGTATTATTGAAAACGAAGGGATAGGCTTACAGGACATATTACGAAAAGTTTCCTTATTAAGGCTTTTGTATTAAATTCGTGAAAATAGGAATGTATTGTGTCATTGATTCTAAATTTGTATCGTTTTGTTACCACGCTGAATCTAAAAATACGAGCCTATTTTGTAAAAAATATAAATTGAAGAAACGAAATTATTAAAGTACCTAAAAGAAAACGATTATTTCGACGAACATTATTTATTAATTTTTTGTCCCCAACACAAGTTCTCGGGCTACATATTTAGCTGAGATACGTTTAAGAGATGTGATTTTATACTAGTTCGTAAACCATTTCTTTTTCCTACACCTACATTATACACTTTTTAGGGTGTAAAATTCCAATGTAAATTCTTAAAACACATTCTTTGTCTCGTAGCTCTGGTCAAAACGCAGTGTTACGGTTACATTTCAAGTAACAATTAAATTACAAACTCATATAACCAGCTAACTCAAGTATCAACTTGCAATATCAACAGGCAGTATCAAAGTAATTTGTCTAGATTTCCGTCCATATAAGACAACTTACTTCCTTCTTTAAAAGACGTATTAAACCGAGGATCGTTAATAAGATAAGCAAACTTCGAACAAAGTTAGACTAGAGTGTGTGAAAAGCATGATTTTATCTAAATGTGTTTTACAGTAGCTTACGCGTACAAAAGTTACGGAACTTAGGCACTTCTGCTTAGGATTGAATGGCATATTGGAAGTGGTAAAAAGGCCTAGCAAGTGTCAATCGACGTTCATTATGGGAGTAGTTAGGAGCGTAGTCGAAGTACCGGTATATTGGCTAAGGTGGTACTATTTTAGCTTGTCGAGAAATACTCACTTTTTCGTCAAGGTTCAAAAAGGAGTATCTAGACACACGGCAGTGTGTCCGCCAAGTTCGAGCAAAAAAGCGACACACCGGCCGTGGGTTATATTACACGAACCATTTCGGGCCAATTTCGACCCCCCTATAACTCAAAATCTGTTTTATTTACGCATATCAAATTTCTAGTATCTGTTGAGACCCCCTTACTTATCTAAAATACAAAATTTCATTAATATACCTATTGTAGGTCTTGAGATATTGACGTCAGGAAATCGCTATTTTTACTATACACTCACTGACTGACTGACTGACTCACTCATCAAAAACCTAGACCACTTCCAATGGTCGTATTGACTTGAAATTTGGCATGGAGGTAGGTCTTTAGGTCAAGGTAAAGGGAAAAATCTGAAAATGCTCAAATGTGAGTCGGTTTCAAAAATAATGAAGGTGTAAATTTATACCCGGTGTAAATTTATATCCCGAAGGAACTAAAACGAACTAAATGTATTTATAATTATATAATATATCTTTAAATGGTCGTACCGACCTAAAAACCGGTACGAAGGTTTGTATTTAGTCAAAGTAAAGTAAAAATCTGAAAACGGCCAAGTGTGAGTCACTTTCGAAAATAACGAATGTGTAACTTTGATCCATTATAAGTATGGAGTGAAAATGAATAAATAATAAGTAAGTACTTATTTAAGTTGGTACCTACATGTATACCCATATAGATTATTGATAAATGCGCCCGACACATGACAAACCCGCAACGACATACGGCGTGCAAAGCAGGGACACTACCAAACCAATACCTATGCGCTGAATCCACGGTTAAAATTCATTAAAATAAAGGTTGTCGGTCGGATTCGGATATTTTACTTAGCCACTCGTCAGTAAATGAGACATTTCCTTAACTAACTTAATCATAAGAAAAAAATGAAATAAACAACCTTACAAAAATAAATGAAATCCCACCCAAAACATAAATGTAAAAGGCTGCCAAGTTCGAGAATATGAGAATGCTTCACCTATAAAAGAAGTGAGATCTGAATAAGTACCAAGTTCTATACACATACCTCAGTTAAAAATAGTTACAGGAATGCACACTTGGCAAGTTTATAATTTAAGTATTTAATTTTCTAAAGAAAGTTATATACTTGACTCATTGCGTTTAGTAGGTTTATAACAAGGTGTGTAATAAACTTGCCAAGTGGTGCCAAAACCAAATTGATAAGACTTTCTTTTAAGTTTGGGGTTAACAAGAACTAAGTAATAGAACCTGTTTACTTCATGAACTTTTATAACTAAAATTTACTGATCCCAATAAATAATACTCACAGCAATAGCCCAGTAAAAAGTACTTACAAAATTCCAAAGAAACTAATCGATCAATCCCAGTTTAAAAGAGCAATGACTCGTTTCTTTCATACCAAACCCGACAACGGGTATTCAAACTTAAGAAGCGATTATAATAATCGAGGTCTCGAAATCTGAGGGCTCCATCTGAAACCAAGCTTTTGTAATACTTCTTATACTCTTATCGCTTGTCGGCTAACTCGTTACGAAAATGTGAGTTCCCCTGGTACTGATGTGAAAGTCGTTTAAATGCGGGAATGGCGTATATCACCCCGCTATCGTTGTTCCCTTTCTTCTATTGAACATAAACAGGAATTATCATCAATACCCTCTGAGACAATACTGAACGACTCTTTATAGATGGCTTCGTGCTGCGTTTAGAATCCAATTTCTTAGGAAAGGGGATGTGTATTGCTTTTATATGAACTTTAAATGCAATCTCATATTTTTTATCCCTTTAATGTGTTTACGACCATTCTTATTGTAATTACCGTTCAATTTCTTAGCCATTTTCCGTATTATTTTTTTATTTGTATTATGCTCGTAATTTATACTATAGATAGACATATACGGAATTAAAAGCTGCCTTGCTTACAGGTTTATCCTCTTTCGTGAAGTCGGTTAAAAACAAAATGCATCAGTTTTTTTTATGAATCGTATATTGACAACGCTGCCTAGTAACTAAAGTACTGAACGACAACATCTGTTGAAAACCTCAGGATGTAAAACCTACTTAACGTATCAACACGCATTTTTACCCCTAGCCTCGTAACATGCAAAGGTAACAAGTACATCTGTGAGGCTTTCATCGGCTAACCGCAACGAAAGCCAGCGGTCGGCGTTGACGGTCAAACAGATCGCGGAATGAAAGCGCGGTTGACATTTTACAAACGAACCTCCGTGTTCTGCCGTTTGTGAGTGAAGCTGTATCATAGTAAGGTCACGCATGACTGCTGGTTATACACTCTGTGTATCATGGCCATACTGTGAAACCACGGTTTGTATTGTTCTGTTTATGTTTTTTTTTTCGAAGTATACTGGGACCAAATCTTGTTTAACACGATAGAAATATGAACATCTTGCGTCATTTTCAAATCAATTCATTTCTATGAAAAGTCGTACAAAAATAGAAATAAAATATTTAAACCAAATTAATTACGTACCTACCAAGCTCTAAAAACTTCACAAAATGTTATTTAATTCCGAGGTTTAATAACAAAGATAAAAAGTAAAATACTAATCAGGCTTTCCTTTTTTAAATAATTTAAATTAAATATGCACACAATTTTCTGTGAGCCTAAACATTTTCTTACAAATTTTATTAGAAAACCTCCAAGGTTGAGGAAGATTAGAATTTTCAAGCTGCCTAAAACTACGTGATTCTGTATGTACGAATATTGCACATGTTACTGAAATGTTTTCCTTTATGGCTCACAACGGCAGAACGAAAGAAAATGCTAATTTCGTAGTACCTCTGTACCATACCTGTTCGCCGTTCAATTTAAAACTAAAACATAAAACAACAATATTCTACCAAATCCATTTAAAATAAGAAATATCTGTAGGCTAGACACTCGTGCAGCCGACAAAATAAACATTTTAGTTTCGGAAATGTGTTTATCTTTTGACAAGTCTCAACAAAGGGATTTTACAATAGTCTTTCAGCACTGATTGCTTAGAATACCTAATGGTGTGAAAATTACACTGAACAATACCTTCGTGGGCGAAAATAGCCATTTGTGTTCGTATTCTCCAGTAATGTTGTAGATTATGAGAATAATTTGTGTAACTACGAAATCTTAGATTTAAAACTAAAATGGCATAGCTCGTACGCCAGTAAGAATTTAAGTATTTATTCTTTTGTTTTTATTTAAGGAAAGCTACAATGTTTTAAGATCTGTAAATGGACGAAAATTGTATGATGAATAAGTCAAGATAAAAGTATAACTTGGATATTTTTCTTCGAATCTCCGTGTCTACCTAAACCATTTCGCCTGTAAATACAGAGACGGCACTTGAAGAATAATTGTTAAGATATTCAGTGCGAGAGTTTCTTAAGGGCCTTCATATATCACAACTGAAGAAAACCTCTCAAGAATACACACACCTCTTAACTTATTCAGTTACAATCGTTGTTAGCCCTAGGTTCTTACAATTTTATGAGTTTTCAAGTGCCATAATTCAACAAGTTAACTTCACAAACTATTGGTAATCGGAAAGCGATTAATATTCTACGGATGAGTCTTCTGTCGTTCGAAACTAATTTCGAAACAGATTTATTGCAGTTTTCAACTGTTTCACCAACCGTTTGGCATGTTGTTCAATTGTAACTTTTTAGTGTTACTCGTTTTCTGATTTATGCATTTTTCGCTGGATTCCGTCATGGGTTTAATTTTGCATATCAACTTTTATAGCGGTTTTTGAACGAAACTTTATTTGATTTCCACTACTAATTTCGCTTTGTAATCTGAAATATTAAATCGTTTCCCAGTTTGCATATTTCTGCTGTGTTTACGTATTTTATGTATATTGAAATTTAAAACTTCAAAACGGCTTTTGTAAAAACAATACTATAACTTATTTTATTGTTATTAAACAACTCTATTGCACTGTACGATTAAAATAATATTTTTAAGTATATTGTATTCTCTTATACACATTCTTTGCCATTCAGTGTTTTCTATTACTATTTCGTGTGCCGATTAATAAATAAATAAACAATTTAAACCTGACCTTTAACACTAACTCAATCCAGTAAACAGGTTTAATACAACAAAGTTACGTCAACCGTCGTCCTCATTTGGATGTCGTTTTAATTAAAATGGTCACAACGGAAAATAGATGAACGGCTAACAATGCTCATCGCAACAGCGAGATTCAATTTATAAACTGTTATTCACTCAATGTTTGTAAATTCATTATCAGTCATTAAGCAAGCTGTATGCAAATTGCGATAATGCGGTTAAACATAGTTTGAATACATACAGTAGTTTAAATTTGGTCGTTTCTAGAAATTAAAGCCTACAGCCACTGGTACGTATCAGAGATAGAGCTGTTTATTTACATCAACAACACACTGTCCGTACTACACTGCGTCACGCTCGCGATTGTATCATGCCAGGATAATGCCACGATCCGAAAGCGTAGGCATAACTCGCCTGTCGCCCGTTTATACGAATACTTCATACTCTATATATTATTATACTGTGGTAAAACTAAGGTCTCGTTATTATTTATGTTGGTAAGTAATTTAATACACTAGGCAAGGTATTTAATATTCTGAACATATTATCTGTTATTGTTATCTAGCTTAAGAAACTATTAACTCAATGCAAAACAGTATAATTATTAACTTTACGTTCATTCTAATCTATAACTATCAGTTTTAAATGTCCTTAGTGAGAGAATCGTAACGTGTCCGACCTCAAATATTGTATTTTGATTAGTTATAGAATATTTATTTAAAGTATCTTTTTGATATCATTTATTGGTATATGGCAGAACCTTTTGCTATTGTTTAAGCTCTTCTATCACACAGCCTACTAATCGATATACAACCTTATTCAATTAAAGATTAATTTACATTTGACTGATAGTATACAACCTTCTTTATTCGTTTCGTCAAGAATTTACAATAGTTGTCTAAAACCTTAACATTCCTTTTCCTCTCGTAACCCTCGTTCTAGACTACTCGTAAAATTGATGTAGGTACCTAATTAGATTGGCAACGTTACTCTTAGTCCAATTAACGTCATTCACCTTAAGTAAGGCTAGAGTTCTATTCACGTCTATTGTTTAATTTGGAGCACCTCACTCAAACCCTTACAACTTGATTAGTATGGGAAGTTTATTAATATCCCCGATGAACTCTGATAGTCTTGTTAATTGGTGTGGACGTAAGATATTGTGCTGAAGAAGTGTGTGAAAACTTATTGCGAGAAAGTTTTAGATAGTAATTAATTAATGTGAGTTTGCGTAAAGGACTGGTTTGAGATAGAATTTTAGATAGAAAATTAACGTAAGATTTAGGTAAGGCCTTTGCTTAGTATTTCCAGCCATAGTATTGTATAGATGTCCGTGTGGTGTCCGGATACAAAGAATAGCACCACCCCATATCCTCCACTGGGTGTCGTAAAAGGCGACTAATGGACCTTAAGACCCAGTGCACTGTACCAAACACCTTGGGTCACCCGAATGGTGGCGGGTAAACAACCAACAATCGCATTCCCAAAGAGGGTTAGTGTCAGGCAGGCGGCCGACTATAAAACCATAGCCAAAACTTTAAGCAACACGTCTAGAAGACGTGTTGCGCCGACCCCAAATAATAATAATTGGGATAAGGGCAGGGGAATGATGAGTATTGTATAGATAAGAATAATTAAAAATTTTACTATTTTGGTAGTGATTGATTGATTTATGACATAAAATATATTTTTTTAATGTAAATTTATTTTAGTGTCGCGTATCAACAATTTTATTGAGACAAATATAAGGAAGGTATTAATTTTAGGATAATATGGGATCTTTTTTATCGCTATCGTAATTAAACCTACAAAAGTTGTAAAAGATTTTCTTTAATAGACAAATAATTCATTTTTCCTGGAATGAAAATATATTTCATTATCCTGTAATATGTTTGCCCTTAAGGTAAGGCGGTAATGGAATTGCACGGAATCTTTATCACTTTTCTAATGTTAAATCTCTACTAAAAATTGGATCTTGGATAAATTTTAATTTTTTTTTAAGAAATAAATAAATCTTATTTTCGTGTCAATGGTACGGTTTCATTAAATTTGAAGCGCATACTTTTAAAAAGAAAGAGAGGAATAGAGTAAAGTGTTCGGACAAATGCAATTTGGAGAATCTGACCTTCGTCAAAAATGCTGCAAATATTGTCAAATACTGCAAAGACTGAATGTATCAAATATATACTTAGAATAACATACAAAGAATAACCAAACAAAAACTGAATACTTGCGTAAATAAGCCATGAACTACAGGCGTAAAGGAATCTATAGTAGTTACTAACTGTGACCTTTTTGCCGTTACGCAAACTACCAATATTAAAAAGATAGTACTAGACACCTGGGATCCTAGCATCACTTCTTAAACTAAGATTTGTAATTGAGGAAGAGAGATATTGCTCTACACCACATAGAGCTCTGTCTCGGTTCCACAGCTGCAAGTTCACTTTAAGAGGTGGTAGTAAGTTAAAACGCTTGTTAAACAAAGACGTAAAAAGTTCATCCAAACGAGGTTGGAATGGTTAGAAGTTTTAACGTGTCACTAAAAAGACTGTAATGAAGTAATGATTCTAAAAAAAATAGACAACAGTAAAACAAAGAGTTGTTGCTTACGTTTGTAAAACAAGGCTGCTTACAAAAATGTAGGCCAAGTATGTATTTTTAGACTTATATACTGATCTTCTTTTTCTTTACATTCGTTTTCAAATGGTGAATCAAAAAGTTTAATCATCATATCAATAATAATCAAAACACTAATGCTAACTGTCATTATTATAGGAAGATGTTATTAACAATGACAGCTAGCAGCCAGGTGGAATAGTACCTAGTCGTCTAGTAGTAGTTTTGTTATAAGGAAAAAAAAATCATAAATGCCTATTTTGTATTTATGGTATAAATGCTCATAACTGAATTATATTATATTTGAAAACGGCTAGTTTCCGTGTTCGTATTTTTTAAGTTTTTTACTTAAAAACGTATCTACGTTACTTTTTATTGCTATGACCAGCCTATTTCTTTAAATAGCTATAGCAAATAGAGAAGTTACTCTATTTAATTGATAGCAATTACACTTATTTAAAAAAAAACATATGTATTTTCTATGTATGATTTTGTAATATTTATAAATTTATTTTAACTTCGCGTGACTTTCAAACCTTCACACATTAAACAACTTTATCAATTTACATTCTAGATTTCTCAACAAAGTTCTAAACTTCGTATATCTTTGAAAATAACTTCAAGCATTATTATATTAACACATCGTGCGTCACACCTCCCGAAATTGATTTCCTTACTTTCTTAACCTCATTAAAGTGTTAGGCCTTAAGATGATTAATTAGAAATTATTTTGGGATGAATGTAACAAAATAATATTTGTAAATATGTCGACAAATGTTTTTAAGACTACAAGTATTTGTAATAGTATGGTTAGAGGGCTTTTTATCAGGGGAAATCCCCATAGACTTTCTCCGCTCTGGGAAAGACGGAGAGGCGTGCCGGACTTTTTTTTAAACTCATGCCAACATAATTTACTTACATAACCCGATCACTCGATGAGAGTTTAATTGTTAATTTGTCAATACTCTCACATTAACGAGCGTAATAACCCGAACTGTAACAAAGTCGCCAATTTCATTAAAACGATATGTAATAATAAACAGCATTAACATTGAGCAATGTGTAACCATACACAATCCTCTGAGGGCGGATAATAAAAGCTAAACACGTTTTCGTACTAATTTAACTTCGTCTGACGTTGCTTTCGACGAAGATGTATCGTGCTATCTCTGATATAGATGTATCACATGTGAACCGATGATTAAATGTGGTTGCGGCTTACTAACGAACTTTCAAGGTACATTTCTATAATATTTATTTGTAAAGTTCGGAAACTCATTAAGTCAAATTCTATAGACGGAGACGTTCATTGAATGTTGATATTAAAATTGGTTGGTATTTCACTTTGGTATTCACGAGTGCAGAAAAGGTACATTGAACAGATCTTGTCTCGTGAATTAATGGTATATTTAATTAAGGTCTTCGCAAATAAATTAGATCAAGATCGCATATCTATACCTACTGAAATGGCCCCTCTAATCCACGACCTTAACACATGCGAATGCCCGTCAGTCAAACTAATTAGAATCACCCAAGTGGACATCACATTCTACACTATTTCGAGTTAGGTGAAACCGAAGTACATACTCGTATTTCCAAGCATACATTTTTAATACCTTACAATTTCGAATACAAAACAAATGACTACACGACCTCATTATAAAATAGCGTTGAACTCATCAATTCAGAAACCGTTGAATACCTCAGACATAATATCGCGGGCTCTGGTCACCATAGTTTTGAACTATGTACAATAAGGAGAGCTAAAGTGGACTATTTGTCTAAAACACGTCAAGCCCAAGCTGTTATGTTGCAGATTTTCAACTCCATACGTCTTCTATGATCTATTGCTGTTGTACAACTGTTTCTGTTCGTGTTTGTGTTTGGAAAGATATTTGCGTGCCAATTTATGAACAAATCAACTTCTATAAAATTATCGACTCGTTTTTAATCAAATGTATGTTTGTCATTTGATTGTTGCATCTGGAATGTAGAAAATGGTGTATACTTCCGATTAATATTTTTTGCTTCCGACAGAATCTTAACTAGCCGATTTTTTTGTATATAATATATCTTATATAACTTTTCTATTAAATTATTTTTCAATGTATGAAATTATAATCTTACCATAAAATAACGATATATATTATTTTAATTTTAAGAAATCTTGTTTTATATTTTTGTTCTTTTGATGTTCAAGTGACAATACTTCCACTTTCCAAGAATTTGAATCCTCGTATGTGTTCTACATACAACCAGGCTGAAAGCTATAAATAAATCAACTAACCATTTCAAACAACAAACCTAAGAGATTATCCAGGAGGCTGGTTCAAACCAAGTTTCTTATTAAGCTTACCACACACCCTCAAACATTCATTGTTCTTAACCTACAAACTGAGTTCAAACTCAGGCTCGCGATTTAATTGTTACGTTGATGTGATTTAACGCACCATGGCTCCCAAGCTATGTCATTTATGTATTTACTATGTTCCGCGGGATTTAATAATTATACATAAGAGCACTTTGCATGATTATTCACGTAACTGGTATATGGTAATGCCAGTAGGCGTTATGATTAATATGCGTTAATAAGATTATTGTTGGTAATTATTGTTACTTTGATTATTTCACGACAGTTTCGTTACTTAATAACCAAAGTAAAGGTAATGACAGGTGTGATAAGAATCGTTTTAGAAGGTTTTAATAATTGCCGTCAATAGTTAAAAGAGTGAATGCTAACTAGAGGGCTCTCCCTCTAGTTAGCATTCACTCTTTTAGTAGCGATGAATGGAGGGAGAATCCATCATGTGCCAACGTCATAATAATATGATAGGAAACTGACCAGAGATTTGATATGAGACAGTCTTGAGCTTATGACTAGTACCTTAATACTACACTGAAAAATATTGTTTTTCCCTTTAACCTCGTTCAAGAATCTCTTTATATCACGCCATTTTATAACATTAGGTAGATAATTAATTGATGTCATAAATTTACTAACATAATATTTTCTGGACGAGACTTTTACCCAAGCGACAAAACAGCAAAAACAACTGCAGCACAGAGTACCAAAAAAGGAAATTCCAGAAAATTTATAACAAGTATGTGTCTGTAAATCAGAGATATGATAGATTTTTTTGTTGGGACCGTGCATCGACGTTTATCCAAGTAAAACTTGGAATCGTTCCAGAATCGAAAATGTTCTGGTCTTCCCCGCTGATTTGGTATTTGAATTGTCGCCACAATTTATAAAACTGGTTTGAACTTAACGTATGGATAGTATACATACTGTTGTTTGAAACAACAGTTACGAATACTATTTTAAAATAGTTTTATGGATTCAGGAATTTGGGTTTGCAAAGTTGAGTAAGGAAGAAGCAGATGGCAAAAGTTTATCTTGTGTGTTTACTCGTATTAGGTTCATTTGCAAAGGATATGGTAGTTTGGAAAATAGTTTTCAATTTAAAATACTTTTCTTCAGGTTGAATACTCAATAATTAAATTGAACTTATTGCAAAGTATTACAAAAAAATCGCTTTCATTACGTACATTTGACATAATACCGAATAAATTAAATAGGTCAGTATCATTCATTCGTAAGTAGTAATTAATATACGTTTTATGTGTTTATTTTCAGGTAAAATGTTGGTTAAAAATATGATTTATAAGAGCATTTTATTTCTAGCTGAGAATTTGATCGAGCGTCTGTCAAGGCGGATGTTAATGCACAATGCGCGGTAGTTCTAGCCAAGATGGATGACTCGCCTTACACAAAATGAAAACGCTTAATTTACTAGCTAAATCAACATATTTTAACATTGTTGAAGGTTTTGTAAAATAGCATTTTTGCGTTGGAATGTAATAATTAGATTTTTATTTTTTTTAAATTGGTTTTGGTTAATATATCTATCTATAATGCTTCACTGCTAGTTAGTTGACCCTGAACTCTACTGCCTGGCCTGGCCATATTTTTATTTAAATGTGAAATTAATGCAACATGTTTTTTTTTAAATTGATGAAATTTATAATGTTTAGGTATAGATTCGTTAATTAGAAATTGTTCGGATATTAAAAAGTATATTTTGAAGAATATTTATAAATTGAACAAACAAAGAAAAACGTGATCTTTGATAAACGTGTTCCTTTTAAGAACCTTCTATCCTGGCGTTTTTTCACAAAGTAACTGCGTAAGCAATTTCCAAGCCATAAAGCAATTTATGTTGCTTTGTGATTAGATGAATAAGAGTTGTACCTTAAGAAGTAGCAAGCAAGAAATAAATGTAATAAAATATTTTTATTGTACTCATTTTATTTTCAAGTTACTTCTCTGTTACTTCCTGGGATCTTAATAACAATTATTATACCTATTAAGTATCTTTTTACTTAATTTTCAAAAAAAGCCGATAATAATGTGTGAATGAGTTATTGTCTTTGTTAAGAAAAAATAACAATTTATAAATTAATATTTGTTGTGCTTTTATAATTTCTGTACGGTTTTATGTATTTATTTTTGGACGAATACAATTTATACCAAGCAAATGTTTTGCAACTTATCACTGTGAAGAGTTTTCATTCGTAATATGGCCGAAGACAGTTGAATGTAGAGTCCAACTACAAAATTCTTATTTTTTTTGCACAAATCGCGAAATCACATATCAAATAGTTTTTTCGACCATGAATAGGTGCGAAAAGGTTTATCTTGTTAGCTGACCTAAAAAATACTTGGGTTGGTGCGACATCGTCTGATTAATGGTTTCGTTTATAACAAAAGGTTGGCGGAGTGACCGGCGTAAGGCTGACTTGAGGGGTTCCTAAAGCCATAAAACGGCAGAGAAATTCTAATTTATCTCACGTATTATCACTATAATTTATTACTGTCAGCGCCTTAAATAATGTCATTGTAGGATTTGATAAACTGATACGTAATTGAGTTAGTTGTTTTAGCTGAGGGAGTTTTTCTCTTTCTTTTAAAAGGCCGCGATTTGGTGCAGATAATATTATTATTGTAAGTATCTCTTGTCAAATAAACAGTGGTTAGATTTGACAATAGATACTAAGTCTTGCTACATCTGCAAAATATTACAGACCTGTATACTTAGCATGAAACAACCAAGCAAAAATGTATTGCTTCTAGCTCGATAGGCAAAATCTTTATCTAGCAAACATTTTGGACTCAATTGTCCAAAAAAGCTTACGAACAAATTGAAAATCAGTAAATGATAATAAGTTTTCAAGACACGTCTGCAATATTCTCAACCACTGAATAAAAATTACAGTCAAAGAATAGACCTTACCTTCAAAATTTGGCCATCACTGGTCTAAAAAGAAACATATCAAGATATAACCAAGTTCACAGTAATCCTGTTATTGGCATCTTACTTCTATAATTTAGGCCAGAAAAAAAATATTTAAAAAAATCATCGAATTATTTCTGATCGACCAAGTACCTACTTAACGCAAAGTTTTTAATATCAGCAAATTTTTATTCTTCAACAATCTTGGTAAAATTACTAGGAAATCAGAAACCAGTACTAATTCGAAGCTTTTATAAACAAAAACTTTATTTATCTAGTTCATTTTCCTCTTCTCCATCGATTTATACAGTTCATTCAATTTCATCTCGAGATTTGTAAGTGGCCACTTTAAAGTACCACTCACCGCCAACATATAGGGTATAAAGACAATAACGGTACATAAATAGTGACATCCTAGTACGTACAAGTACCAATAAGTTACCCGATCTTTCTAATTAACTCCTACAGCTTGCGTGGGACGATACAGCAATAAGGTTCTTTTTTCCTAAGACTAAGTTTAAACAGAAAATTTTCAAACTACCTAGATTTCGTTTGTTTTCGTTTTGTACAATTTTATCCGAGGATCATCAAATGTATCTGAATCTAGTGTAAATTAGACTTAGGTATATTTTTGTCAAATATATTTTTCCTAGGTAAGTAGGAACTTTATTTACATTTTGATTAATCGTCTCCCAAAGAGTTTCCAACAAAGGAATCCATGTCAAATAACCTTTTACATAATATACAAGGGGTTTAACAACCAATTTTTCAAAAACCCGCAGGATTATGCAGGAAATAGATTATAAGGGTGCCGACCCACTTTGCCCAAGCTGTTGATCAAGTATCAAACGTTGGCCGCACCGACCCTCACAATAGACTTACTTCCAAAGCTTTATTGGTCTAGCCGCCAACAAATTCGCTGACCCTCCAATTTATTGGGGAATTTTTTGGACTCAGATGGATAGAACAGGCCAAAAGGCGCTGAGCGTGAAGGTTTGTATATGAAGGCTAGAAATAACAGACATAATACAAAACGTGAACTGTGAAATTCTTAGGATTTGAAAACTTGTATATGAACACCAGTAAATTTTCAAAAAATAAATTTGACTCAGAGTACTTAATTCGTCGTCAACGATGTCATTAGCTGATTCGTATATGAGAACGTAGGTATATTTTTTACATAAAAAAAAAATATCAATACTCATTTTGAGTGTGTTACCTAAACTTGGTATCCCAAAATTAGAATATCCTCATTATACGTAGGTAGATTATAATACACTTTAGTTCCACGTTCAAAGCTATCATTACTCTCCTAACTATCACGTAACACAAAGTTCCAACACCCTCAATTACTAAAACCGGCGCGAATATGTATATTTAATTATTCTCATCACGCACGTAATTTACATCATTAAAATTGTTTGATCACATAAACACAACGGTTATTATCTGCGTTAATAAGAAGCTCGCAGTAACTGGGATTATTTCACGGGTGCTTCCGGTGTCTATAACAATTGAAGCCATTTCTACCTACCATTACCCCTTAAAGTAATATTACTTAAGATGTGAAAGCGAGAGAGCGCGATACATGATGTAGAGCGATTTCTCTTTTCCACAATTTTCATGACATTACTTTACGAGGTGATGGTAGGTCGTCTGAGCTCAAAGGCGTCAGAGGGGTAGTTGTGAGGGGCGGGGTACCCGGTTGAGGGGAAAGAGCATTCAAGCTAGAGCCTTGGAATTTCAGACGGGCTGGGACACCACGTCAGTTTCTGTGCCGGTATTCATTAAAAGTATGTTCCACTTTGGCTTTGATTTGTTTGAAAGTTGGATATTGGATTTTAATTTTGCTTGTCAATGGATAGTTAGTTGTAGGTTAAGTTGGTGAATGTCGTATAATTCGGATATTTATGCGATATTCTCATAATAGTAAAAATTGATGCCCAAAATGATGTTGTACGGTTAATTAATATTATCAACATAAGAATATTGCTTAGTTATCATTGTAGGGCCAATGCAAACGAATTATTTTCAAGTGTATTTATCGACAAGAACAAATAAAAAATATTTTTAATCAACCTATATAACGAAACCGAGGATTTTACATTAAGCTTAAGGATATAAAACGATTTATAGTACTGAATGAAAAATGAAATAATAGAGAACCGAAACGTTTGCAAGTGGAACACATCGCTTAGCTCGACGTCTTATTAAACTTGCTTATTGAAGTGATAATGAATAAGCTGTCTAGCCAGGCTCAATCTGAGGTACTAAAGAGTGTTTGCCTTCGATCAATCTAAAGCTATTTCAAATGGATCAGAGGTAAAGTCGCCAGTCCCCAAATAACTTCGGTCACTCTTAAAAAAACAATTGGATTTTTCACCAGACAATTTGAATCGTAAGACGATTATTTTACAAGAAATATTGGTCTCTAGAGACGTATTGGGAGTTTTTTTGGCAAAAGAAAATAAGAAAAAGATAATTCAAGAACATTTAGATTGGATCCTTTGCAAAGTATGGTAAGGTAAACAAAGGCTTCATGAATTTGAGCTGGTTGGTTCTATTAAAATTCATAAGTTGAAAGATAAAAATTGACTTCATTTATATTTTGCAATAAGCTGCTCTTTAATACAAAAGCTTCTTACTTGCCTTTTATTGATCAGGAACTGATGCCTAGTGAAATAAGGGAAGGATTTATAATACCCGGTACAAATTTTAACAAGCATGACAAACGTGTAGAGTAAGTCCATTTTTTGAACAATTGACTAGATTTGTTGAAATAAGTTGTTAATCTCTCTCCTTGGCCGATGAGAATATGCACGAGGTCTATTAAATTCAGTTGTTGATTCGGTACACATGATTGCCTCATTGTTTCCCATAAATGAAATGATTTATGTAACAGTAGATTCAGTTGTAGCTACAAAACTATTTGTTTTAGTCTAGCCTTGTGTTCTTGTGAAGAAAAAACAAGCATAAAATATGTTATTTTTTAGAACGTTGAAAAACAAACCGTTACAATCTAGTTTGAAAGATATAAATGTCTGGTTCTCTCAACAAAAAGGCGTATATTTTCTTATTTTCTTTAGGAATAGTTTTTATCTACCTCAAAATTAAAGCTCCAAGTTTAAGCAAACTTCATAGTGACTGATTGCTCTTCGTCTAAACAAGAACATGACTATATTCTACCGAAATTCCAGAGCTGAGTATTTGAAAGGTAATTTATATTGCTTTAGGCCAGCTTCTCCCGCGAGGGTAATAGATTATACTTATGGTGGTAGTCTTATTATAACGTTACGTGAGTATAAAGTATCTGTTGCAAAGAAAAATAAATATTGCCGGCACAAAATGAAATTAATATCCACCTATTACTTTAATTTATGTTCAACTAAAAGTTCTGTGAATTTTTCCGTTGCTTCTTTGTTTTAGAGACCTAAAATGTAAGGCTTGCGTTTATTAGATTAACTTTTCTTTGGAAGTGGAGCTATTTGTGTTATCTTTTGTTTTTCTTAATATACTTTTAAGTTACGTAGTACTCATAGATGACCTTCATTTTATTCTCATCGGTCAACGCCTTGATAAAATATTTTGGTAGCAATAAGAGGGTTACTTAACTATTCCCTGTAAAGTATCGTTTGACCGGCAAATTAGAGTTTAATCGACCATTTACAGGGTCTGTAAGAGCTTCCTCAATTACGAAATTGTTTAGGGTTCCACAAAACAAGTTAAGCTACCGAAATTTTGAAACATCCCAGCCAGTGTTGTTTCACTCTTGAATGGAGGAATGAATTCGTTAATTAAAGTCACGCTTTCTTTTTAGGTATGTTAATAATCTTAACTCCTTAGAGCTGAACAGAAATTCGTCTTGAAAGTAAAATTAATATTATGATAGTAACATAATTATTGGCGTAAGTGGTAAAGGCAGGTACTGAAAGTTTCAACTTTAACATATAGGATAAAAAAGTAGTCTTGTAATTTGAATTTTAGTATCATTGATCACAGCATGCGCCACCCATCCACTAATAAAAAAGCATGTAATCTTCTAGTAGATAGGACGAATCTTCTTTCGATAGTAAAAATACTGTATTATTTTGAAACGATAGATAACATGAGACGAAAACGTTTTCAATCACTATTTACTGACACCAATTCTATTCACAACATCCTACTCAATCGAACTACAACTATAACATTGAGTTACGTTTCGCGATAAATTCACCAAGTTTATTGTGTCACTGGTTCCCTATTGATAACTTCTAACATTTAGATACATAATAGCTCTATGAAGGTTCTAACGTATCTAAGTTTTCATTCGATATCATAAGGTATACCTTGTAAAATATAGCTTGATACCTGTGACATTACCGAACGTTTTATGGAGACAGCTACAACCCAAATTTTATTTTTAAAAGTTCAAATTTTTAACATAAAAACGACGTTTGTGTATAAAAATAAAACGCATTTTTAAAAACAATCATGTAATTATAAAGATACCAGTAAAAATATGAGTAGTTTAAATAATATTTAATATTTCTTAAATAATTTTTAGTTCTTAGCTTACTTTATAAATGCACTTTGAAGAGCTCTAGGGACGTGCAAGAGACTGAGAGATGATTATCGATAAAATAATACTATGAAAATTTCACTAGTATAAAATGTAGCTATTTAATTTGGCAATAATGGTTTCGCGTGCTGGAAACAAGGGGGCGCCATCGTTTTTGAGTCAGTACGAGTGCTGACGCGATGCAGACGCCTTGTATACGCTACCATTGTTTTGTTGATATTTGTGTTACTATGGTGTTATTTGTGTTACTTTGTTTGCTGTTACCTTTTTTTGGTTTGCTAAAATGCCGAAAAGACAAAAAAAGCTTGTTTTGAATAGTGAGTGTCGCGAATTTGTGATCCGTTTGCGCGATTATTTTGAATTATTTCATTTAAATCAACTACAAATACATTTATTTTAAATTTACATCTTTACAATGACAATGACCACAATGTCACTTTTAATAAAACTCATGACGTCACAGACATCGATAAGCTACGAAACACGCCTCCATCCCTAGTAATGTCATTCCGACAAACGTCACAGGTATCAAGCTATATTTTACAAGGTATAAGTTGTTCAATAACATCCGAACGACGAATTTTATGCGTTGTTTTTATGTTAACGATCTGTTTTATACCATAACAGCGCGTAAATGTTTAGTGTAGAAGATGGCTGTAAAAGACAGTTGTTTTTTGTTTTGACTTTTCGATATGCAAGCAAACAGGGTTGGAGAAGAACTTTTCATGTGAAAATAGCAGTGATTGGGTTTAGTACCTAGTTTAGTTAAGCGTTTAGTTGGAATCTTAACCAAAAATAACTTAAGAGTAGATCAAATCTAATGTTACTATCGGTCCAAATTCCAAGTCTTATTACAAAGTAAGTTAGATACAATAAGGCAAAATATTTCTTTATTTATGAAAATAACTCGCCAACATTTATTATTCATAGTTTTGGTTGGACAGGAAAAATATATTACTTTCATGGGTCAAGATTATTTGAGGCTGAGTTTTGACCATCGCTTTTGAATTATAAGGTAATAAAAATACATACCAAATAATATGGCTTACTTTTTAGCCGTGTCCAATTGGATAAGGGAACTCTTTGTCTATCTTTCTAGATCACTCTACCTTAGGCTGGGTTGTTCCGGTTAAGTTTTTTTTGCTATTTCTGCTTAGATCTGTCACGATTTCTATAGGCATTTAAAAAGAGTTTTACTAGGTCGTTAGTTTGGCCCGATGTAAATTGAACAGTTTTTAAATAATACTGGTTTTAAGTGATGTCTTCCAGTATTTTTTTTAGTTTAAAACAGCTACAGATCATACGTAAGCTTCTAATACTACTAGTTTCTTGTATTTTCGACCGGAAGGTAAGTTCACATCCCTTATAATTTCGTTAAGGCCGGTCGCATATTATGATATGTATGTATATTGAACTTGATTGTTTGAGAAAACCTAAACTATAAATATTATATTGATAGTATTTGTACAGTACAGTTCATTAACAGATTAGAATTCAAATAACTGTGGGTATTGTAATGATCAATAATTGAAAAATCACGTATGGATAGATCAATGTCGGTACATATTAACTGTATAAAATTTGTGCTTTGCATGTGTCAATAACAAAAAAGCTGTCATCATTGAATTACGCTTATAGCTATCACAATATAATAAACTTTTTATTGATGACGATCATATTTTATTGATGATCGCAAGGGTTAATATATTTGAACTCGACTGCACATACAAGATTCGTAAATACTTGAACCCTTATTATTATTTGCGTTGCGCTCTCTGACTGCTTTGTTTGTATAATTGGTTTATTTTAATTGGAGTTTGGCCTGATCAATTGGGAAATTGAAAGGGTCAAAACTAAATTGACGTCAAGGGTACATTCTATTATTAGTGATCAATTTATTGGACTTCTTGTTGTTGTTGTGCGTTCTATGGAATTTACGAAATGCGAAGATAATACCCCTTTAGGAACAGTATAGGTCTGATATAATTGTAACCTATAACATAATATACATATACAACTTTTGACTTGCTCTGGTAGAGCCATTCAAGTAGATGAACTTGAATGGCTCTACCAGAAAGATCATCTATAAAATACTGCAATATCACATGTACTTCATTGTGCACTCTACAAAACAACAAACTTCCAAAACCACTTCAACGCAGTAGTTTGCGAAGAAAATCGTGATAAACTTGTACATACCAACATTTCACCCAAACACGTTTCTCCTAGTACAAACCGTATTTCAAAGAATTTATTCTGTATCCTATAAAAGGGAATCATTATACGGTTCGCACTTATTTCATGCTTCACCTACGACACGTCGAGAATTGATCGCCGACGGCTGCGACATATATTATGTCAATGAATAGAACTTTATAATAGAACACATATTTTTTTGTACACGTATTACAGAAGCGATGAAAGATTTATGCAGTGGGTCGCTTTTTGTGCTAGGGGATTCGATTGCCGATGTTTTATTGGAATATTTAGTTTTTTTTCGGATATCATAGAAGAAAACCATTCTTTTTTTTTTGTAAATGGAGGAAGGAGAAATGTCAAAATAATGGCGGCCTAATCTTATCATCAATTACTATTTTTATAATATGAATGGCGAAAGGACATTTTTATTTTCAAAGAATTTATTCTATTCTAAACTGACAGTTGGATAACACTTTCCAAGTTTTAGAACAATGCACCATTAACCAGTTTACAGTGATTATATGGCTACGAAATACTGCATACTCTCGGAACGAAACTTTTCAAACTTAAAGCTGATGTACGAGTATTAACAAAGGATAAAACAAGAAAATTCAATCCTTCCACACAATACACATGTCTCATTCATTCAAGAACATTTCATTCGTAAAGTACTAAAAAGTAGTGACGATTACGACAGTTAAAGACTCCGTTTATGGTCTCGGTGACTGTCTGATTCCATTACCGAAGTTTTACTGCGTGTACTACTTACTACCTATCTTCACTTCCCACATCAGCTCGTAATGAATGTCAAAACCCTTCATCCAGTCGTAAAATGACAATCTTTGGTGGCAGCTGTTGGTTAAAATCATCGATTTACAATTAATACGTTTGACCGGACTGAATGTTGGATAATTGAACTGAGTACCTAAAAAAATAGGTATAAAAAAGAACCAACTAGTTAATTAAATTTCAAAATATTAAAGTCAAACTTAAAAATACTATTCATCGTTTCTTCGTTTTAAAACATTATTCAACATTAATACTTATTTTAATTTGATTTCAAACATCTGTTAACATCATACCCGTTTATACATATTTATACACTTTGTTTTCGGTCTTCACCTTTTTTCCGGTCTGCTGACAAAACACAAAGCATTGTATCTTCTTATACAACCTTTAAAATCTTATCTTAAATAGCTAGGTCTGAAAAGAAATCTTGTTATGCTAAATTACCTTTATACTTCAAAGTAGCCGGGACCCATTAGTGCGTTTGACGGTATTTGAAAGCGAGGGAATGGCGCTCTTTGCCCACACTTATTCAACTGAAAGTTGAGCGTAGCTTAAAGCTCGCAAAAATGTTTAAATACACAATTACGGTATAGTTAATGTTGTAAGACCGTTTCTGTTTAAGGTTTAGAGAATTTTCGGTCGTTGTTTTTAATGGAGGTACAGGTGTTTTGGATCGTGTGGTTGAAACAATTTAAAATATTACTATATTGTGTACTTGTTTCGCTAGACCATTTAAGTTCCTACATCTAGGCAAAGGTTTCCCCTCGTATCCTACCTTTTTGCTACTTCAAGCCATTTGCGCCATACAAGATCACTGCTTCGCCTTACACTCGACAACAAAGTACATAATAATATATTAGATCTACTAAGTGGATTTAAATGAATTCACTTCACGCAATTTAAATGTAATCATAAGAAAAGTATGCATTTAACACGTTATATAAATTTTAAGAAGCTCAAATTATAACTCAAGCATGAAACAAATTAGAGAACCGTGTCCAAATTAAATTATGTTTAACTTTATGTACCTTAAAAACTTAATTGTAAATGTACTATTAAGGTTAGAATTCACGATAGGATTCGAGTGAAATTTAATCACGATTCGTCCGGCTATTGTCTAACTTTGTCTGAGTAAACCCATCGGTTCCGTTGCTACAGTTGAACTTTGAAGCGTGACATTGTTATATTTCGTAAACTGAATAGCTAATGATAAAAAGTTGCAAATTTGTTTGGTCAAGAAAAAAAAATAATGATGAAGAAACTTAAATGGAACATGACTTTTACAGCAACAATATTACTCCTTACAATATTGTACATATAGTATACCTAGAATTTTTTTATGTCTTACCAAAGACAAAACATAGTGCTCTATACCTAGATACATTTAAAATCGAAGGTTTCTGTTCTTACACGTTTACAAACAATTACATGATTCTGATGAAAGGGTTAAGCCCTTTGACGATTCAGGATTTACGCACATCTATAATTCTGGTTTAAAAAAATTTAATTAACACAAAAATAATACATTTCATCAAATTTTGCGTAAAACTTGGTGATGAGATATCTATGGTTCGAAGTTTTATCCTTTTTTTTAGTCAATTCATAGTACCTAGAGACTAAACGGATTTAACAACCAATACAATTGATTACCCAATTAGATACCTACAAAATAAATAAATCTACCTCAGGTTGTTAAACAAAAAAAGTGTTTGTCTAATATTACGGTTTCCTGGAATATCTCACTCGATGTTTTATTCTGATCTCTCAATAGCGTGATTCATAGAAATTATTTCTTTAAGCCCTGTCGTCTTACTAAGACTTCTGAGAATACAAACTTTGTCTACATTATTTAGGTTTGTAATCGTATCATAAATTACTTAAATAAATTGCTAAAAATACCTACCTAGAAAACGTTATTAATGCTTTTGAAGAACTATCAACCAGGATCAGGTACGAATAATTCAAAAGAAAAATTTTAAGTCGCGGTCTAGGCAAGCAAAATACTAATAGTTTACCGATGACTACGATATATTGCAAATTTACTAATGTTTACACACCTACGAGAAAGAAAAAAAAGCATTTTTCAAGTCCTATATCGTAGGAAGATAAAAGCCAAACACGCCCTTATATTATCATCCCTATATCGACACAAATGTATAAGGATTTTAAATCATATTGAGCTGCCGCGTCAGTTCATGATTAAGGGCTCCGGTTGGGTCCGAAACTAGTCGGGCTATCCCTATAAATACGCGTGAGTAAAGTATGAATCATCCCCACGAAAGATACTATAAAAAGAAAAAAAATTAAATCAATCAAAAACGGAAAGCTGACAATATACCTACATAGCTACAAACTTGTTGGTAAATACAAAAACTTACAACTCAGTTGGATATGTATTAAACTGATTACTTTGCTTGTTTAGTCTTCTGTACTAAGGGATAAAGGGAATAATGCCCATGAGACACGTGTTTGTGCTTCCCACAGCTATATTTATGTATGTATGTACATAGGATATAACTGTAAACATACCCTAGAGGTTTATTTGGAATGCGAAATACTACTTTAAGAAGTATTTAAACTATGTTAAAAAGCAGTGGTTAGAAAAGTTAAAAGCGGCTAAGGACCTTAAAAAGAAAAGTTATTTATCTTCAATAGAGTATTTGACTTTACAAATCCAATTAAATTGTCAGACTGATTAGAAAAAACATTGGACAAGTATTTTTTCTTAAATCAAATCGATTACAAAAAATGAATCAAAGATAATAAATCGTATGGAAGTGGAGGCTAGTAACTCACTCGTCACTTGTCAGTAAAAGTGTACTGAGACGTGACATCACACGAGATGTTAAATAACCTATTGCGACAAATATGCCAAATTCAAAAATTATATTCCAAGAGTCACTATCCAGATCATAAAGTTCCTCAAAACAATACACATTACACGAAACACTAATGAAGTTGCATGTTAAACAACTGTAAGTGCGTTAAGTTCACTTAAGTAAATACGACTCAGTAGAAGTTTGTACTTCATTTACAGTTTCGAGATTCCTTTCGCTTTGTTGTTTGATGCACGAGTGTGTTTAATTCTAATTTGTTTGGTAGGTTGAAATGACAAACGCGGCAGTGACCGCTATGTCAACTGAACCTATTCGCTGGACGGTTTTGAACTGTACAATGAGGGTTATCTGATATGCTATGTTATGTTACCCTGTAGTGTTAACGAACGTGTGTTTTGCAGATATTCATTATAATTGAATGAGATATTATTAGGCAAAACACATCCGTGGACGAAAACCTCCTTACACTCTACTTTTTTCTGGACCGAATGATTTATTAGCAGCAATAGTATAATTAAAGTACCTATCAGTATAGTCTGCGTTTTTTATTTGCTAATCGCCAACGAACTCTTCTTTTATGCAGTCAAAATTCGTTAAAGAGAAAAAAAAAACAGAAATTGAAAAATGTTTTATTTATTACTCCTTCTAAATTTGTATGTACAATGGCTTTAGTGCCTAAGGTATTCTCTACCAGTCAACTAAGAAGTGCCGCAGAGATACAAGAACTTAATGTAAGATATAATATGAAAGATGATAGTTAAAAAGAATTAACGATTATAATAAATGGAATCAATTGTACCTTTTTATAAAACTTTTAGTTCTGGCTTTTAGTGTCATACGTAGATTTATACCTCAAAGTGCAGTGCATAAAGGCGGCAGTCACTTGCTCACATAGTCCTTTAGAATGCTAGTAAATAAAGGCTTTAATTTTCTGCGGGGAATGCGGGTTTTGTCTTATGACAAATCCAAGTGCAGTACATTTTACGAACAAGCTAATATTTTATGTGACAGTGATAGAATAATATGGTGATAATGTAATAAAAATGTTTTGACAACGCACTTTAGAAATTTTAAAATTATAATTTACTGTGCACGTTTCCAAAAATTATCGTTTCTTTGAAGAAAAACCGGCCAGAACTCCATAATATGTAAAATGCTTCAAATGTCATTCACTTATGAATTATTGAGCCACACAAATAATATAAATTTTGAGACAATTTCAATTCTACCATAGTGATTAAAATAAGCAACTAGTCGGTCTTTCTATGGGACCTACTATATTCCAAGTTTGCTTTAGTAGACTCTTTGAAAAATGGCATGTAGATACAATGAAACAAAACAATACCAAATTATTTCAATACACACTCGTACTTACGAAATTTAATTGTCTATGTATACTTCCTCCTTGTATACCTATACACTTAACGTATTATACGTAAATATATAGGCAACCAGCACACATCCAATGTTTGGGCATTGTCTTGTTTGCGGATAAACAAGGCCGGCTCTGCTTGTTTAGACTTTCCCGAATCAAAGCTACAGATACTACTGACATACAAAAGAGAAACTGGTTGATCACAGGGTGATCGATAAGTTTATCATTGATAGTTCTCATTGTCTATACATTCTTTCATACTGGCTGTTGCCCTGTTGACTTCGATCGCGAAAAAAAAAATAGGGATGAATAATAGACGTTGGCCGATTCGTAGACCTACTGAATGCATACACAAAATTTTAAGAGAATCGGTTCAGCGGGAGAAGCAGTACGGTAACTAACATTGTGACAGGAATCTTATAATAAGATAATCAGATGTAATTTATTTCAATTTGGACGTAACGAAGTTTATATACCAAAAAAACTATTTACTTTTTTATTTGCCCTTTTCAGTATTCCAGTGTTGGTTTTCCAATTTAAATCTATACCTTGATCATATTATGCGGACAGTTTTACGGCCTTTAAGTTTCATTTTATTCGCAGAACCGAAACCAACTTAGACGTTACTCAACCGTATTTGAAGGGTAAACTTGTTTCGCGTAAATGACTGCTTTTGTTTTATTCATGAAATTCGATAAAAAACATTGGTTGAGCAAATTTGATCCTACTTCCATAATAGATCACGCCCGAGAACGCGGCCAGTCGGTCAGTCATTGCTTTGGCTTCCAGTAATGATAGAATTTCTTTCGTAAAGCTATTTCTCACTATGTCAATTTTGTAAGCAATATTTTATGTTTCGTGTATAAGCAATGATCGCTGTTAGATAAATGGTTTTTGTATTGAGGAAGGTAAGTATAAAAGTACTGATTATTCTAAATGTCTACTTAGGAACTGCTGTTTTTTTAGGAACTTGATAATCACTTTAAAATAGGTATACGTGTTTGTGTTTCATGCCCTGTTTTGTTGCCTAAAAATGTTTTGTTTTATTCATGAAATTGCGAAATATAAGCTGTATAATTACTATCATAACAGAATAAACGAATAAATAAGAAAGTATAAACATAACACATGAAGTATTACAATTGTGAACACTAAATAACTCTGTTCTAAGAACAGTTACATATTGGCTCAATGAACGCAACTAAGCCCATTCTCCCCAGATAGTTTGAACTTTAATCCGAAGCGAGCCCAATTTCGTCGGGCAGAAGTAATGATGGTTTGACAAATGGCTGTAAGTGTCCCTTTATTTAGTGTTATGGCACCAATAGTGGCACTCGATCAAGCCGCTCCTCATTTGTCCGTTCAACAGTCGATCCGGAATGTGTTTCACTTCGAATAGTTTCACTGTACGTTGATTAAGCGTAGCTTTCACGAAATGCCTCGATAGTCGATTTAATGAAAGGTCTGATACTATGCGAGTGTCAGAAACTTTGAAGAAGTTTTCTGTTATCATAGTTTTTTAAAGTATCGTTATCTTTTTATTATATTGCTTCAACTTAATGAAGAATTTAAGACTATTTTAAGTTTTCAGAAATCTAATTTCAACTAAGTTCAAAAATACAGTTAATGGCTGCACTTAGATGCGATCTGAATACGAAATAGTTTGTGCTTTTGACTATATAATAGGTTAAATTAAATGATTGTAAAATTAAAAACATGGATGTTTTTCTGTAAACTGGGAAATTGAGTTTTCTAATGTAGATAAACGGGATAGAAAAGGTATGCAAGAGCACATCAACGACAGCTGTAATTTAAAATGCAGTTAAAGAAGTCACCGTGACCGAAATCAGTTGAGAAAAGGGGAGAGGAACTAAATGGTTTTCTAATGATACAAAGCATCAAAGTCAGTTCAGGCATTAAGTTTGATGTTTTATTATGGAATATATCCAATCCTTAATTAGATAATAGTAAAAAAATATCTAATTCTAAATTACTTCATTTACCCGTAAGTAAAGTATTTTAGTCAGGGCCTCTCCTGATTACTGTCTCATTTAAAACACTCACGAAACCTTTAAAATGTTTAAGACTAATTAAAGAAAGACGAAAACGTTGTTGAGGTTAACGTTAATTTTATGACCTTCAAGTAAATGCTGTATTAAAAGCCTGTTTTAGAAAATGCTACGTAGAAGCAAGACTTGGTTAAAAGATTTTGAAAACTAAAAATGTAAAATATATATTTTTAAAAGTAATAAGACGTAGGTTATTAGCCTTTCAAGTTTGAACCTCGAAGGAATTGAGACGTTTGGTATTTTGTAAATTAAAAAAGAAAAAATGATACATTATTTCATCAGATAAATATGAATTATTTACTCAATGTGTGCCTTACTTGATTGCGTAAGAGGAAGGGTAGGTAATGTTAGTGCATAAGAGGTTCTACTTTTGTGTTACTTTTCATTATTTAAATCGTTCCTAATATCTCCCGTAAAGCGGGCATCGCAGAAACCGAGTAATCTTATTAATAAAAATTGTAAGTCCCGTTCCCTATTTAATTCACATATTAATTCTTATAATACACGGTATAATTTGAATGAGACAAATAGAATACAAGCCGCTTACAAAACTTGTAAAGTGGTTACAATACCTACACACCATAACGAAGTTGCCCATAATTCCGCACAGTCGAGGGAGATAGTTTCGAGGTAATTCAATTAACCATTATGTGGCCCTCTGAGGGAATCGAACAAGTTTGTTGCGGCCTCCGCTCATGTGAAGAATAATTAGTCTGTATCACGCAAACAACACTTATCAGGTGGTAACAAAAAATGACCAGTATTTGTAAGACGAATATGGGATATCATGGTGGATGGATGACGGTGATATCTTTGTTAACCTTACTAAGTAGTGGCGGTTTGTCTTGTTCACATGATTTAAAACGGGATTTTCTTAGGCTGTAGTATGTACTCTGTCTTTTGTTTATTGTGTTAGGAAGAATGATAAATACAGTACGTCGGGATGGTATGGTAGATGCTACGAAAGTCTTCAGTTGTTTTGTGTCTTCAGTGACAATACACCACACTGCGTTCGAGGGGCGTAATGCTTACACGAATGCAATAATTTGACTTTTAGCGGTAGCTCCTGCTTGATAAATACTTACAAGTGTGCTAAATACGAAGGTATTAGTATTACTATCTAAATTTCATGACTAATTTTCCTAGCTAGCTGACATAGTATCACGTATTAAGACTGGTCGTCGGAATTGTTATCTCTTGAGTATAGGATAACAAAAAAACAGAATACAAGTCTATTATCAAATGGAACATACCATTATAATTGTTTCTCGCTTTTGATATAATTCCTCCTTTCAAATTAATCACTTTAAAGCCATTTGATTCACATAAATGCGTCAATAAATACATATTTTAGTTAATGGAAGTGTGGTTTAGACTTCTGAATTATTCTGCTCTCCATTTGATTTTGAATAAAGCACATCATACTGGTTTTGTGTTAGAATAATAATACGGTGGTAAATTAATTTTATATCCAGTTCTATGTACCTAGATATCAAATCGTTTATAACTTTAAATGTAGGAAGGAGTGTATGAATGTTCGTTACACTTTCAAAATGAGTTTGATATCAGCTAACACCCTAAACCTTTTTACCTTTACTAAAACTAGTCACAGTGAAAAATGAAACTAAATTTGGTTTTAAACTAATTCGAAATTCTTTATTTATTCATCGTTGAACTGCTGCATTTATGTAATAAATACTAAACGCAAAGCAAATAATATGTTTTCTACATTTTCTCATACTATTACAAAGGACAGTGTATTGTAAAAGATAGTTTTATTTAAATTTTAGTGTCGGATGCGTCGTTCGTTTTATTGTTTCCTGTCGACAACTGTCGTCTAGTGTGTTGTAGTCGGTTACTTATTGTCTTGTTACCATTTCAAAAAGTTTTATATTAAATGTTTGTTTATATTCAGAAACAGTAAAGAAATTAGGTCACAATTTTAGATATAAACTTAGAAGAAATAAAAAGTACTTAGATATTTTTGTCTTCATAATAATTATAATGTAACGTGACGGTCTTTAGACTTTGAATACCTACGTCAATCGTTGTAGATTAGTTAAGATACCTTCAAAACGTAATTAAAAAGCATTCACACAAGTAACTCTATAAATAACTGTTTACGTAATTGCTCCGCAGGTTTCTAATTCATTCCTTTCTTAATATAAACTCAGACAAAGCTAAAAAGTTTCTCCAGTAAAACAAAACACTGCGTACAGTTACCATGTATTTTTAATTCCAAGAACAAACGAGCTGGAAAATTGTTAGTTTGCAACGTCACGTAAAAAAAAAACACCGCGAAATATCAAAGTTTTGTTCAGACAATGCTTTGTGAAACTGTTTCATCAGATTAGTGGGCTTTATTCAGGGCTGACAATAGGCGTACGATGTCAAGATGATAATTGGTTGTCAAAGCCAAACAATTGTATATACGGGGTAGAAAATTACAGTGGGCACATTTGAATTTTTACGGACGCTGCGGGAGTGTTTTCGCTTCGTGCAAATTGAAAGAGTCAACCGGGTTTTTGTTAGGGTTCCAGGCAATATGCTTGTAACCTGAACTGTTCTGTTGTTACTAGTTGTACCGGGTTAATACTCTCGGGTCAGCCATTAGTGCTGTGAGAACAAAAAGTTGTTAAATAAATTCCTTTGTTTTTATTCGAAGGCTACAGGATTTAGAAAATTATGTTCTGAATTTATTTGTTAAAAGAATTTTAACTTATAATGTTCTAACCTATGGAAGACTGAAAAAAGTATTATTTTTCAAATTAATAATTGTTAATAATGAATGCATGCTTTCCATGGTCAAAGAAATTTAAAAATCCATTTTGAGGCTAAGGCGGTTACCAGTGACGAAAAAAACGTCTATAACAATAATTTATTATGATGGTGTATTTCATTTTCTATGATTGGCCACTAGCCATATTTCTACTTATCCAGCTAAACATAATATATTAGAACCTCTTTAACTTATGGTTCTTATTTTCTTGATATTTATAAATCTCCAGTCCCGCACGCCAGACACAATAGTCCAGTATTGTTTATTGGCTGCAATAAATTACCTACACAACAACTATAATTTAATTTCTTTGTAGATATTAATATGGAACTATTACAGAACTGCAATAAAATAAATTCTGTTTTTCGTTACATACATTTCATGTTCTTTTACATCAATTTTTTTTTGTTTCTATCTTCCAGTAAAATGCTTTACAACAAACTACGGTGCTTTACAATTTAAATTTAAAAATCTAGTATTCATTTCGAATCAACGACTTCTTCGTATCCCATATTTAAAAACTTAATAATATTTAACTTTAACACCAAACAGCTTTCACGCAAAAACAATAGACTATCCATATTCCGAAACAAAATAAAAAACTCCGTATCATATCGTTATAAATTTAAAACATTTTACGTATCGTCCATTATTCCCAACTTTCGGTTTGACAACGGCAGGGATGGTCTGACGGGATCACAATGGATGCCATGTTAATTGCCTGTCAGAAACATCAGGCTACCAACATTTGTAGGTGCGTGCTTGACGATTGATACAAAAAAGTTTTGGGAAGATAAATGTCGAGTATTGGGTTTCAATCAAAAACAAATGAAGTTTATCGGCGGGTTTGAATGTTGGTATATGGTTTGTATCATTTTATATGTTAGTAAAGTTATCGATCAAATTAATTCGAAATTCTTTTCTCGAGGTAAAATATTAATATCAATAATTCTGGCCCATAATTTTACCACTACTGAAGATATTTCCTTATTTTTCCTGAAGATCAATGTGAACTAGTTGAGCAGTTGTTAATTTTTTAAATAATAATATTACATCTTGATTTCATTAGTTTTTTTGTAACCTGCACATTATTTTTTCTTTTCTTTTCTCTCATATTAAAATAACCACAACACATTGAATAGAAGCAAATAAGAAGGAAAACGAAATAAAATTACGAGGCATAAATCTCTGTTAACACATTTAGTACATCCCTCTCCATCCATCCTTACGTCAGGGTTTTTCAACCAAGAAAGGATCGAGCAAGAAAAAATGGGAAAAAAGAAAATCTAATCAAATTGATACATGAAACAATAATATTTGAGAAACCAAACAATACCGAAACTACGGGAATACGGGAAGAAATTGGTTTCATAATTAATTTGATAACTTCTTGAATTATTCCACGAATATTAAAGTCTAAAACCAATAATATGTTATTGGAAAAGTTATTTTCTTTATACAAATACCTACTAGTGGTTTCCTAGAACTGAATTAATTTTTGTGATCTTTTGGCAATTTATTGGAATCTTGTCAAATCGAGTAATGTGATGTGTTTTAAGTTTGTAAATAGATGTGGTTTAAATATTATAATGTAAATATAATATTTAAACTACATATTCACTTGATACATATTACATGATTTGATAATAATACACCACCATACCTACTGCTAGACATAGGCCTTTTCCCATAAAGGAAAGGTTTGAAGATTGCTAACTCACTACGCTGCCCTGGTAATTGATATAGCAGTAAGTCAGAAAAGGTGGTTTCGAGAAAACGGCGCGCAAAGTTTTTATCACAATTTGAGCGTTTGTGATAAAACTATACACTCGATTTTTATGTTCTATATATCAAAAGAAAGGGAAAAATGTGTTTGTTACTGTAAAGTTACCTGCTTTTAATATTTTTATAAGGGTTATCGTAAAACATAAGAAATCGTGTCTTTATTAGCATATTCTTAACTAATTCTAAATAATATTTAGGTAAGAGGGCAGTAACTACCATAGATACTGCACTCTTGCTTAGTAATATTTCAAACTGCTATATTGCTTACAGAGTTCAAATAATAAATTCAAAATTACTACTTAAAACAGCAGTAAACAAGCATTATACTGCCCTGTACCTTAGATTTAGAAAATATTTTTGACTATTTCACTATAGAGTAAAGGACGTTACTGCTCTTTAAAGAAGTATTTTATGTAAGGTGTTATCAGAATTTCTTGAGCAGTAAGTCTATAAATAGTAGGGAAAATAGCAAAAAATCGTTAAAAATAATATCTAAACTCGTTTTATTCATTAAATGTAACCAAAGAGAACCACAATATTAGTATTGTTATTTGGCATAACGCTATTCTTAAAAAACAGAAATCTTCTTTAAAAATATAATTATTTATCAAAGCTTTATGATTTTTGATTTTGAGAAGACTTGTGAAATTTTAAAACGGGGGTTGCTGATTGATTCATGTTTATGGTGGATTCATCTCGATTGATGGTCACATTTATAATTTTGTCTATTCGCTTCATTTTGTAGTTATTTAATCTAAAACAAAAAAGGAGTAAAGTGTATTAGGTATAAGCTAGTACTGTATTTAATGTGTATAAGTGTTAGAAGATTTACCCTATTAAATACAATTAAAAGCGTAACGCAAATATTAATTTAATTGCTCAAGTTTAGTGTCAGCATTAAAAGATGTATCAGAGCACATAGTAAAACTGAGCCAAAAACACGCGGCGGGCATGCACGACTTCAGAGCACCAAGAATGTGACAAGCGAGCAGAAGGACAAACTCTAATATCAATTATTATTTTGAACGAATAAGTAATTAGCTTTATTTTAGATTTAGGTAATTAATTTATTTCACACAACAAATCATCACTACATAGTATAGAGCAAAGTCGCTTCCCGCGTCTCTCTGTATGTATGTTTGCTTCGATCTTTAAAACTACACAACGGATTTGGATGCGGTTTTTTCTTATACATAGAGTGATTCAAGAGGAAAGTTTATACGTATAATATAACATGATTAATAAATTAGAGAACCATTGATAATTTCAAGAATTCTAATGCAAAGTCGTAAATAAACACATTTTTTCGCGCTTACTTTGCAAACGCAGGCTGAACCCTAAGAGATTCATTAAAATAATGTACAAATTTTTTGTACACATTGCAAAGGTCTACAGAAAACTCCGTGATGGTATGTGTCTATCTCTTATGGAAATCCCACAATATATTTTTTTGTCATTTACTTTTTATGACAAATAATGGCTAATTTTCGAAGCGATTTAAACCAATACAGCATTAATCCTCATCCAATTAAATACCTTAAATACATTGTTCAATTAATATTTAATATAGATTTATATAACAATTTACAGTATATGATTTAAATGAATATTTTCGAAGATATTACAGATTAAAAAATTGCGGGACGTAGTATTTGCGATCAAGCTGGAGCGGGCCGCTATGTTTTTATATACAACGTTCGCAGTTTTTCTAAAGTATATTTACTGTTTAGTATCAGCATAGCATCCGTGCAGAGCCGGGGCGGGTAGCGAGGATTAAATATAAGGACTCCTTACAATATTTATAATTACTCATCTTACACCTACTTGGCGCCTAAATTACTCGACACAAAATGGCGCGAACTAGATGAACGACACAAAACAATCAGACGACCATCACTCAGCCGCTCGAAACGATATGTCGAATATTTTTTTGATCATTAATATGTACCTAGTAGCGCAAAAACCACTTACTGCTCTACTGGTTTACAAAACTATTAAATTATAATTTTATCTTTTGCCATGTTATAAAAGCAGTAAAGGAAGATACTGTGTTCATATTTGTGTATTTATGAGACATTCATTATAATTACTATCTTAAAAGAGCAGTACAGCTCCATACTGTAGAAGTAACTAGTAAAATTCATTTGGAACATTAGTTCATACTAGCGTAAAAAGCCGTATGTCAGAAATTTACTGCTCTTTTGTTAAGAAATATGTAAATACTAACAAAATGGGCAGTATGTCCATGAAATTCAATGAATTACTGCTCTTTTACGTAGTTAACTAAATTAACTTAACGTTCTTACTGCTCTTTATCAAAAAATAAAATGCATTTCTAATATACGTAGAAGAATGAAACCCAGATAGGAAGAAAGATCGTTTGACGTACATTCCAAATCAGCAATAAAAAAAAAATGGCCACCTTCGACTTACTGCCCTTTCAATTACCACGGCAGTACGGGTTGGCGATTATTGATTCTAATATTTGGAATCCAGGTTTCTGACGATATTTTCTTTCGTAGTAGACGTGGACAAAATATGCTCATATCATGAGGTCTGAAATCTTTTCGAAAATCATGCGTTCGGTTTAAATAGTTTGATAATTCAACAAGGATACACTTGCCGTAATTGTAAGCCGACTAATCGTGCTACGTCATAGTTCCGTGCGCGAATTATTATTTTTTCACCTACCGTATGTAATTCGTGAATTACCTTTAGACTGCCGTATTTGGTCCCATATGCTATAAACTCGTGCAAAGTGATAGTTTATAAGTTAGCCAACGCGATATATTTGCGGATCTCAATAAGTTTAAACTTCAATTTACAAAGAAATCATACCATTTGCCAAGTTGTATGCCTCTGGGATTCTCTCGGCTCTTTGATTGCGATTCTTTGCAAACTACAATCACTCGTGAGCATTCTGCTGTGAAATGCTGTGCCAATTACGTAGATGCACTTATTTTAACGAGGACCTCACTTGTGAAGCGTTTTTAGCAAAGGAATGGACGTTACAGATCTGAAAAGCACTCTTATTTCAGTACCACTCTAAGTTACCAAGAATCTATGAAGAAAATTAATATAAATGTATAATTTTTAAGATTGAAATTCCGAGTTGGTTGATATTTTTGTCTTGGAACGTATGATAGTTATTTAAACGAACATTTTCTATTAAAAAGTTAAACTCATCGGTCACTTAGCTTGTTTAACAAGCGAATAGAGCACGGAAAGAAGAGATCGTCTAGCCTCACCAAATAATTTTAGTTGAATGCCGTAGCATGGTAGCCCAAAAAAAAACCTCAGAAATCATGACAGTCAAAGAACACACTCAAAACTTATAACCAACGGCACTTAGATGACATTAACTGGAGGGTGCGGGTGAGCATATTATTTTGTATCAACTCAACTACCCATCAATATTATAGAAATGCTTTTCATATGTGACGTTCGTACATTCGTTCCAATCACGGCCACGTGCCAAAAGATTTTTGTAGCTCTATTACAATCACACTATGATGGCGTTATGTTCTTGTCATTACGCTTGAGAGTAACAAAAACAACTGATATTATAATGTCATTTTTAAATACGCTTCTTTTCAAAATGTGAACAAAAGTAAGCAATCTGTTAAATATAATTTCATTTAAGATTTGTGATTATGAATAGCGTAAATAAACTGGCTTTACAAAGGAAGCTATGAAAGTCGACAAAGCAGTAAAAAAGTCCTTTTATTATCCTTATATTTGCTTGAAAGTAATAAGGGTTTAAATTGAATTTACTTCTTTTCAATTTACTTGCTTATTTCGCTTTGCTTTTGGCAATTATTACTGAGGTCACTTCTGTAGAACAAACGAGTGTGGTTTAGCGGACCGAGGGTAATTGCGAATTCAATTTGGTACCAAATCAGGCAGTGTAAATACGTATTATAAAATTATTTTTAAAACATTATTATGTTTTATTGTTTTTATGAGTCCGAATTAAAAAAGCTCGTGTTTTTAAATCTGTCGATTTTTTTTGACAAACCGCTGAGAAACGTTTTGGGTTTCCAATTCATCACTTCATATCAGAACATCCTACACTGATAAAAAAATATATAAAATATAAAACATTTTTTGATGTTGATTAATAAACTTGTCATTACCTTCATCACTATTACTATACAATATAATATAAAGTCACGCTGTCTGTCTGCTTAAATCTTCAAAACTACGCAATGGATTTCGAAGCGGTTTTTTGAATACGTCAGGCATCAGTATTGCACGTCATGTGCGAAGATGGGGGTCGTTAGTACTTTCTATATTAGCCCAAATTGGGTAATCAACTAACAAAAAAATATTTATTATATTTTAACAAGTTTATTCGTTATGTAAATCGTAACACATGCTTGCATGCATTGTTTGCTTTTCTAACTATAATATTGTGTTTAAGAGCTAACTTAGGTCGTATTATAAGTTTATTTTGCTTAAGCCTACAAAGTTTCCAGCCTAAGTTTGTGTAGCGTACTTCAGTTACTGTTTCAATTAAAGTCATTATAGTAAGAACCTCTATGGATTTGAGACGCTTGAACTAATAGCGTTAAATGTAGCTTGTGTTTATAAAATAATTTTAAAATAACATTATAATGTTTAAATGTTATAAGGATAATGCTGTAAGAGTATGCTAAGTATTTTTCTTTCGATATTCTTCACAACCTTAAGGTACTGAAACCTAAGAATGCTAACACCATCAAATGAATATAATATTTTTAGTCTCATAAAGCAGTGATAGCCTGGTAGTGTGACCGTTGGATTGCCAAGTAAGAGGCTGTAGATTCAAATGCCGATACCCACCAGTGTCTTTTTAAATTCATATGCGTATTACAGAAAAATAATTATTATTTTGCTAAATCGGTGAAGGACAATGAGGAAACCTGCACACCTGAGAAGGTTGTGTGTTGCCACGTCAGAGACTTACGGGGCTTCTTTAAAACTGACACCAGATTGTAAACCAAACAGAAGTAGATATTTTTAGACAATTTAACATTTTATTTAATTAAAATCAACACGTATTACCTAACTACCAAAATAGTCCGCTTACTAGAGATTGCGCTTAGGGCGCATAGTAATAAACCAGCCCAATTTATTTGCCCGTAATTGAAATGGACCCTTTCAAGTAATAATAAAAACTGACTATCCAAACTCGAAGCGATTACTGAGGACATGCGAACAAGATAAAAAGAGGACAAAAAATATATGTAGAGTTAAAAAGCGCTTTTGAAACGAATCTCATCAATACGACGTTAGGCATAAAACGAATACAAACAGTGGTACTGGATTACTGATAGGACCATTTAAAATGGTTTTGGCTTTACTCTTTCAATATTCCCAGTCTTTTATACAAAAAAATAACGTTTAGATTAAGGAATAGGAATTGATGTTGATTAAAATACCTGGGAAATGCTCTGCTACAGAAATCTGCTGTTTTGCAAATCGAGAAAAAAGAGTTGGCAGTGATATAAATAGGTATTAAGATAAAGTGTTTCTTTTATGAGAATTTTGTTTAAATAATGATAAAAATATCTGAGACTTTTAAGGAAAGTATTTCTGAAAAATAATGGTAAAGTTCTAGGAATTACGCATTATAACTTTTTTATCTGGAATTTGTGAATTTAGGTCGTTCAATTAAATTTGTTATTCATTATTCATTAGAAGGACAAGGAAAACGGATTCGAGAATGTGTTCTAACAATTTATATTTGCCGTTTGTGTTTAGAAAAAGCGATCAACTAAGTGACGATCCAAAATTGCACAACCTTTGCTCTCGTTATCCCATCGTAATACAATTATCCAGTCCAAAATAACAAAGGTACAAATATCATTGTCAATTGCATTCACTTGAATTAAAAATGCCGGTAACTCTAACATGCTGATAATAATGATCAATTTTCTAAACACATCTTGCAATAATAAAACACGAAGTAATATGTAGAAACGAGATGCAAAGCTGATGATGTCTACAACGGTTTCGTTACTATTGAAACTAGAAAACAAGTTGGTGCATAGCAATTTCCCGACTCTATATCTAGTTTCAGAGCTCGCTAAACTTAAATGTAACCGCATTCTGGCTTTTATGCGTAACATGAGCTTATAATAAACTTGAATATAGAATGCCCTGAGAGTAGGTTTACGAGAACACATACAAATTAAATTATTAATTTCGGATGTTATGTTCGTGGTGTAGTTAAAATCAAGTGAATAAATTAGTGTATTTTGTTTTTGTATTGTTTGATATTTGAGACGTTTTTTGGTCATAGTATTCTTATATTATAACAGGGATTGTTTCAGCATGTTTCTTATGATTTCATTGCAGTTTTGATCCCCGTTTGGTACGAATAAATTTTTAGTGACACACAATCTTAGATTCCTTTTTGCGTAGGTATTTGTAACACCAACGCCTACGATACAGGGATTAAATTACGTAATGTTCGAATTGTTACAAAATACAAATGTATTTTTGGAGTTATTTAGTTAGAAATACAAAAAAAGAAAACCTTTTAGATTTTCGTTTTTGTTTTTGTCAATTCCAGGAAGTTTCTGTAAGGTAGTGCAAAATGAACACGACCGAAATGCGCATTCGAAGTTCTTAGAAAACCTCCATACTCTTTGGGTGTGTGATGGATCGGCTGTACTGCTCAGATTAACTTGATTGATTAACCGCATCACCATAATATTCCCAACGAAATAAAAACTCCTCTGTCATGTATATTATGGGAACAATTTCCACCATCGTTCACCCACACAACCGATAGCACCTTCGATACAATGGACTTGATACCCGCACACACTCACACACACACACGCGCAAAACCGTAAATAGATTTGTATTATTTTTATATCAATCGTAAATATTTTATGGGCCCATATCTGCGCTAAGTGTCGTGTGCATTCGAGTTAAAACGATTATTTGTTTGGAAACCACGGCGACTGTTCTGTAAGCCAACCGCCACTTCAAAAAGTGGTCTTATTGCAGTTGTGGAAGCGTGACAGCGTGCTACATTTTGTAGAGCTGCATCTCTTTTCCACGCTTGCGATAATTTTGCTTGAAACGATGGTGGTAGGTCTCCTGGTTTTTATTTACGAGCTTGCCAATAAAGTGGACGCACGAAAATCCGTTCAGTCATTTAGGATTGGCGGTGCTTAGAATTGAACATGCAAATGGCCGATATTGTCATACTGTTGTGACGTAATTGGACGTAATCTTTTTATTGATTTGCCATTGTATTTATCCGTGTATCTGTTACAACGATACTGGTTTTTTTTGAGCGGTTGAATGGGAGTTTTATGTTGAGACCCAGAGAAAATTAATCGTGTACTGGTAATTTTTTTTCGTGGGTTGTTTTAATTTGTTTTTTTTTTCTGAACGATACTGCGCGGTAATTAAAAAAAAAACACTGAACTTTTTATTTTTTTTTCATCTAAGAGTAGTGAAATAACGTTAGTTTCATGTTCTTAGAGATACAACATTATTTGTTAATCATATACCAAATTGTCATACGCTTGTAACACGTCATGTCTGGTTTGTAAATCGTTTTAAGTTATATGGTGAAATGTGGATGTCATTAGTTTACAGCGGATAATGTTATCGCTGTGTTTTTAATAAATCTCTGATATAGTTCCTCTTAAATTGATGACTTAAAGCAATAAAATCAGCCTTTTTACGACTGCAGTTGTTAAAGTCTAAATTGATCTACAATAATGTCTTCAATTATCGTTTAAACCTGGATACTTTTCTTTGTCATATCGAATAATCGAGTTTGAATCGAATTCTAATCGAGTCAAATAAGTACAAGTTAAGTAGTAAAATAATTTAAAATCTAAGACAGAAGGACATAATCGAATGGAAAAATCGAATCGTGCCATTTTCTCGGTTCGATAGTCAAGATATTATCGTAGTAAAAGCTTCCTCGTAAAGGCAAAAGCATCTATAATTATACGAAATTCTGAGTATTCAATGTTGGGGTAACTTACTAATAATATCAATGTCTATCAGGAATAATAATCTTCATTCCATCGGAGTATAAGTTAAAAATTAATTGAATTATATTATCGAACCCAAATTAAGGGCTTTAAGGGCAAATTCAATAACGTTTCTAACAAGATTCGGTTCGGAACTTTGATTTCGTGACGCGATAACAAAGTTAGGGCCTACGGAGTATTATACAAACATACACAATGTTGTAAAATATAACTGACTAAAATAATATCATTTGGGGTAAGGAGGTAAACGGGATAAAAATTATAGCTATTGCTCATATCCCAAAAACTGAAGAAAATATAACCAATTATTCAGTTTTCCAATTATTTAGTCTTCAGGATTCTTGATTTTGTTTTTTTTTTCCAGGTTGCAACTGGCGATATTGACAAACGGCTATAACTGGCGTATTAACCAGAGATGATTCTATATTACTATAGTATGTAAGAGTATATTCAATAATTCCAAACAATACGCTTATTTCTTTATCCGATAAAGGAATCTGCGTTTTCCAATTGCATTGATTTAACCTGTTGTCACTCACAGTTTAAAAAACCGAATCTGTCTACATATTACCTATTTTTCATTTCCGAAAAGCAATATCCTGTACCAACGGATGTTTGGCTTAGCTTTTCCAATTTCCTTCGGAATAGGCATTGAAAGTTTCAAATTTTTCGCGGCACACTGCTTAGCTCCTATATCCGAATATTGGATGCTGTGTTAAATCCCATTTGGGTATTCAAAAATAAATCTTCCGTAAAAAAAACTCTGAAATAAGCAAAGTACACCTTTATAAAAGCAAGCGGATTTGATGAAGTGTTTTTGGTAACATTGATTAGATTCTATCACTTTTTTATCTAAACAACTAACATTTTGGAACTAAAACTCCTTGGTGATTTATGATGATCCTAGGAATTAGGTCTTTAATTACTAAGGGACCAAACTGATAGGTTTTGGCCAACACAAATAATGTACACACTTTTCTAGTTTAAAACAAAACCTATATAAAGTACTTATTTAGTTGCGTTAACAGATTTAATCTAAACCAAACGAGCAATAACCTATTACTGTAAACAATTTTATATCAATTTAGATCCGCAAGAGAAATATAAAAGTTAAATATAGAGCGAAAATCCTAAGGGTTGTAAATAAATACTAAAAAGAGTATTACATTTTATAACTGTCTACGCAAATGAAATATATTGGAATGAAAAGAAATAGCCCGCTGGCTCTATGTAATACGCTATAAAATCTAACGTTCCTCTGATAATGTAGAAACAGGAGGTTTAATATAAGGAGATTTTCGGAAGCTGGGGAAAATAATTTTATGATAGCATTAGAAGATACCTATATAAAGGGTTCTACAAGTTTTGGTGGAAGAAAGGGCCTGGATACTGTTACATCGTATAACTATGAGCTAGTTTTAGTTATAGAATACTTCAAATGTATCGAATGAAAATTAGTTCCTGTCATGTTGCATGATTTTGACATGTCAGCCCAATACGGCTTAGTAGTTTGATTATTAGAAGCGTTAGCGGTCGAGTAAATAAAACTTGTCTGTGGGCCAAGAGCCTAGAATAAATCCTGACTAAAACCCACTATATGTTCCTGCTGAAGCTCTTTGGGTGCCAGGGTTGTGGTAACTCTTACGAACATCCCGCAGGCCCGGCAGGATAATTTATCAACGCTTATATGCATAATGAATATTTTGTCAGTAGTATTTGTGTCAGGTAGGGGGTACAGTGAGTGAGTGATCTTCTAGGTTTAGTTTTTCTATTTTACAATTAGATTTTATTTTAATCAATATTAACAATGACTAAAATTTCCAATTATTGCTTACAATAATTGTACTGAATTCAAATTAGTTACTTTTATTGATTCGATAACGTTAGTCAAGTCATGTCTAAGACCTAAATGCCTGAACTAAATAGACGTAGAAAACATGAACGGAATAAACCGTCTACGCAGTAGGCGTATCTATTGAAAGTTTATCCATTAAAATCCCATTTACCAAGTTTACCCAATTTAATCAGCGGGTTAAGTACCATTAAAGCAGTTTAAATATTTGATAATGGATAATTATCAACTAAGCAAAAATACATTATTTCAAAGCTAACTACTAAACTGTTGCTGACATGAGATCGGAAAATTTTCGTTTGAACTTAATTTGATTATATTTAAGGAATTGACGTTTAATTTTAGTTTGAAGAGAAATCCAAAATTTTCAAGACTGATTTTGAAGGGAGTAAGATCAACAGAAAAAAATATTTTATCATAAAATGCGGCAAAGACAAAAGTACCATTAAGTTTCATTATGCTTGATAAAACACATACAGATTTGAGACCATAACATTGACAGATGTTGAGAATTATAATGATCAAACACAATTAACATAACCATAAACTGTTGCTCATTTAACAATAATCGCAGTCAATCTATCAATATAACAATATTCCCAATCATCCAACCGAACGTATTGAGGTCTGACAGCCACCATCTACAATGTAAATTAGCAGCAACGCCTAAGACTGCATTATTGAGACGTTGCAACCGTGACACCAGTTGATAAATGGCACAGGACGCGAACAGACGTATTCATAAGCTGGTGACATGTCGTGTCGACACGAGCGACATATACCTAACTATAGTAAGATATGTTGAGCTATACGTAGGTATTAATGTAAGTAGCTAATTGAACATGCTGTACGATATTGTTACAACGCTTAGATGCAGTGCAGCTTCGGGTTAGTGGATATGCAACGTGATATACCTAATTTGGGTTATTGAGTTATGGCTAATTTCAATTAGCAATTTCAGGGTAGGTACATATTATTAGTACAGTTAAAAATCATTAGAATGTACCTACGTTAAAAAGGTTTTTAATTCACGTTATTGAATTTATGGCTTCTTTGACTACGAAATCATCTTAAATAGCTTCAGTCTTCAAGATGTTAAGAATAAGACTATGTTTTTGTAAATTTGATTAGTCTGCTTAACAAACGTTTAATTACCTAGTTTTTACACCTTACTATTCGTAGATTTTTTCATGTGATATCAACTATCAATACTATATCAAACAAAGAACTATACAGAACCGAAGTCACGTGCGTTTCAGTCTATTCCCTAATATTTTCTTGGAAATTTATGGATTTTCAACTGGTTGAGTGACAAAAGTAATACTTCAAAATCCTGTGGAAAGTCGAGGAACGTCGCATATGAACGGAATTTCCTTTGACTTCGCTCGACTAACTCGCATATCGCTTTCCCAGTACTGTAGCGTGGTCAAAGTGAGTTTTGCCATTGTTCGTTTTTATTCAGTTAATTTTCTTCACAATATTCAGAATCTAGCAAAAAAGTGTTTCTGTAACGATTGTTTTAGAACAGATCTACACAGTTACCCCGAACGGAGATTTGGTTTTTTCATTAAAAATTATAATTTTAACTTTTTTTTACAGTCAGATAAAAAAATATGTCACCACTAAGACAAACAAAACACAATCATCACATGAGAGACTAAATTGATACGACCTCGCATGCATTTAATTACAGAAGCCAATTATAATAACCTCTTTAAAAGGTGTTTTATTGCAATAACTAGCAACTCAGCAATAATTTTAACAGCGATTACGTCAGTTCTGTTTTCCCAACAAACATTACGGCAACATCGAAAAACCGGAGCAATATCTTTTTTGCTGAAAAACGCATCGTAATTAGCGTATGATTTTACAATGAATAGGCATTTTCATTACCCTTTGTGTTTCATTCAATCAGTTAAGTCAGTCAAATGTTTCCTATTGGAATCTCTCTGCTGTTGCCTTAACTGAAAATTAAACATTCAATTTGTTCGTTTCAATAAAACGTTCTAGGAAAGAATTGAATAATACTTTACCTATGCAGATGGAAGTTTTAATAGGAGAATGGTTGGAGCTGTTTGAAATTGCTTTCTTTGTTCAAGACTCGTGACTAAGATCAATATGAGTTGATTGAATTGTCAAAAATAATCCTGAAGAATGAACATTCATTTTATATACTGAAAGTTGTATTTAAAGTATTAAGTTTTCTTTAAAACGTTCGTTTGAAATTGCAATTTATGTGTAAGAAATAATATAAAAATATAATTTCCAATTATAAATTCGCTTCAATTCACTGGATGACACAGGAATTGACAAAATAAAATGTCACATATAAAGAGAGGTTGATAAGCAGCAGTCTGATAAAAAAGACGTCGGATGATGATGGAGATGAAAACTAATATTGAATTCCAACAAATAAATCTTATTGCTCATCAAATTAAAATCGATAAGACGATAGATGTCTTAGCTTACATAAGTATTGCGTATTTTGATAATAAATAATAATAAATAAATATCTTGGGACAATATCCACACACGGCCATCTGATCCCAAGCTAAGCAGAACTTGTGTTATGGTAATCAGACAGCTGATAAACATACTTATATATTTCTAAATACATACATATTATTATAGATAAATTACACCCAGACACAGAACAAATAATCGTGCTCGTCACAAACATTTGTCCTGGGTGGGAATCGAACCCACGACCTTCGGTATAGCAGTCAGGGTCACTAACCACTAGACCAACAGGCCCGTTGATACTACTATTTAATTATGATATACACCAAAATCCTTCTTAAATGTACATCAAAGGATTTAAACAAATAATGTTTGGAGCACCTTACCTTTGAAACTAAATTCGTCGCGTAAGCTAAGGTCACCTTATGTTACGAAACTATAATATAGTGTTAACGCAATTAGGACTAAAATAATTTGAGAAGACTTACTAGGTACGTAGAACAGCGCTATAAGGTCAAAATGTCACCTTTGCCCTACTTGTGACCTTTATACAATCGTAACCCTCAGCAAGTTGCTAAAAAGCATGGAAATGGCAAATCTTACAGATGTTTTTACAAATGATTATATGCAAAGTCCTAACAGAGAGGCGGAGACTAAAGTATACTTTTAATTCTGGCCTCTATGAAGGCAGTGGGCAGTTTGCCGGGGCTGCGGGATGTTTGCAAGAGTTACCGCGACCCTGGCACTCAAAGGGCTTCAGGAGGAACATAGTGGGTTTTCGTCAGTGAAAGTCTGACACTCTTTCTAGCTGCACCTGCGGGCGGAGCCATTTGATAATGATGATAAAAAAATGTAGTGATTAAGGGTGACGCTGGTAAGTGCACGCGTGTATCATATGGGTATATCATATGTACGATATTTCATTAGCGTTTATGAATATTTTACTTCTTTTACTAGGTTATTATCACATCTATTAAATAAAAGATGTAATATGGTGATATAATATTATTGTTCTAATTCTTGATCGGAATAAATTAAGTTTTCCTTAAAGGTTATATAGTAACTTATACTCAGTTTGAGTTTGATTTGAAATGTCAAGTATATTTCCATTGAAAATATTCAAATAGAATTTGACCTTTTCTTTTGTTACTATGTGATTTTGAATGTGAATATTTAGTAATGAATATTCCAAATTCATAATGAATGTAACGTAAAATATAATTACAGTTTTAGTTAAATTCATAGTTATATTTATATTCTAATTAGCGCAACAAAATTAAGTTTCATTTAGGTTGTTCTGTTTAATTATATAACTTCATAATAATGTATTTTGAACAAAATAAATATTTAGAAAACATTTCAACGAGCCATTTAATATAAAATTGGGAGACATTAACGAAATAAGTTTCTTTTAAAAGTTAAAAAATCTACATAACATGCAGAAAAATGATTTTCGTAACATTATATTCGTGGTTTATTTTGAACTTAAATTTAAAACAGTTTTAAGTATATAATACATAGTTTTTCGTAGAAGCTATTTTTAAACATCGTTATATGGGGTTTTTATGTGTTCGTCTGTCTTCGTAGCGATTTCTTAATTTATGATATTGAATCTACTTTAAGATCTTAAAGTAAATGTGTGGTGGCAGATATTACAATCATTCGAAATTAAAAATGGGATTCAGTCAAAGATTTATCTTCTCTCCATTTAGCGTTACACGTGTCATCTGGACTGTTTCAATTGTTTTTCGCAGAACAAATAATACCAAAAACGCATTATGCACTACCCACACACGCATACGACCAATGGAAGTTCGATAAGCAATCGTACATCAAATTTAAATCCATTTATATAAAAAACAAAGGTAAAAATATACTACGAGTATTTGCGTACGAAAATGAAATCACACAGATTGATATCATGACTGAAATAACAAAGTGTACCACGGCTCATCAAAAACTGTTTGAATAATGTATATGTGTGTCAAAGCTGAATCATCAGGCGTAAAATATATTTAAATATATGCAGTGACAACGAACAGATTATCCGGTTTTGAATTATAACAAGTTAGAGTAGGAAAAGATGTCATGATTTTGATTCTATTTTTGCTACGTGAAACGTGTTTGCATTTACAACATTTTTGAAAAAGTAATTACTGTGGATCTAACTGTTATACAATCGTGCTGTTATACCTACTATGTTTATATTTTAAGAAACGGTAATTGAGTTGACGTTTCGATCTGGTTGCACTTTCTGTGGTCGCAAGCAGACATGAAATCCCCAATTCCTTAATATGATTTTTTTACTTTTTGTTTACATAAATTTAAAAAAATATATTGTATTTTTGACAATACATATCTGAGGCTTGCTACACTTCATGCGTAGGTATTTACTTTTTTAAAATTAGAACGATAGAATAACTCGTAATAAATACATCCGACTTCTCCGTGGCATAGAATCATAATAATATTTTTCTTAGAACTCAATTTCAATCTATTTATAAATATTATTCATTCAAACCGAAACTTGAACCATGAGAACTAAACTTTATTATTATTTTACGCAGAGGTAACATATGAAAATATGTTTGGTACTAGGTTAGCAGGACTCTTGAGAGAACCAAAATAACCACAAATGTGAATCAACTTAATAGGTTAGATTTATTTATAACATCGGATTTATATTGTATCCAATAGCTATACACGTGTAAGTGTGATCGATAAACCAATCAAGTGTAAAAAATCGACTCAAACAGTACTATTTTACTCGCTCGAATTAGATGACTGTTGGAAGTAGATATTCAGGGGCAAAACACTGAAAGTAAGGCTGTTGAAGCTGCGAAAACGAGACAGTATCCTACACGGCGTAGAACGGCTCTCTTCCACAAATATAACAATTTCAGGAAAACAACAGAAGGAAGGAAAGTTGGTAAAAGACTAGGCTTTGTTAGTATAAAACTATTCATTTCAGCATAACACATTTCATTTGTTTTAATGTCAATGACGTAACATTGTAGTAACTTACTCCTAATATATTTAAATGCCATCTCAGTATCCTCAAAATGGGTTTGGCAAATTATTTTACTTGCAAATAACACTCATATTATCGTGATACAATATTTGAGAGTCGAATGCCAAAACTACTTGGCAATCGAAACGAATTTTCCTAAGAACAATGTCAAGAAAAAGAAAATGGAATTTACTTATCCAAAAGCCAGACTTTCATTTAGTATTGAATTTATTTGGTTTTTACGAAATTTTCTACGAAACTTATTGTTCGAAGGAACAAAACGTGGAAACAAATTACAAAAAAAGTACAACAAAAATACGTAGGTACTAGACTTATTTTGTTATCAAGGTGTTACTCTTTTGTTGTGTTAATTTAAATTTATACAGTTTAATAAAAAACCTTGGTCTTTAATTTTTATCAATTCAATTTCATATGAAAGGACCTAACACATTGTTTTTTAGCCTACATTAATCTGTAATTTCCCAGAAAGATATGAATTTAGAAACAATTTCTCACTAGCATGTAATTCAAACGAAAATTAACATTTCAATAAAAACGTTTGGAATTAAATTCAAGAATAATCGCTGGTTCTTTAATGTGTCACCAGTTTGGATTAAATGATTCAAAAACAAATCTATCTTATCCTAACATACTCATAAATACAGAAATTACAAAATTTGGTAATAATTCATTTCTTTTCTCACTCGCTGGTGTTGCCCACTTGCTGCTTATCGTGGCGGTATAATAGGGGGCCATCTTTGAGCCGGCGAGTCACCGCCTGCCAATTTAATTGCATTAATATTTTTTAAATACCAATTCAATCATTATTTTTTTACAAAACCTATAATTATTCAACTGTTTTATACCTGTTCTATGTTCTTTTAATTGAAATATACCACAAAAAGACCACAATTCAAAAACAAACTCTTGTTTTATTTCAACTATTTGTGATATTTTAATTATAACATATTCATTGAACTGTGAACGAGTTCTAGAGTTGTTATTAATTTGGGAATAGGGTTAATCAGTTTAATGAAATGCAGCGACCAAAGTTATTTGTTTTGATTTCATGGAAACTTGTTGGAATTGAAATTAATTGTTGCTGCTATGAATTTGTTTGTCTAGCAGTTTCATTAAATTGTAGGGAAACATTTTGAAATTTGGAATTGTTTTATATTTTAGGTTACTGTATTGACACATTTGAACAATAGTCAATATTAGTACGTTGAAAGTTATCTGGCAGTGGAGCTTAAGCAAAAAAAAATATAATTATAAAAAATTGGGAGAAACCCTGGCCTGCCCAGCATTGAGAGAAGCATACAAAATATGAGATTTATATCGTCAATACGAAAACGTACAAATTTATAAGTCCATTCAGTTTCATTATTGATAAAAATGTTACGTAAGGTATTTAACAATATTACAAAAAGAATATTAAAAGAATATGTTAAAACGAAATAAATTCTTCGAATTCCACACGATTCCCATGAAAGTTGACTACAGGATTAACATCATGCATTCAACCATTTTATATCCTACTTCTTCATGTCAACTGCAAATATACTTCCCGACCACAAGTAATCTCTGAGGTATTAAACCAAAGTTAAGGATATTTAAGAGATATATAACGGTTTACTCACGCGTATTTATCGGGATAGCCCGACTAGTTTCGGACCCAACCGGAGTCCTTAATCATGAGCTGACGCGGCGGCGAGGTCGCGAGTCGAATTTATTATAAAAAAAAAAAAAAAAAAAAAAACAAAGTTAAGGAGCTCAAAATACCTCGACGTAACTCATGTGAGCGGCCTGGATACGTGCTGTTACTACAAACGCTTGTTTAATACTAGTTTATTTTAAAATCTGGATGGACGATGTCATGTTTAACACTAGTTTTATGATGTTGGTGAGTTCTTCATAAAGGTCTGAGGGATGTTAGTAAGAGTTACTGCGACTCTGGCACTCAAAGGGCTCCGGGAGGAACATAGTGGGTTTTAGTCAGTTAAAATCTGACACTCCCTCCTGCTGCGCCCACAGCGGTTGAGGTCACTTCGACGGGTCCTACGTATACTGGTGTAACCAGCAAAACACCAAAATACGTTTTTTTGCACCAAAAGCCTTAAAATTATCTTAACTTTATACCCTGTAAAAATTATATTATTTTATTCAGTAATTTCAGAGATACAAACTTGTAAACTAATATAAGTGACATGATTTTCGGCCACACGACTATCTACACTGATGTAAGTCACTTGCACCAGTGTAGGTAGTCGCGTGCGCCGCGTTACGTACGCGCAAGTGCCATTTACTCCAGTATGCGCGCTGCGACGGAGTCGGGAGCACGTTAACACTGGTATAACTGCGTTAACTGCTAACGTATTCTTCTGTATCAAAACTATTTCGTGGCCTGTTTTTAGGGGTTGTGTTACTTTTTTACATATTTAACTAGTTTTGTTTGCTTTGAGTAAGTAGTGGTGAGAATTCACAACAATTAAGGGCTCACGAGGTCAATTATTAATAAATTTATGCGTTTAAAATTATCAAACAAATTACTAAGTTGACAGTACTAATATTTCTACAAAAGGGTTTAATTAATGTTCACCTAATGCAAGATACAGATTGTACTGCTTGTAGATTTGTTTGTGCCGCCTGCATTATTTTTTTACGTATAAATTATATAAATGTAGACGCACGGTGTACTGCATACTCTTCACACTAAATTATAGAGTTTGTTTTTCCCTTTTCAGTTAGTGGTTGCTTTTTTACAGTCGGGTTTTTTTTTGTTTTTTTTTTATTATTGTTTTATTCTTTCAATAAATTTTACACTTATATCAGTAGGAATACCAAGTAGTAGTATACAAAGTCACATGTGACTTTGTTTTATTTTCTTGATGTGGTTATCTGACGTAACCTACATTATTTTAATAATAATATTTATTTACTAATAAAATAAATAGCGATACTACTTTTAATACATTTTTTGCAGCAATTAACGTAAGAAGTTACCAAATTTTGCTACTTGGGAACTGACGAGACAATTTTTTTTTATGTACCCAAGTACATCATTTTTAAAGGTGTAGAAATATTCCAGAGGTAAACAATATAACAATATTCGCAACCTCAGTTTATTTTGGTAAAGTTGTAGTATTGAAAAAACAATTAAGTTCAATCAAAACTTAAGTATAGTTTATTTATTTATTTATTTACAAAAGACATTCAAATTAAACTTATAAAGGACTTAGTGGTCGCCCGCAACTTCGACCGCACGAGTTTCGGTTATAACTGGAAAACATTGCCCTCCTCTGACGCAGTCAGTTAAAAGTCTATGTTTTAATCCAGGTTGTCAGCTAACTTTATACGAAATTTCTTCAAAATTGGTTAAGTCGTTTGAGCGTCAAAGAGTAACAAACATCCAATCCATACTTATGCAACTTTCGCGTTAACTATATTAGTAGAATATTTTCAAATGTATAAAATGCATATTTAAACAAGTATGACGAGTGTGGTGATGTGATGAGGCATTCGTATGAAGGGTGACACAAATCACCATTTAATACAAGTTGTAACAATGTAATGAATTTTCCATCATCTGATTTAGACTTTAAGGTCTCATTGCCCTGTTTTTAGGGGTTGTGTTACTTTTTATACATTTAACAAGTTATGTACACAACTATACACTTAATAGAAGCACATAGTTCGAAAAGAGTTGCACAAAGGTTATACAAATTTCTTTAAAATACCTTTTCTAGCGGATCTGCAAAGGGAGAAATAAATTAGAAACATCAACGTACAAAAACTAGTGGACGTAACTGAACAGACGTAACGTATGTAACTGACGTAACGTAACTGAAAAAAAATTGTAGAAATACTATTTATAAGAAAAATGACATGAAATTCAAGACAAGCTAGTCTTAAAAAAAAAAAAAAAAACAATTAGGTATTATCGTAAGAAAACCTCTTTTGAAAATCAAACCTTTTTTTTACTTAAAATAAGAAGATTACATTTTTTTGTTTTATTATTTTTAAGATTGCAAGGCTAATGATTTAATTTTTCATTATTAAGAATGCTACTATCTAATAATAAAGTGTTATTTTGTATTTTAAATGTTTTTATTTAACTTCTTGCCGCACTAATTTAAATATTCACAGTTAATAATAATATAGCAAACTGTTGCAAGTAGCTTTCCAGTACTGAGTAAACTGTTGTAAGTGTTAAAAAGTCGATAAAAGTAGATATTATTTTTAATATTATAACCTCATATTGGTCAATAACACGGAAATACTATGTTTGAAGAGTAAAATTCTTCAGATTTGCTTTATTGTAAGTATAAGCAAGTACACTATATACTGGTATAAGTGGCCACTTGTATCAGTTTACAGGTTCTACTGTAGTAAAAAAAAACAAGCTACATCAATGCAAGTCAACCTATTTTCCAAAGTATAAAAAAGAAGAAAAACCAATAATGCAGTCTTATTTCTTAAATATCAAAATATAACATACTAAAATTTCAAGTGTTTTTATTGATTTACGACAAAGTTACAAGCTTTTGAACCTTTAAACCGCTCTCTTGAAAAGTTGCATTTTTGCACTTGTACTAGTCTACGTAGGACCCGTCGACTTGGTGATTTACCTGGAAAAACAAACTACTACTCAAACTTACAATATTAGTTAGTCATTCGAAATGTTTCTCAAATGGATGCCATTTGTAAATCTTTGACGGTCGTCAAAAGTAGTCAGGAGCCCCTAAGTTAAACAACCAGTTGCCCGGGTAAAGTACTTCAGAATCAAATTTGATTGATTAGTCATTCAATGAACACGCTAGTCATTCAATCAAATAAGAATAAGATTGAAGCTGATGACTGCGACAAAGCAGTCACTCCACATAACTCACTATATTCATATTATTCATGGATATTAATTTATTCTTAGCTGCATTTGGTTGGACTGGAAGATGACTCCAACATTGGTAATGATGGTGAATTTGCTTGAAGTACTGAATGTAATAGAAAAAAGCTAAGCATTATATAATTTCGTCAAAGGGTAAATAAAAATGGTGTAGAAGAAAAAAAAGAGGCCTTGTTTCGCAATGTGGGGAATCTTAAAAATATATTTATTTAGGACGCAATGAGGAAATTCCTTTCGTAAGAGGATTTAAACGGTATGAGGGAATATATATTATAAAGCATATTAAAATCTTCATTAAAGGGACATTACATACATTATCATAGGTTTATCTTTTGATACATGATTTCAGAAGAATTAATCACATGCACTAAGCAGTATTCTAACATTATCTAATTTCTACACTTATCTTTTCATTATGATTCCCTACTGCCAAACTGTTACTAATCTATTGGGCTACTAGGCTAGGAAAAAAAACCTACAAATTTATTTCAATTTAATGATCAATTTCTTGTTTGAGCCAGTTACATTAAACAGGTAAAATAGTTTTTAGTAAAAAGGTCTTTCATTCAATAACATAAAAACAAAAAACTGCTTCAGTATGTTGCCACCTTATTTCTTTGATAACTCTTGTTTACGCTTATTTTCTTACATAACAAGAAAACTTTGAACGAAAATTCCTTGGAACATCTTAAACGGTCCTTTCTCGAGTTAAAGGGCAAGTTACAAATTGAGAATTGAGTATTCAAGTTTGCAATGAGCCACTTATATTAGTCAGTAGTCCGAAAATTTAATTTCAAACTTCAAATCGTACTTTAGTGAGCCGCAATCAACTGCTAAGTTTAACCACACTGGCTTGATTTAGAGACTTTCATTAGATGTTATATTAATGTAAGCAGTTTAAAATTAACACGTAACTTTAAATTAAATATTCAAAGATACGCGTCACAAATCTAGACGGAATTTTGAGAAAAAAATATTGGTAAAAAATAATAACTATCAGATAGTGGGTACCTTAGTGTGATGATCTTGTCAGGTATGCGGGTAGCACGTACCCAGAAATAAAAAAAACACAGAGAGGGCACTAAGAAGAGGCCTTTCCACAGCATTGAGATTGTATACTATATAGGGTAGACAAAAAAGAACTGACCTTGGTCAGGCCCAATGGGATCACCCCGTAGATCTTGTTTTCGAATAAGTAGTCTACTGGTTTCAATCTAAGTACAATAATGCTGCGCTGTCATAAGTCTCCGAGAGGTTGGACAAAGGGTTAAGCAAAGCTGCTCAAACAAGCGATCCCAAAAAAAACGTTTATTTTTAATAAGTAATCTAATTGGCTGAGTTCTGACATATTGTATAGCCAATTTGTAAGTAAATATACTAAAAAAAACTTAATGACAAAATACTTTAGTCTTGAAGCATTAAGTGAATAATTACTAATGACTTTCATAACCCGCTAATCTCACACTGCGAACTTACGGTTGGATTAATAATTTAATTTAATATTCTCATAGCACTCGTAGACACCGCCACCTACGAAAATTTGCATTTAAAGGGTTCAGTGACCCAGTTTCTGTGTCTCTAGAATAAAGGTAATATCGTGTTGTACTCTCGTAATATGTGAAGCTTACTGGCTGATATATTATATGAATATTTATTGACAAAAATGTCGGAAAAAGTAACTTCATTGTTATAAATTGATGAATGAATAAGTTGTCTTTGTGTCAAACCGTTTGATCGCCTATTATTTCCCTAATTTAATTGCGTACAGTATGTTTGTAGAATATATTGAAATACTTCACTGATACTACAATGAATGATAAATCATACGTCAGTGGTATCCAAAATTAAAAGTTGCATAACAATACGCAGCTTACGAATTTGCCATAACGAATTTACGATCATTAAAATATGTTGACTCTTTTTTTATCAAACATTTAAAGTTGCTTTGACTAACTCGGAGACTGACAAACTTTACCGATTGACATTATTTTTAAGATTCAATACTTCTACACCAGCACATTTTTAATCATTATTTACTTAATAAGTGATATCGTATGAAAAACAAATGACTAACGACTGCGTTTCAAATATAGATCACGATTATTTCACCCAGTTTCAGGACCTAATAAACAAGCGTTTATCATTTCAAGCAAAGCTTGTAGTAAATAGATAAAGTTTAATGTTTATTCATACAATTCACAGCACGCAGATGAAGATGTTGCATTTTGTGATCTGAATAATAATTTGAGCTAGTCTAGTTGTTTGCGCATGTAAGATTTATGACTGAAAGAAGTAGAGAAACAACTGACAGAAGTTAGAACGTACTGAAAGAAGTAGTCTTGTATAGTTCCTACCGGATACACGAACTGTATAAGACGAACTTTGGTTTTGATGTAAGTCTTTTGAAAATATTGGAGATTTTTGTTACACTGAATAATGTATCTTAAAATGTTGAGCTATGACATTGATAGCTAAGTATTTGGTTACAAATTAATTAATGAAATATACAGTGGTTTGTATTAATATTATTTAGGATATGTTTCACTGTGTTATTATTAAATTAGTGACTCGCTCCAGCTTTGCACGGTTGCATATTATTATACACATAATTTACATATAACCTTTCCTCTCGAAACATTATGATCATGCATTTTGATCTTTTTGTTAACATTTAAATCTTTTTAACTCTAAGGTAAAAGGTAAGGTACACGACGGGAAATAACTTTGACTTTGTAGAAACATTCCATGTGATCACATTTTATAAGCAACAAATACTGCAACAGTTGAACAACGTACTGGATAATTTAATACAAAACATTAGGTAAGAGTAACATTAATAAAGAAAACACCAACATTCAGTGTGAAGATATATCACTATTATGACAGCACTATAACGGGATCATATGAGTCCAAACACAGTTGTTATAGTACTAAAAACACTGTTACATTGTTATTATTTTATAACTACAGTACAGCGACTCCGAATATGTTAATTTCTAGTTAGTATCCAGCTCGAAATGTTTCTTTAACTATTTGCAAAACTACGTTTTATGATTTGTTAAAGTTGGTTCTAACTATAATAGACTAAAGTGGCCCTACAAATATTTTATATACTACATACATCGACCATTACAAGTCTATAATGCAGTACAATTTTTATTAATGGATTGTGTAGGATTGATAAACAGTCACTATAATTATGTAAGAGTAACTTAGTCTAATAAGGCCAAGTGGATATCAAAAAAGCTTGCAAAAAGTTTGACCAGAAGACGATTTATTGTGATTACGGCTTGTGTGATAACTTTTAGTTTTACAAATGCCATTTTTTTTTGGGAAAAGCCATTTTCTATGGTTGACAATTTGATGCCAAATTAGAAAATATCATTAAGCTCAATATGATATTATGTAAGTTCTACTATTCTTTCCAAAGTTTACTTAACTAAACATCTGATACTCAAATACCTAAACGTCTATATAGAAAACATTTTCAAAGGGTACAAATAGAAACGAACATCAATAATATATCCCGAAAATAAATCCTAAGGAGATGAAATGGGGTGTAAATATTGGTACGGAAGATTGCATTCTCAGTGTAAATCAAGTTGAAAATCGGCATAAATATTCCTCTCGCAACAAATACATAGAAAACGGTATTTTTTTCCTTTTTATTGAGTAAAAACTTATTAATCGACTTTCAACTTTATTTTAGGTGGTCTAGAGTTCTAATTTGAACAACATGAATGTTACTAGTTAATGGTGTTTTAATATTTTAAATGTTATTGCATTGACTAAGGAACCTTTGGCCACTGACATTAATGTAAGTGCTTGAACTCATAAATAGGAACTATTGCTTTTCTAAAAGTAAACTAGCCCTTTTGAAGGGTTTTTATTGAAATAAATGTATAAGTTAGTAATTAGATTTTAGACATTCAAAGGCAAAATGAAGATCTATGAATAAAATAATAATCTAAACTAAGTGTACTAAAAATAAATCACTTTAACCAAGAAAAGGTTAAGCTATCTCAAGTCTTAGAATTACAAAAATAAACGATAAAAAGGTAATATAATTTCAGCAAGAATTCTATGATTTTCGTGGAAAAATTTCATTCCTATTTTTTACCAACCAAATGCCCAAGGCAAAGTTGTTGAACACGAACGAATATTTACAATTGGGTAAACACCGATTGAGTGTTACAAGTGAATAAACACGAAAACTGACACTTTTAAAGCTATATAACGGTTTGCTTGTACCACCAATTGTTCCATACTAAGTAAGTTTTTACATTATCCGATCTGATATCGATGTCAAACAACGATTCGATATCGTAAGAAGTTAAATGTGTTTTTGTCTTTCACATGACTTGAAACAATTGAATACCTTTGCAGAATGAACTGCATGGATAGTCGAATGTAGGAGATCACCATTCCAATTATTACCGTCGTGCGCAATGTCTCGCTGGTTCGATGGTTAAATATCTGTAAAACCCCTTACGACCCATGGATTAAATTCCTTAGCACGGAAGTCATTTAGAAAAAAAAACCATTGTTCTACCCGATAAGAGTTACAGAAGCCGACCTTGACGTATTACTGGCACCATCGCGGCCTATGTGCCCGCATGAAGAAATAGAATAATAGGCGAATCGAACTGAGTTAGTCAGAAATAATAACATGTCAAAACTACACGTCTACACATGGTGGTCCTACATCGTTTGATATCAGACATCGGATCGAATAATCTAAAAACGCTTTAACTACTAAAGTTCGGGGCTTTTGATTAATTGCTCCCTCACAAAGATTCGCTTCTGTGTTATAAGTTCCTTCGTGATTTAAATTGTAATTATCCGTGATTGGTTCAGCTCCGAGCTGATTGTGAATCGCAGACGTTACTTTGAGTTCTTTAGTGCTCCAATTTAAAAATAAAATCGACCTCTTTGATTGCTGCGATTACAAAAGCCGTATAAATCAAATGAATTGGTAGTTTTGCAGGAATTGACTCATAGTTTCTGGAGGTTTGTCTATAAAATATTTTTATTGCGATCGTATTTGACCGTTGCCTTGCTGTAAATACCTTTATTTTTATTCGAGGAAATTCTGTTGCTATAAATACCTATGGTGCATCAAAATGGTTTTATTCTTTGACATATATTATGCAGTACCGTGAAGTTAAGTTATGGTTGCCGGAAAGAAATTGCCTTATTTTTGATTGCGATTAAGGCCTATTAATTGAACACTCTACTTCGATCTATTTACTTACTGTTCTCTATTCATTATCAATATTGTATCATGATTAACGATAAGCAAAAATAAATAGAGAATTCTTATCCGTTAATTGCTGCTGCTAAGACATTATTCGCATGTATATCATCTATGTTTTAATAAAGTCACCGGACGCTCTACCAAAAATGCTATACATTTAATAAAATTTATTTACTACATTTTGCGATCACAGTTTTAATCAAATGAATCTTAAATTTTGTTTTAATAAGAGTTTTCCGATAATGGAGTCTAAAGTGTGTTCGAGATTAAATTCGTAAGTGCAATTTACCGTATATCACTAATATCTGTCTACTTTTTAATGAAACAGTAGACAACGTATACTGTATAATAATAATAATGGTAAAATTTCTTTGGAACAAAATGATGTTGGAAATTAATAATTAAAATGAAAAATACGATGGAGATTTATTCGTTCTGATAGCGATCATAAAACAAAGCACACAAGCAAAAACAAAAGAAGTGTCCCGGCTGTCAAAGATGACAGTTGACGTTTTATTTTTCGTTCATTAGTTTAGGTTGCGCTTATAAACCAGATCTTTCCAACAAAAGATGCCCGTAGTCAGTCATTGCTTGGGCCTTCTCAAAATTGTAAAAACAAATAGACATCAATCAGAACCTCACTTAGCTAAGAATAGTTCAGTCAGAAACCCATGCATTTATTACAAAAGATCTCAATGAAGTACCAACCGACTGTAACACGGCTATGCCAACAATGTAATATTCGCGTCAATATCACGTGGGAGTTCCATTCAACCTGCTTTCTATCATCGGGGCTCTGTCGCTCTGCAGAGGCATTCAATTGTTTCTGATAGTAAGTTTGAACAGATTTGCCATGAATTCCCTAAACGCATTCTGATACGCATATTGGATTGCATTATTGCAATATTTATTCATTGGTTTTAACATGATCAAAATTCGATAGGAGTAATTAAACGGTACAATAATTAGGGTCAGTGTCAATACATAGTATTAGGTGTAATAATACAGTATAATTATAGTATGCAAATATGTATCGAATATTGAGAGATACTTGATTGGCGACCAATTCGTACTCAAGCGTCAGAACAAAAGTGTTCCGACATTTTTATGCACGTGCTTTAGTGATTTGTTCTCTTGACTGTAAAGTAAGAGTCTGTTAAAGTAACTATCAATGTTTAATAAAAAAAGGGTTTTTAAGTACCATACTCAAACTCTTGCAAATGTTCGGTCTCATACACATTTAGATGTAATGCTTGAGGGCAATAATCTTGAATTTATTGACGAAACCGTATTTCTAGGTATAACCATAGACTCAAAGTTGCAGTGGGGCGCTCACATCTCAGCCCTGTCTCGGAGGTTAAGTTCTGCCGCTTTCGCGGTCCGAAGAATAAGACAGCTTACAGATGTTCCCACTGCTAAATTAGTTTACTATGCGTATTTCCACAGCATTATGTCATACGGCATTTTGCTGTGGGGCTCTGCTGCCGATGCAGAGTCTGTTTTTATTCTACAAAAACGCGCTATTAGGGCAATTTACTGCATGGGGCCCCGTGAGTCCCTGAGAAATACGTTTAAAGAGATTAATGTTCTAACTATGCCCTCGCAATACATAATGGAGAATATATTGTATGTTCGTAAAAACCTTGATAAATTCAGTACAAATAGTGATTTTCATAGTATTAACACGAGAAGTAAAAATAAACTGGCAGTTCCAAGATTTAGACTAACTAAAACAAATACTAAATCTTTCCTAGGAAATTCTATCCGTTTTTATAACAAACTGCCTGATAGTATTATTAAATTACCAAGCAATAAGTTTAAAAATGCCGTGAGAGCCAAGCTGATTAGTAAAGCGTACTATTCGATTAGTGATTACGTAGATGATAGGCGCGCGTGGATGTAGTATCTCTGCACATGTCGTCTCCCTGGCAGTCGGCTAGCCTTTTATTATAATTTATTATTTCCTTAGCTTTCCCTTAGCGTCTACTTGAGGAGCTTTGACATGCCTTGACATTCCTGTTAGGGTTTGATTAGGACTACATATTTTTTGTATGTAAACTATTATTATTTTATTTCCTTGTAAGCTATGCTTTGTACATGTATTGTATCAACATCGTAAACTTGGTAAAATAGTCGGGTTCCTATTTTTTGATAATCATTTCTATTTTCTTTATTCAAAGAATACTTAATCCTATATTTGTCTGTAATCTGCACATTTTACTAATTTACGTTGTTGCTGCATAACTATTATTGTAAAACTTGTATTTTCAATTTTTAAAAGAGTAACTTATGGAGTTTCTTGCCGGTTCTTCTCCATAAGAATGACATTTTGGAACCGCGCAACTAGAGTCAGTAACGTTTTGAAAGTGCCTGAGAAGGCCTACTCGAAATAAAAACCTTTTGATTTTGATTTTGATTTTGAAACAATTTCAGTCTATTAAAACAGATTTCATTTAAAAATCCCCCGTCAGCGTATCCATTCTCAACTCTACAAACTTTAAAAGCATATACATCTTCTCATTTGATACAGAGAAACTGCAGTACGTGCTGTCTTTATGTACTCAGTGCTTCGTCCGTATTCACGATGCTGTTCACACATGTGCTCAGGTTGCAGTTTCCTACGTGACCAGTTTATATGACGTCACTAATAAGGTTTGCTTGCGAATTAGATTCGTTTTAGTCACCTATTTAAAGAAATTGACTAGTGAGCAAAGGAGGTTTTCATTTAAATTGTAGAGTAAACTGTGAGCTGGTGATTTTAGATTTAGGGATTGATGCTTCACCATTCTGATTTATTTTTACTTCTGATGAGTTGGTGTCACAATGGTGTTTTACCATTTGTAAGTATAATATATATAACATTAAAAATACCTATTCAAAACTATCACAAATTAATTTGAGAGGATTTCTTCATGTCATAAACAAATATTTCATTGTTTGCAACCACTCGCAGCTTGTATGCCAAAAAACCTTTGCCAAAAAACTTTTACTTTTGAACAAAAACACCTGTTTCCAACTCGGTTCACCTGTACAGACACATGCAGTACTAGTCAAACTTTACTATAGAAAAAAACACTATAGTTAGTAGTTACAGACGCTTAAACACTAGTACACAGTCTCATAAAAAGATCAAAAGAAAAATAAACTATACAACAACAGAATTTCCCAAAGGTGTGTATACTTACCCATATTTTCCCCAAAACTGAGCCTTGTCATAACCTAATAAACCAAGTTCTCAAACCTGAGGATTTTTTCATATAATTTAGGGGGTCATATACCGTTATCACGTCTTTTGACCCAATCCAACCACGTGACCGTAATACTAAAGCCTGCTATGTTATATCTATCAAAGAAATGACTCTTAAGGGAATATAAATATATCATCCGTCCGAGTAAGAGTGAGGACTTGTAAAAAATTAACGCTTGGGAAATATGAGAGCCAAAACAAAACGTGTCTTTATCATTTATTCTAAATGTTTTGATTTGATCGTATATTTTTCTTATACAAAATAATAGAAAATTTTCCACGAGGTACCGTGAAAGATAATTTCATTGATAAGTTAAACTAATACGTCTACAAACCAGAAAAAAATGCTATACTGGGAGTGCGCCTTTAATAAAACTCAGTTTCAACAACCTCTATGGAATTTCACAGGTACTTTTACAGAAACATAGAAATCAAGGTGGTTTGAAAATGTGTTGGCACTGCCTTTAGCAGTTAGTACTGAAAATTTTCCATAGATGGCGCTGTTTTATGTCAAACTTGTCTTGTATTACAGCCATCTATACAAATATTTCCGAAGGTCTAAAACAACGATGAGGCTTACCAAAGCGTTCAAATCTGAAGTATAGCTGCTAAGGTTGCATTATATTTTTAGATACACCCTATAGATGGCGTTGTTTTCAGTGGAGGAAAAATGTTTTCTTTTCACTTTTTGAGAGCCAAACGGGCTTTGAAATTAGTTAACGTAATAAGGCAATTTCTTGAATATTAGGAATACCTAATGTATGTGGCACTGAAGATTGAAACATGAACTGACACGATATTTAAAAGGTTATCCGATTATGCTTTATTTAAATCAGTTTAAATATGATATTGTGGAAGAGGGGAAAGCGATATAAGCCAGCATAGCAATAAACGTATTCACACAACATATTTAGACATTGAACTCGACTAAGCCATTTACAAGTGTTTGTGTCAGATTTTCTCCAAAAAATCATTTCTGATTCATAGCCCGTTATACAAAACAGTTACAACGAATTTATGAACATTTACAAAATCTCCATGTAAAAGAGTTTAATATTTTACTTACTTGGAATTGTACACAAAGAAAAATTAATAAAAATGTAAATGCCTAGACTTTTGACATTGAATAGGTATTTATATAAGTCTGCTAAAAGGTCAAGCACCGTTGTTAAATACAAGATAGCAAAAATGTAACTCTACAAGGATTAAGTTGACAACCTCAAAATGTAAAATAGTTATTGGCATCTGGCGGGGCTAAACATATCTTTGAAACATTCTCAGATGAGCTGATTTCCTCATGATATTTTTCTTCGGCATTAGTTTCAAGTGATAATTTCTTTATAATAACGCTTATGAATCCATAAACACGTTTGTCAGTGCGACGCGTGCATGCTTTAAACTGTCGACCTTTGATTTGGCACTCCAGGGTCATACCACTAGGCTGTCTGTGTTTATATCTGAATGTGTTGGTCTCTGTCATCAGCGTAGTCAATAAGTACGCTACGATCTCATCGGTTATCAAAGTATAAAATAATGTATTAAAAATTGTTCATTAGGATGACCACACGCTTAAGCGGCATTGTCGTTTGGGCAGTACTAGCTGACCTGCTGATGAAGCTTACCGGCTTTTTCGCCGGCCTGGACTGTTTAATTCATTTGAAGTGACTCATCATTCCGCAATGGTGTTCGCGATAATTTTTTTTTTTTTTTGTCATTGTTTACCTGATAGTTTGTAGAGCTTACATAGACGTCTATTAGAGGAATACGGAATACTTTTGTACTTATATATCAGTGGTTTCAGTTCTTAAACTTATTATAAATACTTTATGTTTGTTCAGTTTGTTAGTTAGTTTTCGGCTGTTAAAAGTGACTTATCATCACTGAATAATTTCTCAAGCAGAGTAAAGCCTTAAATACTGAAATAACAACATGTTAATTAGTTCGAAATCTTTGAAACCTTGTTAAAAGGGTTTTCTAAACTTTTAACGACCGACTAACTTTAACTTTAACTTTTATATTGGTGTAGTAAAAAATGGTTATTGAGATATTTTTAAAGTCGTTTCAAAATATGAAGACATTTTACGATTCAGTAACTAGGACGCGATTAATAAATTGATGGCTTTTAAGGATCAACGTCCAATTTATATAGATATTAATTGGTTTAATCATTATTTTTCAAAGTATGGTTTAGAAGAAAAATAAAATTATTCTATTTTTAACTCAATGAAATTTTAATGATACAAATAAACTGAATATTATTCATCGATTACTTCATGGTGCTTTGATTTGTATTCTACTGCTACTAATATTAGTTTTTGTGGCTTTGCTTACGTGAGTGTCAGTTATCGATGTGAAAGAAGCTTGTCCTTTTACGGTTCCCTACTTGGTTTATCTCCATTAAGTAATTTTCATATTTAATTAAATCAGAATCAGTAAAATGGTTTAACCCTGAAAGAGTACCCAAGTGCAAGTAAGTATTGTTCATAATAAATATTATGAATAGGAAAGTTAAATACAAATATATGTAAAAACAGGCTAAAAATAGAGAGCAACCGCAAAGATCAACAAAAATACTTGAGTTTTACCTTTCCCCTGAACATTATTGCTATAGGTCACGTGAACACTTAAACGCATAATACTAGCAATTCAGGTAAATGAGGTCAATAGCAAAAAGGCCACAGAAATTAAGAGAGTTAAATTCCTTACTTATTCAGAGCAACACACAAATATACACATACGATTACTTGAGTACATGACGGTAATAGTATGAGATGATCGATGAGGAACACGCAAAAGAGGTTGCAGTCCTTTATAATTCTGCTGCTGCGAACGAAGCTGCTAGCTTTAAGTACGAGTATGTTGCTCTATGTCATTGTTGTGTAAGCGAAACCTCGTAACAAGCGGTGTAGTGTATCGTATCGCTTTTATAATCGCAACAGTCTTACATGTAGTATATGCACACTCCATGTATCGGGTAATATCAAGCTACATCAATTAAATAACTAACTGTGTGATGATAGTTAAGAAGAAGTGAGAAATATTTTAGGTCATCAAAGGAAAACTGTTAAGTAGTAGGGTTCAATGACCCTCAGCCATTAAAAAGCGACGCAAGGAGAGAATGGAGTATTAATGACAACAGATAAATTTAACAAAAGACTCGAGGAATAAAGATCGAAAATAATTAAAACCACATTTTAATCAATTTGGAAAAGTCATGACGACGGTATGATCGCAAACTTTTGTTGAATGACTGTTTCGCGTAAAGGATGTAATTTGAAAAGTTTCGTAAATTACACGTTGAGCTCGAGTATTAAAAGTTTCTTCCATAGGGATTATTGCGTTAATTTTCTGTGAATTTTCGGTTGTATATTTTGTACAAAATTGAAGACAAGACCCTATTTCGAAAATAGACCGCTGCTGAAATTATTTGAACACTTTTTTACATCAGATCAATGTCCTGAAGTTTAACTGGCTCTGTGTTCAATTAAACCGTTTTTTACCAAACAAACTGCCTTGTTCCATTTAAGCGAATTTCAAAGGAACCATAATGCGAAAAAAGGTTCTCTTCCTGAAGATTCAATCTCGCCAAACATTTCCTATGTATAGAAAATTAATCAGGAATGATTTCCTGGACTGGGTTGCAAACCACTTTGCTGGCGTACTATTGAAGCGTACCACTATATCATTGGTGTATATTTGAGTAATCTGTCATCCCGCCGACTTGCAGTGAAATATGATAGCAAACGTAATAAGCCATTCCATCATTGGTAATATTTTACGATATGGATCGGTATTCATTTTATCTTCTGGCGAAAATGAAAATGTATGCTTTCTCTGATGCACCTATACATATTGCAGTATGGAGTGCAAAATTGGGTCTTTATTTAAGAAAAAAAATGTAAAATCTCTTTAGTAACAATGAAGTCCCACACGAAATGTTTTTTATTGATTCGATAAGAGAATAAATAATGTTTCCAATGTTTTTTTGGAAATCTATCTTACGGACTAATATCTATATATTTTTTCATATACTAATCCCTTTCTAAATGTATGACGCAGATTGTCATGAACCTTTATTTGGGTTTCTTGCAACATATAAAAGGATTTCCTTGACCTAAAAAATAAACACACGCTAAACAACTTGAACAACTCAAACTTTTTACTGACTGGGAAAACATGGCATTGCAGCATAATATGCCAAGTGCAGCAAATGTAAAAACAAACTTTATAAGTTACTTTTGAAAGTAAATCCTTCACAACTATCTTATAGGCCAAATACGAGATGTAACTATTTCCTAACATTTAGCCCGATCCTTAATTAAAAAGTTTCTATAGAAACACGGTATTTTGACTTACGTACCTTCGTCATTAAGCAGCTTAACATTCGTTAATCCACTTCGTTGATGGAAAAGGATTTGTCAACTTTATATTCGTCCTAAGGATTAACATGAGTGTGAAGTGAACGATTATACTGTTTCCATGTTTACGTGTCATGTTCATAAAGACAAAAACTTTATATTTCCTTTATGAATTTGTTTAGGACTGCACGGTGTTCGAACATAACCTTTTTACAGTAGACAAAATATATTATGGTGGAATCGGAAAAAGATAATTCTTATTACCTGCACACAAAATCGTCATCAAATATGGTGGGTTAAAATAAAATAAAATAATTCAATCGCAATCCTTATAATAAAACTGGATTTAAACTAAAACATAACAATCTTTTATTTAAAGTGATAATTTTGTTTCCAAATAGTCGTTTGTCAAAGAAAATACCAGTGCAACGAGTTCAAGCACGTTCTCTGTTAATAACACTTATAAAAACAGCTTTATACAATGCAAGGAGAATGGCTGAAAACAACACAACGTAACGAGACAGGCGACTATGAAATGAAGAGTCATAGAGGTACAAAATGAAATACGAACATTGCAATGTACTGGGAATAGAATGAGGTATGTAAAATAGTCATGCTATGTACAGCTAACAGTCTAATTAGAAATATCAACAAGCTTGTCTGTGTTTTAATTATATCAGAGCTTAAGCTTAGTGACGTTTAGTTAAATGTTTCTTGTCTCGTTTTTTAGCGTTAAAGAATTTAATCCTTGTGTCGCGAGGTATTTCATAAACGTTCAATTCAAGTGCACATTGTCACCCAAACTCAGAACAAGCTTGTATTGATTGTACAATTTCTCATCCACCACTCGACTATCCATGCAGTGTAGCATTGTTCAGTTCTTTTTTATTCTCCGATGATACTGGCCGCCTGCATAATATAATACCTTTATGGGCTATTATTCAAAGGATGACCATAATATCTTTTTCATAGCTGCTAACACAACGTTATTTGCGACTCTTTTCAAACGTCAAGAATAAGCCCCGGTGGGGTTTTGTGGAATGTCATTCACTTCCCTTATGATCGATGACATCGACTGACCTATTTAAAGTTTTAATATTGGTAATACCCAAAAAAATATTTTGTCAAAAATACACATAAATAAATAATAAATATCATGGGACAATATCCACACACGGTCATAAAAATAATGTAAATTTGTTATTAGAAAGTTTTTATTAAATCGTATAACTTATCCTCAATATACCACAGAACATAACCTTTATTACATCACACAGAAGGGTTACCTTTCAGATTTCATACATAATATATTATTCCACGAATATATTAATATTTTTATCCTGGAAATTGACGTTACCTTTCCTCAATAAATAAGTACCTTGCTTTCTTCAAAAGGATGGTCTTTGTTCTTTGTGACGTCATCTTGTATACATGGTGTTATTCTTTTGTTTGGAGTATAATGGAACCGCTGTGTCCCGCTTTTGACCTGATTTTAAAATTGCAGTATATTTTTCGTGGACTTAAGGGTAAAGTTGAGATTTAAAACTGAGGACCAGATTTTAATGAAATGAGTTTGTATGAATGCTGATTTAATGGTATTACATCTTTTTAAAGTTCGCAAATTTAATTGTCCTCTATTCTAAGTTGCAACTGTATGGTAAGTGTTAATAACTTTTAGTCTTCTCTTGAAAATAAAATGGGGTTAATTTAGGCTTCCTACACAAGGCTAAATAAGGATATTGAATAAGCACATTACCATTTTTGTGAAACCATATAACCGTTTTGTACTGAAAGAAATATATTTATGAAATACTTTCTAGCTTTTTTATGTTACGAGTATGTTCGGTTCGGCTTCCAGGTTAACCAATTTATCTGAATAGGTGTTATATTTTACGTGGAGTTATTGCCTATACGACATATTTCAATAATAATCATTATCACGTCATAAAACTGGTTATTCGAATTTTGCTATGTTCGAAATGGTCACCGATCTATTAATTACATCCATCGCAGCTTTTCATTAATCATTGATCAAATCAGCATTTACTAAGCCATCAGTGTAGGAAAAAAAACGTAAATAAACTTATCACTTTCCGTCGACTAAAAAATACTAAAAATATAAGGAAATTAAAAGATTATACTTGCAATTGCAATTATGACTGCTATTCTAGAGGTTGTGGGTTCAAGACCCAGCATTCTGTGCCTGGGTGTGATTTATCTAGAATTTGTATGCATTTAAAAGTATGTAAGTATGTTTATCAGTCTAGTACTCTTAATACAAGGTTTGCTTAGTTTGAAACTGGGTAGCGTTGTGTGCAAGTCATGCAATATTTATTTATAAAAAAAATATTTATTCTTCCCTTTTTTGTTCATATACTAAATTATACTCTATTCTATTACATCTTTAACCTATATTTACAGTAGACGTTAAAATCAATATCTTGGGGTCGCTTTTAGTTCTCTAATGGTATAATCAATCATATTATTATGAAAGAAACTGAATTTGCTTACGTGAGTCTCACCCAGATTTACCTATGCTGGGTATAAATTTCTAAAGTTCCTATACGAGAAATGACTAAGCATTTTCAGCGATGGTAATATAACTCTTTGGGACTATTTCTATTAGTAATTTATTTATTTTTTGCTTGGTTACGACGTCTCTTTAAGGGTTATAAATCGTGGCTATTTATAACTTAGTGACTCAATGTAAAAGTCAATGTAAGTCTAGCTAAAGTTGTGAGTAATATTACTTTTAGTGAGCAGAATGTTTAGTCAGTTTCTATGTGCTTTATGCCTGATCTTTTTTTACTTAATCTAATTTATATATATTAATAAATAATTTAGTGTCTGACTAAGATGGCTGTTGTCTAATTTATCTATATTCTATCCTTAGGCAAGTACTTTGTCCTCAGTTCAGATTAAGTCACTTAAAGCAGACAAATTGTCTGTACCGAACACGTTTCGAATCTATAATTGTATCAGTAATATTTCATTTTATGTCCTGTACCTGACAAGGAATTGTATCTCGGTTTATCGGGTATCTATTAAATTAATTCATTGAATGAAATTACTACGGCAATAGTAAACGATAAGTGTACGTTTGGTATTCACGTTGAAATGACAGTATTTAAAATATTTTATCAGAGCTCTGTTTTAAAACTCGAATAAAAATGTAGGGCTTTTGCTTGCAGTATCAAATTTTGATATTAATATTATTTAGCCTGCATTTTATTCACTACTGGATATCATCAAAGGCCTTTCGTATTTTTTTACCTGCGTCTTTTGTACCAATCCTCGCAATACATTTAAGGTACTTTAGCATTGCGAAAGCCTTCATTCTCTAAAGCTCCGTTTACATCTAAACTGTGTCACATGATCTCAGAAAGTAGTACAAACACGTTCGAGCTAATGGTGCATGTAATTATTTATAGTCGTTTGTTTTCTTTCACGTTTTGCAAAAGAGGTTGTAGTATAAATGTGATCTAAGAACACGATACACTATTTTACATTTAAAAGGCAAAAGTCAACGCTTGAAGTAATAAAAACATCGTACTGTATTAGGTTCAAGGGAAATAAATAAGTTCATTAAATACAAATTAAGGTAGTATTTTCTATAGCATTATACAGGGTGTCAAATATAAAATGGCAGAGAATCTCAGAAGAAAGATTTAAGCTCTGTTTACGAAGGCTTTTTTGTTTATCCTTCATCCATTGTTAAATGCACGCGCCTTTCCTTATAGTAATCTCGAATATTTACAAATAATTAATCGGTAAGGGCTTAGAGAGGATATTGCTCTTTCGAATTAAATTATAACTGTCATTGCTTTGTATAAAATTCCCCTACAATATATTAGGTTAGATCCGCAATTAATAAGATAGCTTGAATGATATCTGTTTTAGACTATTTTCATGTCTAATATATTTATTAGGCATGTTTAGCGAAAATAATGTTTGAATTGGTTCAGCCAAAAATAACAGACCATTTGCTAAAAACATATCATCAGGGCTCGTACAACTGTAATTTGATTTGAAATCCTAACGAAGACACTCAATTAATTCGGCAGAAAATAATTTACTCTTAATGATAATAAAATTAAGTCCATTTAGATTTCAAATGTAATATATTTAGATAGCAAATGAACAAACACTGAAAATCTGGTATTCATTTTGTAACGTTCTGATTTAAATATAGACCTAATCTATTTTGATCTCTATCCTTGTAACATAAGGTTCAAAATGATACTGTTTAAATTTAGCACCGATTTGTTGAATTATATTAATAAGAAAATCATGTCACGTACAATTAAACGACTGTAACATTTCTCACATGTGATTAGTATATTTGCCATTTGTTTTATGTATTGTATTTTGCCATGTGACAAAAACATCTCACAGTTTCTTTTATGTGAATAAGTACTGTTTTAGTTTCTACGGGTAGGCAAATAAATTACATAAAATCTGTTGGCAAATTTTATGTCTGTGAAATTTTACTTCACGGTGTAAATGAATCTAAGTTTCAAATTGAATCTTCTAAAAAAAATATTTTTCTCATCATTTCCACTCTTCTATCTTGCATAAAGTTCAACCGGTATGAAAATGTTTAAGTACCGATGCCAGGAAAACTTAATTGACAACAAAATAAATCCACAACTGATTCGACTCACCCACTACATACATCTTTAGCGGTCAGAATAAATACATCGCTGTTTTCGTACGATGTGATCATATGTATATAAAAGATTAATGAAGAAGTAAATCATTTTGGTAATCTCTTTTATACCCACGTGAATAGTTATATTATTAGGCTTCTTGAGTGACGTTATCTAATCACGTCCGGCGCGCTCTACGGTCAGCGCACACCGAACTGCAAAATGCTCGCGTATGATCGAGCAATATTTTGACTGCTCGACCATGCAGGCGGCATGCTCGCTCCTCCGTGAGCAAGCTCCGTTGAAAATACTTTGGGTTGCCAGGCGTTGCCCATTTCTTAAGAGATTCTCTCCCAAGCATTGGCTTTAAACATCCGATCGCTGTATGTTGGACTCGATATATTGTACAAACATTCAATACGCTGCACCAAGCCGAGTAAATCTCGCTGTGGCAATACTGAGACCGCGAGCGGCGCGCGGCGGCGCGGCGGCGGGCGGCTCGAGCGCGCTCGCGCTTGCACAACACATACTCGAACACGCATCTTGCAAGCTCGAGCATGGTCGAGCATCAAGTTTGGACGTGTATTTAATTTTGCAATGTATGGAATTGTCATAAGGTTAATTTTTCAATAGTCTCAGAAAATGCTCTGCTCTGCTCTGCTCTTGGTGTGCGCTGACCCCTAGGCGGTCTACCTCGACACCAGTGTGTCTGACTTAACATGTAGTAATTAGCTCTGATGATCCTGTCCTGATTGTTTGAAGGTTAAGGCTTGTGTAGATTTAGATACTAATAATAACCCTTGTCTTGCGAGTATTACTATGGATGTTACTAAACTGTAACACTTTAATTACAATGGAAGATAGTTTGCCACTTTTAACATCGGACGTGAAATTAACTAATGTATCAAAAGAGTAATCAGAAATGTGTACTTCCGTAACAAAAAAAAAAATCTTGTCAGCGATATCTTTGAAGCTTTGGTTTTGTAAAATAGATAAACGGATAATTAATGGCTACAGTAGGGATAAATAAATGTTGTCAAGCAAGTCAGATTTGGCTTCTTCAATAAAACAGGTATATCAGCCAGAAGGACATGGGCAATAATTCAGTGGTGGCTCGAAATGATTTTGACATCAAATTTAAACAACACCAAAATTATAATTTACTCTTTCTGGTCTTCGTTAATTCCACACATTTTTATTCTACTTGCATGTAATGTAGTTAATAGCATGGGCTCATAATAACCAGTGGTGCGTTTTCTCTTTTGAAATATAATATACGAACGAACTTGGTTCAGTCTTGCACGATATTCAGCTTTAACAAGCTCCTTGTTTATTATGCCTAAGCCTCTTAAGACATACAATTTAGTTAGTAAGGCATGCCGTGTCGTATTTCATTTTAATAAATAATAATATCTCGGAAATGTATTTCTGGTTTTGCGCCTAGATCTGAATAAAATAGTTGAGTACTCCGCTTTTAATGAAAATACACTCGCTTACCATTCTCCGAAAAAGGCAGGAAGAAAATTTATTTCTTACAAATGTCTTTTATTTAGTCAGTCCTGTAAAACAAAACAAAATAAAGTCAGAAATACCTATCCGATGTTTTTATTTCCATCGACGTACAAACTAAACGTATTACGCCACATTGAATGTTGACTTTGTCCAATAATATGGTATCAACAAATATAAATCAACTGATCTTTTGTAGGAAGTCGGTAGTTTTAGTGGTACTGTAGTGGTACTAATATGACCGTCTTCCGACATCTTCAAACACCACTGTTTTCTCAGCTAAAAGGGTCATAAGAGCGCTAACCCATCTCTTTCAATATTTGTTACGTGACGTTGCTTTAGCGTTCATTGTCACTTACAGCCAATAACACAATCTTATTTAGGAGGTCAAAGACAAAATATGAGTCAACGTACTTTTACTTGTTTGTAGCCAATAATCAAGAGTTCAATAAGTTGAATAAACAGTTCTTTACATTTATTTCTAAACTCAAACGAATTCGACTTTTACTTCCTGCACGGATGAAGATTAAGCTGTTTAATTAATTTGAGAAAATGATATACACTCTTTTAATTAGACTGTTTCTGCCTTTGATTCATTCTAAATAAAAATTTGGTTCATTGTTTAAAGGATATCAATTTTGGCACAATTGCTACGAAGGTCTACGCCGTAGCTAACACATTGTTATTGTTAACATGATTGCAATTCAAATTTCTTAATAAAACATTCTACAAAATGTTTATATTCTTTTTCACTGCACATCAAACAAGTAAGTGATTGGAATGAAATAGAATGCGTTTCTATCACAGCAGAGGTATATGCTTTGAGATTTAAAATCAATACAAACGGAGACTGATTCAAGACAGGTTCTATGAATTTGTAGCTTTACGAGTTGTACAACAACCATTAATGCAAAAACACTTCGACGTGAAAAACATGCTGATACACATGACCCGGTAAGGAAAATTCCAGGTATTTTATACTTTTATTTTTGCCGTTCAAATGAGCAGTGAGACGATGATTTAATGTCGTTCCTTGAAAATTTTAAGAGAAGCTCAATCGAATTTTTAACATATTGAATACTGAAACAAGAAAACCATAAATAAACTTTTGAACGTATACATCTATTCTTACTTGCTACCCAAAACACAATCGTTGCTTCAAGTAAAGATTAGATTACAAAAGTCATATCCCTCAATTACGATATATATTTACACATAAGTACTTACGCTAATTACTCCGGAAAAGGCTATAGTGTAAATAACCAACTTATCGTAATAAACTATGAGTGCACATAGCATGGTCAGCATACTATAAGTAGTTCTCGACTTGTCATTAAGATAACGATTCCATTAGTCCCATTTTACGACGTCCAGAGAAAAGATAGAGTGGCTCTCCTTTTTACGGTCCGGTTATTGACACGGAACTAAGTTTTGGTTTTGTAATATTACTATGATTAAAGATATAAATTCAATTATTCAGCCTGTTTAGTGTAGATTTTGTTAATATATATTGTAATATTGAAAATGTACTGTGTTCTTTATATCATTAAAACATGGATAAAAATAAAATAAAGTTCTTGTTTAAATTAGGTTAAGGAAATATGTAGCATAGTTTGTTTATTAATAGTAAAGTCTTAATTATTCAAAAGTTATATTAATAACATAAATGTTTTTGAACAGTGTATCTTAAAAAAATGTTTACGTCTTATAGGTATATTATTTTAACATAAAATAGAACAAAAAAGGGTCACATTTCTGTACTTCTCAATCTGAAATTTGAAGACTTCACTCGCTGACACGAAATTCGTAACTCGATCAACGAAAACCTTGACTGGTTTTTCCTGTTACTGTTGGTAATTTGTTACATGAATAAATTTGTAAAAGTCAGTTAGTTTCATGAGTTAAAAAAAGTATATTTACTTGAAGATATTATACTTTTTTGTAATTAAAAGCATTATTTTGAGTATTTCAGGCAAATAAATAGAGAGAGGGAGATACTCGGAGATGTAGACGAGAATGTCTCTCTCTAGATACTTTCCTTTGGCAACACCTGTCTGTAGTCGACGTAGAAGTCTCTAAACCCAGGTCTCAAGTTGGTCGACGTAAGGATAACGTGTGTCGTTGGGGTATGGTGTCTCTCCTCAAACCATGTCCCACTTAATGAGCTACCCAGCCTGACCTACCACCTACACACGCAAGAACCTGTACAACGCCAACCACTATTGCTGCCTGGCTGAGTGTTTAACCAATAAAATATAATTGTCATTAAATGACACGCGAAGAAGAAAACTGTCAAGTGAGGTCACGTAGAGCCGTGGGAGTCCGACATATCCCCACGCCGTGCCCTCGGCGTGGGTTGATATCATTAGCGTTTCACCACGGAAAACAAAAAAATAGTCACGTAAAACCTTCAAGTCAAATAGCAAAGTATATAAACAAGGCGTAGCTAGCATTACTACTTTGTTTCCATCTCTTGTTTTATATACACTTCTAAATATGTCTCACATTTGTATCTCTTTTATTTCACGGGCTGACTTCAAGGGAAGAAATCCGGTTCTTTTTAAAGGTTTACACGGGGACACAGGTCCAACATGCGTAGGTCTTATTGAGAACTTTAATCTAAAATGTAATGGGGCCCATCTATCAAGGTGTGTCTTATATTATTATAACCTAAATTATGTTTTTTAAGCGCGGTTATGATTTTATTTTGTTCTATTGCTGGTACAAGAATATTCCTTGCATGAACCACTTTCGCTTGAAGCTGCAAATTCTGAAAGCATTTTGTTGTAAAAGGTCTTAAGAACGAAGTAACGTTTATTATGCTGGTGGTTTTTGCATCTAAAGTCCTAGAAAACATATGAGAATAACTATCACCATCATGTAAAAAGCTTTTAAAATATACAATTACAAACTAAAAATACTCGTTTTTATTACATCATAAAATTCACACTAACATCCATTAGTAATTTTCAATTAAAATTATATGTATACGGTTTTCGAATGGTATTTTTTACACTGTAATGTACTCAAACGTTTTTTATACACACCATGTTTATGATACAATTTGCATAAAATGTAGAGTTTGTTTCGTGTAAATTATAAATAAAATGTCAAGCATTAAATTCATGAGTTTAAAAGGTTTTTTTTCAAGTACAAATCAAAAAGAAAATTGAATCACCCTGTATCTTACGTATGCAATTTGTTTAAAATCACATTTCTCCTTATTACAGACTTGTAACGAGACTGGCTTTTCAAAAGGTTGAAATTTGACGCTTTTCCGCTTATTTCAACGTAGATAAACATTGATAATTCAAACGTAATCTTGTCTCAATGCTATGGAGATGTTGAAGAATCATTTGGATTGATATTTAAGATGCTAATAATACTCATTCGGAATAAGTAGAGATAGCAACAAGTTGATGAAAACCACTTCATCTGTAAAACACCTTACAACAATATTATTCTACTTAATGTCTACTTTTAGATATAGAGTACTAACTACTTATGATAAAAATAGTTTCGGTTACGATTAGAATAATCACCTATGTAGTTTTATTTAATTGGGGAGTTTTGTATGACTGATATTCTTTTAGATTTATCAGCATTAACTACTTAATATGATAAATGTATTTCGGTTATTATTAGAATAATCACCTACGTTGTTTAGATTTAATTAGAGAGTTTTGTATGACTGATTGAGTTTACACGCTTTTGATGCTGATGATATTTTTTTAAGAACCTAATAAAATATTTCTATACTAAATTTATTATTTATAAAATATGTAGTATTATAATTTATTTTACACAAATCAGAATAATGAAAAAATATTATTAGTTCTTTAAATTACACCTCTTTGTAGTATCAAATAAGTCTAACATTTATTCATTTGTAAATATTCGAACAGTTCAAAGAGGCTTAATTTTTGACTCTTAAAATGTTAACTACATATCAAGCGCAAAGGTGTTTCGGTTATTAATAACACCAGACCGTTGTATTAGGAGGTAATCAGTCACTGCCGGCTTAAAGGCTCCTAAACTCCAGTACCGTGTATTTCAAGCGATTAATTATTTTAATTTGCTAATGAGAGCCCATTTAAAACAAGGTTAACATTTTCTGAAGAACCGATAATTTATTATGAAAACGATTCCTTTATAAAAGAATTTTGAAGAACTAAGTTGTTACTGCAAAAGTCCGTAGAAGCTACAAGTTTAATAAGAAACTTTATAAGGGAAATGTACAATTTTATTTAATTTTTTCCTCAATTTTCTAAAAAGTAGGTAACGTTAAATTAGGACGGATTATTTGATTACCAAAACTTTTTGTGGCTCAAGGAAGAAATCGTGACAAGTATCAAGAATTAAATTTATACTTTGTGGTCCATCGCTTACTAAGGAGATCTTATTTACATTTAATGACCGCATTTTCTTGGAATTTAAAGTCTCTACCAGAAAATTACCAACAAATCATAATAATATGCTTTAATCATGAGTCTGGTAAAGTAGTCAAAGCCAGAACTTAGGATTAGCACATACATCTGTAAAAAAATGCACCAAACTGAAACAACTACCTTCTGCCATAATAATATATCATAATGTCCATTTTACTATAACTGTAATTGATCACACATAATTGAAAAAAATAGGCCATTATTGTTAAAAAGTTTCAAATAAATAATCATTAGAAAAGAGGCCGTTTACGCTCTGTACGTAAAGGTCATGATAGAAAATACTCGAATAAAACAGCAATTACTATCAGTTAGGTTTGACCTTTTACTAAACTGTCTATTATTAAATTATTGATGTACTAAACTTTACTATAGCAATAAATTTAGGTAATACATTTGCTGTTACTTAAAGTCTTAGTAAAAAGCAGTACTTTCAGTATTATTGTAAATAACAGTTAAGTATTGACGTTGACGAATGTTGCCTTTACGAAAAGATACTCCGTATTTTCTGCCTAGTCTTTTCATATATTGGAATCAGATACCTGAATACCAGGATCTAGCTTAACATAGCGCTCGTACTTTGAGCTCAACACCTCTTTTAATTGACTCATACACAATACCTTGGTAGTTAGTAGTTGCCATTAATTTAATGTATGTAAGGTCAACCAAATCGAATTCATAGCTTTACTTACCTTCCGAGTCAGGGAGGTGTAAACCGCGACACTATCTGGATTTGACCACTACTAATAATTCGATACCTGAAAAATGTTTTAACAATTTTTACCTTGACTGAAGATTTGAACCCGAAACCTCGAGATTATTAGTATCACTTTCAACCACATGACCAATGACGCATTCAATATCTATCATGCAATATGTCAACGTGTGAATAGTAAAACCACCCTTCGAAGAAAAATTGATGCTCAATAGAAAAGTTCTATCCATTGATGCGGGTCTGTCGAAGTATCTACCTAACTAACTCAATCAGAATAAAATTGAACTGGAACTTTCATACAAAAGAGTTATTCATTCCTTTGTAAGTATCTCTTTACCTATATGTTTGTACCTAGAAAAGATTGCCGTCATACAATGGGCAAAGTGAATGTGAGTTTGGAAGATGGGTAAGCAGAATTTTTGTATTCTGATCATACGTCTTCAGGAGTATCTAAACCTTTCTGTTCGACAATATATTAATAATTAAGTGGGTAGATTTGTGGCTTGTAGTAATTTGTTGTAGGCTGTTTGACACATTCGTCTAATTCATTCATTTACAGGCATAGCTATCTTTTAAGGTCAGAAACAAATTTAATGATCTCTTTACACAATACAATTTACGATTAGTGGTTACTGTAATTTATAAGTGGTAAATAATGCAAAATTAATTTTCTCTACATTTGTATGCTCTACCTTCAGTAAAAAGTATCAATTTTCACGTTCTAGCTCCTGTTAAGTCCTCGTTATATTCTTAGTTGCATAGTCATCGCTCTTAATGAACAACTGGATCAATTTCGAAGGACGTTTAAATTAAACCAAATTACAGGAAAGTTACTTCCGTTCAAACCCTGATTGTTAACTTGGAGTAGCTTTAAAAAGTTTTCTTTGAGACATTTATAAAGTAACCCCAATTCGGGTTCGAATTTTCCATATTTAAATTGATTTATCACTGCAAGTACGAATATTGAATTATTCTAAAAGATTATTCAATTAGATAAGTTGTGGTTGTTGCTAGAAACCACTTTAACACTTAACGTGCTTTAACTACAAATCATTCAAGTGTGAAACTTTAGTTGGGACTATTAGCGAGGTCAGAAAAAAGTGACCTTAACCAAAACTTCTTGCTTCCAACTAAATTTGAGTAATTGTATCCAGATATTATTATTTGGCAACAAAATTTAACATACAGGGCCAAAACGTTTACTTTACAATAATAAATAAAAGAGCTTTTAATTTTAATGGCCTTGATGTAGGTAGAGTCTCTTTCCGTGATTCATCCCAGTATATTTTTATTAAAAAATATGCAATTTTGTAGATAATATTGATCCGGATTCCTATACATACACACTAGTTGTGAACAGTCAAAGAATTTAGAAGCTCCAAAAATGTTTTATATATTCCGTTGTGGTTACTAAGGGTAATATCATAGTCCCAGTAAATCATTATTTCAGCAAGATACTACTTATGCCGAACACGATTTCCAATAATCCTGTTTTTATGAGTCCCGCTGAATATACTCTGACCAAAGCCTTCCGGATTACTCCTTGTTTTTATTACTCATCCGAGATCCAGAATGAATTAGTACCGCAGAAATTAATGAATAAGTAATTATTATTTTGTTTTTAGACTTAGAAAAAAGTGCCCGATAAGCTTTTGAAATCTATCTGTCAGACTAATTAGTTCTTTAAATACTCAAGTCACTTAAGTAACCAATTATAACCAAGCATACACACATCTGCACCTACCCTTTCAACTGGTGGGAAATAAAACGAGTCAACAAAAGCTTCATAGTAAACTTTAATAATTCTACTAATCTCAGATCACAACATCAAACGACATTACGTATTAAATACTACCTTAAACTAGAATACAAAAAAATATTTACAAAATTTACACTTTACTTATATTTACGTCACTTATTTACATGTCATTTATTTACACTTCACTTACAAAATTTACGTCGTAACGTACGTATTTACTTCACTATGCATTTCACGTTTACAATTTTACGTCTTTTAAAAGTCGGTATAGTTAAAACGATTTCTCATTCTTTGTCTTTCGATACACACTACACATGTGATTTGTCTGCTCGAGTCTATATGCACTGTCTCTTCGGGTATCGTTAACGCCCGATTGTTTATAGTTTTACGCAATGGTTATAATAAACTGACGTTATGTCCGTTTGAGTATTTGGTGGAGGATCGGATGGACCGATTGTTCATCGTCAGTCGGATTGAGGAGGTGTTGTTATCCCCACGGCGGAGTAGCGATGCGTGGTGCCCACCGGACTCCCTGTAAAAATGAAACAATGTAAATTTTAAAATGAAAATGGATGGACTAAAAAATAATTGGAATAAACATCACTGAACTGAATTGGGACCGAATTGTATAAAATCACAGCTCTGTCTGACAAAAACAGAAAAATATATTGTGGCGGTGATCAATAACTTATTTTATCAAATGTGACAAACACATTTATTGATATAGCTTAAACTGACATTAGAAATGGGTAGGAATATGTATTTGGTTACTAATAATGTAAGCTACCAATTGATTGTGACAGCGGTTTGGCTTCTATGTGCCAAATTTTGTGGACAGCGAGATCTTGTACTATACCTATACTTAAACCTAATATCTATATGGGCCGCACCTACGTCACAAAGCGATAAGACAACCTTATTTGAAAATCAATCGAATCTGTTTCACAATAAGATTATTTACATAAGCCTCTTAATGTAAAAACTTGGCACTTTCAGAACGTGGGAATGCCAAGAAAGATTGCCAATAAACACAGAACAAGATTTTTCCGATAATATTTATCCTGGAACCTATCGTACATATTATTATTCAAGTACATTTTATTCAGTATTGAAGTATGAATGAACGTATTAATATTTATTTTCTAATCAATTGATTCTTTTGTAGAAAACATTCTGATTTACACAGATGGCTAAACTGTGTGATACATTTACGAGCGTGGTTTTGTGGATTTTTATGTGTGGATATGTATGCACGTGGTGTAGGTTTGATCCTAACCCAGGCAAGTAATATTGTGACTTAGAAGACGTAATCTTGCAAGTTGTGTGTAGTTTTATAATTATTGACAAAATCATCGAGAGGAAATCTGAATTCCATGTTACTATATTGGTACCTAAAACCGCCAATCTGCAGTAAGCTAGCGTCATGATTACTGTTCAAACCGTCCTTATATTATTATGGGAAGGGGTTTGTGCTTAGCTGTGAAGCATATTTGTGTGTGGGCTGTTAAATTTATTATTTTAACAATAATGTGTTTTCCAAATGATAAAAATAATATACCTATTCTTACGCATAATGTTTCCTGTTCAATAATTAACAAAGCTTAAAATTAAACCTCCGGTAAATACCCCACAGCTTTTGTTTAGAAAAGTAAAATAAACATTTGTTATCCACAACAAAACATTTAATAAACAGTACAGGAAAGGGCTAACGTGCGTGCCTTTTTGTTAATGTACCGCAAAAATTGCAGGTTGGGAAAACACAACACATATTTAGTTTAAATTAGAGTTTTAACCTTTTAAAGTTTGCTGTAGTGAAATATTCTATTATTTTACTATTACATATAATCTATTATTTTACTACAGCAAACTTTAAAAGGTCAAAAAAAAATATTTTGTTTTTTGTTAATTTAAGACATAAAGGAAGAATAAAGATGGATTTCAAAATACATATCTTACTTAATATTACGCAAATGTTTCTAATCATGGATGGATAGATGATTGTTTGTAAAACTCCAGCTCCTAACATTTAAATCATACATAGCCAACTAGTAAATGAGCAAGATCTCTGATCAGTATTCGTCCCATCTCTATATGGAAAGAGCCTTTGCGTAGAAATAGACTACAAACAAGCCGGTATTATAATATTCTTAAATGTAACGTAATAAGGAATTTACTCAATCAGGTGTTAATAACTAAAATCTTGTACAAAAAGTAATCTTTTATAGGATAAGGCTTTAAATCTTCTTACGTCATTAAATGGTTTTCGCTTTATATAACAAAACGCCCGAGTATTATAATAACTTTTTTAATATTTACGCTCTACTTACAACGACATTTTAAGAATGGATTATTCCCTTAGTACAGATTACGGTAAGAATAAAATTTGCAAAACATTTTCATTTTTACAGTACCTACTAGAGATAAATTGTTTTCAATATTGAAAATTAAATTTTCTTGAGGCACTATGAAAGTGTGAGTTGAGGTACATTTCTATGTATAGACTGGCCGCAGTTGTGTGCTATTTGTTGCGTGCGATTTAGTTTATGAAACCAAGACAAGTAGGGTAACTGCCACAAAACTATCTACTTTTACATATTCCATTGCCTGATACAATATTAACAAAGTATGAAAATGTATAGCACCTAAGTCTTAAGTCGACTACGCCCATCTGTCACAGGTCTCGGAAACAATACCATATCACATTCTCAAACTACCGTCGCGGTCGTGACGATGAGGCTTGAAATATTACGATATTTCATACATAACGTGACCAGACCCTGACTTCCTTATCATTCCATTCATCATCCATCAATCATTTCCAAAGTATTTGGATATGCCTACTTTTCAACAAAAAAAAAATTTCGCAAAAAAAACTCAAAACAGTCTTATACAATCGAATTGAGAAACCTTCTCCTTTTTGAAGTTGGTTAAAAAGACTTGATTTTTTTGACTGTTTATTATTTGACCCAATAATCCAATGTCCCGTTTTGAGTCAAAATTTAATAATGGTCACGTTAGTCATACACGAAGAAATTTAATAATTAATAATTTATTTTATCATTGTATAAAACTATACAAATCAAAACTTAAAGTATATTCTCATTACGTGTCATTAGTGGACACCTATATCGACGGGTCCTACGTATACTGGTGTAACCCGCAAAACACCAAAATACGTTTTTTTGCACCAAAAGCCTTAAAATTACCTTAACTTTATACCCTGTAAAATTTATATTATTTTATTCAGTAATTTCAGAGATACAAACTTGTAAACTAATATAAGTGACATGATTTTCGGCCACACGACCATCTACACTGATGTAAGTCACTTGCACCAGTGTAGGTAGTCGCGTGCGCCGCGTCACGTACGCGCAAGTGCCATTTACTCCAGTATGCGCGCTGCGACGGAGTCGGGAGCACGTTAACACTGGTATAACTGCGTTAACTGCTAACGTATTCTTCTGTATCAAAACTATTTCGTGGCCTGTTTTTAGCGGTTGTGTTACTTTTTTACATATTTAACAGGTTTTGTTTGCTTTGAGTAAGTAGTGGTGAGAATTCACAACAATTAAGGGCTCACGAGGTCAATTATTAATAAATTTATGCGTTAAAAATTGACAAACAAATTACTAAGTTGACAGTACTAATATTTCTACAAAAGGGTTTAATTAATGTTCACCTAATGCAAGATACAGATTGTACTGCTTGTATATTTGTTTGTGCCACCTGCATTATTTTTTTACGTATAAATTATATAATGTAGACGCACGGTGTACTGCATACTCTTCACACTAAATTATAGAGTTTGTTTTTCCCTTTTTAGTTAGTGGTTGTTTTTTTACAGTCGGGTTTTTTGTTTTTTTTTTTATTATTATTTTATTCTTTCAATAAATTTTACACTTATATCAGTAGGAATACAAAATAGTAGTATACAAAGTCACATGTGACTTTGTTTTATTTTCTTGATATTGTTATCTGACGTCACCTACATTATTTTAATAATAATATTTATTTACTAATAAAATAAATAGCGATACTACTTTTAATACATTTTTTGCAGCAATTAACGTAAGAAGTTACCAAATTTTGCTACTTGGGAACTGATGAGACAATTTTTTTTTATGTACCCAAGTACATCATTTTTAAAGGTGTAGAAATATTCCAGAGGTAAACAATATAACAATATTCGCAACCTCAGTTTATTTTGGTAAAGTTGTAGTATTAAAAAAATAATTAAGTTCAATCAAAATTTAAGTATAAAGGACTTAGTGGTCGCCCGCAACTTCGACCGCACGAGTGTCAGTTATAACTGGAAAACATTGCCCTCCTCTGACGCAGTCGGTTAAAAAGTCTATGTTTTAATCCAGGTTGTCAGCTAACTCCATACGAAATTTCTTCAAAATTGGTTAAGTCGTTTGAGCGTCAAAGAGTAACAAACATCCAATCCATACTTATGCAACTTTCGCGTTAACTATATTAGTAGGATATTTTCAAATGTATAAAATGCATATTTAAACAAATATGACGAGTGTAGTGATGTGATGAGGCATTCGTATGAAGGGTGACACAAATCACCATTTAATACAAGTTGTAAAAATGTAATGAATTTTCCATCGTCTGATTTAGACTCTAAGGTCTCATTGCCCCGTTTTTAGGGGTTGTGTTACTTTTTTATACATTTAACAAGTTATGTACACAACTATACACTTAATAGAAGCACATAGTTCGAAAAGAGTTGCACAAAGGTTATACTAATTTCTTTAAAATACCTTTTCTAGCGGATCTGCAAAGGGAGAAATAAATTAGAAACATCAATTACGTACAAAAACTAGTGGACGTAACTGAACAGACGTAACGTACGTAACTGACGTAACGTTACTGAAAAGAAATAGTGGAAATGCTATTTATAAGAAAAATTACATGAAATTCAAGACAAGCTAGTCTTAAAAATAAAAAAAAATTAGGTATTATCGTAAGAAAACCTCTTTAAAAATCAAACCTTTTTTTTACTTAAAATAAGAAGATTACATTTTTTTGTTTTATTATTTTTAAGATTGCAAGGCCAATGATTTTATTTTTCATTATTAAGAATGCTACTATCTAATAATAAAGTGTTATTTTGTATTTTAAATGTTTTTATTTAACTTCTTGCCACACTAATTTAAATATTCACAGTTAATAATAATACAGCAAACTGTTGCAAGTAGCTTTCCAGTACTGAGTAAACTGTTGTAAGTGTTAAAAAGTCGATAAAAGTAGATAAAAGTAGGTATTATTTTTAATATTGTGACCTCATATTGGTCAATAACACGGAAATACTGTGTTTAAAAAGTAAAATTCTTCAGATTTGCTTTATTATAAGTATAAGCAAGTACACTATATACTGGTATAAATGGCCACTTGTATCAGTTTACAGGTTCTACTGTAGTAAAAAAAACAAGCTACATCAATGCAAGTCAACCTATTTTCCAAAGTATAAAAAAAGAAAAAAAAAAACAATAATGCAGTCTTATTTCTTAAATATCAAAATATAACATACTAAAATTTCAAGTGTTTTTATTGATTTACGACAAAGTTACAAGCTTTTGAACCTTTAAACCGCTCTCTTGAAAAGTTGCATTTTTGCACTTGTACTAGTCTACGTAGGACCCGTCGATATTAAAATCTACACAAGATCGTACTTCATTCAAGTCAGAACGTTACTTAACATCAAAGATTCAAATTTGCACATCACGTCTTTGATCAATTACTCATACCGTACGTATTTCAACTAACAACATGATTTTAGGAAACTTGTGTGATAAATTGAATACTATGTAGCCGAATTAATTCTGTAAATAATAATAAAATCTGTCTTTGTCACTACTAACTAGAAAAGTAATTCAAAATTAAATACAAATCAAAATAAGTGAAAAGCGATTTTTCAAAAGTTTACTGCTTCTTTCAAAATATTTTTTATTGCCTGGCACAGAAGCGATTCTTTAAATTTGTCTTGGTTCATTTAGACTTGTATACCAGGTAGATATCTACATGTAGCGCGTCTAGAGCATGGTGCGTAGTTGAAGAACAAAATCAATTTCGAAAAAACCCTCCAAAACTCGTCAAAATCTCTAGATCGCGTCAGATTTTTTTTACATTCTGTGCTAGATACTCTCTTTACTCTTATGGTAAAACTAAAAGTAAAGAAATGAATCTTTTTTGACTCGGGGAAATTCTTTCTCCACCATGAACACATACTTGTTAAAAATATAAGTTAATATTTTTGTTATTTACCTACCTATATTACCAGGATTCATAAGGGATTCTAGATCTACTCCCTTTATTATAGAGTAAACTAAAACGCATTATCAACTCCGTATCGCGGTGATAATTTACAGGCACCCACTAAAACTGTCATGACTTACAGCTCCTAACTAATCTTACATGAATACAATTTAATCAGTTAGTTTAACTAAAAGCCAAAATTTCCAAGCCAGGGATCAAGTTCAAATGAATAGTCTGCCTTAAACAGCTTTAAAAATGTCGGTAATAAAATGTTTCACTTGAATAAAAGGCACTCGTCGCCGTCAAGTCCGCACTTACTTCCAAGAAATAAAATTAAGATTACTGAATTAAGTGTCGTACCTAAAAAGACTTTCCATGAAAAAGTGTGACGTCATAAGAGGTATGAAACCTCATTTTAAATATCCTCCTTTAACTATTCCGCTATTGTATGTGTTGACGTTATTACCTGTCACTTTTATAACAGCAAGTCATCAAATTGGCTTTGAAGGCTTTTAACCGTAGGTATATTACGGTGCCATTTTATCAAATAATAAATTAGTATTCACTAGTAAATATTAGTTCCTTTTGTAAAAATGATTGACAGAAGTAGGACAAAAAATTAAAGAGTAAAGTAATTTGTTTTGTTCAAGTTATTTACTTAAACTCTACTTAACTTGTATTGATGTTAGTTTCCCTACTTATTTTCCTTAAAAAAACAATTTCCTAAGCAAGTAACAGAAAGATAACAAAAAGCAAATCTTTTCGAAAATGATTTCGGAATGTCGGTACGTGATTTGAATTTCCTTATTTTCCCATGACTACGAAATCAAAGGCAGGCAGATATAATCTAATTTTCTTCACCCGTGTGAAGGTAAAACATAATGGCAGGGAAGCACCCCTTGAATCAATGTTGAACCATAGGCTTATGCCAGATTTAGTAGAACAAAGAAAATGCATTATAGATTTTTTTACAATAATTTTCGTGAGGATGATTCATACTTAAAAGGTAGAATAAAGCGAGTAGTTTCGGACCAACCAGAGTCCTTAATCATGAGCTGACGCGGAGGCGGGGTCGCGAGTCGAACTGTCTGATCTAGTCGGGCTACCCCGATAAATACGCGTGAGTAAACCTAGTACCTATTATGTATAATATTTTTTTTTATGCTTAGACAATGTATGATATTATAATATACGCAAAATGTGCATAAAATAATTTATTATTAACAATAAAATTCAATGGTTGGTAAGAGAATTTAAAGAACAGACCCACAAAAGTTCTCCTAATCAAGAATAGGACCACGTACCCATGTACTGGAGAACTATTTCGTTCCACGAGAGTTTTACTTTTACAAGTTCTATACGATTCACTGATTCTTTTAGCTAGTCAGAGAGACATACAAATGGTAAAACGTGAGACCTTATTTCTTAAAAAAGACAGAAATAAACAGAATATTCTATAAGAAACTGTTATATACTACGTCCCATCTGTAAATTTATATCACGTACTAGTATAAAAGTGTGACGAATACTCAGAACTCAGAAGTCCAAAAACAAGTAACGACCACACAAATATTGATTCAACGCGAATAAAAAAAAATCCTTTCGCATATCATTTGGAAAATTCAAAGCAATATGTTTTCTTATTAACCTGGAAATTCTTGTTCTATTAAAATGTTAATTAATGTGGCACTTTATCGCCTCAACAGAAGTGATTAATCATCAAGTAATTAAACAAAGTGCCACGGTATTTGCTTACGAAATATTTATTACGGACGTGTTGTAATAAATTCTAAAATTTCAGCCACTGAAATGTAAACTGATGTAGAACCTTTTACACTGGATTAAAAGTGAGAGTATTAAGATTTAATAATTTAAGTGAAAAAACTTTATTTAATGGGATGCTTTTAAAAAGAAACTTCTTTAAATAATCAAAGCAATTATACAATGCGTTCGTATTGTATTCAACTGATTTTGCAAAAAAACTAACAATCTAATACCGACTTATTTAAAAATAAGAAGAAAAAGTTTCACTAAGAATGAGCGAGGGCACATTTTACAGAGCCAGAGTAGTTGCTTCATTAATATATAGCTGTAAAAAACTAGGCAATGTATTATTATTGATTCAATTGGTACCTACATAAAAAAACAACTTTCACTACACATTAATAGTAAAAATACTCTTAAATTAAATGAGGTTCTATCATCAATTACTTTCTGCTGTTACAACTAGCAGCAGCCATTTTAATACGCAGATTTTCAGAGAAACAAAAAAAACGTCTTTTACATTCCTTTTTGTGGGAAATTTTCTTAGTAAGTATCAATTTTTCGGTACAATAAACAAATTACGAACAAGTCAGATCTGTCAGAACTAGGGTAGGAGTACCATATTTTAGACCTAAAGTGTGTTTTGCTGACATGACGTGAACATTGACAAATCGGCGCCGAAAATGCGTTGTTTGTCATTTTTAGTTTGTAAAGTATTACCTAGAAAGAAAAAAGGACCGTACTTTGAAAGAACAATATTTCAGAATTTTCAAGTAAAAGTTTACATTTAGGTAAATACAGTGCGTAGAGTGCGCGATGAATTCTCGCAAAAGAATTTGATATTTTTTTCTGTGACCCACAAATGCTTTGTTTAAGTCTGGGAATATTTGGGTAAGCGAAGAAAAGATGTAGCTAGTTCGATTCTTTCAAGTGTAATTTGCGTTTTAGAAATAAATATCACACCTTACGTGTTTTGGAAGACACGTGAAAATGTGGGTCTTGCGCCTGATCGCTCTCCGGTCGTGTCGGATTACCGTCCCATCGCGTTATGAGAGTAAGGGATTAGAGTGCACCTGTGTTTGCGCACACGCTTGTGCACTTTAATATGTTCCGCGTTGCTGGCTGGTGTCATAGTAACACTGCCCGCCGTAGCCAAAATTGGTCTGGCCATTATTATATTTGCGTGAATGAATTGAGATGCTTGTGAGACACATTAAGCGAAAAGTGAATTGAAGTGTTTTTAAAACCCTTGCGACACGAGCATTCAATTTTTTACTGCAGGCCACTTTTATGTGTGACTTTAAAAATCGTTTAGACATACATTGGTAGTTAAAAATCTCACGAACATTTACAGTTTTTTCTGTATGTTCCTACAGCTTTCCTACAGCTGATGGGGACATTATAGGACCATTGTCACAGAGAAATAATTGTTTGCTATCACACAAAAGATTTGTGAGCAACCTTGCATTAATCATCTTAAATAAATCGTTATTCATCTTGACAACTACATTATTCTAACAAAGAATGAACTATACTATCAGATGTGGGAAGTGAAGTTGATGGGTAACCTGCAGTTTAGATTATTTAATTTTCTTTCATTTATACGCGAACAACCATTAAAAAAAAACATAAATACTTAGAATTTGGAAACCATGTAGACCTGCTAACTACCTCTTAACTCGTAATATTATTGCAGTTGTGAAAGAGGGACGCCATATAATGTACTGTCAGGCTAATGCATTAAAAAATATGTAAAAAACTTATTAAGTTCAGCTAGTTATATGTAGGTATTTTATATTGTTTCGCCTAATTGCAGTTCAAGTACCACTTAGACATTAGTACGAACATTGCCAAAAAGGTTTATTTTTGGATATATTGTAAGTATACAATTTGCTAGCCTCATGAGGCATTCAGGTCCTGGTAGGTATTCGAAATAAGTAGGAACATTCCCTATGGGCCACATGTAGATACTATTTATTCCGCCTAGATCTGTTACTCAATTCTTAGGTTTATCAAATTTCCTTTTTTGTATTGTTGCCAGTTCCAAATAAAAAACACCTCAGCCAATTTAGCCTTCAAATGGAAATTCACATTCAAATAGCTTTATTTTGTTCGGAAGCAATAATTTACTTACTTAGCATACCTAGACTGAAACTTTTTGTAAGAAGTTTTTATTAACTAAGATGAGGTATTTCTGCTTTTCTTTACGATGAATATATTTTTTTGTATGTAACATGTTTGCCTTTACTACTTTTTTTCTACAAACTGATTTATTTTCTGCCTAGAATGTTCAATAAGTCATACTTCACTGTAATAAATAAGCAATTCATATAATTTGATTTATAAAAATGAATTACTGAAAAGGAGAAGGCTCTCAATTTGAATATTTATTTATTATATATTTTAATAAATGTCGTTTCAGTATCCGGTTATAGTACGTGTTCATTCTGTATAACCTTTAACCCAAAAACACATTGATATAACATAATTGGTGTTATAAAGATTGCTAAAAAAATATAAACGTTGACTAAAATATCGCACTGAAGGTTTCATATTCTCCTCATTTACTCTTTATGAGACACAATAAACGTTATATTAGAGAATACTTCGTCCTTCCTTATTACCAATAACTTTTTATTGAAATGAAAACTATGTCCGAAATGTGGTCTTCTAATTCCATAATCCATTACATAATAATCGAAAAACGGGTTCAATTCTGTTTTTGCAATTGCAATTGACAGAGATTCTACCACTACGTGTCAAAGTAGTTTTATTATTAGTGTGGAAGCGTGACAGCGCGCTACACGGTGTAATGCGGCGTCTCTCTTCCACACCTGCAATGAGGGATAACCCTGAGAGTAATTCCGTGTTAGAGCCCTATGGTAAAACCATAATATAAAAATGTAAGAACGAGGTTCAGGCTCGATCCCTATCGAAATCACTGTAACTATTACAAAGTTACAATTATGTACTTTTTAATTATTCTAAAACAGTGACGGAAAGAAAACGTCATGTTAAAAAATCACCAATCCGTAGTGAATTAGCGTTATGATCAATGCTTAAACCTTCTCTATAGAGGAAGAGGCTTCTGGTCAGCAGTGGGACGTATATGGAATGGTGTTATTGAAAGGTGGTAGTAGGCCTTTTAAAACTTTAAAATTGAGATACATATAAGAGAATGATATCAGCAAGTGAAGCTTGAAGCCTATGCTCAATAGTGGGTTATTCAAGAATCATGTTGATAACTACAGGTAAAACATAAGATCAGAGGTTGCGAAGATGTTTCATAATAGTAACTTTTTAATAAGAATATCATACCTGTCACTATGTCTATGAGATCGGTTCTTCTTCGGCCACAAGTGGAACGCTCCGTAAATAACAGGGTTGACTAGACTGTTCGACATTCCAAAAAAGAATATCCCATTTAGCAGCTCATCACTTTGCTGAAACAGAAATTAATTTGTTAGTGGTATTAATAGTGATAGAAATAATGGCGAATGAAATATTTTGGAATGATTTTAATATTATAATTATAGAACATTGGAGTTGGGAACAATTTATTATTCTACCAAAACTTTAGTTTGTCTGTTTCGCTGTAGGACGAATGCCTCATTTTATTTTTCTTCTGAGATTAGCCATTATTACAGTAGTTGAGGTTTACCTCTAATTCATGAAATTAAAAGTGATTGGAAAATTGTAATAAGACATATTTTTAAACTACTCCTCACATTAAGTAGTTCAATACTTTTGTTGTGAGTGGTTTTAGGCAAAATAGGACGTCCAAAGACTTTATATTAAAACATTGAGCATCTTGATCGTTGCTCAATTTACTATTAAACGGTACTACTAAAGGTATTCCTATTTACTTAGGACTTATATCGTCGGCATATAATAAATTGGACGTCTGAACTTCAATATTCCTTTATTAAAACCTTTTTTCCTTTCCCAATAATCCAAGGACAATAAATAGATTCTTACTTCATTTTCATTTAATTTCGGGATTGTAATTTGATTATTTTTCGGATTGAAAAAATACATTATCTTGAATTTCATGGTTATTTCACTGATTAGTACCGTTTATTAGCAATAAACCAAATCTAACTTGGTCTGTCCTTAGCATGTTAAGTTTTTACTGCGTCGTCGTAAAATAAAAGAAAAGAATTTCGCCGTATAAACGCGAGTATTACACATCAGTGGTGATACTTTGGCAACTATACGTGTTTTATTTCAACGGAATAAGACTTATTTTTGTTTGTACGTGATCCCATAAGGTCCAATATATGTTACAGGAAAAAAATAAATTGTTTGAAAATCACTTGGTAAGCAAGAATAATAATAGAAACAAGTGATACTGGTAGGTTATAATTTTTTTTTTTTTTCGATTTTAATACCTTATGAACAAATATAATATTTTTTACATATTATTAATGTATATCTCAAAAATTTTGAGTCCAGTAAATAAAAATAAAACCTGAATCAAAGTCAGATCTCATAAAGTCTTTCAGGGTTAACGCAGATAAATAGGTGTGAATATAATTATAAAGCATTGTTTTAGGACAAAAGTTAAACGCCATAAATCGAACGACTTTACTTAGCAGAGTGTTATTGAAGAATGAAGATTTTTACGACCCGACCGAACGCTTTATTGAAAATCGAGGTTGATCAACTAAAATCTCTTATATGAATTAATATAACTACGTACGCTCGTAAAGAACTGTACTTAGATTTGTTTGACTAAAAGTTTTTAGTAGCTAAAAATAAAGGATATTAAATAAACTTAGTACTAACATACTTCGTCACAAACATTAGTTTGAATTAAAAATGTAGGGAGAGTTCTTATAAAGACATCCGACAGGTTCATTTATTAGCTAAGTTTGGATAAAAGTCATTGACAAAAAAGAGATTTATGTTCGCAGATTTATAAGGCTTTCCGTAAAGAGGGATAACGGCGACTTAGTTCCGTCTTTTTAATTAAAGACTGTTAAGTCCTTGTTAAGAATGATTCATTAAGTCTATAATTAGTAATAATTTATAGCAATCAAATTAAATTCGTAATTATCTTCCTTACCATAGGAACTCATACTTATGATTAGTGTACGATACACTACATTAAAATTTGGTCTAAACCTAAGCAGGCTAACCACATACGAAAGAGACTGATTTGGGAAAAGTACCTGGATCTGATGATGAAAAGACCTTTCTCGAAGTTACTATGTTCAAAGTTCTCGTTGTACAGCTAAATCTGTTTTGCTTAATAACAATGTATTGGAGCTCCTGATAGTGATAGCGAAAACATAGCTGAATGTAAAAAAAAAACTTAGAGGCATGTCAGAATTTACAAAAGCTAGGGACAAAGTTTTTCCTTTGGATATTTGGCTATTTTGTCAAAAAAGCTCTACTGGTCAGTTCACAACAATTAGTTGTACAGACTGAAAACAAAGAGCATGATTCAACTCTTTTCTATGAATAGAAGTTGTGATAGTTTAGTGAAAGGCACGTAAAAACGTGGGTCCTGCACTTGATCTCCCTCCAGTCGTGACGGATTGCCGTCCCAATGGGCTATAAGTATGGACATATGCCACCGGCCGGCCGTGTGGTTGTCGGCAGAGTAGAATAACACCACCCCATATCTTCCCGTGGGTATCGTAAAAGGCGATTAAAGGAGTGTGTGAAAAAAGTGTTGACCCCCTGTACCTTTTCTTGCACCGAAATACTATTTCATCTGTCTTAGTCTTCCTCCGGTCGTAACGGTCTCCGTTCCACTGGACACAGAAAGACAAAGACGAGTAAGTGCACCTGTGTTTTGCGCGTACTCTTGTGCACGTTAATATATCCTGCGCAACTGACCGCTTCCGTATAAGGACTCCGCAATTCAGTTTAGTCCTACGGCGATAGGGGGAGGTAGAGAGGCTTGACGTGATGCTCGTTGAGCTTTGTCTGACTCCTGCACGTAGGCGGCCTTGGGGGTGTAGTATTACATCGTGGTCGCTTCTGCTCTGCATCGGGGTGACAGGGCGGATTCGGCAACACCCGAGGTGACAAAGCAGCCCTATTTAGGGTGGCACTGCTTTCCCCGCTCAGCCGGGGAGGGGGCTAGAAAAGGTGCCCTAAACAAATGCTCATCCCAACCTACAAAGAGGGTAGCAACCGCGGCTGCCTCTGCATCCCAAATTCGCGGTCGACGTTACAAAAATATAAAGAATATAAAATCAACACCAGCATTAATGACCTTTGGCGCGTGGAATGTGCGTACACTTCTAGATCGCGAAGCAAACATTTGTCCGGAACGAAAGACTGCCATCGTAGCAAGAGAACTTCATCGCTATAATATTGATGTGGCTGCGCTCAGCGAAACACATCTCCCCGATGAAGGAGAGCTGACAGAACACGTGGGTGGATACACTTTTTATTGGAAGGGACTTGCTGCCAACGAACCGCGAAGGTCAGGTGTAGCTTTTGCAGTCAAGAATAAGCTTGTCAAACACCTAGAAGAATACCCTGTACACATTTCCGACCGTATTACTACACTACGCCTTCACATGGAACATAACAATTACCTTAATATCATCAGTGTCTATGCCCCAACGCTAGACAAGTCTGATGAGATTAAAGACAAATTTTATGAGGAGCTAACGCAGTGCTTAGATCGTATTCAGACAAGAGAGCAGATCCTACTCTTGGGTGACTTTAATGCTCGGGTGGGTCGGGATTATGAAGCCTGGCCTAAAGTTCTAGGCAGACATGGTCTTGGAAATATGAACAGCAACGGACAGCTGTTGCTTAGTCTCTGCGCACAATTCGATCTTGCGATTACAAACACCATGTTCAGATTACGAGCTAAATATAAGACCACGTGGATGCACCCTAGATCAAAGCACTGGCATCTTATTGACTACGCTATAGTGCGTCAGAAAGATGTGTCACAGGTTCAGGTTACCCGTGCCATGCGCGGCGCTCATTGTTGGACTGATCATCGGCTTCTGGTTCTTAAGATACGTTTTCGACATCAACATCCCCGTAGATCAGACAGACCGAAACAAAAGCATCTGAATCTTGAACGACTTCAAGATAAAGACACGAGAAAGGAATATGCCGAAAACTTGAGTTCTGTTTTGCAGCCTCTTGATCTAGAATCCGGTGAAGTCGGCAAAATGTGGGAGTCCCTTTCTTCTCAAATTCTCGGAACTGCTACATCAACTTTAGGTCCGAGGGTCCGAAAACACGAGGACTGGTTTGATGAAAATAATGGGGTACTAACGGACGCTATTGATAGACACCGTCGACTTTTGAGGCGGCACAGCAGAACACATAGAGGTGAAACTGTTACGGAAGTACGTCATAGTGAAATGGAGCTTCGTAAGCTCACACGAAAGGCGAAAGAGAATTGGTGGTTGGAGAAGGCTCATCACATACAATGGCTTGCTGATACCAACCAGCTAGGCAATTTTTACAATGAGGTAAGAAGCCTGCTTGGTATATCCTCTACAGCAAAAGTCCCACTCAGGCCGACCAATGGCAAAGGGCTTCTTAAAGATAGGAAAGAAATACTCGAGCGATGGGCGGAGCATTTTCAGAAGCTACTTAACGTGGATCATTCTGTCAACATAGACCACGTTCGCTCGCTACCTCAACAGTCTTATGCCTTCGAGCTTGACGAGCCAGTGTCCCTAGAGGAGGTTACTCTGGCCATTAAACAGCAGAAAAATAATCGTGCAGTTGGAGTGGACTCTATACCGGGAGAGTTATTGAAGTACGGTGGGGAGGACCTGCACTTTGCGATTTGGAAACTTTTTGCCGTTATATGGGAACAAGAACAAGTCCCATACACTTTTAAAGTGTCTCTCATTCGGGCTCTATATAAAGGCAAAGGTGATCGAGCCGATTGCGGTTCTTACCGCGGTATTTCCTTACTCTCAGTTCCGGGAAAAGTCTTCGCTAGAGTTCTAATGAATCGACTTAGAAATTTATCGGAAAAGATCCTGCCAGAATCCCAGTTTGGTTTCCGACCCGACCGTGGTACCTGTGAGGCCATTTTCTCATTGCGTCAACTACAAGAAAAAAGCAGAGAACAGGGTCGCAATATGTATCTCTGTTTTGTTGACCTTGAGAAGGCTTTTGATAGTATACCGCGAGAAGCCCTTTGGTTAGTTCTGCAGAAACTAGGATGCACAGAGAAATTTGTTAGACTTTTAAGACTGCTTCATGACGATATGCAGAGCTGTGTCGCTGTAAACGCAGATCAGTCAGAGTTTTTCCCCGTTACCTGTGGGGTAAAACAAGGTTGTGTCCTTGCGCCCACACTGTTCGCGTTATATTTTGCAGTTATGGTTCAGGAAGTTTTACAGACAACTCCTGAAGGAATTCGCATACGTTTCCGTAATGTTGGCAATCTTTTTAACTTAGCCAGGCTCAAGGCTCGTACCAAAGTTTCTTACGCACTGATCACTGAGATTGTCTATGCAGATGATCTGTGTTTTGTAACTGATTCCCCAGAAGGCCTGCAACGACTTATGGCCAATCTACACAAATCCTGTCGAAATTTCGGTCTGAAGATTAATGTCAAAAAGACGGAAGTGATGTCTTTAGATGTCCGTGGTCAAGAGACACTGACCATTAAACTCGGTGAGGACGTACTAAAGCAGGTGAATACATTTCGCTACCTGGGGAGCACTATAACATCAAAGTGCGACCTTGATGCTGAAATCAACAGTCGGATCGGTGCCGCAGCCGCGGTATTCGGCAAACTGGATCGCAAGGTTTTCAGCTCACATGACCTGAAGCTGGCTACTAAAATAGACATATATAGGGCTGTAGTATTGCCGAGCCTGCTGTACTCATCGGAGTCATGGACGGTTTACTGCCGCCATATTCGAGCTCTGGATCGTTTCCATATGAAATGTCTGCGCAAAATATTGAACATCCGTTGGTCTGACCGCATCCGAAATACGGAAGTGTTGCGAAGAGCTAACATTATGGGGATCGAGGCCTACCTCATGCGCAGACAGCTCCGCTGGTGTGGACATCTATCACGAATGGCGAATAAGCGTACAGCAAAGTGCATCTTTTTTTCTGAACTTGAGGAGGGCAAGCGTAAGCATGGCGGGCAACTCCTCAGGTATAAAGATGTGCTGAAGCGCCATATGAAAAAGTGCGATATTGAGCCTTCAGAATGGGAACAAATGGCTATTCGACGACCAGAATGGAGGACGTTGGTAAAGACCAGAGTCAAAGACTTTGAGGACAAACGCTGTTCCGAACTGGATGCTAGACGCGATGAATTAAAAGCACGCCCACCTTGTGCCATACCATACAATTTTTGCAATGGTGTACTGACCTGCCCACATTGTGCGCGAACTTTTAGTAATAAGATTGGCTATGTGAGCCATGCACGAGCACATCAACGACAAATGGAACTGTAAAACGGAGAGTGAAGAGGTCGCCGTGGCCGAAATCGGTCGAGGAACATATATAAGAGTAATAGGAACAGTGTGCACTTGTGTTTGTGCACACGCTTGAGTATTGGAAAATGTTTGGGAAATTAGGTTGTCTAGTGACACTAGCCACCGTGTGCAAAATCCGTCAAGGACTTTATTATACATAAAAGATCAGATAGGTACATAGATCGGTTGTTTGGAACATAATATATCGCTATTAGCGATAAGACCGCCTGTGTAATCTTACTGTATATAATTGTTTTTCACTGCTGCAACTGCGGTGTACTTAGTACGGAGTATTCTACGCTACCACCATTTCTTAAAGTCAGACTATTGCAGACGTAAAACTCTTTTAAAAACAGTAAATCTTACTTTTTGACGTGATGACAGGCCATTAGATGCAAATACATAATAATATTCTACACACATACGTTTTTCAACCAATTACTATTACTAAAGAATTTGTAATTTCACCTTTCATTTCTATAATTGAACCGCAAATGTAACTGATAGTACGCTATTAGCACATACAAAAATGGCCTTTATAAAATAATTTCCTGTTCCAATTATCATTCCAAACAACAATTTTCTTGATTAAACATCCACTACGGGAATTAATTTCCGGCGAATGAGTTGATACGCAGTGCGTTTGTCAAGTAATAGTAAACCAATGTGTAGAAATTCAAACTAGTACAAATTGGATGACTTCTGTATGTGTATGGTGGCTCAAAAGGTTCAATTACTCGAGATTAGTCGAGATACAAAAGTAATACGTTACGAAAGTAATCCGGTTCGTTTTATTCTTTTATATGTTGCGACTCATTGTCTCTGTATCGGAAATTAAACACGAAAATCATTTATAGTTTACCCAATTCTACTATTTCCAAAAAGTCTTGAAAGCAGTTTAATGATTTCACGAAAACGTCTTTAAGTCATGTCTTGAGAAATTCTGAATGCTGAGTTTCAAACGTGTCAATAAAATTATTCTTAAAAGTTTTAATTAATCTTTCACGAATTAGATAAATGCTGAATTTTCGATCTGTAACTGGCAGTCGTAAACAAGCTATTTAAAATATTTTCAATAACAATTTTTAATCAATTCTTTAATTTGGGATTAAATTTCAATACCATTAATATTACAGTTTGAATGAAATAATAAAACTGTTTCAATCACATTGAAATCACAGTTAATGGCGCATAGTTGATTTTCAGTAATAACTTTCAAATTAAATGTTCCCGATAAAGCAGGATTGAAAATAAAAAATTAAGCCCATTTGGGTAGAGACTGATGTCAATTTATTTAGTTGAATCATAGGACGAGCTTATAAAGTAAACCGATATTTTCTATATTATATGCATTTAATGAGCATATAATTTTCATCAATCTAATTACACTTACCACCGAATATACATCATCTAAAATCTAAATCCATAACTAATTAAAATGCTTTATTTCTCAGTATTGGCTGTGCTTCGCGGTTTCATCATCTTTGATCGTTTTTTTTTTGCTAAAGATTTTCAGTAGGTACAATGTTTTTTTCTCGTGAATATTCAGACATTTTCTTTTGTTTTAGCCTAAGACAAATCCAATACATGAAAGCTCATGTAAAGCAGCTCTCTAATTTTTAATTGACGAATTGTAACCCAAAATGTTTATACACACACAATAAAAATCTAATATACCCTTAGGAAGTATTCTTAAATGAACCTATCACAAACCATGTTTGTACGTAAATTTAATATCAGAATTACGTGTAAGTAATAATTCCACTATAATAATAATCCAATTTTCCATATTCTGTGTGTATACCGGTGTATAACATAGGTATACGTAATAGTGTATATTTCTTACCGAAAATTAATAGTTGTAGACTCATGTAGACCCATATTACTCGACTCCATTTACACAGATATTTACGTGATTCTATTTTAGACCTAAGATTAATCATTATGAATTTTAGTTGTATACCTGATGTGCTTACATAACATAATTATAATAATTGTTAGATAGTAACAACACAGTATAATATTTAAGAATTTTTATTTTACGTATTAATTTATTTTCATAGTTAAAAATCGCTTTTATTAATGGCTCGAATATCATTCATTTATCGATTTGCTCACAAGTGTAATTAGAGAAAGTTTTAAAAGATATGACCCATCTTGAAGACGACAATTAAATGGAAAAATTGTTCTTAATCTTCGATTAAGTGAAATTACATAAACAATGTAGATACATTAAGAAGATAATAAAAAAATAAACAAAACACGAGTGAAAACAGTATCCTTTACATAATACTTGTTTGGTATTTCTTTACCCTCTTCATTTTCCATTTTGCATACAAACACATTCTGTACTTTGTTTAATGTACGAGTATATTGTAATACATTTTTGTTCGCAACAAAGATCAGAGAAATTCGATAAAGGAGTATGCATTCTTAGAGTAAACTAAATATAAATTTTTATTTTTTATTCATGTAGGTATGAATCAAAGTTAGAATTATTGGTCATAGTAGACAAGAATCATGTTATAGAAAAGTCTTTCATTTAAGTTACTTTTGCGTAAAACCTGACCCCTTTCGCCAGAAGCTACCACATCAATAACAATGAAAAAATAAATAAAGAGTCCCAAATCTGTCAGTTTTATTTATACGAACACATAATTTCAATGAAATACCTTTACGATGTGTCATGAATACGTTGTGAATATAAGGTAAACAGCTGTGGTGAAACGAGGTCACAATTCAATGGAAAATGGAAGGTTTTAACAGACGCGATTCCAATAATTACGTTTTATTACCATTGTTTTCGGCATTCGAAGGCTTATCTTTACATGAATGTTCTCAGAAAAAAATATAAAAAAAATAAAAGCTGAATTAATTGTTTTGCGGTGAAAGGTCTTTTGTTTCAACCTTGAGTAACAACTAAAACGAAATTCTATAGTTGATATCACCGCTTTGGTACAAACACATATCTAACATTCTGTTCTATAGGAACAAAGCTGCTGTCAATTGTGTTACTGACGAGTGAACGAGTGCGAAACTGAAAACCTAGTTGTTTTTTAACTTTTGATGTAGTTGAAAAAAATTCAATCACCACACATTGAAAATTTCAGTTTTAATGTCACTTGGAAAGAGCAGATACGGAAAATGGAGCAATAAAATTTGAGAAACTACTAGCGAGAGATTTTCGTACTTAAACGGATCTCGATAGACTACGTTACATTATTGATTGGTTTTCTGTAAATGTGGCAAGCAAGAAAACAATCCCTTAAGAATGTTATAGAACATCATCATTTTCCTGCCCTTATCCCATTTTACTTGGCGTCGGCACAACACGTGTTTTTTCCAAGAATATAGTAGAACGTTTAGATTTTTCCTTATAATAATATCCTAAAAACCGATCTCTACAAAGAGACATACTACCAATACATGTAAATTTAAAACAATATAATTACTTACGTCTTTATTCGGGTTTAGGAATGTAAAGATCACCATCATGACGTAGTAAGGTGTCCACCAGATTAGAAAAGCAGCTACTATTACTACCGACATCCTCAAAGATTTCATCTTAGCTCTATCAATAAGCCTTCTTCGATTCATATCAGGCGTAAAGTATTTCTCCTGTTTTCTCACTTCTGGTTTAAACACCTTTTCACTCTCTGAAAAAAATAAAATTTTAAGTATCTTGTTGAGTAACAATATAAAATTTTTTTCAAAGATTTTTTGAAGTTTGGAGTTTTTGGAAGTCTTGTCGTGGAATATTTTCGATGAATAAAATACATCACTGTATCCGATGATAGGTAAGAGAATTAAAAAACATGCTTCTTGAACAATGGAATGGGAATATGAGTTACATAAATTTGCATTTTGTAGCTTCTGAAATTAACTTTAGGTAATAAGCATAGCATTTATTGGCAGAATCATAGCGTTGGAAATTAAAACCTTAAGTGAAAATAATGTTTATGAATTAGTTAAGATTTTTTCCCCATTTAATAAGGTTTTTTGTCTTTAATTTCAAAGTAATTCATTGTTATGCAAAGTAACACAAAATAATATTGAATTTTAATATTAACCCTTGGTTCATTGCTTGCTTTTAAAGTAAAATTTACTCCCTCTGCATTAAAAAAGGTATTCTATTAATAAAACTTTTAACATTTTAAACAGCACAGAGTCACGAAAATTAAATTTCCTGCTCACACTGTCCTCAAAGGAAGTCAAAATGCTAAAAGCTCAAGTCAAATATTTTCCATCGACAATCTTTTAGCAACTTCCCGACCCAAATCAAACGGTAATGTTTTGTTGACATTACCATAATTTATCAACCTTACTGTTATTATTAATGGGTTCTTGAATTTTCTAACATTGTTTTATAACATGAAATTCGGTAAGACCATGAAAGTTTGTTATTAAATTCACTTACAGCGATGTTGTTCGAGTTCAATTTTGGTCTCGAATTTTATTTTGACTCTGTCAATATTTAATTATGTTTTGATGCAAAGGCAAGCTACAAAGGATTTTCTTAAAGAACAAAATTAAAGTGATCATATTATCATGAAAGTATCTGTGATTGATATCTTGTTATTCTACAAGACACGTACGTTTGTAGATTAAGCTTTATCTTAAAATATTATTTAGGAGATTAATTATTAACATTGTGAAGTGTAGCAAACATTTCAACGTAAACAAGGTCATTGACCGACCGTTCAAATTTATTCATAACACTTTAAAATATCAAAGTATAAAATTTGGTTAACCCGTAACATTCATAATTGATAAGCACTTAGCACAATGACTGATAATCACTGTACATCTATTTCTAAGTTTAAACTACAATTAAGTAAGTTTCTAGACATCAGCAAGTCAACCTTAAGTGACTGGCCTTGAAAACATCCTATCGATCTGGGCTCAGCACTAATCCTTTAGTTATTACGATGTTTCAATTCAGTTTGAATAATAGAATTGGTATTAATCGAATAATACAATTATTTTAATGTTTATTCTTGTCATACTGTCATACTGATTGATATCTTTATTCCAAATATATCTTTATGAATAATTTATTGAGGAATGAATGAATTGACGTTACGACTCAATCAATTTCTAATATTTATATTTATAAAGTAAGAAATACAGGAAATGAACACAAATTATTATCATCATTATCCCACAGCAGGAGGCGTACCTTTCTCTTTACGAGCCATTATGTTTCGTTCCGTCTGAAACAGATTCAACCCAAAACTTTTCTATACTACACAATTGTCGTCAACAGAAGGAAAAATAAACATTAGTCACAATAGGTATATAGCTTTACTGTACGACTCAAAAGGTAGAAGAAGAAGAAGAAATGATTTATTCGTCAAAAATAATTACAATAGTTTTTGACGACCCTCAAACTAGACTATAGCCTGTATCTTGAAGATCTGAGTTGCAACAGTCAGATATATTCTTAAATATTGACGACAAAACACATAAAGAAACATAAAAAGAATTCTAGAGATGTGTGTGTGCGTGTGTGTGCATGTGTGTGTGTGTGGATATATACTTACTCGCAATAGTCCTAACAGTAGATACGTATGTTGATACCAATATGACTAGAGGCAAAATAAACATGAAGACTAAAGAGAGCGTAGTATACGCCTGTTCTTGCCACCGCTCAGTATAAAATCCATGTGTGACACATTGATAAAACTCCTCCACGAATGGGCCTTGAGCAACTCTGAATACTACTGCCTGAAACAAAGATAGTACATGTATTAAAGTTTATGACCTATAAAAGGTCTTACGATACGGAAGTGTGCTATCTGATGTGGTGTAAACAACAATAATGTCTTGTGACACCGAAAGTTAGATTGCAGATGTTTTAGGAACATTCTTGATGGAGTAAAGTTGGTGAATACTAAAATACTTTGAGGGAATTGTTGGTGTTATTACACTCTAAACGTACACATGTCATATTCATTATAAAGTTTGCGTGGAATTGTTTAGTTCAATTAATGTACAAAAATTATTTCAAAAATATTGTCTTTAACATAGATTATAATTTTAATAATTAGGTTAAAACTGTAGAGATGAATGAAAAATTATAAGAGCGAAACAGCGCTGTTAACTGTTTTTTAATTAAATTAAATAATTTTCAAAAAGCTACCGTCCGTGGGTAAAATATCCAAGGAACATGATTATTTGACTTTTACCGACATTGTGCAAATACTACGAGGATATTTTGGCACGTGGCCGACATCGGAACAAATGTCGTCATTTAAGGAAAACATAGACAAACGAATGGAAAACCATCACTTTTGACGGACAGTTGAGTCGATTTTTGTTGCGAATATGCACGTACACCGCTTCTGTTCATGTCATCCATGTGCCAAAAGATTCTTGAAGCATACTATTTATACTAGACAAAAAATATTTAGATTATTTGCTTGACCAAAATATCAACTATTTAAGAAGCTACAATACCTAGCTCACCAATCCCAAATATTACACAATGGCATTCGGCAAGCTCCTTATATTCAAAGCAGTTAAGTTTATGTGGATTTCTATTTCATCAACGTTGGGCAAAGTTATATTCATGCCTTATAACTTTGAATGGCGTAATCTTCTATTTGGGTCTGAAGTTGGATTTATTAGAGCGCCCGGAAATTTACCAACGGAGTCTGCTTTACAAAGGGAACATGGCGTACGAAAATAGGTAGGTATTTATTCTATTAAATGCTTGTCGACGTTCCCTTGTAGTCATAAAAAGATCTATTGTTAACAAAAGGACCTATTAGAATTGAATTTGGGACATTGTAAGGTCTAGACTTATTTTGTCAGGCTTATGAAAATATTTGTGGTGAGTGGACATTTAGATATGGATATTTTTGTAAGATAATCTGTTTTGATTTGTTACGTATGTTGAATCAGACATATTAATATGTTGAGTTATTTATCGAGACAGACGTAGTATATTAATTTTGACCCTATTATTGACATTTACGAATTATATGCAAAAACAGATTAGTAATAAGTTTTTAAGAGAAAATAGGAAAACATTTTTTTGTCTATATAAAAATTCAAATCACTCAAGATTTGTTACTAAATAAGTAATTTTCATGTTGGTGAATCGTATGATAAAAATCATAGATTTTATACTCTATGAATTCTTGAAAAAAAATCGTCGTATTCGTTAAATGTGTATTGAACAAAAATAATGTCGATCGAAATAAAATATATGAGAAATTGTTTCTGTTCGAAAAAATACCTTGTCAGCAAAAACATAATATTGCAACCCTTAGATTAACATGCTCGGCATTCTGGTCCCAAAGGGCACTGAGGTCACCGATCTTGTTAGTTTATTGTTTCATCATCATAATTTATGTTTTATTTTTTAGCAAAACGTTTTATTTGTAGTTAGATGCAATAGTGAGCTAATTATGAAACTAGAGAAATGGACAATGTTGGTGTTAAATTGATGATTTTTTTTAACTAACTTTTTCCCGCGGTTTTGGCCTTTCAAATGTACCTAAACTTGTACTTGTAGGCAATGTTTCAAATTGCCGTTCTTCTGACGTTGTTAAGAAATATGAGGTGTCAACTAACTCTATAGCAAATTTTAATCGAAATTGTCTACCCGGTTTAATCAAAGTTGTCTAGAAGTCTTGCCTTGTCGTGAAAAGGTATGAAACGTATGGGTATTCACGATACACTTACAAATTAACCCTTACTTACTTTTATACTGGTGTGATGTGTGATAGTAAAAAAGTATGATGTAACAAGTTATTAAACACGCACGTAAGGATGAATGAAGTAGTACCAAACCTTATCTAAGCATAAAAATGTAAGTGCCACAAAAGCGTTGACGACATGTCACTATACCAAGTAGAACGTAGTAAGCAGGTTTTATATTACTGATTACAATATCCCTCGTCATCAGTGCCTGTGTGCCTGTACTATGTGCCCTTGTATTTGAACTGCTGATACAGTGAGAGCGAGAAGCCGCTTTGCGAAATGTAGAGCATGGTCTCGTGTTTAGAACAACAACAGTCTTGCTTTGTAATCGCATGGTTAGTACGTAGTATAAATAATACCTGCGTGCTATAAATAGATCGCCACCAAGTTTTACAGGCGTGTTACAAAAATAATACTTTGTAAGCATTAAAGAGGTCTGTAACAATATTTAGAATTTAGTATCTGTATAATTATACAACGTTGATAAAAGCGAGAGGCATTAAATGAAACCACATATTCTGTATATCATTATAAGGCTACACAACAAAAATCAAATCAATGTAAGCAATAGTTTAGTCACAGGATATTTTTTTAGTTTTTTTTTAGTTTGAACATGCTGTATCTTCCTGATTAGGTGACTAAGTTTTATAGGCATAGTTATCTAGTTGGCTCCGGTTGGGTCCGAAACTAGTCGGGCTATCCCGATAAATACGCGTGAGTAAACCGTTTTAAGTATGAATCATCCTCACGAAAGTTATTATAAAATATTGCTTACATTGATTTGATTTTTGTTGTGTAGCCTTATAATGATATACAGAATATGTGGTTTCATTTAATGCCTCTCGCTTTTATCAACGTTGTATGTAAAAGTTTTACTCACGCATATTTATGGAAAAAGGCCGACTAGTTTTGGACCCAACCGAAGTCCTTAACTATCAGCCTATAGTGCTACCCCGATTGATAAATACGCGTGAACCGTTAATATAAAAAAAAATCGATCCACTATTAGGTAACAAACATACAAAAAAAATACCGTGGAGTTAAGAACCTCCTTCTTTTTGAAGTCGGTTAAAAATTACAAATTCATCTCACGAAAGCTGTTGTAATAGATTAGTACCTACATATTTGTTTTCCTCCTTACTCAAGACAAAATATCAAACGTAAAGTACAAAGGAGTTTGATTTCTCTACCTAATTTTATTTACATAAAGCTTAAATAATGGCTGGTATTACGACTATTGTTTTAGTCGACCTTAATACAACTTTTCTAATTTAGTTATTATACTTGAAAACGCTAAGAAGTTTGTTATGAAAACAATGACTAGGCTTAAGCTTAGGTTCGCTAAGTAAACCTCACGTCTCAGAGTTTGTTTTCTTTTCACGGAGATTAGAAAGGTAGTCTCGGCACTTAAAGAGTTTATTCAATAGTAAAAGTACGTAAAAATAAATTGACCAAGACGTGATCACTGGCCAATCATTTTTAATTTTTGCTTACTTAATTCATTTGTTTTAGTGATTGTAATTTATTTATGTAATATTTGATGTACGCACAACATAGCAAAATTAAATACATTATGCTTCACAGAATGCTTAATTTTTCAATACCAGGGGGCCCCTTGAAACGATTTTCTGACACTTGAAATCATTATCGTGAATATCTAGACTTTTTCTTACAATTGTAACATGAAAACTATTTTTACTAATTGAAACAGAAAGAACACCAAACAGGAACAGCGTTTATGCATTGATAAGATCTTATGACGTCATTCGTATGGTATTGAACATTGTAAGGATTCGTTAATGGCCCCGAGGCGATTAAACATGTTGGACTAAATGTAAGGGACTGTGTTAGAAGTTTGAAATTCCTTCAAACCAACTTGCACCCAGTGTTAAATAACCCATACAACCAAAAGTATTAAAACTCGTTTCGAAAAGGTGAACCTTTCAAAAACTTTTCGAACTAACTGATTCAGTGGATATTAGAAAACAAAGACGCCTGCCACTGTTTGTCTGTCAAACCTTATGTATACTGAGATCTTTCAAACTACGCAAAAGATTTAGAAGCAATTTTCTTCAATAGGTATAAAGTTCCAAGAGGAAAGCTTATATAAATAATAATATTGCAGTATTGCACCCCTGCAAAGCTGGGGTGGTTAACCAGTGAACAATAAACTTGACTAAAACCAAAAACTACGTCTTTAGTTGAACCATAAGGCTTCGGTGCCTTTAACCTTTTCAAATAGGCTACACAGAATCAAAATATTTAATAGTAGTATAAGACAAGAGAAATCAAAGTTTTCCTATAGGTAATTGGCAAAATAATAAGTTTTCGTTTCGTGTTCCCTATTGAAGAACAAAAGTTATGTTGTTACTTATAATAGGACAGAAATCTTGTTCTGATATTTGGGTATATTGAAGTAAAATATGAAAACAATGGGTTCATGTTACGCTAATCAAAATGCCTTGTTTCGTATTTACTGACAGCAAAGAAGTTGGCTAGTTATGATTCAAGTACCTACTTCACTATTTAATTTTATGATCAGTTAAGAGATAGTGATCGTCGATTTTTTTTATATTTCTTGTTTTAAAGGCTTTTTTATCCTTCAGGCATAAATGCGCAGTTTGCTCGCGTATGAGCTATTAAGTAACTCCTCTTACCAATCGATTTCTTGATATAAAAAAAAAAAAACAGTGTAGTGATTGAGTTAGAAATAAAAAGAGTAAAAAGTAATTGTATTAGAATGGTTTATGGTATAGAACTCAGTGCATACCACCGCACGTTTTAAAAAAGTTTGTTACAAAGTTTTTTTGTCGTCTATCACATAACATTGCATATAACAACCTTTTGCGTACAGATAAGTAACAACTATACTACCAGAACTTACATAAAATGCCTTCAAGTACGAAATTGTTCTGTCAGCTCAGTCGGTCGCCCGCAGCCATTGAAACAGTGACTTTTCTTTACAACTCAAGTAGGTAGATGATTTTCATTGTTTGCGTCGAGTAGACAATTTGTCACACAACAGTAAATCCATCAAAGTAGGCTCGACGAATTGACAATTCAAAGCATCTGCCTGAGAATATGTATTTAGAGGCACAGATTTTTGATGAGAATAATATTACGACGTATACATATTTTAAACGTGTATTTTAACTGTGGATATCGGAGTGAGACACATTTATATGTATAAGACATTTGTTAATATAAATTATGAAAAGGAAATGTGTTACTATTTCTTGTACCAAAGAAATAAATAATTTCACTTGAAAAATAAGTTGACGGACCCTACCGAAATATATTATTTAATTTTATGTTATTGCAGTCGTGTATAACTTGCAGACGTGACAACACACTACACCGTAGAAAGGCATCTTTCTTCCAAAACATATTACTCTAAGGGTCGGTAGGCCCTCAGTAAATGGATATGACATTATGTAAGTACGAGATGAGTACTACTAGAAAGTATTAAGGCTGTCACAGCACAGTAAGTAGCGTGAAAAGGTGTCTTTCTTCCACAACTGTAGTAATATTACTTTAAACGTCGGTGGGCCGTCAGTAAATGAACATAATACCTAGTATGTTGTATGAAGCGAGTACTACTAGTACCTAAGTTCTTAAATGTGACAGCGTTCAGTTGATTGTTTGAAGTAGATCCTTAAAACTAAGATAGAATACTAGCCTTCCAAGAAAACTAATGTAAAGTAACGCGTAAGGATCACACGCAGAATCCTAGCTCCCCTCTTCATATATTTTTACTTTTCAAAGTTAAAATAATCTACGTTTCTTTAGGATCTGTCATCTACATTCCGTAGCAATATTTTTCTAATATAATGGAGTAAAATGAGTCGCTAATGATCTTTAGTGAAAAGAATGAGGGAATATATTTTTAGACCTTCAGGAAAAGTGGCCGTTTATTATAGTAGTTAGTATAGATTATTATGATGATGTGATTCGTTTTGATAAGTCTGCAGAAATACAACAAAAAATAATATTTTTGATGAAGATACTAATACACAATTAAGTAGGTACTATTGAAACTAAATATGAACCCGGAACTTTTGTTATAGCATGTTGAATTCAAGTATGTAAAAAGACTGCAACACATTTGATTCTTGGAAACAATTTCTATTACAAGTGAAGACGGTTCGCAGAAACTTGGAATAGTTTAATATCCTTGGCAATACTTTCATACGCGACAACAAATTTCGAGAGAAAGCTTCTGATTTGCCGCTGTATTTATAGAAATCCCTTAGTTAAAAAACCTTAAGTGTCAATCTGACTCTATTACTAGAAAGTGGAATGTAGAGGCATTATAATAAGGACGTCATTACGTAAAGTGCCATTTAGTAATACGGCTAGAGCCATGCGGTTCTGAAGGTACTTAATTTCTCTTTTCGCAACCAAAATTATTTTCTTTGCTTTTAAACCTTTCCATTATTAAAACGATTTTTTTAATTATTTTACTTAATTACGTACTACTACGTTAGTCATGTCGTTTATGATGCAACAGACATTTTTTTGGGTGTCCGGTGAAATGTAAGCCAATCCCAACATAGTTTGGAAAAAGTTTGGCAGGTGAGGGAGATAATTATCATCATTAATCCTTATCCCAATTATTATTTAGGGTCGGCGCAGCATGTCTACTTCATTCACACGTACCTATCTGACGTTATTTCGCAAGTAACACTCTTTGCAGTCATAATATCATCTTTTACATAATCCATCCATCGTTTCTTTGGTCGTCCTCTTCTCCTATATCCATTCACATTCATGTCCAACACCTTCCTTACCACGTCTAATTTACATGAATCATCATGTTTCATCTCGTCAGGCCTACAAAATATATGATAAACTACCCAATCAAAGAAAACCAAAACCGTTTCTTTTTGTAACAAATAAATAAAGGCAATGAGATTGTTACTCTTGTTATTTTATTTTCCTGTTCTCTTTCCCTGTTAAAATTACCCTGGAATTCAACGTAGCGAAAGACTACACATCCCTACTAATATCACAAATGCGAATGTCACTTTGTCTGTGTATTACATCACACGATAAATCGATTTTGATGAATCACAAACTTGGTTTCGAGTAAGCTTGAAACCCAGTGGTTTTGCGCAAAAGGTCAAAGGTGACTTTTGCCGATATTACAAGCATCCACACGGGAAAAGCCGTAGGCTAAAACTAGCGTATTGGGAAAATTGTATGTTATTGTATATGTATCAGTTTTTGCGTAATGTAACAAAAAATGAAAGTCGGCAAAGTTGCCACATAGGCATGTCACTGGCTGAAAAATCTTGTAAATAATAATAACTTAAAAAGACAAAATATTCGTTGAGATATTTTAAAACGTTGTCATTTGTTTTTCTACATATTTTTTTTACTTAACCCAATGCTATGCTACTTAGACACGTTATTACGTATACAAAAAATATTTGCAAATCTTCACGAAACAGTCTTTCGTGCCTCCATAAAGAATCCATTGTTCCAAGGTGATTTTTGTGTTTTTATTCTGAAGCGCGTGTAAATTTTCATACCGGCTTCAAATGTACAAAATACGTGATTTGTTGTGGATATTGCTTAACGTAGAATAACAATGTCCCAACTGTATGTACAAATTTTAAAGTTAACACAGATGTTCAGTTGTTATTGTCAAATAATCTCGTTACTTAATGAGTGAATTAACAATACACGTCAAATTATTTTTGCGTCTTAAAACTAACTTTATATTATTATTGAAATCAAAATCAATAACATAATTTACTTAAACATTTATTTATAAGTCAAATAAAGATTAAATTGTAAATGCGTAGTACTGTTCATTGCCAACAAAAATGTGTTTCGACGGTATCATGTTGTATTCTCATCGATACACCACATTCCCGGCGTGAATACAAACTATATTTGGAACAATATCTACAAATTGCGTTCTATTGTATCTACTGATATATAGTACATACACAATGTAGCTCGATTCACGTTATATTAAGTCTCGTAGGTGTCACTTTAATCTTGTCTCTTACGCTTTAATTATGTGTCAGACAAGTTTTAATTGCTCGCAACCAGCAAACGAACTACTTTCTTAACCCACTCTGAATCTTACCTGAACTCTTTAACCAAACATTTATCTTATAAAATACGATAAAAGAAAAGAAACTTTGCAAAAGCTTTGGTTACTGACCTGTGGTATACTCAGGATTCCGCTCAACACCCACGCAATAATTACAAGTCTCCCGCTCCGAGTGGCCGTCGCCATACTTCGCATCGGATACTTTACTGCGAGCCATCTGTCCACTCCAATAAGCACAAGAACAAAAGTACTGAGATACAAAGCAAACATCTGTAGGAACTTGAATAATTTGCATGCTATATTCCCGGCGTACCACTGCACTGTAAAGGACCACGCCGCTTCGCCGGCTATGCAAAACACGGTTACCAATAAATCAGCGATACTCAATTGGAATATCAAACTATAGATTGCTGTCCACGAAGGTCGCGCTCTGCCACGACCTCTTTTGCCTCTCTGGATGCTTATAATCGTTGCCAAATTACCGAAGAACGATAAAATGGCCATGGCTGAGAGTACACTCGCTCGTATTAAAGTGCTTTTAGTCAAGACTGGGGCATGATCGAGGCACATGATTTGCGTGCCGTTGTACTGGAATATGTTGTTCGTGATGTTTTCTATGTGCGTGGCATTGTAGAGGAATGTTTCGAAACATTTTTCTATGGGCCAGATGTCGCAGCTGCTTGGGGTGCTGTCAGCTGGATTGAATTCCCTATGGAGAGCTTGCTCGCTTGGGTACAACGCTCCATCGTCATATAATGTGGTATTGTTGCCGGCGCTGTCCATGTTTCGTCATGCGTGTCTTACAATTTCCGTGACTATCTGTAACAAACAAAAAGCAAACATTATATACTTATAATTATGACTGAAATAAAGATGACTGGTAAACACAAATATCAATCTTAAATTGCCATAATAATTATAATTGCAATTGAATATCGTTTTGTACTGCCGAATATCGCGATCAAAATTAGAAACGAAATAGTTCACATCATTTCAAACTCCCGTTCCATTAAAGCAATAAAGATTGCTCAATTGGCACTAGTACAAGAAACTGTCTCGAACAGACTACCAGAAATAAGACACTTTTAAAATTTAACGATAACTTAGTTCAGTGAGTGCGATACACAGTTGCAATACACAGCCGGCGTGTGATTTATCATTTTTAGGGTTTCGTACCCAATGAGTAAAACGGAACCCTATTACTAAGACTACGCTGTCTATCTGTCTGTCTGTCTCCAGGCTGTATCTCATAAAGCTGAAATTTTCACAAATGATGTATTTCCGTAGCATAACAAAAAATATATATTAATTATAATGTATATTAAGGGGTGCCCCAAAGGGGGGTTTTTTAAGTAATTTCTACTAGATTTTAATAAAAAGGTAGACGCGGTAATCGTGATTTTCGATTATAGATCATAGTACGGAACCTTTCGTGCGCAAGTCCACTTGGCCGGTTTTGATATCATGTGATAACTATGTGCTAGCAACTGCACAATATTGTTCGCCTCGTCTTATTTATTCTTTGGACTAGCATGAACTTTACTTGTACCCAGTAGTTAGTAATAAATGATCAGCGGACGTCTATCCATTTATTGCAAAGCAGCTGGAGTGGTCGTTTAATGCCTCAGTTAACAGCAGCCTTGGTCGTGAGTGTTCGCCTCGGGGTGCCTCAAATTAAATCGGTGCTTTACGTTCCGATGTATTGTTCAAGTCTTAATGGCTAATGCGTTGAATTTCTACAGCGTGTTCGTTAAGTTACAGATTTGTGAACGACGGCTATATAGGCATTGTATTGTTATTTATGAAACTTATTGCTAATTTATGGCAAGTGTAACATGTTATTGATATTATTATTTTTTAATTTAAAGTTTTTTATTGTAATTTTGTAGTAGGTATATGATTTTTTTTAAGTGATCGGAGATTTATGATTTAGGTATCATGTTATTTTTAAGGTAATATAGATTCATGGCTTGTTTAGAATGAAGAAGTGAAACGATTGAAATGTGTAGCTTATAATAAAATTCTTGTTACAAACACACACGACAACATGCCCACAATAATGTTGTGTGTAAAACAAGTTAGTTACAAGTCCTTTACACAAACATTTCAATTATACACTAAGTTAATTGTGGAGACCTCAAAGTTTAAGCGTAAGTGGACAATAGAGTATGACCACGAAGTTAAATGTGTGGTTTTGTCTTTTAATAAATTATCAAAATAAGATTTTGAAAACCCACATCATAATCGTACAGTAACGGGTTATTGTCAAAAATTCACGGATATCATCGGATTTTCAAAACACTACATTTTCAAGTGCTAAAAGGCAAGGATAAAATACAGCCGTGATAATATAAGAACACCACAGAAAACTCATTAAACACCAATGGTCTAAACATCATTGAGCATTTCTTGCAGTTTAAATTTCTAGTTTAGTGCATCGACTTTTTTATTTTACTATACAGTCACGCGTTGTAATACACCGGCTTAAAGATATGGTGCAACCAAATTCAAAAGTTTTATATCTATTAGATACAAAAAGGCTCTTTACAATCAGTAAACTTACAAGCTACTGATCTAAGTGCAAGGTTTCAGTAATTCCTGTTGAGAAGGACTCGAAAGAAACTCCTTGTATAATTACCCCATAATTAAATGTATTATTTATTTCTTGCGTATTTTATATTCTTGATAAATAGCCAAATTTAATATATACGCCGCCGCGCCGAGCGGTAACTTTACATACAAAAAATAAAACAAAAACATTATTCGATTTCGTGTTCCATACAAAAGTAGATATTTTTAATAAAATTTATGCCGCGTTTTTCACGCTTCGAATTGTGGAGTATGCATTTAATTTCTACGGTAAATTGGCTTTTCATTCCTCTGGGTGTCACACAAAAAGTGCATTGAATTTTATAATGTGCTTACTTTTCGATATTTTAGCTTGGCAACCTAAAATTATTAATCAGTTTTATCTTCATTGAATTTATTTGTTTTATTTAAACAGTCTCCGCATTAGAAGTTTAATTCTTGTGTCGCAGGGGATTTCACAGACCTTTAATTTACATGCAAAAAGATACCCAGACTCAGAAAAAGAATATATCGACCGCCTAAATTTTTGTCCTACGCGGGAATCGAACCCGTCACACGTCGTACACGATGAAAATTGGCGTTGGGACTTATGCTACTCAGCTATAATCTGTGCAGCAGTTTCGTAACATTAATTTCATGTATTTGTGAATTCTAGATTGCAATCTCTCGCATTAAATAAATATAAAGAAAAAAAGTCTGAGATAACAAAGATTTTCCTACCTTTCATCCGAATCAAGATAAATGGATTATGGACAAAAGCCATTTTGCTGTCTCGTATTTATCCGAACCTTTTGAAGGGATTGATTTCGTTGAAGGATGCGGTCGGGCATTGTACGTAATAAATTAAACATAGACGGGTCAGTTTTAAAGTAGGCTTGGATCTAGTATTGATAGGCTTGTTAACTTGATAGCCTTATTTTAGTAAAGAGTCATTTCAAGTTCACAAATTGTGATAGGGGCAAAACCGATTGGTTTTTAAAATGATTGACATTTAACCTTGACTTTCAATACAAACAAACTGGGTTCGGTATTTATAAGAATAATTGGTATGGGGATTAAAAAATACCTACGAATATGTCCGACTATCGGTCACTTGCAAAACTACAACAGATGTGTTCTTGTGTGTGTGTGTTCTTCTAAAGAAATCGGACATTGTTTAAACATGTAGGGGTAGACACCTAACGCTTAGATAATACAACACTTACCAGTAACAGCTCTTAAAAGTGGTCATTTGAAACCGCTGTTTTTTTTTTAAATACTCTGGAAATTATCTATTTTAAAGTTTCTTCGGCGCAGCGTTAAAAAACAGCTTTTCATCGAGGCTTAAATAACAACATGACATGCAAAATACTCAAAAGAGCATCGGTAGGTTAACAAAACCCTTGAACCCTTGCTGTGACAATATCTTTTATATCAATTTCTTTGAACCAAGACAGCTAATTTGAGTGATGTTAATCTAATCAACCACATTATTGTCAATTAATTGAATGGGCATAATATGACGAGCAATTACACGGTAACGCCTATAATTATTGTATTGAGATATTATGCGTGATTGAATGTATAATAGCGTTATCATGTTAATGATTCATATTATTTTTTTGCCGAAATTGATATTACATTAGACCCAAGGGTCAAATCGGAGCGTGAAAGGTGATGATGATAAATCACTTCATATTTTTCGTATACCATTCGGACGTATATAAGACGTGTTTAACCGCAATCTTACTAATACTATTAACGCGAAAGTTTGTAAGTGTTTATTTTTTCCTTTGAGAGTAAACGAACTAGGATGAAATTTGGGCTACTTTTCAACCGACAGAATCAGCTGATGGTTGTAATGTTTTAGCAGTTATACCCGACACTCGCGCGAGTGAAGTCACAGAGTACAGCAACAGTTAATATGTTATTTCATGCCTAAAAGATAAAAGTCTATAAAGTATATTATAGCAAAATTCCGTACAAAAATTCATTTACAACAACAGTAGGCCAAAGATGTCAGCTCCAAACGCAATCACTCATATTGATATTAATTTCAAGTTCAGCACATTACATTACGTGGCAACAGTACTTGGCTTAGTGCCAACACATTTAAGTGACGTCACACACACTTGAAACGCTACCCACGTCACATCGACTTCACAAATCCTTTAAGACCTATATACACATGTAGTAAATGTATCAATGTTGTCATGTGACTATACTAGGAGGCCTACTGCCATCTTAAAGTAATATTATTGACGTTGAATTGTGACAGCGCATTACTGGATGTAAAGCGGCGTCTCTCTTTCACACTTTGAATTTCTATCTGCAGTTAGCCAAACCGCGAGGCATTTTCAAGTACACCATACAACTATCCAAGCAAGAAAAGTGCACCCATTAAAATTGATCGAAAATACGGCGGTAGCCGGTGTTATAATGGTTGACTAAGCACCTCAGCTGTAGGTACGATTTGAGCTTGTGATATTTTTATGCCGCCAAGGACCGAAGCGAAGATGAAACAAGAGTACCTACAAGACGCGTTGCGTAGTTGCCAGCGCGCTGCAACACGTTGCCGCAGCGAGTAAGCCCGTTATTTGTATTTAAGTAACTCAGTGAATAAACTTTCCCACAGAGAGAGAGTGGTCTCTCAACTCTCTTTCAAATTTCACAATTTGAATGAGATTTTTATACTTTGGTTTGTTTGAAAAAATAATCTTTTAGTTTACGTATCTATTATTTAAACCGATCATGACTCAAATGATTCATGGCTATTAGTCCTATCCGTGTGTTAAAATAATGTCAGCGTTGTAGCGCCATGATACGGGAAAATCTTCAAAATCTCACATTATTTTTGGACAAATATTTGTGCCTAAAACAACGACGCTAAAGGCCATTAGGTCATCAAAATATTTAGCAAACTGGATAATGAATGTTTGTGTGAGGTGTTAAGATCCGCTTTGTTTTCATAACTTGACTTATTTATACAGATAAGCCTGAAAATGGGTTGTTTTGGTAAAACCATAGACCGTATTATATTATCTCGAAATGATTAACTTTATACACGAGTTACTGTTGTAATAACGTTTAATATGTAAGTCGTTGTCCAATTTAAAGACTAGCACAAATATTCATACGACACCAAATCTCTATAATAATTATATGCATACGAACATTCATATATGTTTTGAATCTTTAATCCGGTAAAGGGGACAGTCTGCGGAGGCTTTAAAAGATAGAAATTCCAATCCAAAATCTTAGTCATTAATACAATACAGAGTTTCAATTCCACTCTTAGTTTCTTCAAATCCATACAATACGATACCCAGCAACTGCGCTAATCTGCGAAACGAAATGGGATTAAATCACAAGCCGTGAATTACACGTATACTCGTACAGTCAGCTAACACAATCGGCTAACACAAACAGATTTATTAAGTACCAGGTGAGCTACCTGAACGCCTAAAAGAAATATTACTGCATTTGTGGAAGTGTATGTGGAATGATATTAATTTAAGACGTGGCAGTTGTCTGAATCTTTCAGTGACGTATTAAATGTAAGTATTAGTGCTAAATAATATATTATGTTCTGACTCCATTAGGTATCAAGCCTCAGACGGGACCACATTTCAAGCTGCGGTTGTGGTCCCGGTATTAGGTGGCGAGTCCAATGCACTTGTAAAGCGCGTCGGCGAAATAATTTACCACACACCGACTAAATGCGGTAGACGTCGCCCGGCGGTACATGTTTAGTCTTAGAACCTGACATACCCACTTCCTCCCCCAAAAAGATAGGCGTCTATAAAGATTCCTTGTTCTCCAAAAGGTGTCAATCCTCTTTGGTTACCTATAACCACTATAACAACTCATTTTTTGAATTTGATTGTATCACCCGATTTCTGCTGCCGTCAGTACATTGTCGGATTTGGCAAGTTTAAATCCAATTTAATACCTCCTGTTTACACTTACTTTAATACTATACGTGTGTTTACTTCAACAGTTTACTATAAATTCATAACTAAGCTTGCTTTATACCTCATATATTACCATGCAATATTGACTAGAACAATTCAAATATACATTTTATTTCCGTTTGAGTGCATCCTTCGAGATATTTGCTGTGATCTTTCTATTGTTTACGTATTTCAATTGTTTAACTTGATTTTTTGAGAATAATATGAAAAGGACATTCTTGTGCGTCTTGTAGGTACAATATTGTCTTTTAACAAGTAAAAAAACATAAAAATGTATTTTTTTTAAAGCACCGGTAGTTTCTAGAGTAAAAACCAGTAAGTTTTAAATCAAACTTTAAATAAAACCAGAAAACATGAAAAACTTATAAAAAAAAAACAAAAAATACTAAGATTATAATTAAATATTTCTAGAAAGACTGGTATGAAGCGGCCAGCATCCTTCATTCATGTCTGACAAGGAAATCTTTGGGGAAGGGTTATGCCTAGCATTGGACGTTTTACGGCTGAAATGATAATAATAACAATTAAGACCAATAGCTTCAGTCTAAGTAGTATTCATAGTGTTACCAAGGTATAATAATATGAACATTTCGATATAAACGGGAGTAACACGAGTTATGCCTATGCTATCGGATCGTGGCATAATACAGATAAATTACACCCAGGCACAGAACAAATGATTGTACTCATTATATAAACATTTGTCCTGTGTGGGAATCGAACCCACGACCTCCGGTATAGCAGTCAGGGTCACTAACCACTAGACTAACAGACCCGTCAAATAGATAGATAGGTAGATGGAATCAGTCACGAGTAAAAACATGCATACACGACCAAACAGTTGCTATTGATTTCTTATGCGAAAATTCTTAAGTCGTAAGTGGAATATTCCTGATATTGTAAGCTAAACATAAAAATATTATCTTCACTTTAATTTCAATTTCGAATGCCATTTTTTTTTTAAAGAACTTATTTTACTACCATACTTCTGTCAAATTCAACGATGCTTCATACGCTAAAAATCGTCGCTAAAATTCATTAACAAAATATTCATACATAATGGCATACATAAAAACGCCTAAAACATTTTACCCTGCGTAGAAATTAATTAAAAACTGTAATACAATATGTTAAAAATACGTTTACTTAAAATAAAATACATAGGTAAATGTTTTCCATTATAGTTTTAAGGGGCCAAACTAGATGGCGCTGGACGTTAAATTAGAAGTCGCAATGGTTTTGTTACACGGGCGAGTATAAATAGCTCGCGACTTGTCACGTTGAGTCAGTCTTGCTCTGGCAAGTGAGCAAGACACATCCCACTTCTGATATAGAATTTTTGTAAAGGTTGGGCCTTTGCCCAACTGTGTAAACTGTTATAAAATATAACTGAGCAGCAGCAATGTAGTTATAATTATTCGCTAATGTTATTTATAACGAATAATTTGTCTGTATTTATAGAAACAGAAAATTCTTAATTACTTCTGTGTTCAAATTAATAGAACATTATTTTCAGATAGTAATTCAATGAGGTGGTCATTTTCTTTGTAAGAATATTATTTTTGATTTCTAGGTATACTGTAGCCTCTAAATGTATTCTACCTTTATAAAGTGTAAGTAAATTGATAAAAAAGGATTGTTGGGTTTAAAATTCGTTTAAGATAAAACTTGATTTAGTTAAGGAAGGGACCAAATAGACTTAGAATACAAAATACATAAGTCAAATTTCATCAGGAAAGGACACATCATTTCTTTAACGTAAAATTTGTTTCCGTCCTCAATGATAATATTACTTGAGAATTTTTCAAGTAAAAAACAGTTTTTAGACAAAGATAGATACAAATTTCATACATTTTACTTGCTCCGATATCAGATCGGCGCCCGACATCGAACCGATTTAGTTTGGTGAATGTGCAAACGCTCTTAAGCTAAACTAAGGAGCAAAACGTTGAACCTTTAACAGTGAAATAATTCATGTTCATTAAAAATAATATTCTTACAAAGAAAATCGTCATTTAGATAATTGCTGTAGTAAAAGATTGTACTATTTATTTAAAGACGAAACTAATAGAGTAAGATTGTTCTGTATCTATAAATCAAGGGAATATAGTAATATAATTATGTATTATAATATTCTTAATAACAGCAAATAATTGTAAACTACATTGCTACAACTCATTCATTTTATAACAGTTTACACAGTTGGGCAAAGGCCCAACCTTTACAAAAATACAACATCAGAAGTGGGATAGAATATCTTCGACTTGCTCACTTGCCAGAGCAAGACTGACTCAACGTGACAAGTCGCGCGCTATTTATACTCGCCCGTGTAACAAAACCATTGCGACTTCTAATTTAACGTCCAGCGCCATCTAGTTTGGCTCCTTAAAACTAGAATGGAAGACATTTACCTATGTATTTTATTTTAAGTAAACGTATTTTTAACATATTTGTATTAATTTTTTTTTATTAATTTCTATACAGGGTATAATGTTTTTAAGCGTTTTTATGTATTTGTATGTATGTGTTAACGAATATAAATATTGTGTGGGTATAAAATCGAAACGGCTGGACGGTTTTTAACGTATGAAGCATCGTTGAATTTCGAAACGGATTTAAAAAAAAAAAAACAGTTTGACACCCAAAAATAAAATTATAAAAGGAGAGTAAGATTTTACTAACCCTATCAATATAGGAATTAAAATAAAGCCAATAATAATTTCAAATCTATTTTTTTTGGTTTTTGTTGTTTTTTTTGTTGTTGGTTTTGTTCAATAATTTCGAGTGGATTAAAAAAACGATTATAAAAGAGTTATTTAATCAAAGTTCAGGCGGGTGTCATAATACCCAGTGTTTACGTTTAAATTTTGGAATCTTTTGTAGCTGCCACTAGTTTACAAAAATAATGGAATATGAAACGAGATGTAAAATTAGGAAATCTAATTGAACATCATTCCGTAAACGCAAAATGTGTAAAGGATATTGAAACCTTGAGACAAAGAAACTTAGTTATGTTAAAAATAAGATAAAAAAGGAAAATGAATTGTGGAAAACATTTTTCATTTTTAACTCGCGAATAAATTGTAAAAAAAATTTTGTTTTTTTCTAACCGTCTTCTTTTGTATTTGGCGATTCACGAAGTGACTACAATTATATTGATAACGTTTGTCTAATGTAGTAGTTTAAGCTTAAAGTAATTTCGTTAAAATTTGGATATTTTTGGTAGCTACCTGACTTTTTTTAATCAATGATGTAATGGAATGATTTACTGCAGAATAGTACTAAGTGTATAGTTAGAACATGTATATGATTTTTTAATTTTTTGGTGAAATAATGTGTAAATAATGCCTTTGGACCATTTTTATTACATTATTAAACATCGTTATGATAAATGACAAAATCTCAAATTCAGTTATACATGATGAATTCTAAGTTAAAATAAATTATACGAAGATATTTCTAATAAAAATAGTTCTTAAGTCATGTGGAAATCCTCTTTCAATCCAATAGTGACACATGCCATAAATGCTGATCTATAAGGAAATTCAGTTCCACGTGTCAGTGTTATTTTTAAGTCTGTCGAGTTTTGGGTATGACAAGATAACTCATCAGTCATCTATGAGTTGATTTTATTGTATGATGCATTTTGAAATAACGTAAGTGCCGCTAAGTTTTGGTGTATTTTAGATAATATTTTTGATTGCTCTTTATTTGATTTAAGTTATTGTCAGCCCGTAACTGGCCAAGATATTTATTGTAATATTGTCATTCCTGATATGAAATCTCTTTTACGCACCTATAGGCCTATTATATAGGTACAAAGAAATGGTAAATTTTCTTAAACAAAATTATCCCAAATTGGTATTAGCTGATCAAAATTTATATGGCGGTCCAAACAAAATGATCATGAATCTATACTATAATAAAAATGGTCGGGGTCAAATTCTGTACATTGAAGATATTTAAAAAAAAATGAGTGGGGGGCGTTTTATTATCGATACTGAAGTATAAAATGCAATTAAAAAAAATTTTGTCTGTCTGTCTGTCTGTATCTTGAACGCGAATCACGCAAAAACTACTGAACGGATTTTGATGAAACTTGGTATGGTTATAGTACCTACTCCGAGGAAGGATCATATCTACTTTTCATCCCGGAAACCGATACAGGGGGGGAGGGAGGAGAGGTGAAAGTCCCTCCCGCATCACGTAAAATCTACGAACTCAATGCAGACAATGTTTATACACAAAAATTATACGCAACTTGAGGTATAACTTAGTCTTTGTTTGATCAAAATCGGTTCACTCTACCAAAAGATATGATTAATTAAGTGAATTCAAGAAGTAAAATAATTACGTTACGCAATTCAGTGTAGTACTTCAACGACATCTTATGACAAAAAATAGAACTAATGTTGATAGATAAATTCTAAATCCGATAGATGGCGTTGTGCAAATTTCGTCGTTTTCTGAATCGCGGTGTTAAGATTTGACACCATTATATTATTGCCGAAGGTCGGGCTAACATAAATACTATAATAGTCAATAATAGTTACCACCGCCATCTATTATCTACGCCCAAAGTAACACCACAAACTGCCGTTTTGATATACTAGATGGCGCAGTCACGATGACGTCATATTTCTGAATCGCGGTGTTAAGATTTTCCTGCATTTAATGACCTCTGTCAAAATATTTATTCGTTTCAAGCAGCTCCTGTTTCAAACAAGGTGGGTCGCATCATTAATATACTTTAAACTGTGATTTAATTAGTAAGTACTCCACTCATCCACTGTATGTCCAGTGTTACATTCCTGTGCACGCGCCACGCCCCTGCTTACGTATATTTAAAGTTTAGTTTCATTTCTTATTGTAAAATATAATCTATACCAATATTATAAAGCTGAAAAGTTTGTTTGTATGTTTGTTTGAACGCGCTAATCTCAGGAACTACTGGGTCGAATCGAAAAATTATTTTTGTGTTGAATAGACCACTTATCGAGGAAGGCTTTAGGCTATATAACATCACGTTGCAACTCTTAGGAGCGAAGAAATAATGGAAAATGTGAAATAAACGGGGAAAATTATTCATCCTTGAGGGATTCCGTTGCGTGCGCTGCGAAAATGGTTCAAGATACCAAAAATATATGTATGAAAGATTTATTCCTATTTAAATGATCTAAAAAAATGTCCAGAACAGTATGTCTATCTTTTAAGATTAACTCACTAGAACCGTTTTTATGGTAATCAAATTCGGTCGAAATTAATGCATTTGTTAAGAGTTGTATCAACGTATCAGGTTGTGAAGTCAAAATAATTATGTTCTTTTAAAAATTTTAAAACTAAATTGTCTAAAATAATAACAGAAAATGACGAGGACAAAGTCGTGGGTAACAGCTATAATTTATAAAGCTAAGAAGGTTGTCCGCAAAAATAAATGATGCCCAAAATAATTATTCCACGCGGACGAAGTCGCAGGCACAGCTAGTTTTGTAAATAAAGCTGTTTATCTCTTACGGAAAAATACGTATTTAATGTTTTTTGGATATTAATCTGACGGGCTAATTAGATGTTTTACTCAAATACCCAATTTAAACGGTAGACCTAAAATTTCCTAATTCCGTGTTACAAGGGCTATGCAATTTTACAGGAAGGGTTAAATGGAGTGTAAAGTGGGGTCGAAGCAATTAATCGCACCTCAAACTTTGGTTCAAGTATTATATGATTAATGGGTCACTTAGGATGGAATTAGGATGAAAATTTGCTATTTTTAGTACAATCAATTAGCTGGAATCTGTTTTTATTTGAAGTTTTGTTTTTAATAAAACATTTACTTTTGCTAAGCCTTCAAAAGAAAACTATTTTTGTACGTAAGGTACTAAATATTCAATTTGTTTTGCCGTCGATACAATTAAGAAAAATGTTTTTACATAATCTGTGTCCAGGAAACATTGTTCAGGCTCCTTTTGTATAAACAATAACAAAGAATAAAAAGTATTGCTATTGAATCCTGTATTTTAAGTTCTAAAAACGTGGCTATCGGTATTAATAACTCAAGCCCGCATGTTTTGACAAATACGAATCGCAGAGATTTTTCACGAAAAGTACGTATACTTAGGTATTGCAAATATAGTTCAAATATTTTTGCAGTATTAATGTATGCTTAGTTCATTCTTTCCACTTCACTATGTATATAGGAACGAGTAAGTATTGTTTATTAAGTGGCCTTTATAAATACATTTGATGTATACGAAATGGCTTTGTTCCGTCTTCAACATAATCATTCAATATTTTCTTTAAATGGTTTAGTAAATGATAAAGTAAACATTTTCTCCTTCGTCTATTAATTGAATTACTGTTACAAATGTTAGTTTGTATGGATATATGGATGTTTGTTATTCTTTCATGCTCATATTTATAACATTTGGTATGGAGTTAGCTGGCAAGCATACTTTTTACCCCACTAGATCAGAGCTAGGTAATTATAATACATCATCATTTTCCTGCCCTTATCCCATTTCACTTGGGGTCGGCGCAACACGTCTTCTAGACGTGTTGCTTAAAGATTTGGCTATGGTTTTATAGTCGGCCGCCTGCCTGACACTAACCCTCTTTGGAAATGCGTTTGTTGATGGCTTACCCGCCAGCATTCGGGTGACCCAAGGTGCTTGGTACAGTGCCCTGGTTCTTAAGGTCCATTAGTCGCCTTTTACGACACCCAGTGGAGGATATGGGGTGGCGCTATTCTTTATATCCGGACACCACACGGATTTTAATTATAATACATAAAAGTCCTAATCTTTAGGTTCCGTAAAATCTATGGATCAAATATTTATTGCAACAAATAAAGATAGTTTATTGGCAATACTGATATGAACATCACTAAAATAGCGCGCGTCTGTTTCTCACAATGGACATAGAATGCAATTTAGACCGATCGGAACACGATATTACCTATAAATCAATCCGTTATGAGGTAATATCGTTTATAGTCAATAATGCAGGCGATACGAGATAATGCAATTTTATCGCAATATACTGGTCAATAAGACACGCTTTTGATGGGCAAATAAAGTAAAAATATGCCTGAAAAATATGCAAATTAAAGTTTTTGTTTAAAATTTTATCGTATGACTGGCCTGTTGGTCTGGTGGTTATTGACCTTGACTACTATAACATAGGTTGTAGGTTTAATCCCCACGCCGGAAAAATGTATGTGTGATGAGCACGTTTTGTTCTGTCTGGGTGTAATTTCATTAATATTATCATTGATATTACGTATACATTAGTCAATACATCCATACATGGATATTCAATCTCATTTTGTTTCTTTTTGCATGTTTTAATGACTACTTTGTTTAATTATAAACGAGGTTCTACCGACATGGTTCCGTTCCTGTGGGAATGCTGGAATAAATTATAGCCTACGTTACTGGCTGGTGAAAAAAAACCATCGGTGAAAGTATTTTTAAATATGTTTACTGTTTGGGCATGAAACTCACGTTTGCATTTATAAACACTACGGAGTATAAAACAAATCCGTTCTTCGCTGTCTCTTGGTCTATCTATACCTATGTAAGCTTAGATCTTTAAAAGTACGTAGTTGATTTTAATGCGTTTTTTAATAATACAATTTATGTTTGTATTTAGAAATATATAATTATTTTTTTCGGTTGTCTAGTATAACTCATAACACAAGCTGCTTTGGTATGCTTAACTTGAGACTACCTATATGGCGTTGTGTGAATGTGGTGGAATATTATATATTAAAAAAAGGAAAGTTTACACGTGTAATAATAGGTATTAATATCTGTATTATCCTGTGCAAGACTGTGACAAATCTAGGCTAGTTAATAATAATTTGAATGCTAATTAAACCAATCTTCAATTGTTTGCTTTCAAACCATTACTTCCAATTACTTAATCAAGATATTTGATCTCAATTAAATTATGGTTTAGAGGAAGGAAGATAAAGCGTTTTACAACAATGTTGTATCGTCGAAAATTACGTTCCTAACAGATAGCTGACAGCTTCAAAGCTCCAGTTTATCAACTAGTCTAACTTTAGGATATTAATTACTTCGCTTTAGAGAAAGTTTCTTACGAAAATAAATTTTTTAGAACAAATTGTATTGTTATTTTATTTTTTCTTGGTGATTTAGAAAGACTTGGATTATCGATCGCAATATCGTAGTCAAAATATAATATTCAAATATAAGTCGGAGTTATTTTTTTCGAGCTTACAATATGCATACTTTGTTTCATGCACGTGTACTTACACGGGCATGAAACAAAGAATGTGCTATAATAAAATTGTATGTAACAGTTTACTCGCCTATATTCAACGGGATATCCCGACTAATTTCAGGCCCAGTCGAAATCCTTAATCATGTGGTAACGTTAGAAAATTGTACATTTCATATAAAAATATATAAAAAATATCATTTTGTTAGAACATTAACAGAGTAACATCTAATTTCAAAACTGAGATTAAAATCTCGTTAGCATATTTCACTGTCATACACTTTGTAATTCTACATTTGTCTTACGGTCATCTTAATGAATAATTTTCTTGATTGTCCAAGTATTAATTGTCTTACTTTAATGATCTAATTCTCTTAGATTACTTTGACTTACTTGAAAAAAAAAAAGGTTGGATGAAAGGAGTTTCGACATTTAAATAAAGTATATCTTTGAAACTTTTTTGCTTCCTTCTTTGGAACGTTTCTTTGAAGTCATTTGATTAACTCGTTTAAAAGAGATATTGACTGGGTATTACCGGATTAGTAAATACACAACGTTTTAAACAGATTCGATGAATTACTTTTCTTCAAGGAAATAATCGATTTTATTTTAGAATATTATTCATTCTTAGACACAATCTAAATATCTGACCTCTATCATTTTATTAACGGTATACTCACGCGTATTTATCTGGATAGGTCGACTAGTTTCTGACCCAACCGGAGTTCATAATCATGAGCTGACGCGGTGGAGTCATGAGTCAAACTCATTCGACTCGCGACGAAACCGCATAACACATAATTATAAATCGCCCTCATGATAGTTATTGCAATAAATCCTGACCTCTTTTACCGTGCACTGGACTGGTTATTACTTACAAAATGACACTCTTTGCAACAGTTTAAAGCGGCGTCCGTGGGCGTCCATTAAAAAGCAAGCCAGCGTTTGTTGTAGCAAGGACGCTTTTCGCTACTCTCAGAACTATTAATCAAAGAATATCAAGATACAGTTTTGTGACTACTCTTAGTTCTATTGTAGTAGTTTTTAATGAGTTGCGTTGCTATCATTGCTTGTTCAGCGTGATAGAATACTAGCATTTTTCCTGCGACTCCGGTCGCGTGAAAGTCGGTTACAACTGCAAAATCAACTATTATTACGCAGTCAGGTAAAAAGTAGCCTATATTAATCTAGGGTGTCTGATAACTCAATATCAAATTTAATTAACAATGCTTTAGTCGTAAAAAGGTAACAAATATACACACATACGCACACATGTACATATTTTCGCGTTTAATTGCAATTCTAATAGGGGTCAATGAATTAGATCGCAGAAACTTAAAGTTAATGATTACCAAGGAGTATTAATTAGCAGTGATCACTAATTCAGCATTTTATATCAAAAGGTCAATAAACGTGCTGTTGAGTACTTCTAGTAGTAATGGTTTCACATTATCGGATATAAGTTGCGGACGTCAGACGACCTTGCGTCGTCGGCAGTTGGACGTCCGAATGTAATATAGAAAACGTAATTTGACATCTGCGAACATGTATATTGAATGCGTCCATCATTCCGGGTTGACGGGATGTCCAATGTATGTATAAACTTTAGTATGTTCAATATTATATGTTTCAATAGGTACCTACATGTTTACTTTTTTTTGGCTTCTTTTATTTACTTACTAGAGGAGAAAATAATTCGAACTGAAACATATTTAGTGATGTTTCAAGATAACTTTAACATCGTTTCAGTCACAGTGGAGTTCTGGTTTCACAGATTTAATTCGAAATATTTATCGGAATTGACGCAAACATAAGACATACATACGTAAACAGACATAAAACGCGTATAATATACATACTTCAGTTACGAGTATTACACCCTCTTAAAACGACAATTCCATGGAAAAATAATAAAGGACTTGGAGATACACCTTACACATACGGTATGGAATTTCTTGTTACTCGAGATATCCAAAGAGGTTTTAATGTCATTTAATCAAATTCTTGCTGCTGTGTTTACAGCATTGTATTAAAAAAATAAGCATATAAATAAAAAAAATGCAATGATTAATCCGTCTATAAATATTTCTCACTATATTCTATCGAAACAGTCATTTGTTTTTCCTTAAAGACAATGTAAGCAATTTAGAGTAGAATCTTAATTAAATCGAGACTAATGGGCGTGTTGAAGACGATTGACGACCACGATGGCGTCTTTGGTAACAGCTATTTTTATTCGTTCATCACTAGGCTGAGAATTATTGAATAATAAGGAAATTGTTGTTAAGGAGATTTGCGTAATCTATTTGATATAAACTGACTGATGAACTCATAAATTCCTAAAAGGCTTGATTGTTTATGAATGTGGGTGAGCAATTAATAAACAATAAAAATCCTTAGCAAGATTTAAGACTATATACCTAATATCGTAATTTTACCTGTATACCTATATACCTGCAGAATGCCGCCTTATTTTCGTTAAACAACAAATTATATAAATAATAAAGTGAAACGTAGACTTTTCTTGTAGACGTAAATAAATAGATATTTGAAGTTTGAATTATTTCTAACATTTAATAAAATCCAAGTGCGTATAGCTTCGTTTGACATTGTATCACATAAGAAAAATACTTGGACCAATTTACATAATAAATAAGTAATATCCTTATATAAGTATCAACACCATCGACGTATAAATATTAATTTATATTACTGCACCGACAAATCTAATATATCAATGAATCCGCTGGACGGGGTAATTGAAAATAAATACGCGTTTACGGTTTACTAATTTATAAGATACGGGTCGTCTGCAAATGACAGTTGGTTTTCCGTAAAGTAATCTGTTTGTGAGAGTTGTTTTTTTATGTGAAAAAAAAAACGTACAAAATGAAACGCGTTTATATTGACCTTTTAACAAAGAAGTAAAATTTGACTCTATTTTTAGAGGTCATTTATTTGATTATGATCTGTGGTTTCATGCTACTGTTTTCAATATATAGCTTTGTACCTATAATTTATCTATAATTGTAGGGTGAAAGTAAAGAACTGAAATAGATAAAAATAGTGATAAAATTAGACGTTCAAAAAGCTTCAATTACATTTTGATAAGCCTTGATCGGCTTACCTAATTGTAAATGAAGTGAATACAAAATAATGTGAGGATGATTGGTTTTTTTAATCAATGAAGAACTGCTTTTTGTGACGATGTTACATGTTGCACGATTTTCCTCATTTCACTGAATTTGCAATATTGACAATACAGAGGAAATGGATGAAAATAATTTTTAAATTGACATGAAAGGAATTTAATGGCATTCATTTTTATTGACATTGTTATGAATTCTGATATTTTGAGTTGATTAATGAATGATGAAACAATATTACCCTTGCAGTAATTTTAAATTAAAGCATTAATAAAAAATATGTTCTTCTTTTTCGAATGAAGAATTGTTTGCTTAGTATCTGGCTGAAGCGCTACACATATTAAATGAGTTCAGAATGCAGTTCGAAAACAAATTAAAAATACCAAAAATAACATTCATATCTTAATTATAGAGCACTGAATATGCGGGTCGATATTATTGTAATACCGCATGAGGGTACCGACATAATATTGTAAAACAGTTATAATTAGCAATTTTTCAATTATGGAAAACATGACATGCTTGATTTTTTTTAAACTTTCTGTTAAGCGATTTGATTGTAAGCTTATAAAAATAAAATTATGTACATACTTGCTGTGTCCGCGACTTAGTCAGAGAGAAATTTAAATAAAAAAAATATTAGGTAGTTTGATTTCTGAAATGAAAATTTTTTTCTAAGCGAATAGTGGCCTAAGTTACCTATTTTTTATGACATTAGCTACCTGCAAGAAGAAAGTCCCGTCGAAATTGGTCCAGCCTTTTCAGAGATAAGCGGGAACAAACAAGCAGACAGACAAAAGTTTAACTAGACACTTTTACTCAGTAGCTTGTTATTTTTTAGAAATAATCTCTAAAAAATAATTAACAGTACAAACAGAAAATGCTATTGATTGAAATAAAGCGCATTCCTGCGTGTTATAATAATATGTCTGTTATATCCGAGAATGTCATCGGATACCTACATTAAGACATTGTACCATCGTTCGATCGCAATTGCGCAACAGCGCTTCGGCAAACATCAAAAACTGTTCGCGGCCCTCACGGGGCGCCTTTTGTCACCTAACATCGGGACATTAGGACGACCAATTAGTTTAAGTTAAATATTGTAATTTCCTTTTATTAAACTTTATTATTCGAAGTTGTTCTTTATTTTAATCTCCGCCGCTGCACATCTCATAATTGGCGCAGTCGGTAGGATTGTCGAGTCAGTGCGTGTAATCGAATCGATCGATCGTTCCTGTGGGACACTCGCGCGCGCTGTCCACGTCTCAACGTGCATCGTCGGCAGTCCACATAGAACCGAGAGCAGCCATCGGAGATCCTGAGTATCCAGAAATCGATACTGCGAAGAGCCATCGACATGTATATGTGAGTTGCACAATTCTGAACAGTCGGTCGCTACTTCCTTCACCATTTTTCACCCACGATCATCACGATCTACCCGGGGTATCGAACCCCCGAGTTCAAGACTGTCCTCCCGCATCGCGCAGAGGGACTCTTTTCGTAATTTAGATAGTTTAGGTAATTTAGAGGTAATAATGGAGCAAGCAGGAGTCGTCAACCAGGACGAGATTATTAATAAGATTGTCAAAGCTCTAAGGTTGGTACCCGAGTTTGACGGAAATTGTAATACATTAATTAGGTTTTTAACATTATGTGATCGTTTAGTTATTAACTATGTCAATCCAGCACCAGGGCATGAACTATCTAATCTAGCCTTAATAAACGGCATTTTAAATAAGATTACGGGAGCCGCCGCTAGAACGTTAGTAACGAACGGCATTCCGAATGACTGGAATGGCATAAGGAATACACTAATACATAATTTTTCAGACCACAGAGATGAATCTGCTTTATATAGCGATCTATCTTTGTTAGCCCAAGGATCAGATACACCTCATGTTTTCTACGAACGCGTACAGAATATGCTCAGCACTATAATGACCTATGTAGAGTTGCATGATCAACTTCCGACTACGGTAGAAGCGAAACGTTCCTTATATCAAAAGTTAGCACTTCAAACTTACCTGAAAGGTTTGGAAGAACCATTAGGCTCTAGGATTAGATGCATGAGACCACCCTCTTTAGAAAAAGCATTAGAATACGCCCAGGAGGAAATGAATATAGTTTATCTTCAGCAAAAGCTTCCACCCCAAAATTCTAGGAAAGTCAGTCAGCCAGTCACCCCTCATCAATCGCATGTATTTCAATATAAGGTTCCTTTCATGCAGCAACCTCTGATGCAGCAGCCTAGGATGCAGCCTAGACCGTTCCAAGGACCGTCTAGAACTCAGCAAATGTTTAAGGCTTTGCCGCGATCCAATATGTCAACTGGTTTTAGGATTGCACCACGGCAGCCAGCTTTTCCACACTCAAATAACAACCAACCGCGTCCTATGAGTGGAATTAGCTACCCTGTTGCACGCCCATTACCCCCGACTAGACATGACTGGAGGATGCATGGTAATCCACCACCGAACAATTACTTTAAGACTCGAGACGTTAATACTCACGAAGCTTATGAGGACTGTTACGAGGACTATGAACAAAATGACTATTATTACTATGACGACAATCACCATGAAACCGTTTATGACACGTACCAAGAAATTCCGGAATTGCAGCCCTTAGAAAGTGCGGTACACGCTAGCGAAAACGGTCAGAATGCTCAAAATTTTCCCAAGGCCAGCTTCAAAGATGCCCCCGAATAGAACTTAACGTTCATAGCAAGAGACAATTACCATATATTAAGTTAAATGTGAGGCCTGATGCCCGGCCGTTACATTTCTTAATAGATACAGGCGCTAACTCATCGTTCATAAGTCCTGATATCGCGAGGCAATATTTTCCAAACGTATGCCTAAATCCTGACCCATTCGTGGTCACGAACTTTAACATGACTTCGAGGAATGAATACTCAATTACAATACCTTGTTTTAAAGAAATTAAAGAGAACGCTCTTATTAAATTATATGTATATAAGTTCCACGAGTACTTTGATGGACTTATAGGATGCGATCTTTTAACGCGTTGGTCAGCAAAGGTCGATTTAGGATCGTATGTGTTGAAGACCAAGTTCGCAGATAACCCTATATACATGTATGCGTCACCTTATCTAAATTTACACGAAAGTATTATCCCGGCACAGTCATCGAAATTAATAAGCGCACCCACTGACATAGAAAAAGGCGATATTATAGTCGATCAGCAAATTTTATGTAACTGTCACATAAGTAGTTGCCTAACTACGGCTAAAAATAATAAGGCTAATTTAGAAGTAATTAACCCCACGGACAATGACATTATCTTTTCCTTATCAGAACCAATTCACGCGAGTATATTTAATGAGCAGAGTGCACCTGTTACGAAACCTGATACTTGTAATAACAAAGCTCGAACCCGAGAAGTCTTATCGCGCTTGCGCATAGATCACTTAAACGCAGAAGAGGCAATCAATTTAACTAAATTATGTGCTGAATATTCCGATGTATTTTACTTAGAGGACGAACCGTTAACTTTTACAAATAAAATTAAGCACTCTATTAATACCACTGACGAATTACCCGTATATAGTAAAACTTATAGGTATCCATATGTACATCGAGAAGAGGTTCAGAGGCAAATAAAAAAAATGTTGGACCAGGGAATAATTCGACCTTCCACATCTGCATGGAGTGCACCTATATGGGTCGTACCCAAGAAAAGTGACGCCTCTGGGAAACCAAAGTGGCGCTTAGTCATTGACTTCCGTAAATTAAACGAGAAGACAATTGACGATAAATATCCCATCCCGAATATAACGGACACGTTAGATAAACTAGGTAAATGTCAGTACTTCGTATCATTAGATTTAACTAGCGGATTCTATCAGGTAGAACTAGACCCCAAGGACATTCACAAAACAGCCTTTAACGTAGAGCAGGGACACTACGAATTCTTGAGAATGCCTATGGGTCTCAAAAATTCACCATCGACCTTTCAAAGGGTGATGGATAATGTACTAAGAGGGTTACTGAATAGGATCTGTGTAGTATACTTAGACGATATCCTTGTGTTTGGGACGTCGCTTCAGGAAATAATTTGTAACTTACGTAGTGTATTTCAGCGACTAAGGGAATCCAACTTTAAAATCCAAATGGATAAGTCGGAATTCTTAAAACGTGAAACACCCTATTTAGGCCATATTATAACCCCTGAAGGTGTCAAACCCAATCCAGAGAAAATCTCTGCAATTGTGAATTATCCGTTGCCTAAAACTACGAAACAAATTAAATCCTTTTTAGGTTTACTAGGCTACTACCGCAAGTTTATACCGGACTATGCACGAATAACTAAATTTCTTACAGCAAACCTGAAAAAAGGTGCCAAAATTAATATAACTCCTGACTATATTAGTAACTTCGAACACTGTAAAACTCTTTTGACAAACGACCCCATTCTACAGTACCCGGATTTTTCAAAGGAATTTATTTTAACTACAGACGCCTCGAAATATGCTCTTGGAGCTGTACTATCACAGGGTACAATAGGTTCTGACAGACCTATATCATATGCATCAAGAACCTTGAATAGCAGCGAAATAAACTACTCTACTATAGAGAAAGAACTCTTGGCAATCGTGTGGGCCACCAAATACTTTAGGCCCTACCTCTTTGGTAGAAAGTTTAAAATTGTAACTGATCATAAGCCCTTGCAGTGGCTCATGAATTTAAAAGAGCCTAACTCGCGTTTAACTCGCTTTAGATTAAAATTAGCAGAATATAATTTTACAGTTATTTATAAAAAAGGTAGCTGCAACACGAATGCTGACGCGTTGTCGCGAATCGAAATTCATAATGATGAAACAATTTCTCTATTAGTGAATACATCTGAAACATCTGAATCCACCTTAACAGCCTCTGAAACAATGGATAATATCACCGAAAGTCATGAGTACCGTAGCTCGTCGTCTACATTAACTGCCCCCGAAATAATGGACGCAGAAACTGTACACACTAATGTCGAAAATCCGATTCTAGAAATTCCCATTAGTGATGACCCACTAAATAAATATCGAAGACAAATTATAGTACATATAGTTAATAATCCGCCTAGAACTAAACCTAAAGTTACGAAACCCTTTGACACTTACCTTCAAGTCGATACGGAAGTGTGCGTAGGACCTAATTTCGACCAAGATATTGTAGATATTATAAAAAAACACGTTGATCCAAAAATCTGCACTGCCATCTTAGTGAAACCCATAGATAAAATGTACGAAATTGTACCTATAATACAAAGAGCATTTAAAAATTCCAGTATGAAGTTATTCTTAGTCAAAAAGCAGATTGTCAATATGTCAGATTTCTTGTCTCAACAAGACATAATACGCAAGTACCACGAAGGGAAAACGAATCATCGTGGTATAAATGAAACCTATTTGGCATTGTCTGCGCAATACTTTTGGCCTAAAATGAAAAACGACATTACAAAATATATAAATGAATGCGTTATATGCGGATGTGCGAAATACGACCGCAATCCTATTCGGCAACAATTTAGAGTAGTTCCGCCACCAACTAAACCATTTGAAATTATATATGCTGATGTCTTAACGTTAGAACAAGAAAAATACTTAACACTTATAGATTCTTTTTCCAAATATGCCCAGGCCTATCGTATGGTAGATTGTACGGCACCAAATATAGTAAATTCACTTCTAAAATTTAGTACTCATCATGGTTACCCAATGACCTTAGTAACTGACCAGGGAACCGAATTCACAAACCAAGTCGTAAGCGAATTCCTGCGATTACATAAGATACAACATAAAACAACCGCTGCTTATGCCCCAAACGAAAACGGTATGATAGAGCGTTTCCATAGCACACTTATCGAACACTTAAGAATATTAAAATTACAACATAAAAATGAATCGGCAATGAACTTAGTATCCTATGCACTTTTAGCCTATAATAGTTCTATCCATAATCTGACCAAGTGTAGACCCTTTGACCTTATTACTGGGCACTTTGACCCACGGGACCCTATAGACACGAACATAACGGAACGATTATTACAACAATACGTTCAAGACCACCGGGATAGAATGCAAACGGTATATAGACTTGTACATGAGTCATCGCTCGCCGAACGCGAATCACTAATGATTCGGCGTAATGAAAACAGAGAACCGGAAGTAGAATATACACCTAATCAGGAAATTTTTATTCGCAATCCCTCAGCATCTCGACAAAAACTTGCTAGTCGTTTCACATCTGACCAGGTTATAGCAAACTTACCTATTCATATTTACACCTCTAAAAAACGCGGACCCGTAGCTAAGACTAGACTGAAACGACCAAAGAAAAATATAAGACATACATTGTTACAGGTACCTCCTGACGGTAATGATAAGCCTGACCTTAGCTCAAGAGATCCAACTTGATGACCTTGACAATGGACCTGGAATTTTACCCTTTGCCCTAGGAGATACAAAAATTGTATCACATCATCATACATTTTTGCAGGATATTAACTTAAAACACATAGAGAATCAGGTACACGATTTGCGTACGCAATTGTCTGAAACTACGATTATTCTGTCAAACTATAGTTTTCCATCCTTTCTGCAAATTAAGCATTTGTACAATAAATTGAATCGAATCCTATTAGAACTAGAAACCATGCAACCTAGTAGAGTCAAACGAGGTATATTTAATCCTTTGGGAACCTTAATAAAATCTATTAGTGGTAATCTGGACCAAGATGACGCTCTGAGGTTTGAAAGTGTTATGAATACCTTAAAGAAAAACGATCAAATGATTTCTAGTAAATTGAATGAACATATTTCATTATTTAAAGAGTTTACGTCACAGCAGACTCAGATATTAAATAATTTAACTTTAAATCAGGATAGATTACACAAAGCCATTATTCAGGTAACTAACTTGACTAACGCAGAAAATGAGAAGGCGTTTAGATATGCCCACTTGGCACAACTCCTTGTTATTCTTAGCGATAACATACAAGAGTTAGCAAGTGAAATTAATAGGTTAGAGAATATATTAGCTTTTAGTCGTAATAGATCTGTACACCATTCTATATTATCAGTTAGGGAGTTAAGAACTATGATAAGCAAATTGCAGAAATTATATAGCATAGATCAGATAATAGACCTAGACATTAGATACTATTATGACATAATTAGTTTAGGTTCTTATTACATAGATAAGAAGATCGTGGTTGTCCTGAAATTTCCTATTACCCTTCCAAATACCTTTCAATTATACAGACTATGTCCTGTACCTAACAAGGTCAGTAAGGTTATCCTTCCTGCCTATCCTTATGTAGCAACCAACTCTAAGGAGTATGTGTACATAGAGGCAGAATGCCCGAAGGTTCACGAATGGCACTTGTGTGAGCAGAAAATAAGCCACGGGATTCGTACAGGAACTGATTGCATCATTAAACTTATTCAATCTCAGGAGATAGATGAAACGTGCCCTGTCACGCCTATCTCTCTGACTAAGGAGGCTCTTTTAGAGCTAGACAGCAGACATTATATTGTTTCATTTCCGAAGCCTACGAGAGTTCAACTATTCTGTGGACATGAAAACCATAAAATTCTACAAGGCAGCTTTCTAGCAACCATTCCTAAGTCATGCAAGCTGAAATCGTCAGAATTCACATTGGCCAACATCGATGACAAAGTCAACGGAGTCAGCATTGAAATCACAGCGTTCCCACGGATGACGACTAATTATTCTCAGAAAGGCGATCAAAATTACCACCTGGCTTCAATCGACCTAAGTACATTGAACAATATTCAAAAGCAAATTACAATGGAGAGCTCTGTCGAAACCGATTCCGGGGATTCATCGAGTATGTATCACACTACAATCCCTTTGTACTTGCTGATAATTGGATTGTTAAGTGCAGGTGCACTGATTAGCAGATATTTTATGCGACGAATGCAGTCATTGACAGTTAAAAGTAAGAAAGAAGTTATTGAATTATCAGAGCCAGATAAGAGAGCCGCAACTTTTGCATTAGACATTAGCAAATAGTTGCTCATCTAACAGGGGAGGTGTTATATCCGAGAATGTCATCGGATACCTACATTAAGACATTGTACCATCGTTCGATCGCAATTGCGCAACAGCGCTTCGGCAAACATCAAAAACTGTTCGCGGCCCTCACGGGGCGCCTTTTGTCACCTAACATCGGGACGTTAGGACGACCAATTAGTTTAAGTTAAATATTGTAATTTCCTTTTATTAAACTTTATTATTCGAAGTTGTTCTTTATTTTAATCTCCGCCGCTGCACATCTCATAATTTGTCAGTATTTCATGTTTATAAACCATTTTGTAACAATAACTAAGTATTAATTTATACTTGCATAAGTAAAGAACTATTTTAATTCAAGAACGCCTTAGAAAGTCTGAACAATTGTTATACTGTTCAGAAAGTTTATGTTTTGCGTGATGGAAATATAAAATAGTCTTTTATTTATGAGAACAATAAAATAAACGGCGGCACTTTAGTCCGAGAAACAGTTAGCAGTTTTAATTACTGTACGTGAGTATGATTTTTATTGCTTGGCTACTACTTTACTGGTTTTATAAGTTAGGGTCTTAGCTGTCTACCAGCCTACTACTAAAACTTAAAGTAAGGTTATCGAGGAGGTGACAAAAGAAGCTGTTGAAATGCTGAAAAGGCGTTTGATTAATTTATATCTATTAATTATATGTAAATGGTTTACTCGCGAATAGGTATATATTTATCGGGATAGCTGCGCGACTAGTTTCGGACCTAACCGAAGTTCTTAATCATGATCTGACATGGTGGCGAGGTACACGGCGCGGCGCACTATAAGAAAATAAGTCACTAAATAATGTATATGAGTTAGAAGACAATATGCATAATGAATCGTCCTTTGTCTCTAAGTTGTGCGTAAAATCTTAACGTTCTGTGAAATACTTAATGAGTTAGGTTTTCTTCTTAGAAATTAAAGCTAAAGTTGAGACATTACACACCATTAATAAATAATTATACCACACTTCAATCTCAGCTAGCAAAAGATCACGTTCGATTACATTTTCTTAAAAATATTGCACAAGTCGAATGTAAAATTAAATTTGATCTTGATAAAATATTTGCCGGATCTATCTATCCGGCAAATATTAATCAAATTTTATTTAAATACAAATTTTATTTTTATTTACAAAGCAGAAGATAAAATTATTTAAAAAGTTCTTATTCAATAATTATTATAATCATTTTAATCTGAAATTAACTCAGTTCATTAATCAAATTAACTTTTTAAACTTCGAACTCATAACCAATGAGTTTATTTACGTTCTCATAGCTGACGAAGCAAATGGCGATCGCTGAATCATCAATTTTCATGAAAGTATATCGAACATGTAAATCTTTGGTGTGATTTATTTCATGAATTTTATTTTAAATTAATATAGTATATTTGTTTTATTACAATAATGTAACTTATTTTTACTATTGTTGAGAACATTGTTGTTACCTTGGTAATAGGTATTATACTTATTATGAGACGAGAGTTAAGGACACAAGAATTATGAACAGCCAGGTAAATTAAGTCCAAGTTTAAAACATTACTTTCTATTTTTACAAAACGTTTTATTACTCACAAATAAAAAAAACACGTAAAAACTTTTCTTCTCAAAAATGTTTTGATCAGCTCCAACTTGGGACTAATTATTACCATGAAATCCACCTGATCCAATTTAATTTGCGAATTCATTCCGGCCGGATAAACACGAATTAAAATCAAGGATTTTTATGGGTAGAATTTTTTACGTAGCTATTGTATGAGTCTTAAAGAAATTTAGTACAAGATTTCTTTTTTAATACTTTTGAATCAGATAAGTCAATTATTTTGGAATATTTAAATTGATTAAAAACACGAACGTGGTATAAGGAGGTTGTGTTAGAAAATAAAAATGTTGGAATGAAACATTGCGGAGGAAAAAAGGATAGATAGAGTTATGTGAGCAAGCGAAAAGCTCAGACCTCAGTGAAAACCTTTAAAGAAGTGGCGTAAGCATATAGAAAGGGAACAATGGTTGCACTTGTCGACTACGATATACAAGCAGAGAATTTTTATGTTTGCCCTGGAACCCAAAAACAAGTACATAATTTCTAAGTAAACTGAACCTAATACTATTTTGCCATATTTTTTACATAAAAATGTACGATACTTAGATACAATCTACGTAAATAAATAAAGCGAAAAAAGAGAGTTAAAACATCTCAAGTCGTCATTAAGAAGTCGAGGCCGTGCGTGATTTTTTTATTCCGTATGTCGAAAAGCTTTTTAGAATGATATTATTGCTTAGTAAAAAGATTGTGAAGACGTACACGTACGTAGCACCTTAGCGTAAAATATATTAAAAGAAACCTTTTTTATAATGTGTGAGTATTTAAATAATACGTTTTAAGGGAATGTACGCAGTTTGTCTCTCAATTTCGAGTACGCAAAACGTAGAGCAACTAAAACATGTCAGATAGAAAAAACTGTTTATACGATCTTAGTACTGTAAATCTTAGCTTAGAGGAATTCCACAGACGTACTCTACTACAAATTACACTTATCTGCGTTTTTCCATGGAAGTTCAAAATAAGTACCTAGTTAAACTCAGAAAGAAATGGAAAATACACATTCAATACAGGAACACTGCTCACTTAGTTGAAGGTCCGTAAAGCCAAGTCAAATCAACCACCTTAGCTCTATCTTACGTTACCAATTAAGAACGGGACGATGAATGATTCGGATAATCCATTGGCTTCTCAGAACAGTACCAGTACCGTAAGATCGTAAATCAAAACACGTTTGATGTGGAAACGAGAGGTTATGCTAAATGTAGAGCGTCGTCTTGCTCGCACAGCGGCAAGTATTGCTTTAAGAGTTCATACTAAGAGCACAGGGTGTTGTTAAACTCAAACTTAGTTACATCTTCGATAATAATATGTTATGCAATTGTTGGATATGTAAATTGGTGTAGTCTAGGGAATTTCAGAAGTGAAATTGCAAATATTGCTGATTGTGGTCCGAACATTAAATTAAGTAATTGTCACAAGTACTTTCTACGTACCTTTTGTACGTTTTTAGATTACTTTGTGTTTTTTCTGTAGACAGAGACATTGCGTCGACAGAGACTATATGACCCCCAAGGATATTTTTTTAAATGAGTGATGTTTGTGAATGCAGTAACGGAAGACTGAAAAATCTTTAGTCGTGTTACTATAAATGGAAAACTTTTCCTAAGTTTTAGATAAAACTCTTTCATAAAATATGAAACTTGAAAAGGTATTGTTAAAGTTTAACTTAGAACTTGAGGAAAATTTTCGAATATTGTTCAGGATTTTCCATACGTGGACCAGAAATAGCTTTGACCAGTTTCATGTGAGTGCTCCTTCAAACTTGTATCCAAGTGGGTCAGACTTTCGATCTAAACCTCTTGACTTTGAAGCAAGTTGTAAAGTCAAAAACAGTTTACGTTTACACATATAGAAATGCAAAACACATTTAATAAAGTCGTTCAAGAAATGGTAACGTAGGTATTAGAGATAAAATAGTCAACTAAACAAAAGTTTCCCTCCACTTATTAAAGTTGTGTCTTTGAACAATTAAGATTCTAGGTCCAAAACTGCACGCAAATCTGAACCTTAGACTAAGGTTCGTACGGTATCATATCACATGTATTTTTATTCACAATAAAACTGGATTGCTTACTACAACAATTACCATTGGCATTTCGTTGATATCGTTATTCAGTCACGTTACATCATTTGTTTTAGCTCGAAGCTGCTATCTATTTTTCGCAAGACTACACTTTCCTATTATCTCTTGGCATTCGTTTATTTCGAAGCTATCTGAGATTGAGATCCGAACACGTAGACTAAATTAAATGCTTGACTTTGCGGTTAGTGACACGCTTAATTAACCTTAAGTTGTTAATGATAGAACTCAATTTTGAGTGCTTGGATTGTAGTAGTAGAATACATCAAATTTTTTTATTAGTTTTCACGCCATGTAATTTGTGAATAAATACTATTCCAGTGGAATTTTGATCTTAGATAGCAACAGGCAAGGTAGGTTACAGTCTACAATGATTTTTTGTTACAGATGAGGTTCATTAAAACAGTAATTCTCAAGTAATTTAATTTGGGAATAAGTAGAGGATATTAATTGTAAATAGAAAAATCAAGCTTCAGAGATGGAGTATTTTGAACTTGTATCCAATAGCCTCGATACATGCGTATCCTTCCAATAAAGCAATCCACACTCGGAAGCCTATGAGTTTTAACTAGTTACTCTCAAGAGAAATCAGACGCTGTAACCTGAAATAGATTTTAATCTAACACATATAAAAATAAATTTACGCTGACAGTAATGGCGAATCTAGATCTTATCGCGTGTATCGAAGTAATTTTGCTATTTTTTCTATATTAAAATAGAAAAAAAAGAAATTTTAAGTATGTAACGAAATTTTTTATTAATATTTTTATCACTTTTAGTCCAAGGCTCAACCTTCTTAGATTTTGTTTAGCATGGAAAAGAATAGTATGTGAGCAAATGTAGTAGTTATCTCAAATACAACAAAAGCTGCCTAGCTTACGTATTTATTACAAAATCTCAAGTCGCTTTAAAATATTGACTTGAGGAAAAAGATAGACTTACACAAGTGACTTTATGAATGTGATTTTTGACAGTTTACTGGACTTAATAGACATGAGATGTTGATTCCTTACTCATTCTGAGAAAATGACAAAATTTACATGCTGTCTTATCATAGCGAAACATGTTACTTTAATAATATTAACACCAATGTATAAAATGTTTTTTACGCAAGTAAATACTTTTATACTGAAGACTGAAGCTTGAAAAATATTTATAACAAAAGTATTAATGACTACCCGCTATTTTTAGAAAACGTCGGGCAAAAATATTTTCGCTTGCTTATTAAGTAAACCTCAGATTCTTTTGTGTCTATTCTTGTCCTAATTAAATTCCAATGAGTCTGGTTCAAATAAAGAAGTTCATTATATTAGTCTGAGTATTATATTCAACGTATAATTTAGATTGAATTTCTTTTCTATTGATATTTCTTAATGCTTCGTTACTTGATATTGTTACTTAACAACATGTGCGCGTGTGTAAAATAGTTTATTTTTTTACTGTTTATGTTTATGTCTTTTAAATGAAATGTGCATAAGCATGAAGGTAATTTAATTAACATTTATAACATGTATATCGCTCTAAGATGTGTAAAATAGTTTGAAAAATGAATTTGAACTCTAGGTCAGTGACCCCGTGCTTTGTTAGTAAAGCGACAATCGTATCTAATAAAAATATTGCATTAATTAATAAAAACAACAGAACAATTTCAAAAACATGTGTTACTTATAAAACGTTACATTTGCTAACACTTAAATATCTAGTACAGAAAACAGAAGGGTCATTACCCAAGAAACACGATACATACTCGTAAGTGAATAACACAAAACAATAGTTTCTTACGCGATATTTTCTGTGTAGGCTTAGCAAACATTATTTATCTGGCAGTTTATTTCTTCGTTGATACAATTGTTATTAAGGTCTTGTGAGTGTATAGAAAACCTTTTCTTGGCATTAATATGTATCAGCCGTCAGACAGGTAACCCGATGTGGTTTTGTTCTTGTCACGAATAGTCTACACGCACAGTGAACAATACCTACCAGACTGAGACGTTCAGAAAGCATACCACCACCTTTTAAAGTTTATTGCAATTGTGGAAATAGATGCCATTCTACGGCGTAGTGTAGTAAACTGGCACACTCGTATTTTAGCAATTATATTACATTAGAGCTTTTTAGTGGGGACTCATTTCGCTGCTCCGGCAAAAGCAAGTACAGGGCGGAGAATTTTGAACTCTACAAGCCCAAAATATCACCACGTCGTCGTCGTGACCTTGACTTGGGTTAAAGCCATGAATATTTCATCCGGAAAACAAAAAAGAAGTTTGTATGTAAATCTATGATTATAATAATGGAGCACTTTGCATATGCTTGATGTCAACTTTTATCCAATAACCCAGTTCGGCTGCTATTAAATACTAAAATTGTTTACTCATTGCGTTTTATTCCCTAAAAAGTTTATTTATTTTTGGCTACATTGTTATCCAACCCCGCCATCATCCCTAGATTTTTCTTGAATATGAGACCAAAATTACATGGACAAAAAAAAACACATTATCGGGCCGTCGCGCTACGTTCTAATATTGTATATTATCCTCCTTGTATTACCATGCGAAACTGAAACTCGTGTGAGATCAGGGAAGAGGAAAAAATATTCGTACATTATTCTAGCTTGTTGGAATGAGAAATTATTGGATCATATTGCGACGAACAAGATGATATCGAATCTATACAGGTATCACGTACTTTGTAAAGGTAGAGCGATAGCAAGAATTATTCACAGCAATTTGTATTAGCCTTGTCGTCTAAAAACTGTTATTTTTAAAATGGCCGTTTTATTTATATCTCCTTATACATTTCTCCTTTATGTTTGTTAGTTAGGGACATCTGTTAGCAAACACGAGGATCCTTTATTGACACATAAACCTTAGGGCTCTGAATGCCGCTCAAATCTCTTAGTGTAAACTACTCAAGCTGCTCCTAAGCAAACAAATATGGCATCTGAAATTCTCTGCTGCTATTGAGAGACCAAAAATAAGATTGTAGGTTGGTTTATATGCAAGTTTTATTACTTACTGTGAGTTTTTAAAGACTGTCGCATTTGTGGAAACAAGATGTAGCTATACCCAGTTTAGAGCGCCATCTTGGTTTACAATATTTTCGATACTACTCCACAAATGCTCTTGTTCCCAACATTTGTTGCAAATTTACGGGTTCTTTCCTAATTGTCTCCTATGTCATCAAACCTTGAGAAAACGTTTAGGGTCGGCGTCATTATCGTAAATAAACATGTTTTTCTGTTATATATCGCGTCACAATACATGTTGCAGAAACTACAATAACAGGAAGGCAAAACTGACGTCATAAAACAATTTCTGGTTTCTGGGTTTCATGTCGATCAATCGTTTACATATCTTTTCTTTCGGAAGGTAAGTGTATTGTTTACATAAATCCATAACAATATATCATAAAGTTGAGGAGAGCTTTGTTTCGGGTGATTGCTTATCGAGTTATTCGTGACAAGTTCGTGATTTATGTAAAGACTCCTTTCTATCTGAAGATGGTAATATTTATGGGACTAATTAACTCACGGAGCAAAATATGTGAGGCACAAATTTTCGGGCTGTACCAGGCACCTGTTTGCAATCGAAATCATTTTATTCGAGAATTTAGGAAACCTCGCAGCTGAGACAATGAAATAGACTTTACGGTAGAATGAATTTAACAATTTGAAATTGATTTAAATTTAAAATTGTACTGAAATTGTTTTGCAAAATTCTGACTAGGCTTAAACCCAAAGGATAAATATTTGCGCTAGTCAGAAAAGTAGGCAGTCCCTAATAAAATTTGGTCTTGGTATTTGAAAAGATAGGACTAAAATCCATACTTTTAAAACAAATCCGTTTAATAAAATCATTCACCGCAATACCATTTTGCTTTATCCTTGCCGATATTGTCAATTTTGACCGACAAATCGAATGAGGGTCGCGTAAAATTAAAGCACTTTTTATGACAAAAAAATGTGATATTGTGTGGGCAGTTAGAAACTGACGGTATTTTCAATCCCGTAGAGACATTGTTTCATTATACTGGAATTATACAAGCAGAAATAAGGGTTCTAGTTTGCATACCTATATACAAAAGCGCAGATACTATTTTGTAATGTTACTTAGAGCTATACTAGTAGTCCAGGTAACTAAACCTATTATATTTTCATTTATTTTGCATCCTCTTGAAGATTCACTTAAAGTTTGAAGCTTGCTTTAATAATCAAAACCTTATCTGCCTTGGCCAAAACTCATTTGTCGTTACGTTATCATCTGAGGACCAAACTACACTGAGGGTCGCCCTTTATTGTTAGCCAGCATATTGCCTTGTAGCTTATTTAAACCTGTCTCTATCTGAAATGATTGCTGAGGCTAATTTAATTTATTGTAAATAATAATTACGTATAAAATAATAATAATTTAGAACTACTTTTATAGAAGTAAGATTTCCATCTATTGTTCTAAAATAATCATTAAACACTGATCTCTACCCTTTGTATATCGAATACTATTTTTATTTTTAACCTTCTTCTACATAAATTCATTTTCTCCTAAACATAATTAACGTCTTTCATAAAATGCACATAACAAAATACAGAATGAAGAAATTTAATTAAGTTTCACACAGCCATTGTTTTCCCCGCATTCTATGCATATACCCGCAGAATCCGATCACTTAAACACACATGACCCGATTCATTACGTATCTTTGAAGGCATCTCTACATATACATATATCTATATATAAAGACTCTACATACTCTATGACGTTACGTAGAATCCCGTAGAATTCCATTCGAGTGTAACTAATACACGAAAGTACTCGCAGCATACGTTTGATCGGATGTTAACGGTTCAAAGTTATCAAGTTAAACATACAAGTTTAGTTAGGTTAGATATTTCGTAGAAATGTAGATCTTACTGTACGCAATTTCTTCGTCTTGAGTTGTTTTGTCGACACGATATATTCATGTATAAGGTAAAAGCAGCTATTACCGAGGTAATTTCAGAAGCTTAAGGTTTAACGTGTCGAAATAAGAATTTCTGATCATAAAAACGACAGCAAATAAGTACATAATAAATGAGACAAGTTATTTTTTTGTTGCTCTACTTTTTTTAGTACGATAAACAAGCGTTGATTTTATTGTATCAAATGTTTCCTTTTTTCTGCCGCACTTAGCCTCGAGGGATGCTTTGACTGCTTCACCGGACTAAGTTGGCGTCACAAAAATCCTTCAGCCAGAGAATGTTTCACACGTACACATTTTGAGACTCGGTATAAAAATCAAATAATCTCAACAGACCAGTATTTGAAAGATATTATACATGTTTTTTTTTTATTTTTTTTTGCTTATGACTTGATTTGCGTTGATATCAGTCATAAATGTCATTTTTTTTGCGTCTCATGACCAAATACTACATCAAAATTGGTCCTACCGTTTGAGAGGTATGATGTCACGGCGAGACATTGACGTTAAACTGATTACACCCCTCATTTTGCGTCTCAAAATAACGTTTTATCACGTACCTGTACGCCCCTGACATTATTGTAAGCCCTCATGTTTGACAGTGCATATCCGTGCTAATGCATATTGTGCTAGGGAATCCCGCTTGTTCGCTTCAGTCTATCAGTTCGGAGAATCTATTACTACTACTTGTGTACAGTGTGTACGGCTATAATTAACGTCACCTTACGCCAGAATAGTTGAGTTATGGTCAACCATATCATACAATGATTTACAGTTAATTATGGCACAGATTGTATAGGACGACAAGCAATTTAATTGTTTCAGAACAAAATAATTGCCTGCAGCACATAAAACTATAAGCCACGTAGTTGAGCCATTAGAGTTAAACACATACTGCGCGATGGCCTGAAAATTAGCAAACCTAATAGGTATCTCACCAATATTAAAAGGGTTATGAACTAAAATATCATAATAAAGACATTTATTTGAACACTAAGCCTTAATGTAACTTAGACTATTACTATAAATAAGTTTTCATGTTGGACAGTTAAGCGTGGCAAATGTTTACTCTCCATCTGTGAATACGAATTTAAAACAAATACCAGATGTTAGGCAACGTAGTTTGATAGTTAGAATTTAGAATATGTTACTGAACAGCTGTTTTATTCGAGTTTATAAATTAATATTATTACTAATCGTTAGTGACCTAATACAGGGCAAATTCTTCCCTTCCTTGTCTCACCTTTTTTGGCCGGGGTTAGAAGCTAATGTCGAAACTCACGCAGAGACACCCATTGATTAAACACAGCCCGGGCTCCTTATACTGCCTGAGTCAGAGTTACGGGATCACTCGTGCATGCTCTGCGTGACTCTTGATGGTCTCTTGTTCCATCTGACTCTACATCTATTTGCAGGCTGTTGGTAGTTACGTGCAAAGAAATCGAGTTTGCCTATAATACCTAACGCTAGACATCTATTGCGTAAATAGATCTGTAGGCCTACCGGCCTAATACCTATTGGTGTAATACGGAAGCGTGACGGAGCAATACACAGCGTAGAGCTATTTCTTTCACAACTGCAAAAATACTATTTTACGAGTTATGTACGTCACATGTCACACGACGTTCGGAATGGTTATTTCAAATAAAATATTATCAACTATCTTAGCCCCCGCCAAAAGTTTGCTAAGTCATGATAAGTGGAATTAACTTTGTCAGATGTCACTACTTCCATTTATTATGTTTGGCTTATCGCAAAAACATAAATCTCAGTCGAATCCCTTTAATGTGACCTTACCTAAGCGAAAAATAGCTCAATACGTTGTGAAAGTTCTTTATTGGAGGTAATCTCCTAGTTGATGTTACGGCACTTAGGAGGAAGAAAAAAACGAAGATAATGCTTTAAAAAGTTAGGGAACTTCCAAAACGATGATTCTGACAATTGGGAAGTTCGCAAAAGTTTGGAATATGGACAAGATTATTTTTAGACATGAACAACTTCGTATTCTATATATGGTTCAGTAAAGGTCATTGATTTAGTCGATCTGGAGGTGTCATAGCTAGATGCAAACTGATCTTGCGTGCGTAACTTATGCAACGCAACGTGTGATTGCGTTAACCCCGATAGGTGTATTCCTACAGCTTACAGTTCCAAGAGTCCAGATGTCATACTGCGTTGCTTACTTTAACGCCATTGTCCGCTCATTATTATAATAGTAGGAATAACACTTCAAAAATAAGTGCACAGATTCTCACTAATGTGGATGCAAAAAACCATTAGGTGGTTACGATCTAGCCCTAAATGGGTCTAACTGGGCATTTACTGTAAATGACGCTTTCGTTTCTAGTAATTTAATTTTATAGAACACTTTTCTACAGATCATGAAAATACAACTTGGAGGTTAAATGTGACTTTGAAAGAAATTTTAGGTGTTTTGTGAACTCAATCTTTATGACTCTACATTTCAGTAGGCTTGATCTTAAAAATGCTTACTTAAGTCATCATCAATACTCTTGCTTACAATGCTATGAAATATTTTGTACTTCACATCTTATTTTTTACGCAACATTTATTTTGGATTTAATAACATTTGATTTGTAAAATTTCTGTGGTTTTTTTTTAGTATTTAAATTATAGCGTCAGAATACTCATTATTCATTCATTCAAAAATATGATTTACTGAGAGGTCGAGTTTATTTTTACAAAAATCCAATTTAAAAACATAAAATAATTGCCACGAACGATAAACGCAAAATGAAGAAGCTTTCGAATTTAAATTTGGAACTATCAGTCTTGTGTAGTTCTGAAATCATTAAACTCTTTGGCACTGGAACTATAACCAGAGTATTTAGACCTCTACTGCACTAAAACTCCTTTTCATATACTAGGAAAAAGACATAACGAGCATCTTTTTTTTACTCTTTCTCCTCCTTCCGTTTGAAATTTTCATTGTGTCTCGGAGAGTTTTACAGACATTCAATCCACATGTACAAAGACTCACCGCCTCAGATATAGCATTCGGACATAATTTGTGGTGCTGCTTTAACCAAACATTGTTATTCTTTAAAAAAATATTACATAACGGGAATACTCTTAAACTTTGAATTCCTGACATACCTTCTTTGTAATTTCCTTTCCGAAGAACATTTTATCTCTGAATTCATATAATGGTGACGTCACAGACTTACACAGACATAACGCTGACTGCCTTTCAACAACTTCTGATTTCGTTGAACTTAATACTTTGTAGAACTAAATGCGATGTTTATCATAAATGATCACTGAATAGAGATGTTGAGTTTTTGTAAATGTGTACATCAAAGAAGTTAGTAGCTCACCTATTGACTTTTGAATGTAAAAATATTGTTACGGGTAAACATTTTTTTTTCATTCAGCAGTTTTTAGGCCATCTGTGTTAAATAAAACATTAGTGTATTTTGCGAATACAGACTCCATTCTATTTTGTTTATAAATGATAAATAAAATAAGCAGAATTTAGCGTATATTTTTAGATTCTTCTCAAACGATTGATCTACTACTATTTGCTGTTTCATTGAATTAGACCTTTTGCATCAGTGAAAATTTTCAATTTTCTTCTTAAATGTGCCACAAATCATTAAGGCATGAACATCAAAATCTTGACTGTCTTTGCCGTCGTTAAATGAAAAAATAAATCCTAGATAAGCCTTGTTTTTGTTTAAGGCTGTAAACTCCAAACCACTAAACTTAAAATTCATAACATTACAGATAACTAAATTTCACCGTAGCAATAAAAATAATGTCTCCTCATACATGACATGTAACAAGTGTAACACGACTTTAATTTGAATAAAATTTTAATTTACTTTTATATGCAGTCGTCGGATGAGGAAAGTTCTTGAGATATACGTGACGTAGCAACGTGATCGCAATTCCTTTGTCCCGTTACTCCAAGTCACGTCAGGAGTCACGTTATTCATACGTTCACTTTTCAGGTAATGTGAAATTCGTGCAGAGGAAAGAATAGATTAATTTTATTAATTGGGTTTACAAATATAATTAATTGGATTGGTTCTTTGAGCTTCAGAAATCTTGGGATTTTCTTTACTCTGAGAAATCTGGAGGTGAATTATGGAGACACCTGTTGTTTAGTATTTTTTTTATGTCATTGAAAACCAGCCTTGCTAGTATTTTCACCAGTGTCATCCATGATCAACTTTTTTCGATAAGTTCTTTACTACACGTTTGAGTAATTAATCAACAATCACCTCTTGTAGAATTGTCACTTGTTTAATATCTTGGCAAAAAAAAACTCATAGTAAACTTCGAAAGAACTCAAATCACATACAAGTATTTAAGAATCTTCGCAAACTAATAAACGATTCGACATGACTCACAACCTATAAATCAGAGTACCTAATGAAAGTGCCTTAGTACCTACATATAGATCAATAAAGTCGTTGAGTGTTCATCACATCCGCACATAAAACGACATTTGCAAACGTCATACGCTGTGCAGTCTCCTAAACTAGAAAGATATATTAGATCAGAACATATTCCATCAAATATTAAAAGTTATGACTTTTGACGGAGAGTCCAGTTGGTTCTGGCGTTGGTGTGCATATTTGCAAGATTCTAGTTGCCAATATGCACACCAACATCTTTATGTTAATGTCTTTCACAAGCCAAAAGGTTCTCAATACTCAATTATTTGCATTCCATTATGTTATAGAGATATATGTTAAAAAATAAAAAACAAATTAAGATCAATATGGACTCTGTCAGGCACGCAAAAATTTAGGATACAGGAAGAGGGCTGAAATTCTTGTAATGTATTAAAATGAATTATTAAGTATATGTTTTATTGTGTGTAATAAATTATATTCACGTATGTGTGTTATTCATATTATACATATAGTATCCCTATATAGCGGACGCTTTATAGAGCTTTCATTTATTTCCTGTTTTCGACCGAGTTATTGTGATCTATTGTTAGTATAGCAACAGTGTGTCTGCTGCAATTTATTAGATCAGACTCTGGACTCTATTTGCGTAGTTTCCAATACAGATGAAACTACTATATTTTAAAATTGTGTTTTTGGTCAAAATATTTGATGATAGATATTAATACTTTCGGAGAAGTGAATAATAATTCTAACAAAACAATAAGTCTGAATATCGTTTCGAAGTAATAACCACCCGGACCGTTTTATATATAGAGAGCGATTTCCTATATCGTTCCCTCGATTCCATGTATTTATATTCAACATAAATTAGAAACAATTTTAATTAGTTTCTCGTTACTTCCCACACCCATTCACTGTAATTATAATATGTTTAATATCCTAATATTACGACAGTATATTATCATTTGGTTAACACATTTCAAATAAGGTGCTATAAATATTTATTTAGTAAATTAATTAAATATTCTTGAATTAATTTGAGTTTCTATTAAGTTTGTTGGTCTGTAATTTTATTTGTCTCAGACTTCTGAAGTTATACCTCTTGAATTTGTACACTAGAAATGTTATATCAAAGTACTTGATGGAACAATGAAACGTCTTTCGAGACGTTTGTTTGTTTAGCAACATTGTTTGCAGTAAGAATAATGTTAGCTACGTAATATACCTACACTTATTAAAATATGACGCCACAATATAAATGGAAGCACTTATCACACTTTACAGAGAGAAGACAGAGACAAGATTCATGCCTTCTATTATATTATCTGTTTTATCTTCCTAAGAAGTGTTAGAAAAACAGTTCAAAATTTAAAAGATTAATACGAATTTAAATTATTGTTTAAATAAATTCGAGGTAGAGCAAATTTGTTCTCCAACAAATGATTTAATTTTAAACTAATCCGTAAACGTTCGGTATAAAATTACAACCTAGGTCTCTACGTAGACTTATTAATTAAGACTCTACAAAGGATAAGTGGTAATCACAAAGCATTGCAATGGATTCAAATAAAGGTTTGTAAACTGCTGAAAATTTAATAACAAGATAGCTGCATGCACAATTTGGTCTAGTACTGAAGCTTATAGCCTAATTATAGTTACCAAAAAAAGAAGAGTAGCAATTTTAGAGTTGATTTTGTAAGTTTTTTTATACTACTAGGGTAAATAAATAATAATAAATAAAAATGAATCTGAGGGTGAAATATATAGATAGACTTGAAATTAAGTTTTAAGAATGGCTTTACAACTGTGTGATTTTATGAAATTAAGAAAAAATAAGAATTGCAGTGGCAGCGTAATTTAGTCACTTTTACGAGTGTAGGAATGTTTGAATTATTTTACTTTACTTTTGACATATTTTTCGTATTATTTAATACTGGACAAGTACAATTACTCTAACTTTACGTCCAATCTTTGAAGCTATCTTATCTCCAAAGATTAAGTCAAAGGCGGTTTCCGTCTTTTGTGTGTTGGTCAACACTAAAATATAGAGTTTACACCGTCTAGAGACATTTGAGTTCCTTCTCAAATTTGTCTAAAGCCAAAGCCTTAAACCAACATACAAAGCTTACTTTGCCTCGAAGAGTTAAGACTTTGCTAAGAAAATTTGTCACTTCGATTGCTTGACTTTCGTGTTACATATTACAGAGTGGTTTACCTAATTCGGGTTCACTCGAGCGTCACGAGTGGTGAGGCTCTTTGCCGTAATAAAACACGGCTCTGTAGTTACTATACCATCTTCATATTATATTTTGACAGGCGGTGTCTTCTATCGACAGCTGTATTCAGTTCCCGGGTAATTCCCTTCATGATAATAATATATTCCTAGCTAATACAGTTGAATTTATAAATATATTGACCCTATAATTCGAAATATTGGGCGTTGGAAAGCACAATATGTTATGTACAACCTTTGAAAAAAAATGAGACTATGTGAACGGTTTGGTAACATTATGTGCTGTATTTGAGACGTGTCAGTGAGAAAAATCTTAACTAAAATTGATGAAGCTTATAGTTATCACAATATTTTAACATTTTTTCATTTGTAACCTGATTTTAGGAATCGCTATCGTATTAATTCACTCGACTGCATCTACTTTGTTATTAAAATAACCGCGATCGTTAATTTAACTAAGTTCCAGTAACAGGTTAGTCTGTTTAGTCACTTAAAGCCGACAAATTCAATCTGAAATTCCACGAATAAGAAAGAGACAAAATATTTAATCTTGTACTTTAACATGATAGAACAATTTGTACAAAGATTTACCATTGGTAAGGTTTACGGATCAGATAAACAAACATTTACTTAGAACATTTTCCTAATACAGACAAAGCTGTTTGCTGTGTTGTGGCGATTTCCAATAAATCTATTGAAAATTTTATCCAACAATAATCTCGAAAGTAATCTTGTGCCACGTGGATGCAACAAAACTCTTTCATTTAGTCCTATAATTTTGCCTCTATATTTAACACTTCTATCGTGTATAATGTCGTTTCAAAACAATTGAAAGGGTTTTACTAACCCCAGTCAAATTACTGTCATAATTTATGATCCAAATATTGCCCAATAAATCTATAGTTTTAATGATTAGCAATATTCTACATCATTGATTAATTAAATTATATATAAAATAACATGAACTATTTAATAATTATAATTTCATTTTGTACGTGACTCTACCAGAAATGAACGATCAAAGTTCCTTTGTCAAACAAAATTCTTGCTTCCCGAAACATAAATTATGTGTACTATATGAGTCTGTATCTTAAACAAAACACTACTGGCGGTATCGGCACCATAACGTCATTATCTTGAGAGCGTTTTTACATTGTCCGATCCGATATCTGTGTCGGACGACGATAGCCGCCAAAAGCCAACTCTATATTTAGGGGTGTAGGTTGGTAGTAATGCGGGTGAGTGAACAGGTGAAACGACGACAATTTTTTTGACAATTCATTACAACTGACCGTGAGTTTTTATTTTTCGTGTTGTGTTTCGTATGAACTATTTCGATTCTCGTTTAGGTTTGTCGTTTAACTACAGCTATTCCTATTCGCGCACTCAGCGACAAGTTAGGTACACGTATAGCATACTTACAAACCAAATTGTCCGATTACTCACGGTCCATCTACGTTTAACTGCGGTGTTGGCTCCGATATCGGATATCGGGCTGGACAATGTGTAATACGTATTTCATTATTCGACGGGCCTGTTGGTCTAGAGGTTATTGGCCCTGACTGTTATACTGGATGTCGTGGGTTCAATCCCCACCCAAGACAAATATTTGTGTAATAAGCACGATCATTTTTGTTTTGTGTATGAGTGTAATTTGTCTATGTTATAGCTATGTTATGTATGTTTTGACAAATATATAAGTATGCTTATCAGTTGTCTAGTACTCATAACACAAGTTACTTTAGTATTCGTAATTTGAGACTAGATGGCGTTGTGTGAATGTTAAGGAATATTATGTTTATCTACTTCTTCGATATTGCATCGGATAAAGTAAAAACATTTTGATACTATCGCACCCACGCAATATCGAACGAAGTTTGAAGCTAGACACTATATTAACACAGACACACTTATTGCGAGTATTGTGACACAAATTTAGAGTACATTTTCTTTGGCTATCCAAATTGTTTGCTGACTATTTTTAACCGCTCTTCTTTAAAGAAGAGTTTTGAAATAGATTTTATGACTACGTCTGTTAGATAACATTACTATTTAAGTAGCAACCCGTTCCAGCTTTGCACGGGTGCAATATTGTGTATTATTCATATCATCCTTAGGCATTTATTTATTGATATCAACTTTTCTCTTGAAACTTATTTCATTACTTTCTCATACTACCTAACTAAAACGCATCAAAATCCATTGCGAAGTTATAAATATCTAAATATAGGTACATAAGGAGAAAATGACACGATTTTGCTTGATGTTATTTTTAATAGATTACGTAAATTAGGAAATAATTTGAATAAAACCTTTTTAATTTACTCTAATTAAGCTTTACCTACGAAGAAGAGGTAATCTTTGCGTTGTGGTTAAGAAAATATTTATTAGTTTATTAGTAAGCAAAATATCTCGCCACGTTCTACCAAAACGATACAGAAACTTCGTTTCACACAAATACACTCTATATTCCTTAGTCTTAGAGCAATTTATAAATTATGTTGCAATAAAATTATTATTATGCTTAGAAACCACACAAACTATCAGATACATAAATAAACTAACATAAACGGAACGGAAAACTTTCATTCGCTCTCATACGCTATCTCTAGATCTGATAAAACTTAGAAAGCCATATTTATCGTAGTTAATTACTTCATTAATATCTAGGTTGAAGGGTTCTGTGTAAACAAAAGCGGAAACTATAATTATATAGCCATTGACCCTTTCTTGTAAATTGACTGTGACGAGGTGATTAATGATTGATAACGTATGCCAATATTATTTATAGATTAGCAGCGTTGCTAATTGTCTAGAAAATGTCAATTTCAATGTTTGGTCATAGAAGTAAAATGTTTATTGTTTTTGTTTATTTATTTATGCTTCTTATACAAATGATGTACACTGGCGGACTTACTATCAAAAGGCATTCTCTACCAGTCAACCATAGGAGGGTGCAGTCAAATACAGAAGTAGGTGCATAAAAGAGAAAAGAGTAGTGAATAATTATAGTTTTATCTGGAATGTTCAGCAAAAATGGAAAAAGGTTTTAAAATGAGACTTTAAAATATTAGAATTATGTACGATACTTTGGTCCAAAATTTTATTGAATTCAATGAAAATAGCATTTCAAGAACCCAAGTTTCACATAAATTTCATGACAAAACGAAATCATGTCCTACGTTAAGAGAAAGCTTTTGTTTGTGACTTGATGAGCTTTAACTTTAGTTTTGAATGAAATGTGCTGAGACTTATCGTAAAAATAACATAATAAAAAACTTATTAGCCGTACGAGTAGAACCGATAACCGTTGGGGTAAGCGTGTTTTAGAGTGAAGATCGCGCCTCAGCAAGCGTAGTGTGGGACGTCCTCGCGCGCGTAAAGTCACGGTGGCGTGATAATTTGCGCAAGACGGTTGGTAGGAGCTGGATGCAAGCTGAAAACAGAACTCAGTGGCGTGCACTTGGAGAGGCCTATGTCTAGCAGTGGACTGCAATATGCATAATGATGATGGTTATGGGGATGATGACGTCTTACATATTTCATATCAACACTGTATCATTAACAAAATGCATATTGTTAGAAAACTACAAACATAAATCTTCATGTTTTATAATGTGTCAAAAAACAAAAGAGCATCACCATTTATCAAGTTTTTATTGTAATTTAATACCCCAAATTCTTGCTAACATTTGACATAAGCTGAGATAAAAATGCTTTTCTGACACATATTTGCATGCCATGTGCTGCAATGTCAGCGTTCATTAATTATTTTCTTCTTTGACTTGTCAAATTGTCTTGTTGACAGACCATTGCGTTATTTGTGAATTTAAAATATTTTTGGTTTTTGCTGCAAAAAGTGAAACACTTTTTTCTATCACAAAATATTCCATAACGATGTTTGCTCAAAGACAATGGTTTAAAATACCTAGTTTCTCCAATATTCATCTTTTTATATTACTACATGTACAATACTAGGTTATATTACTATTTTATTAGAATATTGAATAATAACATGATAGAGCAAATATTCACGATCAGACTTTATTTTAATAATAAAATAGCGATAACATTCTTATGATCCGTAAAATATCTCAAACTACTCTAGAATCTGCTTGAACGTCAAATACTCCGAATAAAAGAGAAAAGTAATGTCTAATGAAATGTATTTATGTCACAGTTGATTGTCTTATTTTATACTATTTGCTACCGAGAAAAGTAATGACGTGGTGACGCATAAATGAGCATTTATTAGTTTGAACAATTTTTAGGAAAACTATTATGCAATAGTATCAAAATTATTTGATTCTCTCTCTTGGTAATCTGCAACCATTGGCACATTTTTTTATAATTAAATAAATTGCTGCGTTTTAATATCGTCATATTGGGTATTTGACTAAAAAAAAAACTAATTCATCCGTCATACTGATGTTCAAAAAATAAGTGACACGTATGTTTTTTATGGCGTAAATAAAAAAATCGATTCTGAGAATTGAAATTTCATGTGGCGTCGCCATGTCAGTACACTTTTTAATACGAGGGAGACTTTTACTAGCCACCAGTTCCATACGATTCACAATGCGTCCTGTCTTCATAGTTTTAAAGTGAATAAAAAAAATACGTAACCAATGGTTTTTAGAATTTTTTCTTATTAAATCATGTCTAATACGATTTTTTTAATCGAATACCTAATTACTTGCAGATTTTTAAATAATACCAATGACCAGAAAACTCAATTTGGCCATTATCCAATTGACCTTAAATGTTTTTAATCTTCAAACTCAAGCCATTTGGCAAATTGTTTTTCGTTAGTTATAAAATTTAACTTTTATTGATAAGTAGTAGAATAGTTTTTTTTTTAATTTTTTCACTATAAATATTTTCAAACAACGTTCAGTCCAACAGAATAATTTACTAAAGATCTTTGCACTATTTTAAGTCCCTTGGGAAATTATTTTTGGCGTTAAATTCTTTTAAAACTATCCATTTTTCATTCTTTAACTCACATACAACCAAAATATACCATTGACAGCTACAACAACATAAGTAAGATGTTTTTTTTAAATAATATCCCATCGGTCTGATTAGACCATTAACCTTCACCTACTTCCAGAGAATAGGGAACCAAGAAATATGGTTCCGTCGTTTAAATACACATTCAGTACATAAATCAGAGATCAAAAGTACGACTCTAATGTATTACAATACTTTATCCTATTATAATAATATATTCTGATTCAAAAAGAAAATTTAGAATTCAGTTTAATTTTCAATTTTCTATATTCAAATATGTTTTTTCTTTATTTTGTAAGTTTTGATTCAGTATTATGTATTATTAAAGTTTGGATAAGAAATGTTTTGTTCATATTTGAAAGTTGCTTTTATTATGAGTGTTTCTCTTGTGTATTTATAGGATGAAATATTTGACATGCGATTGACAGGCCAAGTAATTGCGAGAGATCAATGTTTTGGTCTACGGTAAAATGCTTGAGAAATGTTATTGCGATTTTCAACTGTAGTATTTAGAGTGAAAGGTAATATTATAAAATGTATACTAGCTGTTGCCCGCCCGAAAAAAAAAAAGAAATTAGTGATGTTAAGACGCTACCGCGAATATTTTCATTTTAGATAGCTCCGCCCACTACGCCCCGCGCGCCCCGCGCGTCGCGCAAGCTATACTCGTCACTCAATGTGTCAAATTTGAACTTCGCGCCAATCGCACACATCGAGGTCAGCGCGGGGTCAAAAGAACCGAACAGGGAAGATAAGGAGCCGCAACTTACATTTAATTTTTAATCGGATTATTTTTTTTTTATATTTACAAAAAATACTTGTAATGAAAACTTAATATGATAAGTTGGACGTGCATGGTTGTATGTATGTATGTGTGTGTGTGTTTGTGTATATCCTAAACGGCTGAGTCGATAGTTGTTTAGTTTTTTTTTTGTTTGAAATGGTAATTAATCGGAAGTGTTCCTAGCTTTATTTGGTGAATATCGGCCCAAGAATAGCATATTTTTTTACAAAACCGTCAATATGGGTATCAAATGAAAGGGTTTGACTAGTGTAAAATAATCTATACTAATATTATAAAGAGGAAAGATTTGATAGTTAGTTTGTGTGGATTGTAATGGCTCTGAATCTGCTTGACCAATTTGAAAGATTCTTTCACTAGAGGTGAATACAGGTTATATTTGATACAATGCGGGTACAATCGCGTGATACAGTTAGTAAAAATTCAGCGGTTAAGGAATCGGATCTTATGGTGTTAAAATGTACGTAGTGAGGTGTAAAGTATCAAAGAAGTAATGAAGCTAAGTAATTCTATTTTTAAACATATTTATTAAAACTGAAATATAAATAATAATGTAATGTTAAAAATTCGTTGCTGGAACGGCATCTAAAGCTTGTTTTTTCTGGCAGAATCCGTTCATTTTGTAAACTTCTCCTAAAAGGCAATACAAGAAAAATAACACACAAGAAAGTCTCCATAGATTTTTTGTTCTTAAAGTGTTTATGTTTACGTAGTAGTAGTAGCTATTTAGTGATTTGTGCTAATATTTACAATAATATCTAATAACACTAATATTACTTACCTAGATAAAATATAGCCTATGTTACTCGTGGATAGGTAATGTAGTTTTGTAATGGTAAAATAATTTTTAGAATCCGTCCAGTAGTTTTGAGTTTCTCCATTATACAAACAAACAAAAATACAAAGTTTTCCTCTTTATAATATTAGTGTAGATATACCAAAAGTTCTCGCCAAATTTAATAGTGGCTGGTCGCATCGCATCTAACTTCCGAGTACCTATACGCGTGTAGTACAACCTTGTTGTAGGTACCTATGTGGCCCACCATCACCCGCTGTTACCTCCCTGCCTAAAATGGTGTTTATGCAGCGACTCGAGCAATATCCAAAGCCACCATAAAGTTTGGCGAGATCTACCTGTAGTTACAACTCTCCTACGAATGGTTATTGTTTACAACTACAAAAATATGTTATAGAACAACAATTTCACTAAAATTAACAAATTACATAACTACATACTAGTTGCATAGATAGGTAATGATGATTTTATTTTATTTACCTTGCCTTTTTCACCTCCTGCGTTTTTGGCACATTCTTTGAGGTGTTGTTTTCTTTTTTCTTTAAGAAACTATATTTTTTTTAAGTTCTTGCCATTTTATATTATAAAACCTAAACCCAATTTAATAATATAACTATTACCTATAACGTCTAAGCCAACTAATATTTACACTAACAAAATATTTAAAACCTAAGATCATCACGTCACAAATGAATATACCTACGACCGGAGCGACAACATGCATAGGTCCGACCCCGAAGAGCCCAATCGCCCGACTGGCTCGTCTCCGTCGTCTCCGTACATTATTGTGTATCAATCGCTAGCGCACGGGCATAAGGTTCAGAATTGCGTAGCGTCTATCATGATCGCGGCCGCTCAAAAAATGCAAAATTTTAAAACTTTATTTAAAAATGATTGGTAATAGTTATGGAAAAATTGTTCTGACAGAACCTTAATATTGATGTTACGAATGTATTAGAGTAATTTTGAAACATAAAGATCGTGTAACTTGCTTGTAAAATCAAAAATAGTACTTTTTTAGACATGTTTTCGAAATTAATTATGATCGAGTAAAATTATCACCATCGTGTTTTCGTTCTGGCAGAATCTAGATAAAGATATCAATTTACCTATATCAAAATTTCAGATCCATTGGTAAGCTGGTTGTCTTATAATTTGCCATGGCAAATGGCAAATAAATCGAGGTAGCGCCTTAAAGATAATAATGTTATCCGATTTTCATACCTACTGAATGCATATACAACCTTCAAGAGAATCGGTCAAGCCTTTTCGGAGGAGTACGGGGAACGAACATTGTGACACGAGATTTTTTTATATAGAGATAATAACATTTTTGTTTACTATTTACATAAATATTTTTTTGAAGTTTCATAAAAAAGCACTGCATTTTTGATTGCTTCAACTTTAATAAGTTTTATAACAAGTAGATATTTTTTTAAAATTTTTGAATAATCAATTACTATTTAATCGAATACTGACTTATTCACTCGACCATTGTCTTCTTACACACTACATTGAGTGTCGGATTATTGCTAAGCCACATTCAACTAGACTTAACCGATAGTTCAAAAGTTTGTTATATTGAGATTAATTTTAATCCTAGTCTTAATTTGTTGTGGAAAGTTCTCTAAGTAGTTGCTAAGTTGCAACTTGTTTTCAACCGATTTCAAAAAGTTGAGGTCTTTCAATTCGATCGCATCTAGCTTATAGTATTTGAATGACATTATTATTTGAGGTCGATATTTCTGCCGTTATTTTTTTTTATGTATGTTTTGGTAAATAATATATTTTTTTTATGATTATTTCTTTCAAAGCTTAGCTGTGTGTAGCGTTTAAAATGAACGGGTTCAAAATTGATGTATTACTCATATAAAACCTTTCTCTTGACACATGGTACCTACTAAAAAAACGCATTAAAAGCCCATTGCGTAGTTTTAAAGCTCTAGCATACATAAGGACGGACAGACGTGGGCAGCGACTTTGTTTTAATTTTTTTCCATTAATATTGTTTATCAAGTAAATCTTAATATCGAGATAATATTATAACTGCCGTGAAAAATGATTTCAAGAATGTTAAGCATTAAAATATATTTTTTTTTTCAATTTATTTTCACTTACAGCCAATCTTCAAATCAGTGTTGATTGGTATGTAACTACGCGATATATCCGATTTCAATCGAATTGATCGACGATGTTTGATAAATTGATTTGCCATATATTACCTATTTCAGTATTTATTAAAAGAAATACACAGTTAATATTCTACTAAGTTATTTACTGAATAAAAAGGTACCCTAGAGTATTTCAGCATAGAACCAATGTTGATAAATTATTAAAAATATTTTTTATTATACGAGTAGACTCAATTTGATTAAATTAATAAAAATAGTGAAAATACCTTATCGTTGTGTTTGTTCAATCATAGTGAGACCGTCTGAAGAAATTCCAATATACTATGTACAGTCGGGCCCTGTAACAAATAAAAAACCTTTTTAGTTCAAACAAAACAACATCAATAACAATATTTGGGGCATAGCCGGCTGAAAACAATATCGACCATTAAAAAAAAAAAAAAAAACAACAGAGTTCAGAGCAGAGGCACACGAGTTCAGAGCTAGCTTTCACTGGCAACGAAACAATTGCAAGACTGATATGCAACTGTCTGCCAACCAAAAGCTAAATGTTATGTTGGTAACACGTCGTAGATCAACGTTAGCTTAGCAGTTTGAAGTTAGTTGCAGGACCTTTCTGCATGTATTTTGTTGGGTGAACGCTAGCTCTGTCACTCGTATTCATGAATGACATTGTGACAAAATTCACAGTTTTTGTCGTTTGACAGCGATTTTAATAGTAGTGACATTTTTAGGAACCAAAGAAGTATATAAGTTATGTAATAAAATAAAAGTTGTTAAGAAGTTATTCTATTGTTTCTTAAAAGCTGATGACATGGCAGCATAACATAGTGTGGCTTTTGTTATTCTGGAATACAACTCAGTAAAAACCTAGCATTATGCCTAGCTATTACTTAACAAATTCTGATTGCCACACACAGTACGCAGAACATTCGTCAAAGACCAAACTAAACCCAATTGTTCTAAAAAGTGAACAATAAAAACGTTAATTAACAAACCACAAGAAGAACAAAAACCAAGTCAAGTTCAAAATGCTTCAAACTCATCAAATTCGTAGCACGTGTAGTAATCAAAATAAATATCATTAGACAACAGTTGTATACGGAACCTTTATTATACACCGTATGATTCCCAGCGGGCCGATCCTACTAGGAAGCAATAACTATTAATTTGAGGCGGTCGACTAGTTGACTGCCCGTGGGTTTTACGACTTTATTAATGAACATTTATTTTGTATTAAAATTTCTCGTTTATTTCAATGTATGTTAGTATATTGTCAACAAAGTGTACTGTGAAATAAATTGCTTAAAATATTTCATGTGATTACGAAAACATCAATAATGAAAACATCATTTAATATTCCTCATTTAAAAGTTTCAATTTTCAGTATTTAATGGTGCAAAATCACATTTATAAGTGAGTGTTCTGAACCAAATTACATTTCAATAAAACGTGAGCCGTGTACTTTTTATAACGAAATCATTACATTCTTATTGAATGTCACATTCAATTGTCATTTTACTAATAATTTACCTAACACAAATGAAGAAATTACAGTATTTTTTGGATGTAATAGTTGTCACTTAAAATGCCATTATACAAACACTATCATAAAAGAATGATATTATCGACAGCACGCAATAAAATCGTTAGCTATTGAAAACACTATTAGCTTGGTTAGCTGAAATGTAATTTCACAAATTCAATATTCAATACCAACTATTTACCTAGTGTACCTAAATTGGTAAAAAAAATGCCTCACAGATCAGACATTGACTCTGTTAGGAATGTCAGCCAGCTACGGATGGTGCGTAATGAATTGCATAACATTGCCACGCACTGACCAAATACGGTAGACGTTGCAAGGGTTTTAGGTCATTAAAACATTACCCCATTTCCTCCTCCGAAGAGGTACGCGTCCTTAAGCCTTCCTACACCTAAAAAAAAAAGGAGTAACATCCAATAGTAACAGCAAGCATTGCATGCAATGCAGGAAATGTACCGCACTATAAAAAAGCTCTCAACAGTTTAGTATTTCTGACATGGCAGACTATAAATATACTCTGGATTTAAGTCAGCCCGTGTTAAGATGTTTTCTTTTCACCAACCAGTGTCAGTAGGACTACAGTTCACATGATACATGTGAGCTTATTATCTATTCCTAAACAATGGCCTACAGAATGAGCTGCCTAGCATGTCCCATAATTTGTTCACGGTATAGTCGTGAATATTGGTTTGAAAGCACTGCTTCTTATTGTCACTGATCGACTCACTAAGAAAACTAAACAATTGAATTACTAGTAACAAAGAGTAAATTTAGAGGTATAAACGATCAGTTTCTAAGATTTGTGACAATAAACCTAGTAGTAATTTTAATTCGTTCTGATTTGGACAGAAAGTTTCATAATAAATCAACTTTTAGTAACATGAAACTGACACGAACTACGAATATATTTTTAATAAATTCTCGAAAAACTTTTAAGGGGATTTATTTGCTTTCCAATTAAGCGAAAAATGTTACCGTGTGATCTGAAGGTATGAAATATTTGCGTGACTTGTCAATTTTGGACAGGCTTGACAAGATGACTTATGGAAAATGTTATTAGAATAAATTAATATCAAAAAGTTACATATGACGTTGTGGTATTTTGAAAGATTAACTATTATTTTCGTATACCTGTGAATCATGTTTTCAATTTTGTTTGAATCTTCAGTTCTTTTTAGTTCTAATCTGTAGTTCGATAGTCATTTGTTATAATATTATGGCTCATGGAATCTCTATCCTTATTTTAAATATACCTTCGCATACTTGCAATATTATTGCAACATATTATGAAACTTCATTAGCTCGGTGTACACACGAGATATTGACTCGTGAAGTGCGAGTCTACTGGTTATTACTTCTCACACCGTAATTGAACGAAGAAATCTTATAATATTTTCATTTCTAAAAAATAAATAAGTGTACCATAAAAAAAATATTTAACGACTTCTTATTTTCATTTGCGTTGTTTCATTAATAGAAGCTGTCATTAAATCATGTTTGGGTTTTGCTAAATCACTATTATTTGTACTAAACTGTATTTGGTTTTCCATAGAAACTCAAAGTAAATAACACATAAAAGGAAGGAGGAAGGAAATTAATCTAGGCTCATCCATTTTACTTAATAGCAAGCCGCTCTAGCTTTGCGTGGGTTCTATACTGATACATGCAATCCATCCTCTTAAAACATTATATTTATTCACAAACCAAAATAAAATCCATTAAGTAGTTTTAAGGATGCAAGCATATGTAGAGACAGAAAAATGAGAGAAGTGACTTTGCATACTACTCATTTATGAATGTGAAAAGCTTTGGTACTAAAATAGAAACGCAAGAAAATCCTTTCAAACCAGTTTCACAAACAAAGCAATATAAGAAACCAATTTAGTATTCAATAAGTGTTCCGCCTTCCTAGAAATCGCGGCAACATTAGTTGTGAAGACATCGCATCGACGACACGTCGTCGACGCGTGCCTGTGTACCAATCTCATTTTGACGAAGTGAGAATATTCTAGCGCATAGCAACACATTGTCGGTAATGATATATCACTTTTGAGACCAGAACTGCTAGGCTCCGCAATGTATTACAATTCGTACGATATTTTTGGTCTAAATGAGCCTTTATAGAGCTTCAAGTTTGTATTGTGAGGTGCTTGAAGACTATAACCGTTGGGTACCAGAGTGAAATATTTATTCTAATGGTTTACAATAACTTCTAAGGTTTTATGTCAAGTAGAATATAGGTAAAAGGACGCGTTAGTAAAAAAATATAAATGTCAGTTATTATAATATATGTACTAACGATGTTAGAAGAAATACATGTTCCTGCATTAAGTCCGCCATTGTACAAAATTATTTTGATAAATAAAAATACTGATATGAAAAATTTGTTACATTAGTTTCTCTATCAAAGGCAGTATTGCAATATTGACTTATATTATTTTCTGTTCTTCTTTTTCTTCACGTGCCTCTTTAAATCTCGAATCTAAAAGTTAGACGTGTTTACAAAGAAAATCAAACCAGCTACAAAAAAATACTTATCTCTTATTCACAGAAACAATAACTTTTTATAGAATTTTCGTACATTTCACTACAGTTAGCTTTCAAACCCTTTTTATTTCGAAACCATTGACTGGATTATCTCCGCATTCGGAGGCTGTTTACAGACATTAATCTTAATGCGTGTGGAAATTAAATCCCCAATTCTCTACGTGTTCAGGGTTAAGTGCTTCTCCACTGATCCATGAAACCATTACAATAAACGAAAGTTACGCATTTTGAGGCATTTAATATGTATTCGAGGCTTTTGCACGTGTCTTTGTGTATTTTATTTTATACTAACTTTGCACGGATGTAGTGCTGTATTATGTTTATTGTTATAGATCTTCTTCTTGAAACAAATTGTCTATAGAAAAACGCACTAAAATCCATTGCGTAGTTTTAAAGATCTAAGCATACATAATAATATGGATGAAAAGAGAGACAGACAGTGGAAAGCCACTTCGTTTTCTACTATGTAGTAAGACGTGTACGAGAAGAAGCAAGAACCGGAAAACGGGAAAAGTTCAACAAAAAAGATCAACTAACAAAAATGTGCAAATGTTTTCTAATTGATTTTTAGGGTAGCAAAATTCGTTTTAGTATTTTGTTTCTAATAATATATCTTAATTTTTTTAAGGAGTGAAAGATGTTTGAGAGATTCAATCCAAACCAAGTGGATTATACTGTAAAAATAAAAATCTTTAGACGCTTATTTCAACAACGTCGTTATTGTCGCCGTATGTACAACAACGTTTTATTTTTGTTTTCATTTGTTTGTTACAATAGCTTCCGCTTCATTTATACTTATCAGTAGAAGAGACAAATGCATTGTTGTATTAATACGTTACAAACCGCGGTGGATCATAACAATGTCAACAAAGTTATGGTACCTCATAAACTTGGTGATATCTTGCAAAGTTTGACGAAGAACAAATGATGTATGAACACAGTTGTCTAAGACATGCGGAAAAGGGTGTCATAACATCATGTTCATAAAATATGTTTACATCTGTAATTAGATTGAGCACTTATTATGAGGTCTACTGATAAAGGCGTAATATTGTTGTCGTGAAAGCGAGATGCTACTCGTATGATGTTATGCGTAGATATTTAGGTCTACTAACTGTCCCTTGGAAGTGTAAAAAAAGAAACTTCTGAGCCAACGCAATCCAAAGAAGCATTCCTTTATGTTGCTAAAAGTAATTTTCAGTAAACTCAGAATCTTGAAATTTGGTACGAAGCAACGTCTTATAGCAAAGATACAGAAATTATTATAAAAACTGTAAAATTTTAATAAAAACATTTTTTTTAATGTCGCAAGTCAGACTCGCATATAACCGGTTTTTTTTAATTCATATTTAATGTCAATAATTTGTCGGTAAAGGGCATGCTGGCTCTCAAAGAAGATGTAGCCCTAAAACGTTTCACCTGTCTCTAGATTACCAGCGAAAGTAAAAAAGACATAGGATTAACGTAGTCTCAAACTGTGTTGACGTTTCAAGATCATCTGTCACTATTGATCTTGTCCCAATAACCGTATTTAAGAAGGATCCTGATTAAAAGTCTCCCTTGAGTGTCAGGTTGTTTTTAGCATTGTCAATTTATTGGGATGGAGAGACAAGTGAACGCAAAACGTCACTTAGCTAAATGTCGCTCAAGATTCGATAATTGACTTGAAACTTTAACCAATAATGTCTATTTATTGCGTGTCAATTTACATTGTTTTGTTCATCCAAATAGTTCTTAGTTCTGAAAATACGCTCGGAGTTAAATTTACCTCAACCTTTCGCGAAATTTATAAACTACGTCTGTTTTAATAATTGCAATTTTCGTCGTAATTTGGGTTTGATTTGTGTAAGATTTTTATTGCAGATTTGATTTATTAGTAACAGTTTCAGAACATCGTAATAGCTTGCCATGTCACAATGAACTATAAATTTGCTTCTGCGGAATTTAATTGTAAAAGAGATTACCGACACTCAAATTTGTAGGTATTTAGTGGACATAATTTAGTAAGATTGTAAAAATGACACTAATCTATCTTACGAACCCATAAAAATCTTACAATTAAAATAAGGTTACTTAATCATAATACCTCTTCATCAAGATTGTTTACTGATTTCACAATAATACGCATAGACACACAGACAGACATGTCGAACTCTTGTTCTTTCAATTTCTGTAGCCAGTTGGTTACAGAACCCAAAAAAAGATACCAGTATTTCTAAAATACACCTAAAAATCTTCATCGTTAGACATCATTCACAATTTTTCTTAAGAATATGACTCCTGTAATTTTCATACATTTTTCCTCAAATTCCACCATCATCAAGATAAGTGTTAATTATGAAACATTTTAATTATAGAGCTTAAAGTAATGGTGCTTTACTTTCATTAATTATTTCGTAAATTAAATTAAGTATTCCTTAATCCCCCTTCACAGCTAATACTGGTACATTTCTTAATGATGGTGATCCGGAATGTCAACAGTTTTATGAAACAAGGTGCAATCATAACTGATAAACGGCTACATCTTTGTTTAATTGGTGCTTTTAATAAATATTATTTTACGCAAATATGAGCAATTCCTACAATTGCTTTAAAGAAAGCATATCGTACCTAACTATACCTATTTGTCAAACAGAATAATGTATTAAATTAAAAATATATTTTTTTCGTGAAAAAAAGTTGTCTACTTCAAATCACCGTTAATATAATACATTCTAGATTTTAATAATAAAAAATACACATGAATGTATTTATCGTCACCATATAGTATAGGTAAAACAACCAACTTTTTTGCCATCTCTACAACATTATGGAATGCAAAAAGTAATTGAGTATTTTCGTTTACCGTTACCCTTTACAAAATAACTAGCAATGTGACTAACTAACTTTTTAGAAGAAATTTGCAATTTCTTTGCGAAGATCTGCAATTTAAATGCAAATGCGCTTTAAAGAAGCTTGCCGATTATAAAAGTGAGAGTACGTGACAATTTTTTGAAAATACAAAATCTGATATATTTTAAACCAAAAGTTTCTACTCAAGATGGCGATATTATGATCATATTGTTATAAAATTTTAACTAGAAAATTATCAAAGACGAAAATTTGTACGTAGTCTGAGACTGGGAGAGTGCATTAACTAGTATTATTCTAGTATAAAATGTTACAGGTTTATTCATTGGAAAAATATTTAAAACATGATACAAAGAAGTATCTTTTTACGTTTAGAAACTCTATTAATTATTTTAAGCTTATTAAGAAATATGTATAATTTTATACACACTCAGATTCAGATGGGTTGTTAGAATGTGTAATAAAAAAAAATTGTTGTCTTCAAAATATATTAGGGAAAATAAAATAGATTCTCAGCTTTACTTACATTACCACAACAATAACAAAATGATAAACAAAACACTGTCAAAATATAAAGTCTAATCTAACACCATGAAATCAAATCTGCATCGTCAAGTTCGTTACATGTAATACAAACTCCTTGGTAAGTAACTTGTTTCTAAGGTATTAGATGCCACAAAGTTACATAAATGTACGCGAATTTACGCGTAATTATTACACAAGAAACTTCGCCTAAATTAAGTATTTTTGATGCTGCTTCTACGCCTGAACAACTTCACCAAATTATGTTGTATGATAAGCTGTTCTTAGTTGAGGCTACGCTACGTCATTAAGAAAAGTCTTTACTCTCAAACGACGCGTGCCTACGCACAAAAACCAGTATGAGTTTTTTTGGCGGCAGCCCCTTAGTAAACTTAAAATGTCGGGGATCGGAGTCTTGCGTTACCTCTTGAAAGAATTACGTTACAGGAAGGTAAAAGAGAAAGTTTTTAATTATTTTAGGTTGTAATATTGAAGCCCCTCATCCAACAACAGATTCCACAGTAAAAAAATATGTTCTGAAAATTTTAAACCGTCGTAGTTTCGTACTAAAAAATACGTCTTTGGTATTGTTTTTGAAGCTCAGCAGCTCTATTATTGACCTTGAATTGTATAAGAACTTGTATAATAAATTCGTTATGATGAAAAATACAGTGTTTTACAAATATTATGAACATTAAACTACCTGAAAATATCAATCAACGTTATTCTTCCGCATCTCGATACAAACGCCAGATAATATTAAAAATGTCTGGCAAACAGCCAATTAACCGTTTGTTATTTTAAAAAGAATTATAGCTCGGAAGTTTATACAAATCATCAGGTCTCTACTGATTAATTACTGTGACAGGATAAAGTGTTCTTCGAACATAGGATTCTGTTTTTCACTAATGAAGCAATATTTTGATGTTGAATTAAATTAAATTAATCAATTTTGAGGTAAACTATTCATCATTAAATTTTTCGTAAGTAATTTGGCTGTTAACGCATTTTTAATGAGATTTATTGTTATTTTTTTCTATATATTTTTTTTTTATTTTATGCCGAAATTGTTAATCGAAATATTATTACGATATGATTTCGTAGTTGTACGGGATGATCTTATGGGCTCCAGGTAAGTTTAGTTGGTCGTTTTGTGCTCCAAAATCAAATTGCGTAGACATTTTTGTCGATGTCAGATAAAGTATGATGTCTGTGTAATAAATTCAAGTTACATAAAGTTATATATATCTCTACACCAGACTAATAACGTAGAGGTACAGATAATGTGTGATAACAGCTCCGAACCAAAATTTATTGCATCACAGGTAACGTGGTTACATGATTGAGCGATAAGATAGCAGGTAATGATAAATCCATACTAATATTATAAAGGTTAAAACAGTCTTGTAACAAATTAGGTGGGTGTTGAGTAGAACCTTAAAGTCCAGAACGATATCTGGTTGGTTTGGTCATTAAGAAGAATAATGCCTAGTCTTAAACTTATTTCAAAAGAAATCTTGCTATATGAATTTAATTTAGTCCAATACTATTATGAGCGTGTATTGTTCCAGGCTGACAAAGCTCTCTCACTTCTTCACGTAATTCTGTCCTATGATATGGTTGATATGGCTTACAAATTATCTGTCATGCGTCAACCATTTTTAACTTGAGAATTTATTTTACCTTATTTATAAATGGGAGCAAATTCTCAAAAAAAAATTTGTTTAGAAACTTAAAAAGTATGTATGTATGTGATAAGGTAAAACATATTTAAGTAGGTACCTATATTTAGTTTAGTTCAACACTTTTTTTAAGGGTCGCAGACGTATGTATACATGGATGGCTTACTAAAACGGCTTATAACACGAGCTTAAATATATCTAAACTTTTCTTATTTAACGATACTTAATCACTACTTCAACCAAGAAGAAGTTCTACCTACAGACAGGTGTTCTGATACTTATAATTTATTAAAGAAAGTAAAAACCTTGTTACTTTTTACTTTGATTTACCTTAGCTGGAAAATATACAAACTTTTTTCTGAAATTCTTATTTTGAAAATGATCGCGTAAAAATATCATACTTTTGAAAATACGCTACGTTCGTGAATACCAAGTGGCAAGTACGCAATAATAAATATCAAAACTTTTTGGTAAAAACCGAAGTTAAATTTGATTTAAAGGAACGAGCTTCTCTTTTTAGTCATGCAGATTTTATTTGATACTAACTTTAACGTTACATACTAAGATAAAAATAAACCTATTCAGAATTTAAATAGACCTATTCAGTTCAATACAAAAAAAGTTTTATTTTACTAACATTTGTGAGATATTGGACTGAACGAAAGAAAACGTAACTTATATTTTAAAGTACCGTCAGTTTCAAAAGTCGATTAACACATTTAGATTTTCAAACGAACTGTGCACAATCGAATTCAATTATTACTGTTGTGCTATTAGGAAACAAAATAGGCATTACACCAAGTATAGTCAAACATACTAAGCACCAATTCCTACATGCCAAAGAAAAATAATGTCACTTTGTAAATCGGTTTGTGTTAACCGACTTCTGATGCTGACTGTACAGTGAAAGAAAACATCGTACGTCACATCATAGGCCTTCAAACGGCTTAAAAACTCTGACAGCAGATTGTTTATCAACCATAACACAGAAAAAGATGTAATACTAGTATTTAAATTCCAAAAATAATCCCACGATTTCCAGGCGATGGTCAATTACTTCGTAAATCAAAGTTGACTGAACTAATCCTTATTTTATAAATCTTGTAATAACAAACGGCCCAGAATAATAATATATCGCAGTTTTCATAAGTCATTAATTGTTTTATTTATATTTCGCAGCTGTAACTACAGTGCACAATAATGTTTAACTGCTCTATGATAAAAAAAATATGCAACTTCATTGTTAAAATAGAATAGAATACTCTTTATTAATGAGTGACGTTTTTTCACAATATTTTTTTCATATTTTTCTATAATTAATATACGATTATAATTAAATGATTATTAAAAACGAATAAAATAATCATTGAAGTCCTGAAGAACAAGATTGCCGCCCCAAACACTGCTTTTCAAACATTGTTATAAAGAGTACACTATTAAATCAGTACGTATTATAGATAAATTACACCCAGATTAATTACATTAGTTATGTAGGTATATTATACGTTACATTTTACATTGTTATATGAATATTTTACATTCCAATGTCGTTCTTTGTATTATTTTCTACTTACCTTTTTACAAATATTCCGAATACTTGACCAAAAGGAACAAAACCTCTATTTAAAAGACTTCTGACTAATACGACTCTAGCTTAAACTTTAAACATGAACATTTTCGTTGCAATAGTCTGATCAAGTTCAACTTTATTCCTACACACTGGCCTAACGAAAGCCTAGTATTTCTATCAGTACACTATTGAATCGATACGATATTCACAAGCTACCTAAACCACAAAACGGATTGGAATTTAGTCTCGAATATCACTGCACGTATTATGAAATCTCAAAGCAGGACTGAACCTATTGTCTTCTAATAAATTGAGCGTAGAGACGTCTTCGTTCCTCTAAACAGAACCTATGATGAGCTTGATGAATGTGGTTTAATTAAGCAGATCAGTATTTTAGTTATGACATCTATATCGGCAATGTGTTACACAGTATTATTACACAAGTTTCGGATGTTTAATCTCTTCTTTTGAAGTTTTCGTAATAATTTAAGAGTCAAAATGGTAATTTCGTACATTGAAGAGAGGATTGTAGGTCTGATTTAATATATTGAAACTTAAATGGATTTCAAACACATGCCTACTATCGTATTATTTTACCAACAAACTCAAAGCCTACTTAACATTCTTACGCTAAACGCTTTATCTAAAAATAGCACCTTGATTCAAATCTGTGTTGAAATAAAAATAGATTTTCCTTACATTTTTATTATTATGACAGTAATTGAAACCATGTCAGCTCACCATACATTCCATGTCATATTATATTTAGCGTCATAATATTGTTACAAACCACATAAATATGACAACTGACAAGTATTTATTGCGTTGTCTTGCATAATTCATTTTTTGGTATTAGTGATTGCAATTGATTGTTATTCAAACGATTGTTGAAGACTAATTGGTGTAAAAATGAACAATAAGGACGAGTATACATAGATGGTATTGCACCGTAAAGAATTTTAAATTGAGGTGACCTTTTATGTTATGTTTGAGTGATGAGAGCTCGCCAAATCCGATAAATGTCGGCTTTTGTGGACGGAATGAGAATATTATGGGTATTCTATTATTAGAGATATTGTGTAGGTATTAGTTTTATTTGTTTTTAATATCTCAACAGTTTAGAATTTTCTGTGTTGGCTTTAACTTTAACAGTCTCATTTTACATTTAATACTAGTGAAATAGAGATCGTTGTCAGGATACTAAAATGTACTTTATTCTTTCCGAGTAAAATGTTGACACTAAGGTAAGTTATCATTTGATACAAAGTGTAAAAATGAGGGGTAAATATAAGCCATTCAAAATACAAGTTACAAGAACGAAAGCTATCGCTGTCTTTAAAATATACTTGCAGCTTTTTATTTACAAATCTTTTTATTTTTGTTATCATCATTACCATATACCATGTCAACTTTCACCAAAAATTGGTTTGAACGAGATCTCGTTAGTTTTGTTTTAGTACGTCATAAACCATATACTGCAACTTGCTAATAGTACATCATCATCAGCCCTGAATAACCCACTGCTGGGTACAGGCCTCCCTTTGTTCATACCATTCTCTTCCGTCTCTTGCGCTTTGCGTCTATCTTTCAACGTCGTACTAAAGCAGTCGACGTTGTAAGAAAAATAACGAAAGTTAAATCGAACTGCTAATCATTACGCTGGATTTTATGACGCATTAAATTGTATTGTTATTTATTTATTTTTTTTTGCTGTTAGTATAAAAGGTATTAGTTTTGAGTGCTGTCCTACAGAGATCTGATACGCAAATGCTTTGGAGGTCACATGACGTGTGACCTAGAATGTCCCATTTGTTTTGTATTGCGTAACCTATTCTTAGAGTCCAAATAATAACAGCAATCTGAGATCAAATCGGTTTGTTATGCCTAGAACAATTGAATCGATTTCAACGGACACCAATATGTTGTTTGCAGTTTAGGTTAACGAAATCCTACTAATATTAGTAACGTGAAAATTTGTAAATATCGATAGATGAAAGAGCAACAAACATCTATACATGGATGGATGTTTGTTGCTTTTTCACGCCCAAATGGCTGGATATTTTTTTTAAACTGACACCCTGGATACATGGCTACTTGTTGACTACCTTAGAGCGGAAAATGTTTTAAAATAAATATTCAAGCATTGTTGCGGTTGAAGTTGCGGGAAATAGGTAGACATTTTGTACGCAGAAATTGGTCTAGAAACCAATTTGTAGGTACTACTAATTTAGTGTACTTGTTTTCATTTTATAAATTAGAACAAACACTGAGTATTGCACAAAATCTCTCTTACAAACGTCTATCTGTTTGATACAAGTTTAGCTCATTAAGCACTGGTTAAAATTGACGGGAACATGCCGCTCTCGCATCTAGTTGGGATTTAATTAAATTTCTTCGAATAACTCAGAAGAGTCTGGACGTAACTAATAACCTACACACGAGAGCAAATAGGTCTTAGCTTAATATCAGTTACAGTTAGCAACAATGTAATGAACTCTAGAGAATGTGTACTACTTAGTTCATTTCAAGAAGGGTATGAAACTACCGTCTCTTTAAATTAAGAAGCAATTGTTAAAAGGACATGGCTCTATAAAGCGTAGAGTGGCAAGTGTTTGTGTGATGAGCACGAGCATTTGTTCTGTGTCTGGGTGTAATTTATCTATAATATTTATGTATTTAGAAGTATATAAGTATGTTTGTCAGTTGTCTAGTACTCATAATACAAGCTCTGCTTAGTTTGAGACTAGATGACGTTGTGTAAAAGTCGTGAAAAATTTATATTTGTTTATTTAGTGAGGTCTCTTTTTCTAACTGCAACAGTCTTACGTTAATAGACGTGGTGGTTGCCCCCCCCCCTTCTCCCGGTTTTATCTGTAGTATGTCTTGCGAATAAAGATCATTGTAGCTTAGGATTTAAACAGAAGGTGCATAATTTAGTAGCACGTTGACATGAAATCCATGTCACGACGAAACCGCTAACCTTTTTAATAATTAATCGAACTAATCTTTTGCATTAAAGGATAGACTACTTTTGTTAAAGGTAAAGCCACAGACAAAAGGTAGAGTGCATAATAAAACGATTTTTTAATGGCAATGGATTATTATGATGATTATGTAGTTGATCTGAAGCTTCAAGATGGCCTAAAGAGTTTCGCTATAAATCGATACAACCCCCTTAAGTCCGGGCTCGTTTTATTTGTCATAGTGAATAATGTATTAAATGAAAGACGCTAGCTATTTATAGATATTTAATACCAACTTATTACACAGATACGAGAACGTGACAATAATACGCTTTTGCACGACACGTAGTGGTACTATCCGAGCTATTAATCTTTACATACTTAATCATATTCTTTATTACTCTGACGTAAACACCTTAATCCTTCCCGAATCTACCACGACCACTTACAGTAATTTATTACAGTTAGTTGTGAGGAAGAGAGAGACCGCCTTAGAAAATGTAGTGCGCTGTCACGTTTGCTCAATTGCAATAATATTACTTGAAGACTTGATGGTAGACCCCCCGTCATCACTTATTTAATAATAGTAACATACAACCTTCTTAGAAGTTACAATTTCAATATTATTAGAATAGAGTTCTTCGAAAAAGATGATTTTATTCATACCACCAAAATTTGATTTGCGACTCTTGATGTCAACAACGAATTGACAGATATGAAAGTCATGTATAGGCTTTTTGGTATAGAAACGAATTAATGTAATTCATATTTTTCTATGATTCATGACGATTACGTGGTTATAACAGTGGACTAAGACAGTTTAGAATCAAGTTCAGTTCTTATTGGAGGTTTGATTTGCAGATTCATGAGGTAAAATTTATTATTCTACGAAAATTTTATGTAAGAGCGGCCGCTCATTGCAACTTCTTGTCGCCGTGACTTTTTGTTGCTGTCGCCTGCTGTCGCCCACGGTGCGCTCATTACAGAAACAAATCGCGTTCATTTTTATTAGGGTTCCGTAGCCAAATGGCAAAGCGTATATATAGATTTTATAGATTCGTCATGTCTGTCTTTCCGTCCGTCCGTCCGTGTCTGTCACAGCCACTTTTTTCCAAAACTATAAGAACTATACTGTTGAAACTTGGTAAGTAGATGCGTGCCGCATTAAGATTTTATACAAAAATAGAAAAAAAAAGCAAAAAAATATTTAGGGGTCCCCTTACATACAACTGAAACTGATTTTATTTTTTTATCAAACCCATACGTGTGAGGTATCTATGGTATCTATGGTCTTCGGTAAAATGTGTCCCCCCCCCCCTGTAACTTATAAATGTAACTTAAAAATAAGAGAATGCCAAAACTCAAAAAAATATGTGATGTGCATTACTTCCACCAAAAATTGGTTTGGACGAGATCTAGTAAGTAGTTTTTTTTATACGTCTAAATCGTAACCGGAATTTACCTTTCATTCAACCTACGCAAATATGGAAATATCAAAAAACGTTTTATTGTAAGGTTCAGTACCCAAAGGGTAAAACTGAACACTATTACTAAGCCTCTGCTGTCTGTCTCCAAGCTGTATGTCATAAACCGTGATAGCTAGAAAGCTGAAATTCACAAATGATGCATTTCCGTTGCCGCTATAACAACGAATACTAAAAAAAACAATGTTAAAGGGATCCAACAAACTTAATTTTTAAGCAACTTTTATTCAATCTTAATAAACAGGTAGATTATCAGAGTAAAAATTAGTATACCTACATTACCTACAAAAAACGTGATGTTCTATTATAGATAGTACGGAACCCTTAGTGCGTAAGTCCAGCTCGCACTTGGCCGGCTTTTATTTATTATCTTTTATATATAAACTCTTTCGATGAGTTGCTGGCTTTAGTAGGTGAAGTAATGTACAGTCAGGAGCAAAAACATGTTTTCACAATCAAACAATAAATGATTTATGAAATCGTGAAAGGAGCATGTAAAAAATTGTAAGTTCGAGTTCGACTCGCGACCCTGCCACGTCAGCTCATGATTTCCTTAATCATGAGCTGACGTGGCAGGGTCGCGGTTGTGTCTGAAACTAGTCCCGCTATCCTGATAAATACGCGTGAATAAAATGTTATATCATTTAGTATACTATAAAAATAACAAGTGATAGAGAGATTTTTAGAGCATTTTTTATCAATTTGATTTAAAACTTTTTTGAAAACATGTTTTTGTAAAAACTCATTATTTTATCGTTTGCTAAATTTTAATGTCCTTGGCTGTTAATTCTGTTTGACATTCAACTATGTCTATAATAAAGAAAAGAAACAATTTGACAACACAGTATGCTTGTACAAATACGTGTGTATCTTTGTGTGTGAAATGTTTTATTTATTGATTTAATGTACTTTATAAGCATTATTGTTGAAAAATATTAGCGTTCTGCTCTTCTCCAACACATAAACTATAAATGTGCCTAGTTTTATGCTCCTGTGTCCGTGCAATTTTCGTAAAAAAGGTTCCAAAGTTTTTGCATCACGTATTAATATTGTAAAGAATAATAAACGCATTCGCATCCGATTGCACAGCGCCGGCCGAGTGACAAAACGTCGTCGTGTATGTGTACATGTTTTTGCTAGTGACTGTACAGGGCGAGTGATAGTTGTTGCCTGTCGCCGCAACTATTTGTCGCCGCAACTATTTGTCACCATAATGAGCGCACTCAGTATAGTTTTCATAGCACTTGACTAAGCAACAAAAAGTCGCGGCGACAAAAAGTTGCAATGAGCGGCCGCTCTAAAATGAAAGGACAAGAAAATGAGTAATGGGTTCGCTTTGAAATAGGACTACGATTGGAAGGTAAATATGCTTGTGTACTGACTAACCCCTCTACCATAAAAACAACTTTTAGGTTTTAGAAAGGACACGAAAAACTTTTCTTAATATTCATCATCCGACCTTTCACTCTTTAAAAATACCATCCAATTATAAACGCAACTGAAATATTTACAGAAAACATAAATAAAACATGCTATTACCGTTCAAAGTTCATGTTCATTCATTTCAGTGTCCGAGTGAGATTAGGTCCTTTTCTGTGTAAATGTAATGCCTTGGCATTTATTCATTAAAAGTATTACCAACAGTAAAAGAGTACTTGACAAATAAAAGCTATTGAGTCAAATGTAAAGTAAAGGGACAAAGCAATTTAAATTTAGATTCTCTAAAATCTGTAATTGAAGATTATTAGGATTCGAGTTTTTTCGAGTTCGTCCGTCCTTCTTTATTTTTTTATATTCATGTTTTAAACATTTGGATTTGGAATTGATTTGTTTTTATTACGTGAAACTGATGCTCTAGTTTTTTAAAGTTATTTATTTTTCTTTAGATCGTAATTATTAAGTAGTAAATGATTATGAACCAATTATTTTTTTAGTATACAGCGTTAAATCATTTTTGTCCTGAGATTTTTACAAGTGTTTTTGAACAATTTTTATTTTTAGTCACATAAAAGAAATCTTCTTATAGCAAATAATCTGGAACTTGAAAAAGTATTATCCGTTAATTCTTCGAACTTCTATTGTCCCTTTAGAACTCCATTTATTTGATTCATGAGTCTGTCTTATAAAGTTAAGAGATTTGGGGAAAACCTTTACAAATACGATTCTTTTTGTTATTTATAGATTTAATCCTATATTTACTTATAGTTACAGTGTACTTAAATTCTGGATGATTTGATGGTAGTGTATTAAAGTAAAACCAGCAATCATAGACTAATATTATAAACGCAAAAGTTTATAAGTATCAATAGACTGATGATTGTTACTTTGTCAAGCACAAACAACGAGTAATATTTTGATGAAATTGAGTATAAAGTTTGCTGACATCATGAATTAACACAGTCATGTGCGACTCTTTAACCGGCTGCGTCAGAGGAAGGTAATATTTTTGAAGCTATAACCGACCTTCGCACGATTTCGCGGTCTACAGCTAGTACCAATCATAATTTCGATTATATCTGAATGTAGAAATAAAATTATGCAATAAAAAATACAATATCTGGTATGACAAGATACGAACAACAAAACATAATTCTTTTCGAAAAAAACGCAATAAAATTCAATGTGAACATAGCAAATGGGCGTAATACATTCCCGATTCTGTTTATTGGTATTCGTTTGACCCTTTCATGTAAATAGGTACCGACTTCAGACCCTCTCGATATTGGTTCAAGGTTTGGATGTGTGAAAAAAATATTCCTCCCTCACGATTCTACTAAGAAAAGTGTCCTAGTTTATGAGTAAGAAGTCCTATGTTTATTGGACTCGGGAAAATGATTGTTAAACTTACTCTAAGTAAAAGTTCTAATAGTCTGAAAATGTGTTCATTAATCATGTTAGATACATAACACACGCACGTTAAAACTAATTAGGTACCAGATAGATTTCAAAAAAATTGTACAAATTTTAGATATTTCCTTTGCTTAAGACCATACCATGAAGCCAGCATCTTAGCAGACCAATCTACAACCCGTCGTAAAAAGTATTTTCTCCACATGGCCCTTAGCTTATAACTAACATTAATACCCTCTATAGTTCATACTATATCGTAGTTTTTCTTTTTAATTAAGAGAGCTAATTCTTTTTCCATTTTACGCCAGTAAAACGTACCTAAACAGTATAGCCCTTCACTGTAACAAGTTTCCCGGAATACGGACACGTGTACAGCTATTCCACAAGCTTATTACACACTTGTTTGTCTTTTATCGCCACAACAGTCTGTTTTATCACGCCTGTAGCCCTAAAAACATGAAATACTGGGTTATGGGATAATTTGGACGTACAAACCTCCCACCTTACTTTAATTTCCGTGTTACGACGATAGGCTTCTTAATTGTGTTCAAAAAGGTGTTTTATTTGGGTAGGAATATAGTAGAAAAGAAGCAGGTTTTGGTACAAAGGTATGTTTGAAATGAAATATCAAATACAGTACAACAATACACACACAAACAACACGTAAAAAAAAAACACAAATATGAAAACTAGTACTACCACTTTTCAAAGTTAACGCATTGCAAGGACAAACGGTGAAGGAATACATCGTAAGGAAAACTGGATTCCAAACATTAAAATAAAAAATCAGTAATCCGCAGTGAGCTAGCGTTGTGATCAATGCTCAAACCTCCCCTTCATGATAGGAAACACCGGCCTCATCCAGTTAAACAAAATGACGTGTTAGTGTTTTTTTTATGACCTATTTGCAAAAATAAATATAATTTCATCACATCATTACATTAATGGGAAGAAGTCTGTGCCCAGCTATGAGAACCTTACAGCCTGGTATCAGTATAATAGGCGCTACACGTGAATTTCGACGTCATAATAAATGATGACGCTCAAACCTCCCTTAATAGTTTATCATCATGCAGATTATACACGATTAACAAATCTACTAACGAGATACTTAAACGCCTAAATTGACGCGTTTGAATAATATAGAGATTAAAACGACATGTTTATATACATTTACGTTCTACGCATAGCTAATGAAATAGACATGAATATGAATAGATAATAAACAAATGAAACAATGGTAAAGAATTTGTTAGTACTCGAATAATTACATAGTTCTGGGTGCGTCGAAAATTTTGAAGGTTTTAAAAAAACATCTCGTTAATTTAAAAATATGTTGTTTGTCTAGAACTGTTTTGCTTTGCTTGATATTGGTTTACAGTTTTGCTTGGTTTGGTAATGGTAAGAATAATCAGTTTTAGGACTATAAAAATCTTCATCGCCTCGCAAGATCCTAAAATATTGACGGTTTAAAGAAAGTTTCAAAGTTAAGTTGTCTTTAAAAAGGTAGGTTATAACTAATCCTTATTAAATAGAACATAACAAATAAAAAATATCTCCAGTTTCGAGACCAAGCAAATGTAGGTCTGTAGGTCAAAAAATGCGCTTTAATTTACGGTAAAGACTTTTATGCATGGCACGGGAGTGTATGAATCAATAATATTATATTGACTTCATAATAAATCTACATGATAAATTGCCCGATCTTGTTAATGCTCGGAGCATGACGATGTGTAATATAATTGGGTCTTATTGTTACATGTTGTTGACTAATAATGATATTATGCTTTGGGATTAAATTTGATTTTAAATGTGTTATTTTTTTGATGGCTTATGATGTAATTGCGTGATGAGTATGGACTAGAGTATTTATTTGTGATAATAACGAGCTTGATGAAATGTTTCAGTTTATCAACGTTTCACGAATTAAACCTCGAGACGTCTCGCCGTTTTGTTAGAACTTAATATTACTAGCGTAGCAAATAATATATTGAAAAAATACTCAAGGAAATGGTCTAAAATAAATGAGTTATACTGAAAGGAGGATTTATTTATTTGATTAAGAAATAAGGAAGTTTAAATAGTCTGTTTTTGAGATGTACATATACGTTAATTGCCGTTAAAGTTTACTCGTTGCTGACCGACATCTAATTACTATCACATTTTTATTACAAGTATTGTAAGACATAGGAAGTTTGACAAAATAAAGACAAATGAGTAAACCATTTCATTTTATGTTGACATCATGTACGTTATTCCTTAAAATGTGCGTGGGTTACAAATATGAATGGAAATCGATGCTCAGACTTGATAACGTAAAAGGTCAACCAATCAGTCAGGTCATTAATAGACTATTTAAATTAATTGACTTTTTTGACAGCCGATGACTATCTGACAGACATATTATTTTGCAAAGATGGTATTTGAGTAATAAAATCAAAAGTATAGAGTTACAAGGACCTTTTGGCACGTGACGATATTATCATGAGGGCGTTGGTGTGCATATTTGTCACAAGAATCAACTCAATTGTCCGTCAAAAGCGATGATTTTTCATATATGATGATAGTAGTTTGGATTTCAGCCACGCGCCAAAATATCTTATTATAATAGGAGCTTTAGATATATTTCTTTTTACAATTTGTGTACCATGGAAGATTATGAGAGTGATTTTATTTTCCAAAACTATATATACCATTATAATATTTGACAAAGAAATTCTTCGTAATCTATACAAGAAATCTTCGTAAAATTAATAATAGTAGTCGATAGTTGAAGAGGCAAAAACGGTATGTAGACACAAATACAGTAAATACAGACAGATAAATATGTTTTAAAAATATTGATCCAAGTAGGTACACAAGCTGCTATAATAATAAAGTAAAGTAATCCTTAAGTAATATATAAAAATCCATAAATGTACAGCGTAACTAACTACTGAGCTGAATAAATTAAAAATATGTGCACAAATGCAGTATTCAATAAGTTGCCTTGTTTCGCGTGAAGAATTGAAAAGACATATCAAGATATGACTCATATTGATTTTATTTGTTGTTAACAACACAGTTGTAATGGCAATAACCTGTGTCGTCAATAAGCCTCTAGAAAATATATCATTTACATAAATATTAACTTAGACTTGGCTAGGTTTTGCAGAACTTGGCACTCATTTTATTGTGAACATTCTTGTAGGTAAATTCGAGCACTACATCAAAGCCAGCGAAATAACACGTACTTGGCTTCCATTTATACATTTGCTTACGTTTTTCGTCAAATTCATAAATTCTTGAAACCTAAAAAGCACTATTGTATACTTTTTTATCTTTAAAAGAATAACTTATGAGTTTTTTTGATGATTCTCCCCCATAGGAGATACATTATTTTAACCACTACCTAATTTATGGAGTCTTTTAATTTGATAGTTTTCTAGCATAGGAGATGCATTTTTGGAACCGCGCAACTATATTCATTGATTTTAACGTTTCAAAAGTGCCTGAAAAAAGTTTACCTGTCTTGAAAACTTTTTTGATATTGATGTATACCGCAGTGTACTTGTGTCCGTGTGGTGTCCGGATATAAAGAATAGCACCACCCCATATCCTCCACTGGGTGTCGTAAAAGGCGACTAATGGATCTTAAGACCCAGTGCACAGTACCAAGCACCTTGGGTCACCCGAATGGTGGCGGGTAAACAACCAACAATCGCATTCCCAAAGAGGGTTAGTGTCAGGCAGGCGGCCGACTATAAAACCATAGCTAAATCCATTAGCAACATGTTAAGAAAAAAAACATGTTGCGCCGACCCCAAGTAAAATGGGATAAGGGCAGGAAGATGATGATGTATACCGCAGTTTACTTACAAAGCAGTAATATTGTTTTTCAACCTTTATTTTTATTAGGTGTCATTCGCATAGGTATAGAATAAACACTTCCAACTGAATGTGTTCACACGCTAGCGTTTTTAAAAGACAGCGGTTCATATCGAGCAATTTTATTTATTCAGCACAGGGTACTCGGCGTTATCATTAAAAAAAACCTTTTCAAGTACGAATTAGTCTTACGAAGGGTTCTGTAATATTCTCTACAATAAAGGCAAAAAGAAATATAATTGTACAGAAACCTCCTTTGTGTATTTGTTGTTATAGCGGTAGCAGAAATACATCAGGGAAAACTTCATCTACCTAACTATAATGGTTCATGAGATGCATTCTCGGTATAATCGGATGAACCGACAGATAGAGGTTTTACACGTGGTACGGAACCTTAAAACATAATTACTGATGAAATTTTTCAGTTTTTTTTTTAGTATTGAAAAAGGCATCCTCACAAAGGCGTAGATATTTTTTAAAACAACATCGCATTAAAATTGTCTGTCTACTCACTAACATTAGGTCATTGACCTCGTAAAACCACTGCACGTTTAAACTATTTGCTGATTACAATGTTACACCAGCTTTGAACGAAAACTAGAAAACTCGTGGATGGTTTCCACTTTATTAAGTACTTACCTATTACATATTTAATTAAGTACTAGGTACACAATTATATTATTTGTTTATCATCCTTCGAATATTCAAATCATAATAAAGGTGTTCAATGGAAAGAGACCTTTTTCAGTAAAGTTTGTCTTTGACAAATATTAAATTGTTTTTGAAGTATCTCAACCACAAAAATAATAATATGAATAATTTTTTTTAAGGAAAATACAAAATTTGGTTGCGTATCACTTTTGTAGACCACGCAAATTGCATTTATGTTGGCATAATTAAATTAATTACACAACTGACGTAATGTAATGACAAGAAACATTTAAAAATATTTTTTACAAAATACTAAATCGCCATTAAATTTTAATCCGTTGTAAAAATTTAAGACATGTCGCTAAGGTTTTATATTATACACCGTGTAACATAATTAACGCACATCCTGAAACTACTTTGTTCAGAATCGATAACAGAATCCATTTCATTAATAAAAATAAATATTTTTTTTTACCAAAAAATTATTTATAAATAATTAAATTGTAGACACTATTTTCATAAAGCACTCGAAGTAAACGAAAATGAGCCTTAAGTCGATGCAATAAGGCTTTAGCAATTCACAGCGGTTCACACTTTCAAACACACACACAAGTTCACACTTTCAAACACTAACAAAGATACATAAAAAGGACCGCCGAAATACGTAATACAATAGGAAAGAGCGAGACAGCCGAGCGCGGCGCCGGCGCGGCGGCCGGCGCGGGCGCCCGCGTGGCTCGCGCTTCCTCGCATTAGTCATCGGCCGATCGTTATCAGTGAATGTTTGTCATTATTTGTAAAAACAAAACTTTCGCGCGCGATGTCTTTCCGGTATACTAACGTACAGTACACCGAGATGGTGAGGACTCTAGCACAGTGTGGTGATAACGTAGCATTAGCGTGTAGAACATTTAATGATAGGCACGGCACGAGTGTTGACCGCAGGACCTAAAAGACCTAGTGTATTGTGACGAATCAACACGTGCCGAGGACCTTAAAGATAGGATAGTGGCTGCTTTTGAAACAGTGAAAAGGGACATTCTAGTGTTAAGTGAATTGCGACAACAATTGCGTAAACGAGCTTTTAAGTGCATAGAACAAGGTGGTGGACATTTTGAAAGCGTTTTAAAAACAGGACGCCGTCCTATGAGTGCCGATTAATTTTAAACATGTAAGTTTCTCATTGTTTAATTATTATGATTAATATCTTTTAAACACGCCGCCTTTGTTTAGGTACCTATCAAGTTCATCTCTATCAGCATTTCAATAAGAATAACTTACGGTTATTAAAATCATTCATACTAAGCAATTCTAATAATAAACATAAACAATTTTATGCAAAGACGTCATCGTATCTACGTACATAAGAATGTAGATAATCTCTTTAGGTTTTCAAATTGGTTTTAAGGGTTTTACTTTTCGTATGTTATGATTTTATGAACTTATGATAGTAGGTATTGGAGAAGCCGCGCGGGCTGCGAGACCTCCACTGTAGTGCGTCTGTGTGCGCGCGTAACGTATTGAGCAATAGGGCGCCCACGCGTTTTGCCAATTATTTGTACAAATTATTCTGACAATATGTAATAAAAACAAATATCTAAAAATGTTTCAATACATTAATTGTGGATAAAAAAGGATATTCTTTTTGGGGTGTCTGTGGATGTGCGTTATTTCCGTTACACGTTGTATGTGCCTGAAAATATGTAGAAATACATTTAAGATCTTCTCAATACTAAGTTACCTACGTTTCAGTATTAGTATGTCGTAAGTAAATTATGTAGCAGATACTTAAACCCTAATAACACGCTTGAGATCAAATTAAGCCTAGTTAATTAACCCGCCGTCGATAGTTAGGTTAAGCCCTTTCTAGTAACGGAATCGTTCTCTGTAAATACGTTGATCCTAATATGTTTAGTATTACAATAGGGATAATGACAGGGTACTAAAACTAAAATCTAATTAGTCCATCAGGTAGGTAATAATTAGAATCGTATTTTTACTTTCGTGTAAAAAAATGATTGACTAAGATAAGCTGTTTTAATGTTTATAAAAGTGAACTTGTGACGTAGCTGTCGCAAAATTCTCAAAAAGTATACAAAAAAGTGATGTCATGCGTAAGTTACTTAATGTACTTTGGCAAATTTGTATAAAATATATTTTTCTATTATATATTACGGAAACGAAAAAAAGGTATCAACCCTTTCACAATTCTAGACAAAGAAAAGAGTCAAGTATTTTTAACTTACTTCTCAATTCAATCGGCATTTTTTCCAACCTTAATATTACTTACAAAATGAAATCAATGGGACTAAAGTGATCCACAAAACAAAGTCAATGAAATTACAAAGGAAGATGATAAATCAATCAAATGTCGGTGTTTGGTTACTTTAAAAGGTTTTTTAATTGTTTCTAGAAGTACAAGGTGTTTTTGGAACACTTTCCACGAAAGCATGATGTTGATTTTATTCATAATCTACTGAAAAACCGGTCAAGTGCAATTATGACTCGCAATACTAAGGGATTCCGTACAAGACAGCAAGGCAAAGAAAAACAAATGCTATTTACGTTGTATGCTGTATTTGATACAAAACTCCACGCGTTTCTGACAATAAGGCTTATGAGACAAACAGACAGATGTGAGATGGACAACAAGGTGATTCGATAAAGGTTCCATTTTACCAATTCAAAAATGTCTTTTTAGAGGTCCTTACCTCTAAAAAGACATTTTTAATTACTTAAAAAGAGAAAACTGTCACTATACATATTTCCCATTATGTCATTCGATCATTTTTCACTTCTATTTTAACATTTATTAACTTTTACAGGTAAGTTAATTCAGTTGCATTTTCTTTTCACTCATTGAGTCCAAACAAAAGGACCGCTATACGGGTGCGAGATTAACTAAGACCCAAGACTTAACTGGCTCTAAGATAATAGGGAAGGGGGAAGGAATATCTTTGCCCCTACCGTTTCTCCCTATATCCCTCTAGTTCCCTAATTTCAATTACGTAACCACTGCTAATAGTTAATTAACTATTAGAGTAACCTCTTGTATAATTATACTTGTACAAGAGGTTACTTTCTAAATCGTAAAGTGGAAGAGCTACTAAAGTAACCATTGATTTTTATATAGTGTTTTTAAGTCCCACTTTTTAGTGTCTTTTAATTCACGAGATAATTTCAAGGGCAGAATTTCGGTCATTTTTAGGCTTACACGAGACCACAGGTCCAACATGCAAAAGCCAAACTAAAAAATGTGATGGAGCGTCTGCACAAGAGTCTGTCTCCACTTTACTATTATAATATACAACCGAAAGCATAGCAATAGGGTTTTTTTATTTTGTTCATTTATTTCTTTTTGTTTCGTCACCTCAAATGTTTGACTGAAAGAAATTACACCAACAAATGAATTGATATCATGAAGTTTCAAATTCTAGAACTACGATAGTCTATTCACCCCCATACCAAGAGATATTGCGATAAGTAACCAAACAATATGGGTTATCAACTAAATTACACAGGCCACGTAGTGCATATCAATATAGCCACTAGATACCTACACATAAACGTGATACCTTAATGGAGATGGCATCCGTACGTGGAATATCCCTTTATCAGCCTTCCACATGTACGCTTATACAGGTAACAGGAATATGCATTTGGTATTCAAAAATCTAGACCGTGTTTCCGAAAGACTAGTCAACTTAATCGGTTTTCAAATACTGATCTCGATTGTGATTGGTTCAATCAAAGACTGACACTTCATCTCATGCGTTGTGATTGGTTAATCGCAATGCTTGAGTTGAAGTCTGCCTGGTGATTTGTGATGTGTGGGACAATTTGAGTGTTGATATGTCGTTCAGAAATCGAAGGTTGGTTGACCGGGATTTGGTTTGATGATTGTCATTTGTAATATATCAGAGGAAATACTCTTTTTGCACTGTCAAGTCCGTGTGGTGTCCGAATATATAGAATAGCGCCACCCCATATCCTCCACTGGGTGTCGTAAAAGGCGACTAATGGACCTTAAGACCTAGTGCACTGTACCAAGCACCTTGGGTCACCCGAATGGTGGCGGGTAAACAACCAACAATCGCATTCCCAAAGAGGGTTAGTGTCAGGCAGGGGGCCGACTATAAAACCATAGCCAAATCCATTAGCAACAAGTTTAGAAAAAAGCATGTTACGCCGACTCCAAGTAAAATGAGATAAGGGCAGGAAGATGATGATGACTCTTATTGCACTGCTTCCCAAAATTAAATATTCTCAAGTAGGTAAAATGGGACAAAGGCAGGAAAAGGGAGAAAGATTCTTATTGCTCTGTGAATTTTAGATCATAATGTTATCATAGGTACATCAACGCTAACTAAAAACATCGCGAAAGTCATTATCATAACATTGCAAATAAAAATAAGTATTTTTGGTAACGAGAACTCGCGGTAGGTTATGACCAAACATTATTGCTAGCAATCCTTTTAAATTATTCCTTATTCGCTTTGACTACTCCCACGGGTCGAAAAAACCACTCAGCTATTTCAGACCAAAGGAACTAAAATAGTAAGTACTCGTACAAATATACTACTAACGAAGTATATACTATGACTGTTTAATTACTACGCAAAGTTTACTAGGAAACTCGACGTCAAAACATCAGAAAACTATTTCTTTGTTGACAAATTACTAGAAATTTCTCGCCTTAATATTAAAATTACTGGAGCAGAAATACATGGAAATAAATTATCAAAGAAACCTAATGTTAAAGCGATCTAAACGGGTAGCGATGAAACCACAAAAATACAAGCCTTTATAAAATTAAGTACACTTTTAAATTAAGTGACACAGCACAACGGAGACTTTCTAGAAAGTTCTGAAGTTCTCGAAAATAATATCGTTCTAAAGATACAAATAAGTTCTATTAAAGCAAAGTTTTAATTCCGCTTGGAGGTTAAAAGGGTTTTGAAGTAATTAAAATTATTGTCATCAATGCCCATCACGGTTGATTTTGAGGAACGTTTAAATTTACCATCATTCATCAGATCAAAGAGACAAAGTACCTATATTATTTCAGTACTTACACTTGGAACGAAAATACTCGATATCATTTTACCCTATTGTAAATAATGACAATGCAAAGACGATCTAAGAATAGAATGATTAAACGATGTAAAATTAGGACACACTATTGAGTTATCCAATACTGTAGAAGAGCGTAGGTGTATCAGAATTGCTTTCAATAAAATCCTGAGGTCTGTTCTGTTTAGACCAGAACTATTTGTCGTATGTCTCTATTAGTCTAGAATCTATGTGGTTTATTAATAGCTAGACTTATAATTTAAAGGGCAAGTAATTAGTCTGGATAAGAGTGATTAGATTGCAAGAACGTCATTATTCTAAAGGAAACAGAATTCAGGGGTACTAAATAAGCTATTTGAAACAAACTTACAGTTAGTAAGTAGAATATATTATGACAATATCAAAACGTCAAAAATTGCGATAATGTACACAGGGGCTCACAACCAAACCTCTGCGCAAATCTTCATAACTACCAGTATTACTAGGGTACCGAATATTTATGATAGTTCTTTAAATCTCCATTTGTTTATCGGCTGTCGTTGCGGACCGTACTCTATCTTCATAAATTCACCAGACCTTATCATGATCTCATCACATTCACCTTGGCTCAATGTTTTTGTCGACATCCTTATTCTGGTCCCTAGCATAAAAAGTGGTCATCCGATATTTGATAGGCCGTAAAACAAATGAGTAATTTAAGCCTTGATTTAAAAATGTTTTGTCGTAGTAGAGCCTAAAATGTTCTAAACTAAAGTAAGTTACAAAGTCAAGTAGTTTGTCTTCCACAGACAATTGTCTTGAATTCAACATCAAGACATTTTGCTGTTAAAGCTAGAACATAATTATTTATTATAAGCTGTAAATAGACCAACCTGACTAGACAAATGATAGTGGCAAAATGGCTAAAATATAATATATTGAAGGCACAAGTCAAAATATACAATTCCTGGTCGTAGCGGATGTTATTTCCTGACTTATAAGCAATTCAATCAAAACAGTTAAAAATACTTGTTTACCTAGCAGATTTAAAGTTAATATACACAAAGAAAATATTTTATATTTTCAAAATTTTACAACCGTGACCTGCAATCTTACAACATCGTCATACTAACACTATAACTGCACTAAATTATAATATATTCCCTAAATACCTAAAACCGATTAACGCCATCTATCGAACAAACTACACATCAATGCCGTGTTTACATAAGATACTCAATAAACATAATTTCAAATTTGTCAGACACCATTTGTCTACCAGACAAGCTTGCTATAATGTAATTACATCAGATCGTCAGTCCATAAACACTCTGAACATCGGTGATGGAAAATAATGCCATAATCAATTCCCGTGGCTCCCCTTGTATGAGGCCTTAATGGCGCCCGAAAGGGATAAAAGGTGTTATGGCTATCTGGGAAATGTTGGCGTCCTCACAAAAATATTATTTGATGAAGAGGCGAAAATTGAAATAGGCCGTCTAATATTTTAATGAGAAACGTTTAAGTACATTATCCTTAGTTAATTCAACCACCATAATAATTAAGTAATCTAAGTACAAATTAATCAATATTTCGGTTTAAAAACAATGCCTAATTAAAGAACGTTTTAATTTGCATTACAATACCTCGAAATTCTATTGTGTCTCAGTCAACGAATTCAAATAAAAACTCGCACGACAGTTCGACGAAATGTTCATGATTACACATTCATGAAAGAGTTCGAACCCCTTTCTGTAATAACGAATATTTGTTCTACAAAATAGTCGTGCATTTTTAGGGTTACGTACACAAAGGGTAAAACGGAACCCTATTAATTTACTAAGCCTTAAGCCTCCACTGTTTGTCTGTCTCCAGGCTGTATCTCATAAACCATGATAGCTACAAAGCTGAAATTTTCACAAAATTAAATAATGTATTTCCGTTGAAGCTGTACCAACAAACGTGATTTTTAAGCAATGTTTACTCAATCTTAATAAACAGGTAGATTAACAGACAAAAAATTTGTATACCTACAACAAACGTGATTTTCTATTATAGATAGTACGGATAGTACAGAACCCTTCGTGTGCGAGATTGACTTGCACTTGGCCAGGTTATTTTGTTCTTTTTTGTTTTTTATATCGAAATGGAATATTCAAAGCACAGTCAACCTGCTTACTTTGATCGTGACGTCATGTATTGGTGTAAAGCGATTCCAACCTAACATGACCTTATAATAAAGGAAAGAAGTGGGAAAAAGCCGTTTGTAGACCTCACTTGTAACGCTTTTCAGACTTTCACACACCCCAATGCTTGTGGTATAAAAATACCGGATCTACTCCAACCACAATTCAACTTAACTTGAAAATACTAAAATCAAAATCTTTGCTGAGAAATATGACTGAAAATTGTTTCGGACATTAAAATTTCTAAAGAGAATATTTTGGCTCGATATATCATATTTCATGAACTATTTGAACTCCTACCTAAATTTGATTCTCTCCGGAATCGCCCATAAATTTTAATATCGAAACTATTTTCCTACGCGAATTTAATATTATTTGAAGAAAGGAATTACTGGATAAAGAAAAAGTTGACCTCGGTAAGTAATATGAAAAGTTGATTTCAATGCAGAAAACTTGAGCAGACGTCAGTCACAGAAGAAAGGGAAATATTATTAAATTACGAGGAGTGTGCCACGATTTTTTATGGTTTATTCTATCACTGAAGCGTACCTACAGCAAAAATCGTCATTCAATTGTTTTCACATCTGATTACTACCGCATTAGCTTTAGATTGTACCCTTCTACCGTCTTATTTGTAATTTTATAATATCATTTTTTTATTTGTCTTTAATGTCATAGCTATTTGTATGGTGTGCCCACTTGTTTAATTTTTATTTTTTTGCTGTCAATTTCTTTGTGTGTTTTGTTGTTAGTACTGAAAAATCGTTTTATCTATCTATCTATTGTAAATCAATGCTGAACTATTATTGAAAGTTATGCTACATTCCATATTGATATAGCGTATGAAAAAAAAGATTATTGTTAATCAACCACATGTCACATTATTCATATAATAACGACTAAAGGGATTCGAGGATTCGATGTGATTTTGTTCAGTAGCCTTGATTAGAGATTAATATTCATGAACGGTTTTTAGACTATTTTGTTAGGAGAAATAAATTATTAAGGGATTTAAGAAAATCTCATGACAATATTAACTTACATTGTACTTCGAAATTTATTCAAAAACTCGTTCGGTATAGTACAAAGACTTATTAATACCTACTTAGGTTTTTAAAACAAAATGCTGTTCCGTATAAGATCCAGTGCTTAATGACTAAATCTATTAAATTTTATAGTCTTCATTCCATTTTAAACCTAAATCTTGCTAAGTGCAGTCCGAGTTTAATTCTTGAACTATAATTGTGAACCCAAAACGGTTCAAGCCAATTACAATTTCGTTTCAATATTTGAATTTTAAATTAACATTGTTTGCGACAAATCCCTAATCAACCACGATATTTTTAACCAAAAAAATAATTGTAGTTCAAATTAGGTATTACGCAAAATGTACTAGAATAAATGAACTCATGGCTAAGTAGACGTAGACTGGTAATATGACAAATTCTACGTAACAAAACCTAAAACAATAAAGTTTTACAGTTCGTTCTAATTCAATTTGTTCAATATTAATTTTGATACAAAGTAGGTAATTTACTTTTAAATCAGATGAATCAAATAAGTAATTTTAATGTTTTTGGTCATTTTCTTAAACTAGTTAGCAACAGTTAATAAAATGTATCATTGTTAATCTTATGGATATAATTTAATTATGCCGTTGCAAGCAGTAATAAAATTTCTATAAAATTGTTCAGAAACTAAATCTTGTGGAATCTAATACATTTGCTCCAAAAAAAGAATTGGTAAGGAAAATACCCAAAACTATAAATTATTATAATTATAATTTTGGACAGCACTATTTACACAGTTGTTTTACATAAAAGAAAAAAAATATGGTATTAATGTCAGTTGACACATTTGTTAAAACAATCTTCAACAGTATTGAATACTAAATGGAATTTTGTTTAAATAAATCACTGTCCTTATTTAAAAATATTCGAATACAATTACGTATGATTCAATAAAATTGCATCAATTTATGAGAAAACACGTCTCATTCCAATGCATAGTAAAATAGTAGTCATGATAATTAAATTCATATTTGTAAGTCTCTTAATCAAAAATCAATTATACACCCAAAAATATAATAAACTTTTAAAACAAAAACTTACGTAATTGTTTGTGAAGTTCCAAAAAAAAGTCCAAAGAAAACTTTCACAGAGTTTTTCAATACAAAAAAATATCCACTTAAATTACCATTTAATATAATTATTTTATTACTTATTTTTCTATTATAATTCACACTGAACTAAATTGTCGAAACTTCTCCGTAATTCGGTAACGTCGCGAGTCCCGGACGACGCTTCGCCACGCGCACCAGTTTGGTACTGAGAGCTCTACGTCATTTACGTATACACTGAAAATTTTCTCTCGTGTTCCACAGGCTACATAACTGTGTTGATTCAGCTGCCAGTGCTTATGCTTTCATTGAAGTACTATCAATTGAATCCAGTGCAAAAATATTTTGATGCTACGACTAGTGGACTCGATTTTTAAAAGTCATAAAATACTTTTTAGAATACTGATGCTACAAACGGACGAGTATGAATAGAGACAATAAATTTTGAAACGTATAAAATTTTTGACAGGTACAGTAACAAAAATATTTGGACTCGAATAACGAAGCGGCATTTGAATAAATATATTTCGTCACACTACGCTGGTAACGAGACATTTCAATGTTTTGTAATTTGACAAAAGACGTATTCGTGTCGTATTAGTGAATTCTTTATTTTTTAAACGGTTTTATTTAGATTTTTATACGGTTTTATTTATGACTGGTAAACATGACAGAGATGTTTACAGATTAAGACATATAATAAAAACCGGTAGACAACTTAGATTAAATATCTGTTAAAATCAGTCAAATGTATTGAATTGACAAGTCAAGGTCATGACACTTGTCAAAATAAATTTCATTCACATCCATTTAAAGTTTTCATGGCTATTGGGCTATAGTGACGTTACATTGTCCCTCAGTGTCAGTTTACAGGTTACGACCTATACAACCTGTATCGTCTATTTTTGTCCTAAATCAAGGTTGATCCGTATCACCGTCGAACCTTCACTACTGAATATTCAATTGTTTAAATTGAGGTGTAAAGTATACAAGAGAATGTGAACCATTCTATATATAAGCTCTCCTCATAAAACTACCGGTGTTAAATGCAGGAAAACTGTCACATTAAAAATAGTAGCACAGAAATATGTTTATTGATAGACATAATAGATTTTACAAACTATGTTCTATTTTTTCTGTGATTTATTGACTTATATTAACGTACAAAGATTTAGGTAGAATTTGATGTATTATTTTTCGTTTTGTTTTTACAGTATACTATGCCATCGTAACAATAGGAATTTGGGAGACAATTTTCATTGGAAAAATCATGCAATATCATTTTTTTACTAGCTGAGCCCGCGACTTCGTCCGTTTTTTTTTTCTAAAATTAAAGTAGACTAAGGCACTCCTTGTCATGTAAAAAATAATGTATTAACTTTTGGGGAATCAGTTATCTGATCGCTCGGAAACTAAACATAGTATTATTTTCATTACTACGACGTACTCACACACAATTCACCGCGTTTATCCCCTTAAGATTTTCGTTAATTTTCTTTCACTCAACGACCCTTATACCGCTTGCAATAGAAGCTATTTTCGCGAAGCAATTTCTTGATGTTTACAATATTGTACTTTGGTCAATATCATGGGTCACTGGTAATGTTCTTTTATGAGCTATAGTATCTATTATATTACGCCTGATAATATGGCTGCTGAGAGATGATAAGCCATATTTTGTTTATTTTATGTATCTTGGTGATGAATTTCGGTAATTCGTTTTTAGTACATTGAGTTATAAGCGCGTTTGTATATTCTGTGTGTTAGCTTAATCTTATTTGGACTAAGAGCGAAGGAAGGTTATTCTGATTTAATTAAGAACCATACATAAAGTCATATAGATCTTTATATCTTTTCGTCTTTAAAATTTTAAATATCGATATGAAAAAAATCTCAGCCTTTTGTAAATATACCTATGTGTTTATTGGTGCAGAAACGGCTGTATCTTTCTTTTTAACACTTTGATTTTGCTCAACTTTATGTGACTCTTGATCTAATTATTATGGTTTTTAATAACCTCGTCGCATTTTCGAAGTAAAGGCTTATACAGGGACACAAGATCTAATATGCAGAGTTCTTGTTGAGAATTTTAATCAAAAATGTAATATTATTACCTATATTATCATGGCTACATTACAAATGATACAAGCCATACACAACGATTACTAATACGATTACTAATAAGCCTAGCATACTATACCTGAAACATGAGAAGATTTTAATCATCATTAATATTGGATTCGGCAACTATTATAATAATATACTACAATTAAACCGTTCATTATATTTAATATGGAAAGTAAACTAAAATTAATTGCTGAATTATTTAATTGTTCCGTGTTTTTAATCGACTAAATACTAACTAGCGATGTGTTTTACGATGTTGTTTGCTTGGTTCATTTACTTTTTAGGAGAGCATCATTTTATTTGTGGAACAATAATTGTATTTTTATCAAAGTCCTTGTACACAATATTAAAAACCTATAAAATAAAAGAATCCGACAAGTTCCAAAAAGTAAGTGAGAACTATAAAACATTGTCAAGAAAAGACGTGACTGACAAAAAAATCCATACATTTTATTCAAAAACCGTAACAACTTCAAATTTAATCTCATTTCAAACAGACCTGAAACTATTGAGTTTCTCTATCTTGATTAAAACCAGACAACCCCACAACAATGTCGTCCATAAAACGTATTAATAAACCTTTAGCTGTGGAATAATCCCAAATTGAACTATTTTATCGCAGCTCATGGAAATCTGCCATACTCGAATAAGGTAAGCCATGCGTTACTGATTTTGTTTGACGTAATCATGGAACATAGAACGTAGAATGAAGATGCAGTCAGTCTATGTAGGTGTGTCACTATTAGTAGGTGATGATCAGCCTTTGCGTATGAATTTTATTATCATTCCCCTGCTAAACCTCATCATCATTCCTTTACCCTTATCACAATTATTATTTGAGGTCGACGCAGCATGTCTTTTTTTTCCACACGTTCTTATCTGACGTCATCCCCCCCAATTTATTAGGGAGATTTAAAATAAGCTATATTTTATAAGTAACTCCAAAATATTTTTTTCTTTTTACTTTGTATTCGCATGTCAAAAGCAAACGGTTAGGAGTGACGATTAATATTTCACTTATTAACAGATGAGGAGACGTTACAAAAATCAAACTAGCAAAGAGTATTATTGTGTAACTTTGTCTATCTTATGAAGTAATAAATGGCCTTTTATTTATTTTTAAGTTTGATGAAAAAGGTCCTTACCTCCAAAAACTATGACAGCGTAGGGGCACTTTCTTCAACCTTTTCGATTCATGAACAGACTACTCAAATGATACATACTTATAACAATACTGTACAATGTAGGTACATATAAGCAAAGGGTTTAAGGGTTTATTTTAAACCCTAATAAAAGATTCAAAACATATAAATGTAAACACGCGTCGAGGTGCATGCCTCCTCGACACATCGGCGATGACCTTCGCATCAGCAGATTTGTCTTCGTCGTCACCGTCAGCCGAGTCAGCAAAGTGCACTGACCGCGAGCCACGCTGCCCGGCCCCCGCACCCGCTCCACGTAGTACTGAGCGAACACAACAACCGTCAGTGCAGCAGGTTAGCATTAGTGCGACCGCTGCCCCTTTAAAAAAGCCCGACCAAATAGGAAACAGGGCCGAAGATGATGGTTTCGTTAAGGTGGTTAAGAGGAAACACCGGAAACGAGCCAACAAGAACTGCTGCGGCAAGGCCCCTGTGGAGCCCCAAACTAAAGTACGAGCCGCCAAGCCGAATACGCCGGTGTACTTATCCCGCCTTCACTACACCACCCGAGCGGAGGACATCGTCGACTACGTGCGCCAAAGGTTGCAGTACGCGCCGAGAGTGCAGCCTGCTGCTGGAGTCGCGCCGGAACGTCAACTTCAAGGCGTTCGTTGTGCGCGTCCCTACGTGCTACCTGCACCTCGTCCTGGACGAAAACTTTTGGCCGCAAGACGTGGTTTTCCGTCGCTTCCGCGGACAAATCCCGACCGAGCGCACAAACACTTAGTGCAAGGAAGTGTTACTAACATAGATTTAAGTTTTCTATTTACTAACAAAAAATGTTTTATTATTAGTATGTATGTTAGTCTGTAAGGTATATTTCTATGGGCCATGGTTGCCTGAAAATAAAGATTTTATTATTATTATTTGTATCTCTTTTAATTCACGGGATAACTTCAAGGGAAGAAACCCGGTCCTTTTTAAAGGCTTACACGGGGACACAGGTCCAACATGCAGAGGCCTTGTTGAGAACTTTAATCTAAAATGTATTGGGGCATCTACCAAGGGCCATCCACCCCTGCTCTATAGAAGAACAGACATGGACGGCCCAAGGTAGCTACAAGACTATTGTAAATTATGGAGATTTAACTAATTTGGGCTATTGATAGGATTTGTTAAATGTAATTGTTTCTTTCACTATGGAAACTATGGCACCTGCCTTTAAATACATGATAATGCAATTAAATTGGCAGGCGGTGACTCGCCGGCTCAAAGATGGGCCCCCTATTATACCGCCACGATAGGCAGCAGGTGGGCAACACCAGAGAGTAAAGGCTAAGGGGTGTAGAGAGGTGCGACACCGATTTCGCCATCGCGGGTCACAGACCCGGAGCGGGTTTCCTCGTTATTACGCCATTAGACACTTCCACCCCCGAGCATATAGCTCTTGCGACCCCCCTCTAGCCAGCCAGTTAAGGCAAGAAAGAGCTGGGAGTCCTCATGAAGAGTGACCCCCTGGGGCATTCAGGTTCCGTTGTGTCGCCACACACAAACAGCTCGCCACAAGCTGCCCTGCGGATTTATTATTATTATTATTATATATATTTAATTTTGTTGCTAATTCCATTGCGTAATATTCAGAAATAGCTCGTATCAAAACAAGGATTAATATATAATAAATTGTATTTTTAAAACAAACGCTTAGCAAGCTTACTGTTAGAGTCGGATAATACCGGCTCAGTCAGACTTTTAGGTTACGTGTCCGGTCAAAACGGACAACAGTGACCCGTGCCGAATTGTTTCACTTATTAAAATTTGATCGTCATTTGTTATTTTTACAAGGGCTCTTTATACAGAACAATGGATAGTTTCATCAAAAGTTTGATATATCAGTTCGGGTTTATAGCCTTTTTTTTAATGCAATTTGACCCCTCTTTCTAAAGTTCCACAATGTACAGTGACCAAATATTTATAAGAATTAACATTTTTGTCTGAATCGGAAGTCAATTCTACGCCCAAAATAAAAAGCTTGAACTAACATTTTAAAGGAAATGTTTGTAAGCATGCATGGATGGATGGATGCTTGTTACTCTTTCACGCTTGAGTGACTAAACACATTTTGATGAAATTAGGTACGGAGTTAGCTGACACCCAATCTAGGTTAATACGGGTTACTTTGCAAGGTAATGTTTTTGCAGCTGATATAGTTTTCATGCGGGTAAACCTGTGGGAAAAAACTAGTTCATCATAACGAAAATAAATTGTAATTAACCAAGATAAATGCTAAATTTTATTATAAATCATCTAACACATTCAATAGCTAGAGGCTATCAATATGGCTTGTATATTTGAAGGTAGAGAGAGCCTTTAATCCACTAAAGAGATAGCAAGGTATTCCTTTAATCACGAGTCTAGTACACGAACCCAGTTTGCTTCATATTATAAGACCCATATAATAGGTGGCGGGTCATTGATCGGGGTAACGATGGCCACCTCCTTTGACTCGCCAGGAATTGTACTCTTAATCCGTTTCCCAATATAATTAGACGTCACAAAAGGTCAAATAAAGCTGGCTTTGACAGATTGTCCAATTAACAGTTCTCAGGATTCAATTGCGCAGACAATATTTTAGGCTTAATAGTACTTAAATATCAAATCAAAGTTGAAGGAAACTTCATTTTAGAACTAAAATGTACTCGTAAATGAGTTTTCCTGAAGTCAAATAAACAGAGTGTTTTGCTTAAAGAATAAATGCGAATGTTAATTAACATAACCCACGCAATTTTACTTCTAAATGGACTGACTAGTTTCTAAGATAAGAAATGTTTAGGAAATTATTTTGTTCTTCATTATGCTAAAATATTCTTTAAGTTCTGGTGCTATTCGAAACAAGAGTCTTGCATGTAGGTCATTTTACTTGCTTTCGCTCAGTATTTGCTAATTTGGCGTTACATACATAGGTATACTTTTTGGTATTTGCATTGACACAGTTCCTTTGTAAAATATTTTGGAACCTAATTCGAATATGCCTGGATATTTATTTTTATCTATGTTTTAGATCATTCTCTTTATGGAAAGCCTTTGATTAGCAGTAGGACATTTATAGGCTGACATTAATGCATATTTTGAAAATATTTCTGAAATAGAATTCTCCTTGTATCCGGTTTGCCTTTTGTGCGTTTGTTTTTTAATTCTTCTTCCTTTTAATTAGTGTGTTTTTGTTTTGTCATTCTTGGGTCTTCCCCTTTTGCTTCCTAATATCCGTATTTTTTGCTATAACTCGCCGACGATGTATGTTCTACAAACAAAACAAGGTCGTTACACCGTCTACGTCGCCCGTCTTTCATGAAATTGTGTATCGTATAAACGACACATAATATATTATTATGTGTGTAATGTGTTTATTATTGGTATTTTCTTTTTGTATTATCTTAGTCTTATTCTCGAGTCCAGATATCGATTCCTTAAAAAAATATTGAATGAAAAAGTGATTTTACTATACGATACACATTTATTAAGGTTTGAAATATTTTCATATTATTATGAATTTAGAAGTTAAGCCCTCTGAGTGCCAATTTTTTTTAGAGGTAAAAAATAATGTAAAAACGTAAGATACCTTTAAACATAATTATTCAAAAAGTGTGCCGTGGATTATTTAAACTAATCTGGACATTAGTTCATTCACTTGTAATAATTGTATTCAAATATTGAGTTCATTTCCGTAGAAGTAAAATGAGAAAAGATTTTCAAGACTCTTCAATTCAAATAGTTTATTTAGGTAAGTCGTCACTAATTTTATTATAACTCGGGGGCGTCATAAGTCCGAATGATACGATAAGTAGAAAGATAAAAAAAAAACATTTGAAAGCTGAAGAAGCTTCAAAACACACTTTCGCACGTTAAAAGGAAAATGTTAAGAGAACAACTATTTCAGTTTAGTTTATTTTTTTAAGAAATCCCCCAGGTTAGAAAAATACAACGGCACCTAGGGCCATTAGCTTAATTTTTTCTTTAAATATAGTATTTGCAAAAAGAAATATTCATAACTGTCTAGTTAGAAGAGAATTTTAAATTAATAATCTTTAAAAATTCCTTTTAATGTAAAAGACTAGAAACATCTAAAAGCTTTCTCTTATCACACCTTGACATTTTCCTCGTCATTAGCGCTAAATTAAAGGGACTATCGTTACAGACAATTAAATTCAAAAATAAATTAATTAGTAAGTAGGTTTCAAGAGATAATAATTTAATTTAATTTTAGTAGTCGATGAATTAAAAAAAGTCGATATGATTTCAGTCAGGATATCAAACCTTTTTTATTCAGATCGAAGTTGCAATTTTTCCGAAAATGTCTTTCTGACTAATTGAATTCAAGTCCAACTGTCATCCAATATTCTGTCATATGAATGACGACTCGACAATATTATACATTACATACTTTGTTTAAATACAAGTTATTTGTGTACCACTTCAATAACTTACAAGTGAAAAACTTTTAGATTGACGTTCAGATAAATACCCTTACCCAAAAGGCACATCTGGAGCTGAATATATAAATTAAGCATATATCACATTTTCCATCGCGTAAGATACGGAACTGGAAAAGTTTTCCAACTTGGAGGCTTAATGGTGAGTACTTTTTGTGTATATTAAATCTTAATTTTTATAGTAGTAGGAACACGTGTCATGAATCTACAGATTATATAAATGTTATTCACCGCTCTTCAGGTAGTATATTGTATTCAATCAAGTTAATCAGGAAAACTATGGACGGTACCGTAAGATATTAAACTGTCTCAAAAATTCAAACGATTGCACATCAATGTTTTCTTACTTTTAAGGTAGGTACTAAAGCATAGTGTATTACCATTTTCAAGCTGAAAATTGTACCTACGTCGCGCATTGTCAAATACCAGATAAGTATTTATAGTTTCACGGTATTCGCTATCCATTTATATTCCTAATATCTTTAAGGTGTAGAAACTCATTCTTATCACAAGATACCTAAAGAATAACACACTAAAATATATCCTCATATTCCTAAAAGGGTAGTAAACTAAACAACATCGTCGCAGTCAAGACTTCGCATAAGCGCGGTCGCTAAGCATTAGTTATGTTAAATCATAAATATACCTACATAACATAAAGAAGGAAACCAGACGAGTAATCCAAATTTATATCATTCAGTGGAAATGACTGCAATAAGTCTTCCGGCATTTACGTCGATATACGTTGACAATATAATCGTAATAAGAATAATGCGATTTGAGTTAATAATAAATGGAATTATGATGTCTTGGAATAGAAGACATTCCGTATAATATTTTAAGGGCAACATGACAAACAAAACCAAAAATGGATTATGATCTGATACATCTATGGACAAGGGTAGAGAAGAGAGTTATTTTTACAATGTTCACAATTTGTTTGATGTCCAAGATAGCTACCGATTGGTAGTTGAAAGGCCAACCGATCTACTGACAATTTCCGAATGAATTGGTTTAACTAAAATACACAGCTTTTCCCTAATAGAATCCAGTGACCACCGCTTAATTGAACCGATAAATCAAGCCAGCATCATTAAACTAATGGAACAAACTTAATCCAATATTTGCATCTCAAAAATATTCCCAAATTATGCTGAAATATTAATATTTATTTAACAGAAATCACTTCGGCCAATCTTCGGCCGGGTAAAACAAGGGACGTTTTATTTATTCCTAGCAAGGGTTGTTAGCAAACCAAACGATACGCTACTTCAATTTAAATTTAAAATTTCCGGAATAAATATTGGTTTTTTTATGTAAAAGAATTCGCCGTTTGGCCTGTACAGCATATTGTAGAGATGAGCATACAACTCGAGATTTATTGAGTATTTCCTTGTGAAAACGTTTTTCCTTTTCCTCGAGATTAACATTCGAATAGTCTTCTTGGGTTCAGAATAAACACATTCCCGTTTCTTTGCAGATTAAGTTTTCAATTATATTAAGGGAAATGCCCTACTTTCAACAACACGTGTTTAAATACAAAAGTTTTTAAACAAGAGAACATCTGTGTCTAGAATACAAGAAAATGCTGAAATATGTATAGTCCAGTCATTTGGTAGAAAATAAGGGGGTTACCTGGAAAGTTTTCCGGGAGTTTTGAAAATTGGGTATTTTATAGATTTGGATATGCTCTTTTCGAATTTTAACTTTGCCACCTCGTACGACCGCCGCTCGCGCCGCCATTTTGAAAAAATGGCGCCCAAAAACGGTTTTTTGGGAATATCTCCTTTCTGAGGCATTTTACGAAAAAAAATATTTCTACAAAATTAAACTAGAAAAAAAATCCTACACTTTATGTCTTATCCGCTTTTTCATAAAATCAATAGTTTTGGATGTACGAGCACCGCAAAGTATTACTTATTCATCTGCACCACCACGTGTTTTTTGTATATTTTTCTAAAATGTTCCATTACTGCCGCCGGTTTTCAAGTGAATTGTCGCAAATAAAACAATTTTCCGTATAAGAAGCCATAGATCTAAGAACATAATCAACACTGTACGTCAATAAACGTACATTGATGATTCAGTCTAAACTAAATATTTCTCTTAATATAGCTTCTACCAACAAATTTTTCGTTGAAGTTTCGTTCATAGTCGAGAGAAAGGGCCCGATTCAAAAGTGACATATTACCCTGACACCTACTTCTTAAAAACCGGCGGCAGTAATAGAACAGTTAAGAAAAATATACGAAACACTCGTAGTGGTGCAAATGAACAATACTTTGCGGCGCTCGTACGTCCAAAACTATTGATTTTATGAAAAAGTGAATAAGACATAAAGTGTAGGAAATTCTTTCTAGTTTAATTTTGTAGAAATTATTTTTTTCGTAAAATGCGTCGGAAAGGAGATATTCCCAAAAAACCGTTTTTGGGCGCCATTTTTTCAAAATGGCGGCGCGAGCGGCGGTGGTACGAGGTGGCAAAGTTAAAATTCGAAAAGAGCATATCGAAATCTATAAAATACCCAATTTTCAAAACTCCCGGAAAACTTTCCAGGTAAAACTACCAAATGACTGGACTAGTAACATATTTGACGATTAACTGAATTCATTTAAGTACAACACTTGTACTTAAATAAATTCAGTTCTTTTATTTCCATCTCAAGCTACTATTTGATAGTTATAGCTTACAATTATATTTTCTTTCTATTCGCACTTAAACAAGAATTGCCCATAACAAAACCTATTTGCCAAGAATATTCTGGCATACAGAGTTCAAAGTTCCCTTACTAAAGAGGTTTCAACTAGAAATACTGTACGTACTAACATGAATACTAATTACTGTAAGGTCTAGATACCATTGCCTTGCCTTTTATGAATATGTATAACCTTAGTTACTGTTCTGTTATTATGTTTGTACTTCTAACTTATAGTCTCTCAAGAGTTTACTTAATATCGTTCGCCTTTATTTCTTGCGCCTTTAACTGTTTCATTAGTTCTAGTATTTGAAGTAATGAAATACATATTTGTTTTGTATTTTTTTTTTAATTTTACGGTATAATTTGATTAGAGACGCTTCTTTTGTGACTCAAAATAAGACTATCATAGTATTTTATTCCGTCCCACTGGACTATGAGAGTAAAGAAACATAGTGTGCACCAGCTGTGTTTCTCACGCTTGTGAACTATAATATGTCCTGCGTAGCTGGCTAGTGTCATAGTAATACTAGTCGGCATGACCAAAATCGGTCGGGAGAGATTATTATAATTATTTTATCATCCTCTCTTCATTACGAGTCAAGGGATATGATTTTTATATCCATAAACCGTACCTATAACTGTGTACAAATTCACATTCCAAGTAACGAAATTCTTTTTAATATAAGTCATCTCACGTCTAATGGTTCCGTACATTTCTATAGAATGTTAATGAGTGCGTTGATAAAACTTTTGGATGTAGCGATACGGAACACGTGTATATGATATCATTTTGCATATGTATTACACCAAGGTCGTTTCATATTTGTAAGGAAAATGTAATACGAAATCAGATTAGATATTGTTTTTGTACACCACTTTTACCATTATAACAATGTTATTGAAGAGCTGGGCCTCCTGGTACAAGTTTATCTTTTACTTAAAAATATGTACTGTATAATATAGTAATACAGTAACAACTTACAAAAAATCCGTTACGGTATTCAACCATTAGTCACATACCTAAGTTCAAAAATCGCGATTCAATAAAATTTAAAATTTCTCAAATTCAAGTTTAGTTTGAACTAGTATCCCAATAGATATACCTACTTGATCTAGAATAACTAGAGAATCGAACAGTAATGTCCGATTTCAGTCAAGCAAGCACGTTCCGAGTGGCACGGATTGGCAATCGCTGTATTTGACTATGGATGACCAGACATACCTTTGTTGGGGAAATACTTCTATCAATACCTTTTCTTCTTGTATCTTTATGCTGTTATAAAACAAAATAATGTAGGGTTTTCTTACACGGGTTTTTCTCGGTTAGTAATGAATATAAAATAGAATGATCACACTACAATTTATGGAATTTGGTTGCGGTTTTTTTAGATGTTTTGTGTATTATTCATAAAGGTGGTAGAAGATTGCGAAAAGCATTTTGGGTGCTTTTACCCAGCAGTCGGACATTACTGCACTACTAACAACAAATGTTTACATACAATTAATTAATATTGTCGATAATTTATTTATGCTTATACATTTTTTTATAAATGGCTTAAAACGATTGAGAAACAACAAATAACTTTGCTTATATGCTACAATAAAAGAACAATGACCTTTTAAGAATCGGCTCAGATCGAAAACATAACATTTTCTCGTAAATAAACCATTGAGATTGGCTATGAATAATAAATAATTTTATTGATTTCGATTGTAAATCGTTCGATTTGTTTTCCTTATTTTTTTTTTCATAACCACATCTTGAAAATATTACTTGGGTTGAAAACCTTTCATATTTGTTAATAAAACGATTGATTTACTAAGCCTTTCGGTGCAGAATTGTTTCTAATTCGAAATAAAGTTTTACATCATCAGCTGTGAATATTTCTTACAGTATTTCTATAATATAAACATGTACTGACCATAAATCTGTCTCTGAATGTCGTTACGTGTATCTGTAAACAAAAACAATCAATTATGTTTACACGAAAATAAGGAAAAAAGCTAAGCAAAGAGAACTGGCCACATAAATAAAGCCACAAATACAATCCAAGTACACTAGAGTTACTCAACAAAACACTACACATCTGCGATGATGACCCCCAAATATCGACCAATAGGAGGAGGAAGATAAAGTGCCGCATCCAATTACGGAAGCTTTCGAGAAAATTGTTGACACTATAAGAACGTTTCTCCACGACCCTTTTCTCTCAACGCCAACGCGGAAATTCCACAACAAAAACGCAGTACTGTGTAATGTGTCCGGACCGATTTCGGCCACGGCGGTGTTACTATGACACCAGCCAGCTACGCGAGGACATATTATAGTGCACAAGCGTTTGCGCAAACACAGGTGCACTCTCTATTCCTTCACTCTCATAGCCCGAATCCGACACGACCGGAGAGATTGAACTCAAGAATTTTGACTTGGCAGCCCTACGGTCTTACCACTAGGCTATCACAGCTTTGGCACTGTAGTACAATAGTAAATACCACAGGCTTTTTGGCGTGCGCTTTGCGGTGAAATGTCGTAAAAAGAGATCGTGTGTCGTTACACTCACAGAAACCACTATAGAACCACGTTCTCCGCAAATTTTGACTCGAAATTCTCTGGAACAAATTGGCGAGAATAATAAACTGTCTCTGTCTATAAAACAGCTATACGTTTAAATGAAGATGAAACTTTTATAGCTTAAAGTGTCTTTGTTGAATAAGTAGTTCGTAATAATTGTAAATTTTATTCTGAAATAATGTATTATACGTAACTGTTCTACTAAATGAAAAGGAGGATAATATAGCGAGCATAACGTTCTTACTATGAGTTCTGAATTAAAATTGTCGCCAGTTGTGTAAGTGAGACCCTACTATACGCAGGGTAAAACTGTCGCACTTGCACATTATCTATATTATTTTTAAAGCCCTTTTTACAAATTTCGATAGTTTTTGGAGTAATAAAGGCATTAGTTCCGCATAATAAAATCTATTTTTATAACATGCAAGAATATTCTATAGCGACTGAAAAGAATTAAACAAGAAACAGACTATGATGAACAATTTTGTAGAAATTATCATAAACCTAATTTTGTCACAATTTTGGCCGAATTCTTTTAGCACGACATAATTTTAAATTACCAAATTGAATGGATAATGTAGAGTCAAACCAACTTCTTTCAGAACATTTTAATTTCAAGTTCTTTATAAGTATTCAGCGGGTTAGCATCAGATATAAAACCAAATTTTAATACATTTGCCACCGTCTAAAACGAGCTGCTATTATTGTATTTTATCGCAGCATATTTATACATTTTATATCCCAGACGCATTAAGCATTACATCAACGCTTTACGACCGTTTCTAGACAGTCTCCCAACCATGAACGTTGTAAAATTAAATAAAAACAATTTCATTTTAAAATGTAATTTGTAAAATTTCTGGAAAATATTAAGTTTAAAGTCAGCAACAGATAAATATTTACTTTGGTACCTCCTTTGTTCTAGTTCACTTTGTTTCCAACATGTCATTTCAATTATGGATACAAAGAAAGCAATGTTTGAACTCAAATAGCGTAATGCAATTGGCAAATCTATCTATCTGTAGCAAATCGGATCGCAAACTGATACGTACTCTGACTACTACAGAATTTATTTAAAAGCTTTTTTGTTTTTGTACCAATCTCTGAAATTTTCAAACGTATAATGCAACTGACAAAATAGTTTTGCGTTTGCATTTGTCAGAATATAATGCTCAATAATAAATTGAACAGTCATTTTCAAATGTAAGCATTGTTTCATTAATTGATGATTAAATTAAATTATCTTAAGCGTGCAAAAGTTTTTTAAGATCTGAAAATAGCTCTTGTAAAACTTTTATACTGGAATGAATTGTCAAGTAAAACTAATAGCGCTTCTTATCTTGTAAATTTATAACCAATTTGTTTTTGGTAGATACTTATTAAAATGGATCACCTTTTAAGCACTTTTTGAAGATACTACAAAGGTAAATGCCTTCTAAAATTTATTTTATTGAGGTCTGCTAAACTGTATATTATTGGCTACAACTAAAATTGTAAAATGAACTTTACTGCTTCATCGTAAAGGTGTTTTTAAAATAAACATTTACTATGTATTTGCCAGTGCTATCAAGAAATATAGTTTGCTATACCTGAATATATAGCGAGAGTCGTCGACAAAACTTTATGATTCACTCAAATTTGTTGACGCTATCCGTCAATATGTTGAAGCTATAAATAGGCGAGTACGTAAAAAAGAATATGCAGTACATGCCTCCACATCTCATTGAAATATTTCATGCACTCACAGAGAGTAGCTGATAAAAGGTTGATAAGTTAACATGTTATTGATATTTTTAGTAAAAAAAATATATTTGTATTTGGTGTCCTACAAGTTTAGAATCAGCCGGTAAACGTCTCTTATATTTAAGTACACAGTTCTTTATATCTTAGCATGGGGAAAGATTGAGAATAGGATTGAGTACTGATCACGCTCGAATTCCAACAGATATTTGAAACCTAGGTTTCCAAGATGATTTTCTACACCGTTTTGTCATTTATATCTTTAGGTAGTTTAAAAACTACACAAGGACGCCACCATTTAATTTTTACAACAAAACTGCAGTAGTTACAAGTATATTAGTGGTAGGTAAGTATTACTTAACGACACCACAGCTCAACAATAATACGGGTAGCGTTCCTATCCATACTTTAATTTGAAGACCCGGCGAACATGTGACAAGGTAAACAAGAATATGTCATAACACTCACCCTTCCTCTAAAAATACTGTTTGTATTTATATTGCTCCCCTATTCGCTGGATATTGCGTTCCGAGATCGTGCGATGCAAAGGCAACACATTTTTTTGCACGGAAATGTCCAAATGTGTCAATTTCCCTTATCAACGCTCTATCCGTGTTTTGGGTATCAACGCTGGCTGAGATAAGAAACGTTTTTGCTGTTTCAGCTTGTACTGGCGGATTTGCATAGTAAGCCAGGATTTTTTTTTTAGCTACCAATCCAATATACTGTAGATTTTGGAATATCAAAGCCGCGTGTGGAATTGTAGAAATCCGTAGCTTGGGCTGGAAAATATACATTGCAGTGCTTTCAGCCATAGACACAACGAATTTCAATAACGTTCCTTTAAGTTATTACATAAATGATGAAAGTCGTTAAGCAGAAGTTGAGTCGAAAATCCCTTAAGATGCGAAGATCGACAATCTATCCGCCGTCTAGCGCTCACAGGCCAGACTGATTGAGTATTAGGTCATTGACGTGCCAACACGTTAAAGGGAACTGAAATTGATTAGTTGTCACGTCTCAGTATTGAAACTAATGAGAGATAAGGCCTTGAACTTCAAGATGGAAAGGAAATGGTTGATGAGTACTATGGCAAAGAAAAGTGTTTAAAGTATGTCTTTATTTGATTCAAATACAGCAAAAAAAAAACACTTTTGTAACACTTTTTCGTTACTTTTGATTCTTGCATTCTTTAAGTAAATGAAAAACCTTGCACAAAACAAAGTAGCCTGAAATTTTCTTTTAAGTAAGTGAAAAACACGCAGGTGCACATAGTTCTTTAAATTTACCTACCTTGTTTTAGTTAGGTAATTTGTTGCATTCTTTTTGCGCTTTCAACTTTTCTACTTACTTTTTACAAACAAATTTTATGTTGGTACTCTTTTTCATGTTTTAACGTTTGTAAGCAAATATAGCTAAGAAGTCAATACTTTCACATTACAATACAAGATAACAAACGTTCATTGCAATTGAATTCATACAACCTTCAAGACAAGGCTATGAAATTTGAAATGCAATTCTTCGAAGGATTCCCAGGATACCAATGGAGGTTAGAAACAATTGCGAATTGATACTTTGAATAATGTCTTACTCGAGCTCGCTTTGATAAAGAAATATTATAGAGTGTATCATTCGCGTCTTGTTTTTCTATTTGCAGTTAGAAATTTGTCCTTGTATTATCGATATTGAAAAGAACTTTTCATTAAATGTAATTTAAAAATTGTTTTTTGAAAAACTTTGTGAGAAAATTATAAAAAGAGGTGGAACTCAAGCGTCAGTGCTCATGTTTGATTCGTCTATTTTATGAAGACGTTGAACCGTACTCAGTAAAATAGTTTTCCACTGTTAATTATAATTACGTTCTGTGAAAACACTTATTTTATTTTCAGACGGAATTCATTTATTCTACTTAAATGATTATGGAATAGTTTCGTAAAAGTATTACTTAAGATCCTCTGTGTAACTATTGAATAATACTATTAGCTGTCAATAAGTAATCCTGTATTACCATTCAAAATCAATTAGAGTTACGTCAGTGAATTAAAAATGAGAAAAGGTCATTGTTTCCTTTGGTAAGATAAATTGTTTTTGCCATCATCGGATAATTTGTTCAATAGGTCATTCAACTTGTATAGTGTTTTAAGGGATTTATACTTCGATAGTAAAATGCGGAAGCCTCTGTTCGTCCGTCGGCCCATCATGTCTGTCAAAACCTTTTTTCTCAGGAATGCGTGAAGGTAACTTCTCGTAAACTTAGAATCTTGAAATTTCGTACGAAATAATCCCTTAGAGCGCGGATAAAGGAAATATTGCTGGAAACGTAATTTTTTGGTAGGTCATGTTTAAAAATATAAGTTTATAAATATATTAGTTTAAGTTTTTTAGTATAAATGTACATTTATTTTATTTTAATTTAAAAAACAACCAAGTAACTTCATAGAATTTTCTATTACACAAACTGACTTGCCAATTCATAAATAGTTATTACGAATATTAACCAAAACGTATGAATTTGAATCGGTTTGACCCAATAGTCGGCTTTCCATAAATTTAACCCTTTTCACAGTGAATATTATTTTACTATGCTTGCCAAGAATAAACTGGCACATACTAGGGCGGTATTATGTGCATATTGAATGTAATAAATAACAAAAGTGATGTTCGCTAACCTTATGTGTAACTTCTATTTAGATTGGACACAATTTATCAAAAATTTAACTTTAATATTATAGTATATGGAGAAAATATTGGTAAACACAAATAAGTATCGTAATAGTTTTATAGTCTAAAAATAGATGTTGGCTGATTCTCAGACCTACTGAATGCATAATAGAAAATTTCATTGTGACACGGAATAGTACGTAAATTTAGTAGGTATAAGATAAGTGTATCTACTGAGTAAATAGAATGTCCTGCTATACATTTTACTAACAGCAGACACTTATTTCCGTATTATAAAGGTAGGTAATATTTAATTTAGCGCTGTACTAGAAGATAAAAAAAAAACAATCAGGATTTGAAACAAAATCTCTTGTAGTTAGTAACAATATAAAAAAGTGTATCCTCGAGACTGTCTACCAATACTACCTATGAAAGCCTTTCCTTCAGTCTCTGAATAAAACCTTTTTCTTTGCCGTCGAAGGCTCTCACGTATTTAATAAATGTGAGAGTACTTTGATTACTGAGCTGTACCGTCAGCTAATCAACCAATATGGAGACATAAATATCGGTCGTGACTTGAGAAATCCTTTCTTAGTCTACTAATACTAGCTGCTCTAAAAATCGTTGTTTGAACCATACACATAATCGTTGTTTTATACTCCTAGGAGTATAAAACGTTGCCTATGATCCTAGACGTATTCTAAGACCTGCAAAACGTTATGTAAAAAAATCCTAAATAAATAAAGAGCAAAAAGAAAAGTCCTGCAAAACATACACCATAAACAGTTTGGGAGTAGTTTGTTCACATACACTGTGTCACGTATGGCTTATTTATCTATATTACATTGGAAGATTTAAAGATTGCTTTACAGAACAGGTCCAGCTATGTTAGCCATGCAAGAGCACACCAACGACAGCTGTATTTTAAACTGGAGTTAAAGAGCTCGCCGTGTAATCGGTCGAAGAGGAGAGAGACAATTGAAAATTGTCTAAAGCTCGATGTCTAAATGTTTTTTTGGTTTATATGCGTCAACCTCAGGATTCACTCGATCGAATGAAAACAACTTGATGAATATGCATAAATTTAATCGGGAGAGACTGTAGGCTAGTAAAGGCCTACTAGATAACTATAATAAAAGTAGTTAGCGCCGTCATTGACCCTAAGAAACTTTTGTTTAGTCTTTGTTGAGTAATTGATATTTAACTTTATCTAGTAAGCGTAACTATCGTAACTTTAGCAGGATCACTTTGATTTCGTAGACGAAAGACAAAGCTGAATTCGTATAAAATTAGAGTTTCAGTCTGAGTTTCTATTAAAATTGTCAAGTGAACCGTGTTCGCCTTACTGTGAACTGAAGCGAAGATAAAATTTTGAGGCTTATTCTTAGAACACGAAACACCACGACACAGTATAAAACACAGTCGCTTCCCGCTGCTTGTCCCTTTGTATGCTTAGATCTTTAAAGCTACGCAACGTATTTCAATGTGGTTTTTGTTAGTAGCTATAAGGTTTCAAGGGGAAGGTTTGTACCTATATGTGATGCATCAGTATTGCACCCGTGTTGCAAGTCGTGGGACGTAGGTCGCTAGTTATTTTATTATACTTTTATGTTCATGTGGTAAAGAATTAATTTGCACCTACTTATAGATTGTCACAATTATGAGAACAAGCGTAGTACGACGTAGTGTACTGTATAAGCTTCTATAGTTTTTCTGAAAGTGTTAGTGTTAGGTTCCTTGGAGATATAATCAACATCACGCCATCTTCAATTTGTAACATGAAACTTTATATCATACAAGATTTATCTTAAAACTTCGTCCTCGCGTATATAGGTTTACTAAACTGTTTTATTCATGTAAATTACCTATTTGGCCTCGCTCTTTCGACCGTAAGGAATATATTTTATGCTAACTTTATCTTACTTAGTTAATCATAAGATTGCTAACGTTAAAAGTTTGTGCTTTATATAAACAATTTGTTGTTATAATTTGGTCCCAGGACCCGAAACTTCAGAATATATTTTTGTTTATAATGTTCTAGTCTAAATAGCTATTAGATATTGTAATAACAAGTAAATACTCTTTTTATTCATTGTGTAGGACTGAAAACTAAACTTCTATTTTTCGTTAAAAAAACAGCGTAATACATATTTGCATAACAATAACTAATCTGAAAACATTTGTTTGTTCTAGATTCATCCCTGGGCCCCTAGAGCATCAATATATGAAATAAATGATAGAAAAGTTTATATATTATAACTAGTTATTGATCGCGAGTTTACCTGAACGAATGTCAGTAATAGTAGCAAAATCGTTTACCCTTCTAACGCAGTCGGTTAAAAAGTCAAACAAAATTTGTATTGAGCCACTTAAGCGTGAAAGAGTAACAAACATCAATCCATCTATACTTACGAACTTTCGCACTAATAATATTAGTGGGTTGTCTCTAAGGTGGTAGCATTTACCTAAGCTTACATACACGTGTGCTGAATGAATACAATGTATCAATTCGTACACGAGGCCAAGTGAGTCCCTAATTCCTTTCCAGAACTTTAGTCTTTAAACTTGAATCAAGCAACAGGCGACCAATTTTGTTGCTGTTTCTGTTTAAAGAAACGACCCCCGCCCTAAAGAATTGAATGGTTGTGAGGTGTGATGTTTCACAGACATTCAATTCACATTCACTAAGACTCAGAACAAGCTTCTATGGATTGCACAAATTCTTACCCTACGTGGGGATTGAAGAACACGCGACACGTCGTGCACTGTCGTATTTTTATCACATTCGCATAGTGAGCTATATACTACTCGGCTATCCTTGCCGTCAAGTTTTACAGATGGAGAAAAAACTTAAAACTGAAACCACAAAATTAAATACCACAAATACAAAATATAATAAATCCTTTATCGAGAATTACCTCAAAAGTTGTGTATCATAAAAGTATTAACGTCCAGTAACAATGAGTCATATTGCTGAAAAGTTCCCCAATTACTTGCCGAATACCAATAAAACAGCAGCCTTCAATCGGCTTTTATTGTTCGTCTTTATTTAGGACCACCTGTGGTCGTTCACTTTAATATTACGATGTACTTTTATTAATTACGACTAATATTGGAAAAGATAAAATTTGTTCGCAATAGCTTTCGATAAAATTTTATGTGGGCAACAGATTGTAGTTGATGAAATAGGAGTTTATATTCAATGCAAAATGAACTATGTGTAAGCTTCAAAATAAACTTATGTGTTAATCAAAAATCAGTTGTTTCGTTTATCATATTTTATCAATCTTCAAAATCTAATTCACGAATTCAAACACGTCGTGTGATTTGTGTCTACTTTGTTCTTTGTAACTAAAATGAAATTGTATTTGGATACAAATACAATTTACATATGTCCGTCCCATGTTCTAAGTTCGGCGGTCGCGCCCGGCGCTGCTGCTGGAGCTGCGGAAACCCTAAAGCGACGAAAATATAATAACCTTACGGGCAATTATATTTTTGAGCCCTTTGGGGGTTGAAACGCTTGGGCCATGGGGACCGGGTGCACGAGCTCTGTATAAGGAACTCGCTAAGCGCTTGGTCGACTCCACCCGTGATCAGAGGGCTGGACTGTATTTCGCGCAAAGAATTGGTATTGCCATTCAGCGTGGTAATGCGGCCAGTCTCCTGGGCACGTTTCCCGCCATTGACGGAGATGAGGATATTTTTTTTCGACGCTTTGTAAATATGTAATTTTTTTAGTTACATAAGTTTAGTCATAAATGTAGATATTTCTTGTTTTAGTATTGTTTCTGTTAAATAAAGATTCATTTACATATACAGTTAATATACAGTACGTTTCAAAAACAATTGGAAGTGTGATTTTACCCTTAATAAGGTTGCAGAAGAAAACATTGTATGGAGATTAATTATATTTTCACCTTGCATTTCCAACAGTTAAAATTCATATACTTTTCTAAGAAATGTAACTCTATTTTCCGCTTAGTAATTAAATGTCGTCCTGGATTTGCTTCCATAAACTGTACTTCCATTTTATGTAAAATGTATTCGGTGCTGAAATTTTGCTTCGTGAACACACTTCAAAAATATTTTTTTATTCACAACTTGACAATAAATTCATGATTACAAAAAAAAAGCAGGAAGTCTATTAATGCAATATCACGCTTGATACTTACCTGCAGAAAAGACCAAGTAACAATAAACCGACTACGAGTTACTTCATATTTCAGGAGTCCTTTCTGTATTATTTGACTTTAGTCCAAGTTTTTCAAACATGAATTTTAAAACATTTTTTTTATTTGCGTAGTTTTTGCAACTATCTCTAACACTCTGTACCGAAAAATTTACGCTCTCATACAATTTTTTAAGTCTAATTTCTTTTTGAAACTCGACTACGACTTTGTTCAAGAGCGTTGTTCATTTTCATGTAAAGAAATTATAGAGTTTCAGCTTTTCACGCGAACAAATTCATTTTCATGTAAAGAAACGCGATATTTTAGGGTGTTGGTGGTTTGTCACCAGTACAAAATTAAAATCGATGAAATATCGACTGCCTCTTCTTAACACTAAGTTAACCTAAGACTGCCCGACCAAACCTTGACTTCAGTCTGGGTACCTTTGCTGACTCACTGTTTGCACTTTAATTCTCGTCTACTTCAGCTTGAGATCAAACATATAAAACGCTGAGTCCAATGATTACTAGGCATATTTTACGCAAATTTAATTTTAATAGGTCCTATATGATTTCATTAGCGAATTCGCAAGGATAATGCCCGACATTAAGTAATTTGATTTTTGATTTGTATCATAGAGTTAAATTGTTTTGATTAAAAAAAACATGTTAAAATATATAAAGTAGTAGATTAAATCACTAACAATTATGTAACTTGAATAAGACCAAATGAATAAAGTTTTGATTCAACACGTCGTATTTATCCAAGAAAAAAGTAACTTAGCAATCAAGTTACCATCCTGGGTAATGTTCTAACTTACCATTAAAAAACTACTACTAAAAAACGGATAAACCTTAACCATTATAGCAAACATTACGTTTATACCATGACCTAACTTCACCTTTAAGGAAACTTAAACATTCGAAACTAACTTAAGTATTTAATTACGTATACTCGAACAATACAAAAGCGATCCACTTCACATTCTATAGGCAAGGAATTAACGATTGTTTAGCGATTTTAACATTATGAGTAACAAAAGCTTCACGAACAACCCTTGAACTATATTTCAAGTTAGCAAACATTTAATAGAACTGATATTTGTTCTTGACCCTACTAAAATTTCTGAAAGTGATATTATTAAAGTTGTGGAAGCGGGTCAGCACTACAGGGCATATAACGTTGTCTCTCTTCCACAATTTCAATAATATAACTTTAGAAGGTGTTCGTAGACTATCTGGAAACAACTAAGAAAGTTTATAATATTGTATAATTTAGGAAACTTCGTTGTAATGTAGCTTGTTTCATATTTTGTACTATTTATGGACGAGATAAGGCTGGTTTGTTTATAACTAAATGCCAATAAGTTCCAAACCAGTAGGAGCTTGAAATTGTTTGTTATTTATACATATTTTGGTAAAGCCCGGTGTTATTTAAATACGACTACGTAAGTATTAATAAATAAAGATTTTCGAAGAAAATAATAAGTCTTGTTTGAGAATTTTGTGATTGACTTTGAGATAAAAGATAATTGAGTTACATATTAATGGCATTTGAATAATATCAGAGCACATTTTAACGCGCTATATTAAAACTGGTACAGTCCTTCCAGACTGGCTCAGTGTTAATTTATAGTCGACTAGCCACCCGCCCCAGCTTTGCAAGGGTCTTTTAAAACATTATATCTAATAACAAAACCACATTAATATTATTTGCGTAGTTTTTAAGATGACAGGCAAGTGGTAGAAGAAGTAGGGAGACCTTCCCCAGTAGTAGGTCATTTCAGGCTAGTAATAGTGATAATAAGTTTTTTAGATCTAATTATACAAAAAGACAGACAAGCAGATAGCGGGAAGCGACTTTGTTTTACACTATGTAGTAACGTTGTAAGCAATCAGAAAAGCTCTAAACCAATTGTTGACATAAATTGTTCGGTCATAACCATTGCTCAACATTCTCTATGTTACTTATTCCATTACTCAACGACAAATACTCTTCATAGTTCCATAAACTACAAAATAAATAGGTAATCCTACGCCAATTTATAAACAATCTTGGTACGTACGCATCATAGTATATCGCACTAATACATCCTTACCTATTACTCGCAAATGCTTTGAATAAACAAAAACTAAGATTATAACCTAATGTAATAAAACTTTTCGCACGTCTATAAATAGGAGATATAAAATTTATGTTGCGTGAATACAGATATGGACGCAAACATAATTTAAATCGTAACCCACTCGCGGTATTGATAGAATGGCATCTGTATTTTATTTTTAATCTAGATCGGCCTACGCCATCTAACTTGGTACTACATTCAGCCCTTTAAATAAAACAATGCACGGACTGTGCAGGAACGTTCTATTTTTCTCAAGGTTTTGTACAACGTGGTGTAGAAGTTTAAGCTGCCCGTACGGTAGGATCTCTGACTGGGCTTATCTTCAAACAATTCTTAGGTGCTGGTTTTCTCGCAGTGTTCTGCTTTCAATCGTTTTTTGGCAAGTGAAACCTAATTACATTCGAACTCTGGTGATACACAAATTTAGTCACGTGAAGGCGTGTCAAAGGCTACGGAGGTTAATTTAGCGCGTTCGTTCCCAAAAAAGAGACACCAATTATTCAATGAACCTACTGCTAGTCCATCGGCTGGACATATGCCACTTCTAATGTGCGCCATTTGTGCCGATCCTCCGCCTTCCGAATCCAGTCTGTCCCAAGCACCTTTTTTAGGTCATCCATAAAGTTTAAAATAACATAAAGTTTGTACTTAGAGATGATTTTTTACTTTATAGCCTATAAAGTCTAGACTAGCAGCAAAATTAGTTATGAAACTCTAATCATAGTCCCTAAAACTCGAATCAGGATAGACTTTGTTAAAACTAATAAAAGGTTGTATAAATACATTGAGATTCGTTATAGGATCATAAACAAAACTAAGAATGTTGGTCACATTACCCTTTTATTCGTCTATAAACTTTTGAGGCCCTACCACTACCTCTTAACCTAATATTATTGTGATGGTTGAAGCGTGACAGCGCTCTACACGACGTAAAGCGGCGTCTCTCTTCCACGACTGCGATAATATTACTTTAGAGAGACGCTGATGGTGATCTGAACGGAACAGAAATAATTTTGAGACAATAACACCAGTTTATGTTTGCAATAAAAACATAATAAAAATGTGTAGCACACTTCTAAAGACCTACCTCTTGACGTAAGGTTAAAGCTATTGTGGAAGCAAGACGCCGCTATTCATATAGTGCACTATCTCGCTTTCACTGCTGTAATTATTTTACTTTAAAAAGTGGTAAGAGGCACCGTGGTTATATTATCATAACATCTGACATCGATGACGGATAAACCAGACTTTTTTTACGTTTTAATTTATTTAAATTTGGTGTCCAGTAGCGATGCTGCTAGTTAATACGATCCGGTAGTTAATTAAGTTTTTTACGTGACATTGTAAAGTATTTAAATTATTTACTTGTATTCATATTTTAAATAAGATGTCCTTTATTTTGATTGACGAACATAAATTATGATGATTTAGTACTAAACAGTGAGTGTTTTTTTTACGATCAAATTAAGAATTGATTTCGAATATTTTTTGACGCGGAAAATGTAACTTGATTTAAAAATAAACAAATCGTAACTTGATAGTTTTCAATAAAAAAAATATTTGGTCTGCGTTTGAGCTTTAAAGGAACAAAAAATGTTTATACTTGTGAAGCATTTCATAAAATGTTAGTTTATAAATCTAACACGGATAATTCATTTCGGTAACTTTATTCATTCACGTCTTGCACGTTTCTTGTTTAAGTACAGCTAGAGAAAGATTCATTGTGACAGGACCGATAAAATAGGTCGTAACATTTATCTATCCGATCGCAAAGGTGAAGTAAAAGGTAGCATTTGGTGCATTTCCGTGATTGAACTTTTGCACGTATTTATTTGAGCACCTTTTTCTGTAGATTATGGTATACTATAAGCAAAAATAATAATTATACTCGGATGACTCAAGAGTACTGCAGCCCTAACGGCACTGGTTTTTAAAATCAAGATCAAAAAGTTTTTATTTGCAGCAGGCCTAAAATGCCGCATAAGAAACGTTGAAATTATAAGTTACTGACTCTAGTTGCGTGGTTACAAAATGTCGTTTTTATGGAGAAGAACCGGCAAGAAACTCCATAGTTTACTCTTTGAAATTTAAGTTGTAATGGTATTGTAAACATCATCATACCCCTGCCCTTATCCCAATTATCTACTTGGGGTCGGCGCAACACGTCCTCTAGACGTGTTGCTTAAAGTTTTGGCTATGGTTTTATAGTCGGCCGCCTGCCTGACACTAACCCTCTTTGGGAATGCGATTGTTGGTTGTTTACCCGCCACCATTCGGGTGACCCAAGGTGCTTGGTACAGTGCACTGGGTCTTAAGGTCCATTAGTCGCCTTTTACGACACCCAGTGGAGGATATGGGGTGGTGCTATTCTTTATATCCGGACACCACACGGAATTATGTAGATTATGTATTATGTAGATTATGGTATACTATAAGCAAAATTAATATACTCGGATGACTCAAGAGTACTGCAGCCCTAACGGCACTCGTTTTCAAAATCAAGATTAAAAAGATTCTATTTGCAGTAGGTCTAAAAAGGCACATAAGAAACGTTGAAATTATAAGTTACTGACTCTAGGTACAAAATGTCGTTTCTATGGAGAAGAACCGGCAAGAAATAGTTTACTCATTTAAATTTCAGTGGTAATAGTATTGTTAACGTTTCAAGAAAATATATTATTATGCGTCAAAAAATGTAAAATGTAACAACTTACATTAAAGATTCAATAATGCACACATTTTATTTTCTCCAGTCGACGTTAAAGTTCATTGAGTTATGGCTTATAAATAGCAGATGTCTCTTAAAACTGTGTACCTAGTCTGCGTATTTATGTATATTGTCAACTAGATTCCGCGCGCGGCTCCGCCCGCGTGGTGCGTTAACTCGCAATAAAAAGTAGCCTATGTCACTCAGTGAAGATGCGGCTTTTTAATGGTGAAAGAATTTTCAAAATCGGTTCAGTAGTTTCAGAGATTACCCATTACATACAAACTTACAAATTTTACCTCTTTATAATATTAGTATTGTTAGAGGAAAAATACGGCAGCCTATAAAAGGAGGACGCTTGACAGTGCGCGTCATTATTTTTCATCGGCCGGCAAGTCAAGAAGCTCTGCCCGAATTTCGAATCTCTGTCATTTCTGTCAATGATTATTTTCAAATATTAAAATTCTTTGGTTGTTTGGTATTTAATTTCAATTTGTAACATCAGAAGTGGGATGCGAAGGCTGAAAAGCCGTTGAACGCCCTATATTTCTGGTCTTGCAAAGGGAAATTTGAAATTCGTAGCTAATCTTTAACGTTGCCTAGTTATTTAATATTCGGGTGGAGTTTTTCGTACGCACGATGCCTGCCAACAACGATCGCAGCAAACGAAAGCGCCGTGATACTCCTTCGCCCAACCCGATGGAAGAGATCCTGAGGAGGCTGCGCGTGTTAGAGGACCAGCCCCGTGCGCCTGTGGAGACGCAAGCCATCGCAACGACCAGTGCCGGCGTCAGCCATGACGTCGTTGCACAATTGCCCACGACATCACCGACATCGGAGCTTGGGGCGCCTACACCGCTGCGCGAGCCCGTGGCGAGGACGCCGACGCCGAGCCTGAACACCAGCAACATGGGTTCAACGCAGTCTTAAGACGTGGTGACGAACGCTGCAGAGCGTCTTGTCTTTTGACCGCTATCAACTGTGCTCAGGTCAGATCCAACCGATATTTTGTCTCTGATTTTGATCCGAGTGTTCATGATTTCGACACGTGGTGTGATGTAGTTGAAAAAAGATGGTCAGGTTAGGCCGAGCAGTTATAAGATTGATGCATAAGTTAAATCACCTCGACCCAGTAATGTCAAACAGGTTCGCCAATTTCTTGGTCTTGTGGAAGGGTGAATGAACACCCGATACTTGTGCTGCTTTTTTCGAAGGTGTTTGTACAATTTGCTTTATGGTTGTTTTGCTAAGCTTATGTACTTGTACACGGGATTATGTACCAGTCAAGCCATGTGGGCTTATTGATCTTAGCGATGCTAAGTGTCTTGAGTGTGTTGTGTGTAGTGTTCAGTGGAACAGACCCATGTAAATCCGGTGCGCCAAGGTATTGGGGTGACCCTGACACTGGTGGTATCGGGGTGAGTCGTGGCGCAACCGACAACAGACCTGTGTAAATCCAGCCGTCAATAGGATTTGTCAGTCGTTCGTGTTGTTAGATGTTTGTCATTCGTCAGTCGTTCATTTGTCAGTCGTTCGTGTTGTTAGATGCTTTTATGCACTATATGAATTAAAACCCCACTGTTTACAATGTAAATGAGCATGTTTCTTAGACTGTGTGTTTCTTCACAGAAACCGATTAGATTAGTTAGATGATGATGGCGTCGAGCAACCGTTGGACGCCGAGGGTGTTGCTGGACCATCCTCGAGTTCCTGCTGAGGGCTTCGAGCACGCAGCCCCGTCAGGAGAGGCCGTGTTAGAGGAAAAATACGGCAGCCTATAAAAGGAGGACGCTTGACAGTGCGCGTCATTATTTTTCATCGGCCGGCAAGTCAAGAAGCTCTGCCCGAATTTCGAATCTCTGTCATTTCTGTCAATGATTATTTTCAAATATTAAAATTCTTTGGTTGTTTGGTATTTAATTTCAATTTGTAACAGTATAGATAAATAATACGTAGTTGCATGCAGTTCAAATGTTTGCTTTGAACGGAAATCGAAATATTCAGACCGAGCAGTGATTTTAAACTAAAAAGTTGATCTCTTATCGTGATGTTTACGATGTATTTATATTCAAATCACAGTTATATGCTCTTGGTTCATTTTATTTATCTAATATTTAAAATACATCGATACGTACAAAATGGATAAATATTGTAAATTAGTCCACGTTTTAAATATACCTAAAATATAACAATTAAACTCTTAGAAGTTTTCCAAAATTTGTAAACCACCATAATTAAAATTGAGCAATTAATTAAACTATAATTGAAATAAACATGTTTTAATAAAATAATTACAAAAGCGTCTGATGTTTTGAATTGTTCACAAATTACTTATGTGAACCTTTGTCTCTTGAATGTTTGGAACTTAATTATCTCAGTTTATCGGAGTTTGTTCTAAAAACATTTTACTAATGTCAAAGTTTAAGGCTTTGGGGGAGTAGTGTCATCAATAAGGGATTGTCTTAATTAATTCTTTGACTATGTCTAATTATAGGTTGCTAATAGATAAACAACTGAAATACTAAAAAAATAATATTTAATAGGTATTGTATAATTGAACGGTGTGAGAAACACCTTGTTTTGTGTGTCTCAGTGGAAACTCTCATGGACTATCCACCGTCAGGAAGTGTACCGGACTCTCACCGGCTAAAACCACTGGAGGGTTTTCATCTGTCTATGGCCAGTACTACGGAAATCGCTTTTGCATTAACTGTAAGTGTGAGAAACACCTTAAAATTTTTGAAAGTTCAAAAGTCAGATACCTACAGGCAGCATAAATTCTAACTGCAGGATTCAAAAAGACAAATATTTGTACTTTTCTACAGGTTTTACAGTCCATCATTAAAATCCACGACACATTAATCTACAAATACCTTTTTCACAATACTTCCGTAGCTGTTATGGGCAATCTTAGTTTCATGGCATGGCAATGACCTTTTCCATCACTCTATAACTAACACCTACGTAAGATTGTGATAGAATCATTCATCATGGCCCACCCTTATCCCCTTTCGTTTAAGGCTAAGTATGTTATTCGATCCCATACATTATTATGATCCGACTATTTCCGTTGTTCACTAAGAGTATAAATTGCCTTAAGAAATACTGTAAATGTTGAATGATGAAATTAGCATCTAAATCTTTTTCCTAATCATAGTCTACAAATTTTACTATTATTATAAAAGCGCACGTTTAAGTATGGATGGATGTTTATTATTCAAATAGCTGGATCACTTTGTTATGAAATTTGGATATGGAGTTGACCGACACATTGGATTAACACATAGGCTACTTTATAACCGATTACGTCAGAGGGTATAATATAGCAAAGTCACGAGCAACAACTAGCCATTCTTTAACTAACAGTTCAATCTTGTAATATAAATTTTAAAATATATATTATCATCAAGTCTGATGAACAGAAGATTGTTGAACCAAGTCTGTATTCGTTTATTCTATTTTAAAATACGATAAAAACTGGCAAGATGTTAACCTCAAAGTAAAACTCACACATAATAATATGCATAAATGAGATAAAGTCAAAATTTTAATAAGTTATATAACTTATCTACAATAATCTTGATCATAATTTAATTATTATTATCTTGTAATAAAATTTTAATGAAACTTCTAAATGTCATCGACATTAATATTTAATCAAACAGAAATAAAGATCTTATCTTCGTATTACCGATAGTAGATACTAGGAAACATTGGTTACTAGGCAATATTGTCGCAGTTGTGGAAACGAAACGCGACCGCTTAACACGAACAAGAACATGTAATATAACCTATACATGAAAATATAATTGAAGTTTAAGGCCTAGTCAAATTATTTACGAAATGGCGAAATTTTCTTTCAAATTAAACATTTTTTGTTAAACTTACATACCATAACAGCTTCAGAAATTTCGCATAAGAAATCTACTGCAATTGTTTGTTCGTGAATACATGTACCTATTTGTTCGTGACTGTATTATTTCTATAGAAATCTCTCCCAGCAAAAACTACTAACATTAGCTCAAATGTTAAATTTTGATCATAATTCCGTTTGCTTTAAATTACACCTACCTACTATAAACTTACGTCGGGGAGGTTTAGAACCTGTATCATGACAATATTATTTTTTAAATAAGTAACATTTAATTTTCACATAAAAATATGCGGAACTCGACACGTTCCTTTACCGACTGAATGATTCACGTGTTAGTCACTGAAGAAAAGTTATACTTTTGCAAGAAAACCTTGTTACGTGAGGCAAAAGTTCAAAGGTCACTCACTGCAAGCTATTTCAACTAAACCATGTAAATTCTTTAAAATGTTCAAGGTAGGCACTAGATTAACCATTATACTCAATATTTAATACTTATTAATTTGCTCTTCTCTATGTACATTTATATAGGTCTAGGTATGTAAAAGAAACGAAATGGGTATTTGATGAAATTAATGTGTATTTAAACAAAAATAGTTCGAGATGTGTTCGAAAATGGAAACAATACAGTGAGTAAAAATTTCGTGTGACGTCTCAGCGCACTTTTTAATGAAAAGTGTTAGGTACTACCACGATTCACCATCTTTGATTCGTTATATCTTTGTATTTTTTATTGATTTGATAAAAGAAAAAATATGTATTCAATATTTTTGAAAATATATCTGACGGATTAATAAGATTTTGTAGTCTAATACCCAACTGCGAACCCTGTCGTGCACGGTAAAAATCGAACAAGAGACTGTTTTGATTTATTTAATATATGCAGTGCAGTCTTATTTGTAAATGTTTACACAAATTTGTGTACGTCCGCATTCCGTAAAATCTTTAAAAATAAACAAAACAAAATGCAGGTTGTATTTGGTTACTTATTATAAAAAAGGAAACAGGTTGTAATAAAGTTGTGAACTTGAAAGTGTTGCATAATTTAATGGATTCTAGACTTGTTGTTATTAAAAATAAATATATTATAGTCACTATACTAAAAAAAGTGATAAGCTTATAATCTTAGTAACGGGATACACAATTGTTACACAATACACAAGGGCGAAAGTTTACAAGTAATAATATTGTAATATGATGTTCTACGACTTTTATACACTCCATCTAGTCTCAAACTGAGCAAAACTTGCATAATCAGTACTATGAAACTGATATACATACTTATATACTTCTAGATTCATACACAATATAGTACAACACATAGATTACACCCAGACAGAAGAAAATTACCTAAATGATCGTGTTCATCACACAAACATATATCCTGAGTGGGAATTGAACCCCCGACCTCTGGTATGGCAGTCAGGGCCACTCACCACTAGACCAACGGGCAAGGTTGTTGGTATGGGTGCGTTTAGTATGGGAGTAGTTGGTATGACAATCTGGATTAACCAATTTCACGATAGTCACAATAAAAAAAAAAGCAATCGTGTGTTTTCCTTCCCATAAGATGAGGATAGAACTGTGTTTCTGATAAACAAAGAACAGTACAGCTTTTAATAAATAGCATATTAATGAGGATTCGTTTTATAAAAACTGAATTACCAAAACAATATTTAAATATGCAAACATACTTTTTAATCAAGCAGGTATTATAAATTAATCTCGTCAATCAAGCGAGAATGACAACTTCTTGACATTATGTTAAAATGTATATGTCAAAATAGATAATTATTAAATTAATATTCAACTAAACTACATTTTTTTGTCTTGTATATCGCTTAAAACGGCTGTCACTCAGCAAACTTGTAAGTAGTGTCATTGATTTCCTTATAAGAAAACAGAATTAAAAATCAATTCAATCATTTTTTTATTGATGTTTTTAACTGACTCACAGACACATTCAGAAAAGGACGGCAAAATAAATGAGCAATAGGTCAAAAATACTTAGACTTCAAATTAGTAATAGAAATCCTTTTATTTTTTACCTATTGGAAATTCTCATGGACTATCTACCGTCAGGGGTTGATGAAGTGGCGTGTAGGCCTTTTTCTGGTTAAAACCACTGGAGTGTCCTCTTGTGGCCATTAAGTACCTAATGCTAAGCGCTGCCATGCACCGACACCAAAACGCGTTAGACGTAGAAAGTGGTTTAGGTTTTGTCAATAAGAGTCTGACACTACCTGCGGCTACCCCCGGGGTCTCGGGATTCCCCCGTTTTACCAAAAAAAAGGGGCACGGGATTCACTGTTGCATTCACTCTAAGTAATAGATAACCTGCTACTTTTTCTAGTGGCGTAAACGATTGTAAAATATGTGGCTTGACTAAAAGGGTAGGATGTTATAAATTGTTGTGTTTTTATAAATGAAAAAAAAGTGCAATATTTTCAGGGTTCACATACGTGTGTGAGTTTTTTAATCCGTAATGCCTTTTAAAAGCAGTTTAAAACATGTATTGTCCTAAAAAATCCTACATCACTATGGGTGACTCGAACTTTATTTATATTGCTATAACAGTTTTACTGTTACTCCAGAAATAAACCTCAATAAAATAGGTATTTCAAATTAAAATAAAAATGTTTGTAGGTGCATATTTTCTTGAACTTTTTAAAATGTTCACAAGTTAAATATTTGATATCAGTGAGTATCAATAACAAAACCAGTAGCTTAGGTACTTAAAATAAAGAACTTAAAGCCAACACCGTCGATGTTTAACATCAAGTAGTAATCATAATTTTATTCGGGTTTTTCTTTGTAATACAGACGCGTGAGAAACATATTAAAGTAGAATCTTGTTTACATTCACTTGTAAGTAGCACGTTTTGTCAATTATCGTAATTATTGAGGGTAACAATTTAATCACCTGTGCATTTACTATGAGCACACAATGCGTACATATTGCTGTTGTAAAAGCGAGATGCCATTATACGCAGTGTAGCGTGCTGTCTCGCTTCCACAGTTCGAATATTCTATCTTCAAAGATATCAATACCAAAGTGCATCACGGATGTGCGTATCATCATTTTGTAATTTTTAAATACCTATTTAGTCCAGGATGTCTTTACCAGATTATAAGCATTAATCGTAATACAATAACTATTAGTATTTAATTAAATCGTTATTTTATGTCGCGGACACAGATGAGCTGTGTTAACCTTTCGTTAACAAAAGGATCTAAAAGTTGTTTCTAAGATAAAAATAAACAAGTAAAGATATTTTTTATTAAAAATGTAACAATGGTCGAGAGAACGTGGGTTGTCATTCGTCAGTAAGGATTTTCATATATTTTCTAAATTAAAAAAAGTGGTGAATTATACTTTCGTTCTTGGCTTGCTTTAATCTGGTTAATTATATTCAATTCAGTTAGATTCGAAAGAAAAAGCCTTCATCAAAGTCATTGAGATTTTATAGGTTTTTGTATGAGAAAGTTTATTTGGTGAAGAGTCCAAAAAACTTTTTTTGTTAAGATATTAACCTGTAATGGTTGTTATTGTGTAAGGGAGGTTCCTTTTATTGACTGTACCATTACGTCAAAACGACATCATTTGTCGCCAAATTGAGCCATTCTGAGCTATAGAGGACGAAGAGGAAATGTTCAGTAGTGCCCGAGGATCTATGAAATGTACCTTTATATTATCTAAATTTCGAAACGTAATGTTAAGCTGAAGCAAGATATTTTTGTATTAAATTCACTTTTAAATAGTTTGTTGTGACTTTAGAAGAGCCAAGAGCAAAATAAAGTTAACTTGAAAACTTCCTAAACCGATAATTATAGTAAACGATAACCGCATAATTTTCAACCAAAATGCTACACGCAAAATTCAACCCTAAAGTTCCATACTCAGAGTGGTTTTCGCATTGATACTTCTAAAACAGCCAGAGCATCAAAATTCGCACCATTTGCGGGGAAATTTTGGATAACGCCAAAAATATTCTGTGAGAAAAGATGAGGTAGCATATTGGGTCTAGAGGGCAAAAGTATGAGAATTGAATAGAAATAGTCCTTTAATATAATGTAGAACCAGATTCTATGATAATAAAACACTGTCTTGTATCCTGAATCAAATAAAATGTCGAACAAAAGATAATGCATACAAAAAGTGTCTATTTGTTTCTACTTTTAATAATGCTATTGTATAGATATGCAATGAAATTCGATTTAAAAAAATAATATCAAACGCCAGTGGATATAAGCTCGCGACGCAAATACAAATTAGTTCCAAATTGGAATAAATAGCTATGAATATTTTCTGTCAAACTTAAAAAAATGTTTATTTTTTTATGTAGCCTGTCTAGGATCTCACTGCTGGGCAAAGGCCTGCCCCATTTTGTTCCAAATCTTTCTATCCTTTGCTATTTCTGGCCACGAGCTCCCCGCAAATCTGACTAGATCGTCGCACAAAGAAATGAGAAGATTATACGAGTATATTCTTCAGAAGTTGTCAGTCAAGTAATCCAGGCGTCAGAAACTTTCGTGGAGAATCCTAGAAGATGGAAAATATTGGAATATATTTCTGTCACGTTCCTTCTAACCCCTAGCAAAGATAAATACATACTACCTGAAATCCTAGAAATAATAATTCTAGAGAACAACATTCCCAAACAAACAAATAAATCTTGAGATTATAGAAGTTTCTTCTTTTATACATGTAACCTAGATGTAACCAGTATTAAGAAAAGGGGCTCTTTGTAAACGAGGCGAGAGGATTTTCGATACAGCAATTAATGTGACTGTATTGTCGCTCATGTTATTTATTTATTCCTATTAATTAGTACGGAGTACAAAACCAGTTACAATAACTAAATGTACGAACTTATAACAACACTTTGAAACAAAGTTACACGGACTTTTTATTAAAATATAAATAAGTACTTAAGTCTAACAATTTAAATGACAAAAAAAAATACAGCAAAATACCTGGATGCCCTGTTAGGGCTCTTTCAATTTAGGGCTCTTTCAATTTAGACGTTTCGTGTCGTACGGCTGCCGCACGTTAACCGTGCCGCTGGTTATAGCCCGCTGCCGTACCGCTGCGGTACGTTAGCCGTCCGACACCAAACGCCTAAATTGAAAGCGTATCTGACTGCCGTGCGTTTGTATGTTAGTGTTGTTTTAAATTCATGTGACAGCAGTGTAGCCATGGACTCTGACGAAGAAACATTACTGTTAGTGCTCCTGTTAAAAAATATCAAACAGAAGTTTTTTTTCACCAGTATTTTTATTTTTAAAATCCTTTATAAATTTTTCACATATACCTTCCCAAGCATTTTTTGTTTCCGTGCGATTACTGTGTTTGTCGCTTTTGGAGTTCCCTATAGCAGGACGTAATTCAATTTCATTTATAAATTCTTCCACGTCTATATCATCCATTTTAAGCAAATAATAAACATGAAAATTCAATGAAATTAGCTGTCACGTTTAGTCACCGCACTATTCAACAGCGAAATGAACACGTGGAGCTTGCGACGTTGCCGTCCTGTCGTCGTGCGTTCTCGGTACCGACACCGCACTGTTGCCGCACCGTGCCATTTGTATGAAAACAAATGACCGTCCGTGCACCGTACGACAAACGCACCGTTTCGGCACTGCTGCGGTCCGACACGATACGGCTAAATTGAAAGAGCCCTTAGCCGTATCGTGTCGGACCGCAGCAGTGCCGAAACGGTGCGTTTGTCGTACGGTGCACGGACGGTCATTTGTTTTCATACAAATGGCACGGTGCGGCAACAGTGCGGTGTCGGTACCGAGAACGCACGACGACAGGACGGCAACGTCGCAAGCTCCACGTGTTCATTTCGCTGTTGAATAGTGCGGTGACTAAACGTGACAGCTAATTTCATTGAATTTTCATGTTTATTATTTGCTTAAAATGGATGATATAGACGTGGAAGAATTTATAAATGAAATTGAATTACGTCCTGCTATAGGGAACTCCAAAAGCGACAAACACAGTAATCGCACGGAAACAAAAAATGCTTGGGAAGGTATATGTGAAAAATTTATAAAGGATTTTAAAAATAAAAATACTGGTGAAAAAAAACTTCTGTTTGATATTTTTTAACAGGAGCACTAACAGTAATGTTTCTTCGTCAGAGTCCATGGCTACACTGCTGTCACATGAATTTAAAACAACACTAACATACAAACGCACGGCAGTCAGATACGCTTTCAATTTAGGCGTTTGGTGTCGGACGGCTAACGTACCGCAGCGGTACGGCAGCGGGCTATAACCAGCGGCACGGTTAACGTGCGGCAGCCGTACGACACGAAACGTCTAAATTGAAAGAGCCCTTAGTGCTAGAGTATGAAAATAAGTTTGTTTAAAGAGGTTATATAAACATAAAACAATACGGTTTTGTTTGTTTTGAAGTCGCTACTACCAAACGACATCGGAATGTCAAAAAAAAGAGAAAAATGTTTTGAAGTCTACTGCCAACCGAACTACAAAGTTTGAACACACAAGCGTCATTTGGGACTACCTACCGACTGTCAGGTACGTGAGACTAACCTTACCCGGCGTACAAATAGCTTTACCGTTTAACTTAATCTTACAAAGTTACGAAATAGTTCCCAAAGTAACCAATTTCTGGCTTCAAATGTAATACGCTATTGGTCTTAAGGTGAACAATAAACGTTTTCTGTAATGAACAGAGTTTGTGAATGTCCTTCGGAGTTTCTTGGAAGACGTGACTTAAAGTCTTATTTGAGGTTAACGCTACTTCCTTTGTTTTATTACTTTTTTAACGAAGTGCCATTCGGTTAAGAAAGGGACAGTAAAGTCGAATTGGCAAGGATTGTGGCTGTGGTTACGTATCTTGAGATAACAAAGTTAATACGATTTGTACAACTATTGTTGCCAAATTGATGGTTTATATTACTGGTGTAATAACAAAAATAAAATATTAATTTCTAAGCATGAGTCGAACAAAATCTGTCAAAATCTGTCTTTTTGTTTTGCGTAATATTGGCGTCAGTATTTGGATTTAAAAACAGCATAAATGGAAGCTTAATGCTTCCATTTATGCTGTCATGTTATTCTAACTGCAACATAACAATAAATTGGTTATACAACTACGTATATGCAAAAATATTATAAATTAATACAGTAGAACATGAATGCTTAATGTAACTGTTTAATGCAAACTCACAATTAAAAAAATATTTCGTATAGTATTATATTCAAGTTAAAATCTATAACCTTGATACTAACGATTTGAAACTAGGAACTAAAATAAAAACTTCGAAACTGTTGGCCTCTTTCAATGGCGTTCAGTTATCCAACCTTACCTAATGTCACTTTGAAAAAACGAACCAAATAAGCCTATAGGTTTCCAAAACGAAGGAAGTAGATAAAAATCTAAACGTAATAAACTCTAAAACAGATCTACACGATATAAATTAAAGGTCACCATGCCAATGACATTGTGCGAAACATGCTGCGGGTTCGATCTCAGCGTTCATGTGATTAAAAAAAAAAGATATTTTCTATTTCATTTCATAGAACTTTAAGCATGTTCTTAGTAACATAAATCGTTAAACCAATTTAAGAAATCAAAATTAAATATAATGTCAAAATAAAAAAAATACTTTTACGTTTTTCAGAAAAGTCAAAAATTAACCTACCTATTTAATTAGTTTTATTTAAGTTTTTATCGCCATAGCAAAGAAAATAGTTGCTTGAAATGATACCAACATTTGATTATCAATTTATTTGTTATCAAAAGTAGATACATAGCTATTTAGTTATTTAAAACACCATTTGTATTCACAACTACAATATTAGTGTCTTTGTTGAAAAGAGACCAGTTTCACACTATTCAAATGATAAAATTATTATAATCTTATTAATTCATACATATTGTAAGCTATACAAGTTAGTAGACATATAAATAAAATTGTGTCTGTTCGTAATAATCATTGAAATAACTGTTATTACTACATGCAAATGAATTAATATAAATATATTATGGTAGTACATACAAAAAATATTAATATTTTTGTATGTCTACGTGTCTGTTCCCGTTAATCTCTAAAACCGCAGGACCGATTTTGATGGGACTTTTTTTGGCAGATACTTAGCTGATATAATAAGGATTAACTTAGGCTACTTTTATTTTAGAAAAAGAAAAATTTAATTCAGGTAATAAACAAACAAACTTTTTTGTGAAATTCCTCGCTGGCGAAGTCGCGGGCACAGCTAATGTAATATATATTTATATTCATATGCGTTGACACTAAGATACAATATGTTAATCAAAGCGTATTTATGTCAGTTAACAGGCTTAATATAATTCATTAGATGTGTGAATTCTAAATGCAAAGTCAATTCTATTTTTATATCGAACATTGGTGTTTTACACCTGTTTTTATATCATTAAGATAAACTTTTAGATCTGTCTAGTATCTGCTTTAATTTCAAGTCTCTGAATTAATGTTTTTCTATATTTGGAAGACTACTGTGTTACAAGACTAAGTAAGTAGTAGTTTTATGTACCACTGCTTTTTAAACTGTTGTAGTTGCAGAAGCGAGACACCGACAATGTCGTGAATACGCCATCTCTTTTTCACAACTGTAGCGATCTTAGTTTAAGAGCTAGTGGTAGGACTTCAGTACGCTCTATAATAATGAGAAAGTAATGAAATTATTCAACGTCTTAACGCTCTATAATGAAACGCCCCAAGAGACTCATTACGACTCGAAGGTAAACAAAAGCTAAGAATAAAAACAGCACACAATCTGAAAGAAAATCTTTACTGTTGTATCTCTTGTTAAAAATGTTCATTCTAAATTCAATTTTTTTTATTTTTCTGTAAACGTAATGGCGCTTGGAACCTGTATAACTAATACAGACTATTTATTTCGTCACTTGTAGGTCAATGAACGCTTAAGTGCATATAGGACATATATTTATACAAAAAGAAAGACAAAAACATACTATTTTTATATACAAAGTTATTATGCAGCTGTTTTTCTCAACAGCTGAGTAAATGAAGTAAATAAAGATGCTTTTGTGCTATAGAAAATGTAACCCTATTGTATTACTACACACGTTATTAAATACCTAAAGAAGAAAAAAATGTTTAAATTAAATATAGAATCCGGATTTGTAGACATAATGTTATTTATATTTGTTGCTATACCGCCTTGCTCATAAATAGGTCAATGGCCAGTGACAACCTATGGACAATTTATTTTAAATTTGCACATTCCACTTTGAGAATATTATGTGTGAGAAACAGGACTCTAAGACAAAATTGTTGATATTTTTTGTTTGAAAGTAAGAACTAAGAATTTAAAGACAAAAGACAAAGAATATTTTCTCGTTTATTTTTTGGTTACAATTTATTTTAGTAATTTAAGGAGTTATTATTTTTGGTGATTTTCTTCTTCTTTTTAGCGTCTCATTCAATGACAGTCATGTTTTCTTAGACCAGTCAGCCAGCCAGGTTTTTTTTTTTTAATTTAACGAAGCTTTAATGGTATAATTAACTGTTTCTAAAAGAGGTTTTAAGTCTTACAAGACTTGCTCTCAAATACCTATGATAAACATTAAATGTATTTAATCAGATTAAAGTTTCTTATGTCCATTGTTTAACTGCTGTAATTAAAACAAAGCGGCAGTTACTTAACTAATGCTCTGTTAAATACTACTGCTAACAGTTTGGTTAAATTTGTGGTAGCTATAAATTAGTCACCCTTATAATCCTAGCTACCTGTTACTAGGGGACCTACCGTCAACTTTTTTTTGATAATAAAATCCTAGATTTATCTTATACTTATTTTTATACCTATAATAAAAACTTTTAGACATTTTAAGGCAATTTCGAAACCAATACAATAACATCAGTTTAAATTAAAATTAATTGTTTTAGATTTCATCAAAAGGTTAAGTTCAAGCAATAGTCTTGTTGAAGTAGATCTGCCAATGTTTACTAAAATAAATTATTATTCAATACCTTCTGTCACATTAATTCAATATATTTAGTTTGGTCTAGTTTAGTTAAAGGTTATTACGAATCAAATTAATCTGAATACGTTTTAACCAAAAAATGTATAAACTGTTATTTTTACAAGTGATTTAATAACAATTCGAAATTAATTAAAAAGTAGAGAGAAAAGTGACTCCTTTTTTTTTTAAACTTCTTGTTCGACTTGACACAAAATACGCTTGATGAACTCAATAAATATAAAAGGAATAGCGTCATAGGAAAATCAGACAATTACATTCGCTATAACGCAATAATAGACTTTTAGCCTATTCTCACATATTAGGTATCAAAGTAATACTTGCAATTGTAAAAGAGAGACGCCGCTCTATCCTATGTACGTGCGCCGTCTCTTTTCCACAACTGCAACAGTCTTCCTTGAAGACTTCATGGTAGTATTCTTGTTCATTCAATGTAAATGCTTTTATTGTGTTTACATTCTATACATGAATGTACGGTTAGCAACAGAAGTTGTTTACACAATCAAATTTTCTAAGCCACTGCTCGAAATGAAATTTAATAAGTTGTTATTGGAACATTTTGGTAATAAAATTGACTTGACAAATTGTGTAGTCAAACCACAGTCAACATCGATTCCTAGATGTCTCTCAATAATACCAATTAAAGAACAGTTATTACGTACATAAATAATACTGGCGCTGTGGTAGCCTAGTGGGACAATATGCCTGCTTAGTCAAAGGTCTTGATTTCGATCCGCACGGCGCGGACCGACTTTTCGAATGTTGTGTGCGGTTTAGAAATAAATATCACTTATCGTGTTTCAAAAGGCACGTGTGGTGTCCGGATATAAAGAATAGCACCACCCCATATCCTCCACTGGGTGTCGTAAAAGGCGACTAATGGACCTTCAGCCCCAGTGCACTGTACCAAGCACCTTGGGTCACCCGAATGGTGGCGGGTAAACCACCAACAATCGCATTCCCAAAGAGGGTTAGTGTCAGGCAGGCGGCCGACTATAAAACTTTAAGCAACACGTCTAGAAGACGTGTTGCGCCGACCCCAAATAGTAATAATTGGGATAAGGGCAGGGGAATGGTGAACATGTGGGTCCTGCGCCTGATCTCTCTCTGGTCGTGTCAGATTGCCCTCTCACCGGACTATGAGAGTAAAGGAACAGAGAGTGCACCTGTGTTTGCGCATAGTAATATTAAGCGCATAGTAACACCTGGCTGGTGTCATAGTAACACAAGGCGCAGTAGCCGAAATCGGTCCGGACATTATTATGATTAATACTGGAGCTTTGTAAATCAGAATAGATATATTGACCGACTTCTATTGCTGACTATACCGTGAAGTTTAGTTATAAATAGATGAACTGTTAATGATGTCAACAGGTAATTGTAGATGCCATGTCACATGTGTCAGTGAAGGTCTTACGATAAAAAAGCTTTTCTTTAACGTCCATTAGTTGTGTTATTGTGCGTGTTTTGTTTCTGATGTGTGACTTTGTTTTGTTTGAAGTCGTGCAAGGTTTTAATTTAGCATAAATTCAGCATAAGCTGAGTTTTGCTTTACTAATTTTTTTAATATTGTTGGTATATAACATGGTGTCAGAGTTTTATTCCAGTTTCATAACTCCAAGTGTTTATTCAAAAAAGGGTCTTGACAGGCTAACGAACGAACCACAAAATGATCCTTATAGTGGTTTCATGTTTCCCTTTTAAGATACGAAAACCCTAAAATATTGACTTATTGGAGTTCTCCTCCATAAGAATGACATTGAATCACTTTTAACTAGAATCACTATTATTTTAAATTAACGTTGCAATAGTTCCTAAAAAGGCCTATTTAAAACAAAAAACCTTTTAACGTTGACTTGACGTTGAAAATAATATTTGAAAAACCTCTGACTTCTATGACGTTGAATTTGCAAGACACATAAGACTTTTGCAAATGTTAATACTCTTCGCAAGCTGTGCTGGTTTAGTCAATTATGTTCGCTGAACTAAACGTTTATTTTCACTCGTATCTCTTGCTTTTCTTAGAAGAGAAGTAGCACTCTGCAAACAAAATAAACTTCACTCTTGAGTGCTTGATGGATGGCTGCGTTCAGTAGTGCGGGTTTATATGATTATAATTAATGTATGATAGAAATACATGCGTTTAGTAGTTTATTTTATTGCTATAAATTTGTGGAGAAAAAAATGTTCAAGCACACCCAATGGTTTGGCATTTTATCTGTATCAGTATGTCGATATATTTTTAAGGAATGATTTGTTTTTCATTCTCATTATTGCTCATCTATAATATGGATGTATTTAGAAGTATATAAGTATGTTTAGCAGTTGTCCGGTACTCATAATACAAGCTCTGCTTAGTTTAAGACTAGATGGCGTTGTGTGAAAGTCGTGTAATATCTATATATTATTATTTACATTTACAAATATATCTCGTAATTTTAATATAAGTGTCAAATTGTACCCAGCATAAAGAACATTTATATGTATGAAGAGTTGTTTTATTTTTAATAATATTTTTTATTACAAGGGATTTTAAATCAAAAGACTGTGTCAGTCCCATGGTAACCTAAACTTATATACCTACCTATTACATTTTACCTCAATAACCATCACAAGCAGTAATCAAATACCTACTTGTGTATTAAAAAATATTAAGCATAATAGTCCTTTTTTTTATAAGTTATCTAATATTTACCAATAACTTTACCATAAGTTATATAACGTTTAGTATAACATTTATTTTAGATCACCATTTAAATAACTTATTATAAGTACGCCATAAATTACAAATAACTATATGGATACTTACCAGTGCGTCACATTCTTACGTACAAGTAGGCAGGTATCATATATTATAATTATACCTAATTAGGATGTATTTATGACATAACAAACCATATAAAGCGTAAAGATAAAAAGTAATAATAATAGTAACTTGTGTTATAGTAAATATGACGTCAATGATCGTATTTTTTATTTACCAGCGAGGCCCCAGTGTTGCACACGTGCAATAATACATAATTATACACATATACCTTTTCATTTAACATTAGATCTATTAAAAGAACGCATGGAAATCCTTTGCATAGTTTTAAAGATCTAAGCATACATAAGCACAGACGACAGAAGCAGAAAGCAAATTCGTTTATACTATGTAGTTATAGGTACTACAGTCTTATGAATACACATTTTTCTTATTCACTTATTATGTTGCGAATGCTAAGCAAATGTTAAGATACCCCTTTGAATTAGCTTTTTCTTTCTCCCTCCCTCTCGAGCTATAAGAATAATTCACATAATAAATGCAAAAATAAAAAAATATGAATAAAAAATGCCGCAAATCTATTTTTATAACAAGCACCTATCACTAAAAATCATTAGCTTTTTGTCATATCAATACTACTGTTTTGAAATATTAATTCAATTCAATGTCCAAATTTAGTCACCTTCTACTCTTATTAACATCTAAAGCATAATACCTACGTATTTAATATCGATTATTCTCCCAAGCATTCAAATATTGAACTATTAACCGTATAAAGGTATTTATGTGTTTACCTACGCCTGTCCATCCAATTAATTGTTTCACTGCAACTTGATTCTCAGACAGAGTTATTGTTCCATTGAGATATAAACAACAAAGATAAATAGCGATTGAATGTCTCATGAGGTTTTATTTGTAATTTGCTCTCTTTTCCTGTTTCTGTTATAAATTCTTACGGTCTCGAATTAGTTTGAATTTGACTGCATGGATAGCCGAACGAACGGTTTAAGTCACCACGTTAATTACCACTGTGTGCGACGTGTCCCGGGTTTGAATCATCATGTTTTTTGTTCAGATAAACGCAATATGCGTCTTATGTTTTGTAATTATTTATCGGACAGATTATTTAGATTTCTACCTTAACCTACCTCTTTTTGTACCCTGTTATCATCCCTATTGTTTTTGTAGTGAAAGATAAACAAATGAATGGCGATGATATTTCTTTTCGACAAGTGACGTAGGTACTTTGGCTGGTTTTTTAATGCATTTTAGGAATTCAACCACCCTCGACGCTTGGAAAAATTAGCGTAACTTGTCTACGTACCTGGCCACTAATTCTCTGTATCTTATTACCAATTAGCAGCTATAATGTTACATTGTTAAGCATGCCATTCCAATAAACCACCGGTTGATTGATGTACCCACTGGTCCCAAAGTAACACGAGACTCCTGTTCAACTACCAAGCTACACGCAACGTAACTGAGAAATACGAACTTGAATAGGTAAAAAAGCCTGCGGTTATTTTTGATAATAATATAATCAATAGGTTTGTTGCTTGATCTAATGAAACCATGGTACGATAGATACAATTATGTTTTTGTGAAGTACAAAAAACAAAAGACATTATCCTACAAAAATTATTATTGCGAAAGTTTGTGAGTATGGATGGATGGATGTTTGTGACTTTTTCAAGCTCAAAGACCTGAATAAATTTTGATGAAATTTGGTATGCAGTTAGCTGACATCCTGGATTAACAGTTAAGCTACTTTATAATCGATTGCATAAAAGAAGGGTAATATTTTGCAGCTATAACTAACACTCGAGCGGGTTAAATCGCGAGCAACAGCATCACATCAACATACCAATTATTATACGAAAACCATCTTTAAGGTAGGTACCGAGTACATATAGGAAACGTAACACAGCGGTTTAGGTTTAGCCACTAAGAGCCTAACACTTTTTCCCTTGAGGAGGTGAGTATCCATGAGGATTTCCTCACCTTAACAAAGAAAAGTAGCTTCTACGATTGTATAGAACATACTATTACAAAGTAAGTACCTATCTTAAATGGCCCATCGTTCTCTCATTACAACGACACAGTTTATTACACTTTCTTGTAGATTTAACCTAGAAACATTAGCAGTAATTTGTATTCTATCCGCAATAGCCTTTCGCGTTTAAATCAAAGGGTCTTAACAATTGCGTTCCAGGACTTGAACATTAAGAGCTAAAAGAGTAATTCAAAGGGAATTACTAATCCGCCTACTTTAATAAAAGTGGACTTTGGATAAACGAATGCTTATAACCAAGGATGTCACGGATATGTAATTTCGGATACAAATAAATGAATATACTCGTGTAATGATTTCGGTTACAGCAGCAGATATAAAAACTATACAGACTTATTTTTTATAAGATATTATACTCGTATACTAGTGAGAAATCGTAAATAGAAAACGTATCGAATTGAGAAATTCCAAGAATTTAATGGTTGGGCCTCTTGTGTGATGACTCGGTCGCCCACCGTCGCGGATCAGTGTGTGACAACGAGCTCTATTCAAAACCCTATCCATATCCAAAAATTTTATTTCGGTTCCGATTGCGGATTTTTTTTCTGATATCCGCTACTTTCGGTTACGGTTACGGAATTCCATTTCATCCCTAGAAATATCTTTAGTAAGTAGGTTAGTACCTATTATTAAAATACGGGTATTAGGTAACCATTCAAAGTTCGCGACTAAATTTCCTCTTACGAAGTTCAAGCGTAGTGTTATTGTGCTGATGACGTAATATAACCCTTTAAAGGCTATTTCATTAAAATGATAGCGATATTACAAGTTATATTACAGTGTGTGATGGCTAAAGTTTGTAATGAAACCCAAAATGAGTTTATAGCACTAAAATTTAGTTGCTTTTGTATTCGTATTTCATATTAAAATTTCGGGTAATTTGTAATAGGATAAAATACTTTGTGGAGATCAAAGTAAGTGTTTTTGAGAAACTTTTAATGTACCTAACAATAAAAGTCGTGTGAAATGTAAATTTTCAACTTTAAATGTACAAAACTTAAAAAGGCCTGCTCAGAAAGCAGTGACGGGATGAAATAAACGTACACCGCGAGGACTGGCTCGAAGCGGCGCACGATAGGGAATCGTGGAAGGACTTGGGGGAGGCCTTTACCCAGCAGTGGGACACTATTAGGCTAAGTTAAGTATATTTAATAGATGGTGGTAATAGTGAAATTTAAAAAGGTTTTTCATTATAATAACATTCCACCTCTTTTTACTTAAGAAAATGCCTAAAAAAACTTGATAACTATGAACGGAAGCAATTTGATAAATCGATAACAGCTCAATATCACGTGCAAGTATTATTTATGTTCTTAAATATGCAAACCAGATTCAGACAAGTTCCATTTATTAAAGGTCAATTGGGTTAAATAAAAACGCGATAATTATACTAATCTGTTCGTCCTATGAATGTCGTTTCGGAATTAATGCAGTGATTACGTTCTAGTCGGTGTATTGGCCTTGAAAAAGGTTAATTACATCTGGTTTAGAAAATAATAATGTTTATGTTAGTCCGATCTCATTGGCGGGATCGTTGGTTATGTAGTGCTCAATAATCGCAAGAATGCCGATCACATTTTTATCATCTCCACAGCAGAGAAAGCGGGTACCTACTGTTAGACTCTTACTATCTAAACGTGAACCGCCAAGCAATGTGTTCCGTTTTTGATCCTTTGAACGCGTTGGAATTCATCAAGCAAGCATCAAGCAACCTAATTTCTCATAATATGTATTGGTTACTATGCTAAAAAAATAATAAATACAAGATAAAAAAAATAACAATATCATTATCATATTTTATTTAGGTAACATGAACTTGACCAATTATAATGCATTATACACATGTGACATGCATTCCCTTTTGAGACTTATCATTGTACAATTTTCACGGTAAATTGCTGTCGATTTATTATTGCATGATACCGCTACCACTCCTTAAAACAACGGTAGAGTTGCTAAATTAGTTAAGCATTAAATGTGGAAGAGGTACTTCCCCAAACATATCTGCCTCTTATTCAAAACGACTCTATCTGTATGTCATTATGAACAATAAAACGCTACTAAAAAATATAATTGTCGTGAATCTAGTGATAATACTTCCAAACTCGTTTTGAAGGGGTAAAACCTCTATTATTATAGACGAATTGTTGATTCACAAAAACACTAATTACAAATAAATTACCAGAAAACATTAATAAAGCAGTCGTGATCTGTTGTTTGTTAAGACGCAACATTTAAAGAATCAATTTCTGCGGTTTTTTAATTACATTAAAATCTATTAATTCAATTAATCGGTTTCATTTTTAATAATTGTTGAGTAAACTGTTTGTTAATTAAACTATGTATATTTACAAATCTTATTTGTTAAAAAAAATACTTAAGTTTATATTGATACTAGCCAGATACGTGGGATAGACTTATGTGTGCTCCCTCTGTTTCCTTACTCTCGTAGCCCAATGGAACAGTAATCCGACGCGATCGGAGAGAGATCAGGTGTAGCACACACAACTTAACCTTGCGAAACACCGAAACACACAACCGTGTGCCTTCCGAAACACGCAAGTTGTAGTATTTCTTTCTAAAACGTACACAACATTTAAAAAGTCATACAGATCGAACTCGAGTCCCTTGACATGACTGGTAAACATGCAAATTTTTTTCTAAATACTTACAAATAATAGATAAATTAAACCCAGGCATAGAACAAATGATCGGGCTCACCACGCAAACATTTGTCCTGGGTGAGAAATGAATCCACGACCTCCGGTCTAGCAGTCAGGGCCACTAACCACTAGACCAACAGGCCGGTCTAATAATAATATAATTGTTTGATTAAATAAAAACATAACTGATTAGAATTGTAAGAGAGTGTGATTATGATAATTATGAATTAAAAGTGGAAAAAACTGTGAAGTAGTAATTTCCTGTATAATCTAGTTGTTCATTGTCTTTATACAATAAGTAGATCTAACGTTAGTCACGATTCTTATACTGAAACCCTTTTATAGCACAGAAAATTACTTTTACCGTTGCATCGTAAAGATTTTAATTACGAATAATATACGAAGCATTATTGTAAGAAATTTCAATTATAATGAATCGATAAAGCGTGACAAAGCACAGCTAGAACAAAAACAGCTGACATTTCTATTGTCAAAATAAATACTGTTCATCAGGTGCCATGTTTAACAGCCAGGGTCACGCAGAGCATGCGCGAGCGATCCCGTGACGCTGGTTTAGGTAGTAGAATGTTGTTGGTCCTGGGGTGTTTTTAGTCGGTGGGAGTCCGACATATCCCCACGCCGTGCCCTCGGCGTGGGTTGAAGTCATTAGCGTTTCACCACGGAAATAAAAAAAAGGTGCCATGCTTAAGCCACGTGGTTTATTGAAAGCCATTTTAATAGCTTAGCATAGCTTTAATCCCTTTATCTTTTTTAGTTAAGTTAGAATAATTCTCAGGACACCCAGCTCCTCAGGGGAGGACGTATGTAGTGTCAGACTCTTACTGACTAAAGCTGAACCGCCGTGTAACGTTTCCCGCATTTGATGCACAGCAATTTAATACCTAATATGCAAGTGAAGATTACAGGTTTTATTATAGCACAGTCTGAGATCCTGCGCTTAAAATCATATAATATTATGTCATATCTTATCACAACTGTTGCCCGCAACTTCGCGCGCGCGAAGGTCGATTATAGCTGCAAAAACATTACCAACCTCTGACGCAGTCAGTTAAAAAAGAGCCTTGTCGTTAATCCAGGGTGTCAATTAATTCTATACAAAATGTCATTAAACTTTATAGCTATTAGTCATTTGAGCGTGAAAGAGGAACAAACATCCATCCATTCATACTTACAAACTTTCGCATTAACAATATTAGTAGAATTTCAACTTAGACAATGTATGGCAAGTCTGCAAACTGGCAATAAACTTTTGTCTGATAAAAGAACTAGCGTCACCCAATTTAATACAAACTATTAAGTATTAAAACAAGCTATTTTAAGGAAATACTTATCAAAACTTTGTTATCTATTCTCAAGTTTATCTAATCGATAAATCGCATTGACATTTAAATGTTGCATGTATTCAAATGCAGTATTATTTTAAATAACTCTTCCTGTATGTTAAAATTTGTTCAAGAATAATAATAAGCAACACCTTTTAAATTAAGATAACGATAAAATATTCAAACTTGATTTTGTCTCGATTTCTGTTACTTAAGGCAGCTTCAATTCCTACTGGACTCATCTGATTGTATTTATGATAACAATAATTATAGGCCTTATTTCAGACATTACATCCATAGAATGAAACAAACATGTATTTAACACGAAGCTACTATCAGTTTTCTACGACCTGATATACTGAAATACGATTACAACATCACATAGTAAAATTCAATTGAGCACTTTTTAGAATTGTAAAAAAATGCATTTATACGGAAATGCTATAAAAAAGGCTTTAAGGTCAAGTAAAAAAAATGGCTGATTGTTGTTTGTTTCTTATAAAAAGATGAAGATGACCCTTTTATGAAGATAGTATTTATAATACTTATGAGGCAACCTTAAAAAAAGAACAGTCAAATTTTAAGTGCTGAATGAGAAAAATATGACATTTAAACATCCAGAATGTGTGTTTGAGGGCTGATTATTCTATTAAGATCTAAAAGTAAATTGATAAAAAACAAAATATTGTTCAAAATTATGTTATTAGTAATATTCACTGCGGCTTTGCCCTCGTACGAGCCTCCACGAGCAATTTGTTGTTCGTTTTTAAGATTAATTACTTTAATACAACTATAGCTTAATGATCGTTTTTAGTGTTTTTTTACTCATTGTGTTGATTTGTCTTGGGAATATACAAATTATCTTAACTGATTGTTATTACCACTTACCTTTAATAGTCTAAAAAAATATTTTTATTAAGGTTCTTATAATTGTTACGAGATTTCTATTTTAAGAAGGCTTTAAATACTTATTGCAAAATAAGTTTAAAGCACTTGGGGAATCAATTTTGCTGAATAGTACAAAAAATGTTTATTAATAGAAATCATTATATTTACCTATTTCGGGTCTAGATAAGATTCGTTTTGTGTATCAACAAACAAATCAAATATTTTCTTGAATATCTCCAATAGTATACTTTACCTTACCGTTCTTTACAGGCCATGATTTTAATTAATAAATCGATTACAAAAATGACTTGATACATAAAAATAATCTCCTAAATAAAAAAAAATTGCCCGACTTCAAAAAGGAAGATGTTTTTCAAATCGACCGTAAGTATATAAGCTTTTTTTTACCAAATTTTATTTTAAATTAAGCACGATTAAAGTTTGTACAATAAAAAATAAATAAAATATTTCTCACCAGAACAATTTCCGAATCCAATAAACTGAATTGTTACTAATATCACTATAAATTAATCACAAAAATTCACTACATAATCACAACTTGAATTCTAAATTAAACAAAACACTAGCACTAATTCCAAATTCATATATAACCGGTTCACTTCTTTTAATTATTAATTTTATTATAGTCCTCATAATTAAAATAACAAAAAACTACAATTTTATCGGCGGCCAGCGTTAGACTAATATTATAATAACACAAGCTCTTTCTTTGCTAAAACGAGTCACGTAATATTATCACAAAACTTAACTGTTAAACGAATTTATGACATAAAATACATGATTCCTTACAACCGGTTTCTTTCCACACTTCTGTATGGCCATAACTATAAAACTATACTGAATGACTTAAGCCGTACATCTCATAAATGACGTATCTGCAATAAAGAATTTTAAAAACTTGATTTCGTATTCAAAAAGTACGGAAAATGTGTGAATTAAATTATTTATTCACGACAAAAAGGAATATGATTTTCTTGGTACCTATTTGAATTTATATTTATACTTTTTGCTTGTAGAGAAAATTGCGCAAATTATATATTAATGACAGCAAATTGTCTGCCATTTTTTTTGCTGTCGTTATTTTTAACATTCTGTTACTTTTTGTGCTATTTTGAGTCTTACTGAAAATAACTAAGTAGCAAAAAACTCTTTGTTTCTTTCGAATTTTATGTCGGCATGTAGTAACACTATCGTCCTTGCCAGTTTAGACGTTTCATTTAAATGTAATTATGTAGAAGTGTTTAGTAAAGTTGTGTAGTAAAACTTAAGAATATTATTGTATCAACCTAATAGGTTCATAACGCAATTAGTGTGTCAAAATATTGCCCACGACTTCGAAGTCACCCTGTATATTATTAAAGGTAACCTTACTGTTGTCAGAGTTAAATAATTTACAATTATCTGACAAAACAGCATTGCATAGTAGACTAGTTTTTGTTTCGACGATCCAAATTTGAATAAGAATGTTGTTATTTTTTATTGATAGTAGTTGATCTATTAATATTTATTATACTTTATACTTTTATAATAAACGCGTTCCATCCATATTATTATAATACGAGATTATCTGCAGACATCTAAGTGATTGATAATTTAAAGTTATATGAGATAAGATTAATAAATTCATGCGAAATGTATCATTAAGTTTATAGGATAAATACTGTTAGTAGTGTCATTTGAAAATAAACTTTATGTTCACGAAATAAAGGTTAATATCTATCTTGAAATGTTGTCAATGCTTGCGATCGTACTTAATACTTTTATTGACTGCATTTTTTATTTAATAACTTGGAGATTTGGAGATCATGGTTCTCATGAACAAAAAATGAAATGCAGTGCTATAAGAATTTTTTGCCACGTGGCCGAAATTGGAATAAAATATGAGAAAGCATTTATTTTTACAGTTGAGTTGATGGTTGTTGCATGTTCATGTCATTCAAATGTCAAAAGACCCTTATAGCATTATTTAGAAGTATTTAGAAATTATATTGTTTTTCGAAGATTATATTCCTCAACATTCCCAAAATACCATTTAGTCTCATATTAAATATACGAGAGTAGTCAGTTGTCTAGTACTAATAACTTGTGCCATGAATACTAGGCAACTGACAAACATAGATACTTGTATATTACATATCACATAATATAGATAAATTACACCCAGACACAGAACAAATGACCGTGCTCATCAAACAAACATTATTTTTTCGTGGGTGGGAATCGAACCCAGGACCTGTGGTATAACAGTCAGGGCCACTAACCACTAGACCAACAGGCCTGTCAAAATCAGTTATCGCATTCATGCAATACTTATACAATATCAACGGAGGTAATACGTTTAACACTTTGACTGCCGAGCAACAAAATATGTATTGTTTTGTCGGTCACTGGTGACCGCCACGGCGTGCAAAGGCTTAAATACCCTATTGTCTACATACAGTAAAAATTCTAAAATAAAACCTTCATACACCTATTAATTCTCTACAAAATTATTTAAATAAGTTATTAATTACACGAGTTATGGAAATGGCATACGTAATTAAAAGTTCGTGGGCGGCTAATTATTCACGGATTAAATAATTCATACTCTATTAAGTACCTAATTAGTCGAATTATGAAACAATAAGCCACATTGAATCGTGATCGAGAATAAGTTTTAGGTATTATTTAGAAAATTTTAGGAACGTGTAACTTGTCAATATTAAAATAAATAATTTAGAAATGTCTGTATGAAATGTAACAGTAGCATTTTTTTTCCTATTCTTATAGCAATTTTGTTTCAAAACTATTATAGCTGTATATTTAGTTCGTTCCAGTTGATCTCCAAAATGAAATAATAAATAAATAAACCAGCCTACATACGTCCCACTGCTGGGCACAGGCCTCTTCCCATATAGGGAAGGTTTGAGCATTGATCACCACGCTAGCTCACTGTGGAGTGGCGATTTCAAATTCCAATATTTGGAATTCAGGATTTCTCACGATGTTTTCCTTCACCGTTTGTCAGTGGTGTCTTAGAATGATTAAGAAAGTACATATAACTTTGAAAAAGTCACATTGGTACTTGCCTGCGCTTGGGATCGAACTTGCACCACGTACATACAAATCCATACATAGAACCACAAGGCCACCACGACATTTGAAAAGAGCGATTTTACTCTCATCCTTTACCTAGAAAAGTGACAGTACTGTATATTTATATTACTCTAACTCGGTGTATGACCAACCTATTGTAATATCTCAATAGCAACAGTGTGTAATCTTGTAAATGAAAAGTGGAAATACATTTATAAAAAAGATTTTTCCAAGATTAAATTGTCATCTATTTTTGTTATATTTGGACCTAAGACGAGTATTTGAGATAGATTATTATTTTTAATACAATTTGATTTATAGACTAGTTTTTACCCGCGATTTTTTCCGAGCGATTTCGTTTTTAGCTGAAAAACAATATTTCCTACCTTCACACAGACGGTTAAATAGTAGCTTAAGTTAATCTTGATACCTTCTTACCAAATTGCGTCAGAATCGGTCGAGTTGTTTAAGCGTGAAGAGGTAACAAATATACATACATACACACTCACTTACTTATGCCTTCGTGTCTTCATATGTAAATGGTATACATTACTTATAACCTTGTTCGAAGAGAATGAACTTCCACATATTCAACAGAATGGGTGAAAGGTCACTGACCGGTGTCAATGCTATCCTTTATTTTTTAATTATCCTTTTTATTCAAACAATTACCTTCCACGTGCTGGATTAAAAAGACCACTTCAAATGTACAAGCTGCACTGATCGGTAAACGATGCGCACGAAAGCAATTATCCATGAAGCAGATGTAAGGAAAACGTCGAAACAATTCACATTTAATATGCAGCGTGATAATTGCAGCTCTGGACATCTCTACTTACCTTGTAAGGAAACATCGCACTTACTTTGAGGTAAAACAACGTCTGACATCAACATAGAAGAGAGACACCGCTCTACAAAATGTAGAGCGCCATCTCACTTTAATGTTAATAGCAGTTTTACATTTACAGACTAATACGCAGGGCCAACCACCACCTCTCAGAACAAGACTGTAGCAGTTGTGGAAGCGAGACGCCACTATACGCTATAGCGCGCTGTTTCTTTTCACAATTGCAAAATACCTTCTTGGTAGACTCCAAGGCACGGGTTTAATTTAACGCAAAGGTTAATCGTGATTTCGGTGACCCATTCTTCGTTTTGCCGGCCGGTTTATTAAGCACAAGGTTGAAAGTCCATGTGGCGTTGTTAAGGTGTTGCAATATCAGTTGTAAATAATTTGTTTATCAACTTTACTGAGAGAGATTTCCTGTGAAAGTACTGCAAATCTCACGTTATTTAATGTAAACAAATCATTATATTAAATAAAAAAGGCTATTTTTTTATTGAATAATGACTCTCTCACTAATAATTTAAGCTTTGTGTCACGGCGGGTTTTACAGACTTTCAATTCACATGCAGAAAGACATCCAGACTCGGAACAAGCATCTTTGGATCGCACAAAATTTTGTCCTACGCGGGGATTGAACCCGCGTTCAATCTGCGAACATGTCGCGCTCAGTGGGAATTGACGTGGTGACCTAAACCACTCCGCTATCCGTGTAGTCTATTATAATTATTTTCATACTTCATTGTCACCATTACGTTGTAAGTATACGAGAGAAATCATATTAAGTGATTCGCACTAATATTACATTATTGTATAGCCAAAGACATATTTATCTCTATCAACTCAAGGGGCGAGTCTCTTAATGGGCTACGTAACTAGTGCTTGTATTTTCAATTTATTTTAGAAAAGGGTTTTTCTTTAATCAACCGCTCACTTAGTCGCTTTAGTCTAGGCTAACAATATCGTAACACTCGTCTATAAGGAGTTGTTCAATTTCGCTCTATTATCTCTATCTATATTACGATCAATATCTTCGTAATAGTTTTTCCTTAAATGCAATCAGCATCTAACATTTATTAAATAAGAAAAAAATTGTAAAATAAATGATTTTCCAGTAATATTTTTGTTCGATTTTGATCAATTTAGTGCCAAATAACTGGCAATCCAATCAACAAGAGCAATTGCCAATAATAAACCACAGAGTAACGAAGGGAAAGTTAAATTGTTTTCTAACCAACAATAGATTAAGTCTCATAAAAGAAACGGAAACGCGAAAATGAAATTCCAAACTTCGAAAATGATGAATGTTAGTGAACGCCTTTGAGCGGAAATGAAAATGTTGAGTTTTAGATTCGAGCAGCTTTTTTAATAAAAATACTTGACTGTTCGAAAGGTGTTTTGATGTACACTGAGTTCAAGTTTAACTGAAGGTAAAATTGTTCTAAATACTTTCCCTGTCGAATACTTTGTCAAGCTACATAGAGGATAATTTCCAGCCTATATATTTACCTGTTTAAATAACCTCCGTCAATGAAGATTTTTAGCACTACATTACTTGCCAATCAATTATGAATTAACTCTTTACAGTCGCCTTTCATTCGTTTAGAAACGTTTATGTTCCAGAAAAATCCCTTTTTCCGAATAGAATCGTATTGTAGATTGAATTCTGGAATCTAGGTATTATCTCAGTGACAATGACGTAGCTCTGAAGTACTGCCTAAATCAGCCTTAACAGGAATTAATTCGAATGAGGCTGGTAGGCATTTGTGATATTTAGGCCGCAACCATTTAATCACTTAGGACCTTAATTAATCTTCATTTAAAATTTAAGCTTATAAAACAAAGCCTTATGGAACTTAGACTGGCAGATATGTATTATAGTTAACACCTGTGGAAATCTTAACTCAGTCATTATTTTGTCAATGTGGCCATTGACTCAAAACCAATTCATTGAATCCTTATTTGCCCATCATGTTAGATGAAAATTAAATTAAAAACAACGAAAAAATGTTAAGTATTGACTTCAGGGAATCACAAATTTTGTCTATTATTAAAGAAATAATTATAATATTATTAGTATTATAATTATTTCTTTATTTCCTGTAACGTTAGAAGTAATTGTGGGCTCGCACTTCCGCTTTGAATTTGCCATTTGCTTATACAGGCTAAAACTTCTGAATATTAAATACATATTAAGGTTGATAGGTATTCACTAAAATATAAACTTCAACGTCGGCTTGCCTTCGAATTTTAGGCCAATTGTGATTTAATAAGAGTTCCTAACCGTGTCCTTTGACTACCAGACATGCATTTATTGACAAAGCCCCAACTAAACTCAATTTTATGAAACCTAACAATGCATAGACAGCAAAATTCCTATACACACAATCTTTCAGGCATATAAACGATTTATACATTCGTAAATAAAATAACAATGTATCTCCCAAAAATAGCGTTGTCCTAAATTTATTGAGCAATATTTTCATTCTTTGTTGTGAAATATTTCGAGGTACGAAATATTAATGTTTTTGAACTGTACTGAAATAACTGGATGTTTTTACAAGTGCGATTTATGAAGTACAAATTGTTCTTGACACATGACTTTGAATCCCTCCGTTTTTGCGCAAGTCTTACTGTAATGTTTATGTTGTAATCCAGGACATATAAATGTACTGAAATAAATTTTGGCTAAATCCGTTCGGCTTTACGTCAAGATTAAGTTTGATAAGAAACTTTTGCTTTCACAATAATCTTAAGTACCTTTCTACAAATACCGAGATTCACAAAATTTGGCCGCTTGGGCATGACATACAGATTTCTGGCGCAGAAGGTTTAGCGACTTAGCTCTATTTTTTTCTGTTTACTGAACTATTTAAAAAAAAAACTCTATTTGGTTTCTTAAAGGTTTGGTAAACAACTTTTCAACGTGGTCAGTGCTTAATGAATAGACATGATTTAAGGGTACAAAAAGTAAATATTATTAATTAACAGTAAAGAAAGTCTAGTTTTGCTTGTCACTCAAACATTTTACTGAAATCTGATACAAACGATAACGACTCCAAAAAATATATTATTTCAAGTATCAATCCTCGAAATACATTTTAATATATTTTAAGTAAAAGCCCATTCAATACTGAGTCAACGCCTAATCTGATCAGTGATACTATCAGTTACTTAGAGTTATTTATGCACTGATGGTTATCGCCGTCTTTAAAGAAGTATTAGTTAAAGATTTTCTGTGAATGAAGAGTGATCGTGTTGACAGCATGTCTTGCACGCTTGTCTTAATGATATTGTACTCTGCTGATTTAAATAAAGATGTCTGTGGTGTTCAATTTCGTTCAAAATTTAGCATAAGTTTATCACGTCGATGATTCTCTAACAACATCATCACAACATCAAATTCGGACATCGAAAATTGGTTTACTATAATACGAGGTCTTATAATATCGTAATTATACTTTCTTACATGCAGTCTTTTTAGGATCCCACTGCTAGGCTGATGGTTCTACATTTTTCTTCTAAATCTTAATTTCTGGACAATCGCATCGTGCATATCTGACTTGATCGCCACACCACTTTCACGGACGACTTCAACGTCGTCTTCTGCCTTTAGCATCCAGTAAGTGACGATCGTTATTCGCTAGTATGGCTACGTTTGCGTGACTTTACTAGCCCACTCCCACTGAAGCTTGACTGTTTTCTCCAACATCTGTTACTTGAGTTATAACATAGTAATTAAACATTATTTAGGGGTTAAAATGAACCATAAAACTTTGCCCATTCGATAAAAATAACGTAAAGCTACACCAACAGTAAACAATAACTTTCATTATTCAAAATTCAGTTACAAACGAATCGTGACTCGTTTACAAAACTAATTACCTTTATACACATTGCTTCTTCAACCTTATTTACATTTAAATAATGGCAGCAGCTGTTAAACAAAACACTACTGGCCTTAATTACTTTCGGGAATTAACTAATCAAGTGAAAAATACACTCCGTTTGTTCTCGAAAGCTTTGTAAGATGTTAGGCAATCATTGAAATAAAACAGAACGAACGTTGTTATTTTACAATCATAAGAATTGCGCTCTATGTAAATGTTTGTATGTTTTTTTCTCTTTGTTTAAGTATATCTTGAAACAAATGAAAGTCGCATGGATATCGCGAAGAGCGGGTGGATAACTTACAGGTTATACAATGTTATTTGAATAAATTTCATCCTTATCTAAATACCTTAGCAACAAAGAGTATTTACTTAATTATTTAAAATATACGAGTGTATCTTGGGTGACTGCAGTAGGTAGTAACATTCATGTGCGAATAAAATAATTAATATCATCATCTTCCTGTCTTTATCCCATTTTACTTGGGGTCGGCGCAACACGTAATAATAATTATGATACCTGATGTTAGTTATTGTAGAAAAGGATTATTTAATAAACTGCATTTCAATAAAAGTTATTACAATAAAATACATTCTTAGAAATAGAATAGAAACCTTTTTATTTTAAAGTCGTGGGTACTCCACGGTGTTTATTTTTAGTTTAAAACTTTTATTTATAAAATCACACAATAGGTATTTTAGTCACAAAAAGTAATTGCGGTCCAACCGTTATTACGTCCGTCCGTATAAGTCCGTCAGATACGTAATTAAAAGTATTAGACATGTATTTTTTCGTTTACCCGAACAATAAAAATGAAGACAAAGATAAGCTGCTTTAAAATTAAGTAGACCGGGCTTGTGACGTAACGTAGTCGCAAAATGTCTATGAAAGAATGACGTCACGCCGCGGCCGTCACGCGTAAGTTTCATTGACTGTACTTTGGTCACTTTGTGTTTGTGGGAAAAAGGGTAAAAATATGTATCTAATATGATTAATCAAACTATATGATGGACATTAAAAAACATTTATCAAAGCACTTTAATCGTCACTTGTTAGTTTTAAATCGTCACCCGTTGAAAACAATTTAATGTTTGAATCTCGTGCAACATGCATTGTAATAAAATAGATTTAAAATTTCCAAATCACTTGAACGTTTTATTAAACGATGATAAGAGACATGTAACTAAATGAACTTTTTAGCCTCGAATAAAAAAAAACAATTTTAACTGCTACTTTCTGAAGATAATGAATATAAGTACTGTATTTATTTTTATAATACTTTATTACTCCCATTTTCTTTACCGACTACTACTTAAAGAAAAAAAGGGTTCTTAAGATATTTTTCAAATAAAATTTTACTGAACTGTTTTGTTTTATTTCAATCCCTAAACTGTAAAAATACTTGTCTTGAAAGTAATAAATGTCATAACATTTTTCTCCAATGTTTTCTTAACAATGCTTTTAAGAAATTGTATTTGTTAAGCACACGTACCTCAGCAATTGATGTTTAAGACGTGATAGGTGACTTGAAGACGGTAAAACGTGGCTGAAATCTTTTTGTTTTTACTTTTTTAAAACAGTTTTTAGGGTAATAATAGGTACAGAATAATATCATTAGATAAAGTCTGTGGTAAAATATTTTACAGTAGGTAGTAAATGTTTATAAGACTTGTAATTGTTCATCGAAATATTAGTGGCCCGCTCCAGCTTCGCACTTGTTAGGTGCAATTCTAACGTATAATACATATAACCCTTCCTCTTGAAACATTCTATCTATTAAAAGTTCTTTAAATCCACAGCGATTCGATTTATTTTGACAATATTAATTTCTTTTAGAATTAATAGCGCTTTCTAGTCCGTGATCCGCAGCACAAAAGTCTACAGTTGTGTTTTTCTTTGTATGTTTACATGTTAAGTACCTTGTTGCATCGTATAACCAAGCCAACAGTATTGTTTTTAAATGTCATTATTTAGTTTCATTCATTTAGTATAATATAAACTCTAGGCAGCTTTTGGTTGTTCAACTCCAACGTCAATTCAGCTCCAACGTCAAAACTACGCGTATTTTTAAGTTGTAAAGCGCCATCTTTGTAAATATGCTAGAATCTCCTAGCTTTCGATGTTGACGATTCAAAGATGGCGCTGAACAAGCTTTTAATGTTCTTAGAGGTCATTTTGAGTTAAAAGAAAATATATGTGTACAAAATCGGTCAATACATTTTATTATGGGCGCATCTAATGACAGATATGACTGAAGAAAGCCACTTGTAAAGATATTGTTAGGGATGCATATATTTTTCCAACATCTCAATGATTCGACAAAACCTCGAAGTAATTTCACTTGAATAATGTTATACCTAAGGTTTACACTTTTGAAAATTTTTAAAATGAATGAATCATGTGGTGATTTTTCTTCTGATTTTGGTTTGGTAGGTAGAAGTCCATGAATAATTCAATTGTGACTTTTTCATAGACTCTTTTGCAGGAAGGGATTTTTTTCTGTCCTGCGCCACCTCGAACCAGTCTCTTAGTCATAGAAAGGGTTTTACTTTGGGATAAAAGGTAGAAATAAAAATCAGTTTAAAAAATACTACAGCTCATATAATCGAAGTTACACTTTCATTTCATCAACAATGATCACAAAAGTTTCATATCTTTTGTTTTCGCACCGCTTAGAACATTCCGTTGGCATACAACTTAAAATTTCATTATACAATTGAACGTATTATTTAAAAATAATTTTACTGGAACCGTATTTTTAAATATTTTTTATAACTTTATTTACATTAAAATTCGCAAATACAATTTACATTACTTTATACATAATGTCTTACTGATTTTTCGCTTATTATTTACAAATTCTACGTTTCTTAAACAACATTTTGGTCAATTCTTATTTTTACTTAGTAAATAAATAGTTACTTTGAAATTTAGCTAAAATTGGGACTTACTCGCAAAAGTGTTCGATAGGTACCTATAATTATACATTTAAATCTTCGAAAGGTATAAATTATATTCTAGTCAGTAGGATTAGGAATTTAAATGACAAAGTATGGTAACAAACACTTTTGTGAACATGTACACAACATGTCTTAGATAAAACAGACTAAAAAGCAATTAACCTTAGTGACTAGACTCTTTAAAATTCTTGATAATGGGGGACAATTTAATAGGCTACTGTTAGGTAAAGACCGAAAATGTAAATACCTAGTTCTATTCAAATGCCACTTGTATTATATTATTGTGCGTCTTGGATTTTGAAGATTGTATTCTATCTAAAAGAAAAGTGACAGCAACTAATTTACGTAACTAAAACACTAATTTATTACAATAGTTATAGACCTGTGTACTATGAACTCCTTGCGTTTAACTGTCACTATTGTGTGAGCGAGATAGCGCTCTACAACTTGGTGTAGTCTTGTCTTGTTCCCACAATAACAATAGTCCGACATGGAGAGCTTATAGTGAGCGTGGTGAGGTTGAGTAAGAACTAAACAGAGCATTATAATTAATAATACTTCAAAGCAAAATATTCAATAGCAGTAACAAGTAAACTGTAGGCAACAATGACGTGTAAAATTGTCGAGGTAGTTACAAATACTAGGGAATATAGAAAGTATTTTAAAACACTGTTTTATGAAAAATTTTAGGAAAAGTTTTAATAAGATGGGTAAGATATTATTAATAAATATAATGCAGGAAATATTTAATTTCTACACTAAACCTGTCGTATATCTAAATATACTAGTTGGTGTTTTTGTATAATATTACGAACGATTAATTTATAGGATTATTCATTACCCTAACTAATTTACAGCTAGTGTAATTTCAACTAAAATACCAACGTAAAAATTTGGTTCTGATTCTCAATCACTATAATTGTATGTCAACAAGATAAAGTAAACCTCTTTTTACAACCATATTTTATATTCTTTACTATATATCTGCTTCGTTTAGGCCGCCCTTATAGGTCAATCTAACTGGATCATAACATATTTTACAATAAATATTTTAATACGTAACAATATAAATATTAAAATTTGAATAGACTTGCATTTCTCTTCTTTAACAAACAAACCAGTAATAAATATTATATAGAGTTATAGTGTTTGAAAATTAGAACTAAAGTAATAAATAACGTACAAAAACTCTAAATCTGATTGGTGCTAATTATGTAAAAACCTAACTTAGATTCATATTACTCATTTATATCAGTTGATGTCTTAGCTCATTTTCATTAAAAAACCAGTTACTTTTTGCAATTATTGTAACAACATAACGGATTATTTGATCCCAAGATTTATTATTCAATAACAGCTTTTAAACGAGTTTTAAAGTTATTAAGACATAAATTACTTCAAGGAAAATTAACTAATTAATATTGAAGTTGCATTTCCGAACATCAAATTTTACATCAGCTAATATAAACGAGTCGATACAAAATAGTCTATTTGTTTCGGTAGCATTATTTTTATACAATATTGGTCTATCATTAACATGCGTGCCTTTTAATCATTAATTAACGAAACTAAGCAGATCTTTGAGCAAAGTCCATGACAACAGTTGTTACTTACGTCAAATGCTTAGTACTCCTAATTCAGAGAGAAAATGGCTGAATATCAGAAAAAATAATAATAATTACGGAAAAAGTCACCCTCAATAATTATATTGGCTGTAGAGATAAATGTTCTCGTTTTTTTTTGTCATATAAATAGACATACGAAATGTACAAGATTGTAGAGAAACATAGAACATAATTTTAATTATCTTCTTACCGTGTCACAGCCACAATAACATTAATGTCGGCGGCGTTGTTCAAGTTCTCATGTATGTTGATAGGTACGTTGGGCAGCTTATTAAGTAAGCTATGGTTTGAAGAGTGATAGCTCACAATTTTACTATCTGCACTGTTGTAACGGCGAGGGTAATGATTTGCCTAATTATTGTTATTTTTTCGGAGCATCATCCAAATAACAAAAAACATTCGTTCAAAGGGAAGGGAACTAACAAAACGAAGTGAGAAAACAAATTGATCCCATCATACAACTCGTACAGCTACAAAATTCAAATATTTACTAAGTATTATGCTCTCATTATTTACCTATATACAATTATAAGTTATTAAGATAATAAAACTGAATTATCGAAATTTCGTAGTGTTTTAGGCACTATTTAGACAGCCATCAATCTTATTTCTTATACAAAGCTTTACTTAATCTAATTCTTAGAAAAAATTGTTTACAATCTACATGTCAATAGGCAGGTAGTAACAATTCAATTTACCTAATTAAATATCTAAAAGTGTGTATACAGGTCTTCTTAGAACTCTGAATGATCTTCTTCGATAGATTTTGAATTTTAATATGGAAATGTTCTAAACTTATGCAACCATGTACAACGTGACCGTTACCCGACCATAAAATTTATAATATCAATGTCTCTATAGAAACAATGTTCATTTTTCCTCCATATAACTTTGTTTTACAGAGCGTTTAAAATATACTGCAGATAACTCGGCCCGTTATATCCATGGTTAATACAAAATACGCATTTTCCATCTCACATTCGAAGGCTATCGACGATGACATTTACAATTCTCAAGCGTTATCTTTGTAGCTAATCGGTCATTGTGATGATTATTCCAAATTGTGTCAATTGTCCATACAATGGTAAGTACTTAAGGAACCGAAACCAATCTATAGTGACCACTATGTGTACTTTACAGTTAATGCCTATGCAGTCTGTTTACTTAGCGACTGCATAATATAAATGCATTATCTATGTGTTACCTATTATTTTATTAGTCACTATTATTTTACTGTACTATGTGTCTATACATTAAGAAATCTATGAAAGTGACTACTTTTAAATTCGTTTCCAAAGACTTCTCAATGTTGCAATATCGGTGGCATTCACAAAAACCTTAGTAAAAACACACTCAGTATATAAAACAGTGTTATTGGTTCCTCGAACATTAGATAAAACGTGAACAGACGTGTAGGTAATAACTACCTATACTAATGCTGATAATGTATTCAAAATATCGTCTAACGTACTTAGCTAAAGCGTCTATCGATAAAGCATTTTGTATAATCACAACAGCAAGTCCGTACCGCGTCATTTCTTTTCACTATCTAATCAATATCACTGGAAAACAGTCTGGCACATCCGAAACTTTGGGGAACAGCGAAGAAAACTACGGCTGACCTGGTCTCGCACCGGCGTGGTCCTTCCATATGCCGAGAGAATCGTTTCACTTTACCTTCCATCACCAACGTAAGATAAAGATATCGAAAATAGTTTCAATAAACGAATTTAGATGCTTTCGTTATAAAAATACAAATCTTTACATTATTATTTCATATTGATTTGCAGTTTTATTGAGATCATATAGAAACAAATTTTATATTCTGTACAGATTTAAATCGCGTGCAGTATGAGAGCATTGAGAGCTTCCAAAAAAAGGGTGCGGTGTAACTAAAATTTCTCATGCAATGCGTTCATTGAACTGGTATCTTCAAATCTCTGTCTTCCGTAGTAAAACAATTTCTCCGGCAACCTCTTTGGGGCATAGTTTTGAAGGGGGGGTCAGAGGACGGGCGCCGAGTTTCGTCGAGTTCAGCACAGGAGTTCGGAGTTGGAGGGCGGTACTCAGCTGGGTAGCGGGGGGCGCGCGGCGTGGGGCGCGGGGCTGGTGGGGGCCACCTGCGCCGGCGACGGCGTGTGCGTGCTCGAGCTCTCGGGAGCTGAGTGCGTGCGCGCCGCCGGCTGGAGCACCGGACTGGGAGGCCACGGGTGTGACGCTGTTGCTAGCGTCCTGGAATATACGACAAGAAGAAGATTAATATTTTTCGTTCAAAGTAAAGATTTAAATGGCATTACAGAAATGTACAGAAATATAAAAGGAGAAATGGTTAGCTAAATATCAACCTATGAAAGTGTTTTTGTTATTTCGTACCGCGGACCTCGACGACTAACTTCTTAACAAAAATCCAGTTGGTAATTTATAGATGAATTCTTTCAACTACACCACCTCACTCTCTGCCAAACCTCGTACTCCGATGCGCACATGAACCGACTGCTTATTTAACCTCTATTATCAATTTCATTAGGCCTACATAACTAGTTTTTGCTTACCTTGTGTAAGGAGTAATAGTAGATGATGGCGGAGTGGGCACAGCAGCAGTGTCGGGATGAAGGAAATTCCTTCTTTGCTCCGCCCGTTCCCAACACTGCTGCAAACACCGAGCCATGACGTCGGGTAAAGTGTTTACTTGTTCCTGAAATGTATGACAAACACATAAGGTAAGGAGTTAATAATAATGTAAGGAGATAGGAAAAAACTTCACAAACAGAAAGACATGTAAGAATCATAGTCATGAAAAGAAGAACCAAAAGTAGAAATACGTTTGTAGCCTGTTTTAGCGTCCCATTTGCAGCGGTATCGTGAGTATTATGAAAAATAAATAAAGATACAAAATTTAAAAATAAACAACATTAATTAAAACTTACAATTTCAACATAAAGTTTTAAATTTTTGTCCCTAACCGTGACTAAAGTCCACATTACCTGTAATGAAGTAAGTTTTTCTTCTAAACTAGTCAGCCTCTCTTCAATGGTGTCTTGTCTCGTACTCATGTCCGAAACAATCTCATAGACTGTATTCTGGGTCTGTAAGAGAAAGGGGTCCTACTATCAATCGCTTTGCAGTTCATCATTAACTGTAGTTTCTATTAACTAATTCGTGTAAGTGTATTGTCTTGAGTTAGTGAATTCTTGTCTGTTCCCATGTGTGTTATGTGGTTTCTAATGCTTGTAGATAAATGTTTGTCCTCAATATTTAAGTACGTGATTTCTACATCTAAACATGCATATAGCGGGATTTGATCTAATTTAGCGAAAGTGTTTTTGTTTAATTTATGCATGCGTTAAGCGATGGCCAAATGGGGTTAAAACGGATTTTTAGCATGCTTTGATCATTTTGCCAATTGGACTAGCTTACTTAAGGGTCATTCTTCTCCTAGATACTATAGAAACCGTATTAAAAAAAATGTAGACTGATCGAAAAATGTTTTCCAATAATTTTAAGGAGGATAGAAAAACAGATTTATAAATCGTGGTTGGATACTACCTCTAAGATCACCAATTGCATTCCTAGGTGCTGGCTAGGGGTCTACCTCTAAATGAGTGTATGAGTGTAGCAATAGCGATAAATATGTTTTCTGGGAATCAACGTACCTTTGCCATATCTGTGATTGTGTTGGCATTGTCCATCAGCTTTCGTTGATCCATCTTCACTTTCCGCAACCTGGAAAATACGTTTAGTAAAATAACAATTAAAAATTTGTGATAACACAGAAAAATAAGACTTATGGGTTCAGCAGGAAAATTCAGTCGCTAGTAATTACAACGTGTTCCGAAAAATCAACCGATTGTCTTGTGTTATTTTAAATAAAAACATCATTTTTGTAAACCTCTTTTTTAGTCCTAGCTATATTTAAGGTTTACCAATAGAGACCAATATTTACCAATAGAGACAAAGACTACTTACGCATAAATTGCTAACAAAAACTTTCTTTGGTGCGTCCTCACTCTTCCCGGATGGACCCGTTTCACGAGTCTCGTGTGTTTGTATATTAACCACGTCTCCCGAAGCACGTTGGCAGCTGCATTTTTCAGCTGAAAGTATTATACTTACAATCAGATAATACCCTACTACTATATTTCACCATAGCCGATATGACATCACATTGTGTCCAATATTGGTTAAAGCTTTTGTGTTCAAGCTATTATTTACTGTTTTCGTTAGTATTATTATTCCAATTATTTATTTATGTTTGAATTTATTTCTAGCGATGTGTCGCTACTATTGTGTAAGTTTGCAAACGTTTATTATCATATACTGGGCCAGAAGCACGAACGCAATCGATAAATATTTGTTACGTCATAAATTTTATGGAGTATTTTACCTAAAATTTTAGTTTTGATCCAATGTAACGTTTGATATTTCAAATATTTTGTCGATAGCGTTTGTGTCAGCCTCTGTGTGTTATTCAATGTGACAAGCGTAATCGATATCAAGCTTATTATTATATTTATCTTTTAGTTCGTTATCTTTACGGTTAGCATAACCTAGCAGTTAAGTCTTACCTCATCGTCTCCGTTAACTGTTGAGTAACAGTCACCTTACCTTTTTCGTTAGCTGGGTTTCCATCATGAAGTTATGGACATGTTTCTCCGCTCTAGTTAACTCTAACTTTCTCGAAGCAACGGTCACTAATAATGCTGTACATCCCGCCCCCTGTTAATTAGATTAACAATAATTGTGATGAACTTATATCACAGCAATACTTACTCTTTTAGTAAGTTGTGTGTCCATCATGAAGTTATGAACGTGCTTCTCGGCTCTAGTTAATTCTAATTTTCTTGAAACAACCGCGACTAATAACGCTGTGCATCCAGCTCCCTGTTAAGTGAATACCTTAATGTAAAATGCAAGCGAACGTGTAGAAGCATTCAAGAATTTGTCATTCCAATAACGCAAGTTTGAAGGCTAAAAATCAAAAATAAACTATAATTTTTCAGCTATGTGCTATCTCTTTTTTTTAATTTTTAATTTAATTTATATTATAATTCAAACTTATTGAGGATAACAGAAACAATACTGAATTTAGAATTTCTACCGTAGCGCCCGATATTGTCTCGATTACCCTCATGATAGCTTGCTCTTTAATTAATTATCTCTATTTAAACCTTATTTAAACTTATTTAGTTTGCTTAAATTAATATCAAATGTTTTGTGCCAATAATACAGAACACTATGCAAAGAGAATAAAAGAAGGAAATGTCTTACCCACATAAAAACTCACAACAATTTGGAATTTCACTAAAACTACTATTTTCCTTCTTTTATAAATCATTTTTCGCTTTGTAATAAATATTAACAAGTTAATTTTTAATACGATTGTATCTCCATTAAGTGCAATTCCATCTAATTAGTGCACAAGACTGAATCAATTCAACGTTTACTTCCATTTTAACATTAAGAACATCTAATATCTGATTCAAATTCATCAACATTTACACAAACACTATTTTAGGTGCAATAAAATTTATTGTACACTTCTGTATCAAAATAATTTTAGGAAAAGTGAGCCATTTTAAAAACAAACGTATTGTGCAATTCAGTGAAATATTGAAGTGAAGAGAGAGCTAGAAATAGTAAGGAGAAATGAAGCATTCCATACTACAAATTATATAATTTCTAATAGCTGGCTTTAACAGGGAAATGGACGTAAGTTTATTAAAAAATCATTGAAACCGTACTTATAGTATTGATATAGGTTATCCAAATAATGCTGTTGCCTGCAAGAACTACGAATAAAACATAACGGTAGTTACCCTATATTCAAAACATTGTGTATACTGAGTGTGAGTTACAGAAGTGGTGACATCAAGTGTGTACATACATAGTACTGCATTCACAATATTCCAACATCAACAGTTCGTGTTACAGAGATCAGTGAACATCAATCATTTACATCGAATACACCGACAAAGGTTTAGTGGTTCAGCGTAGTCTCGACAGTGTAAAGCATTTTAGTGTGGTGTGTGAATTGTTTGGTACATTGAAACATAAGTGTTGACTGACTTCCACGTCAAAATTGAAAGCTATTTATAGCGAAAACATTCCAACACCAAGTTGACGTGTTTAAGCGGACATTCAGATTTAATATTTACCATTCTTTTGGTGATTACGATGATTGTGTCAGTCAACACGTACAGTTATAAAGTTTGTTTGTAAGGAACTTACCATAATGCCGGTGCTAACAGCGATACCTCTGCCGCAATATGTGTTTGGCACTATGTCACCAAAACCGACGGAGAGAAACGTAATCGCAATAAGCCACATCGCATTCAGTAGGTTAGCGTGTTCTTCATCGTGAAACCTGAATGGTTAATAAATTTCATCGCTTTACTCATTGACCTGTCTCCCCTAAAGTTCGAAACGACCGATACATGAGTGTTCATAACAATTCCTACCTATTGACTCATCGCACGCAATGCAAACCCTACACGCATTGTAGATTGAATATAGAAAGAGATGAAATAAAGGAAAAGACAGAGGGTATCCGTGTTCAATTGAAGAGTTTGACTTTGATTAAATAAACTGTGAAATTGCTTCAAACATTTTGTGACGTTATTAACAACACATAAAATGGCTCACCTTTACCGACCTATTATAGTGTCGCCTAGACAGTGCAAGTTTTTATTATGATCTGGATTAGAAATTTTTCATCAAGTGTTCAAATCTTGCGTTGCCTAGTGCAATTGATCCTAGCCACACAAAACGTATGAAAGATATTATATAAATTTTCAAACCAACCCAAAGTATCCTACGATGTTTTAATACATACCACCATACCGCAGGTGAGGGTAATGCCACGGCCGCAGTAAGTGTTGGGGACTATATCACCGTAGCCGACACAGAGGAAGGTTATAGCTGTCAGCCACATTGAGTTTAGCAAATTGGCATGGTCTTCATCGTGGAACCTGAGAGCCAAAATGCCCGACAAGAACCACAGATAACCGGTTGTTTCTACTACAGTCAACATAATTTATCTTCAAGATATATTTCATAAAAAACGTAAATAATTTGAAACAGGGACCTCTAAGCAAATTTTGTGGCAAAATTAGTTAAAAAGACAATTATATAATATCGATTTAAATTTAAAGAATCTATTTAGAAATTTGATAAACATTCAGTGAACAGAACTCCTACACACAAAAGAAAATTTTGTCATGCCTAATGGAAAAACAAAACTTTCTTACTACACAGACATTGTACGTACTAATACCGAATATAAAGATTCATAAATACAACGTGCATTCTAAACATTAATCTGGGTTGAATACCAAATAATTATACTTGTAGCCATGCGTGAATTAAATTTTAGACCTTGGTGAAGGTTATGATACACAGATAAACATTTAGTAGACAGATTGGCGAGAAGAGAGAAGGAAAGACACGTAATAGTGAAGTCACAAGCAACTTGCTCCGTTGGGAAGAAGAGGTAACTTGTTTGATGCATGATATGACAAGGTGCAATGGTACTGTGCATGTTCATGGTAAGTTTGAAGCTTCATCTAACATTTAGTGTGTTGTATCCTAGAGCCATTTTGTGCGTGATTAAAACCTTATAACTCTCAAATTGATATTGTGTATTGTTCAATATAGCAACTTTTTTTGTGGTAAGCCGTGCTGTGATTTTTTTTTGCTTATTCATCAAGTTCAAGACATAGATACACGGCATCTATATCAAACTCTTTTTGTGCAGTTTCAGTGAAAAACATGGTTTTAAAATTCAATCTACTATCACAACAAGCATCCTCTTTCTTGACATCGAAATTGACAGCTACAGCTAACACGTAAACTAATAAAATATAAATAACAGCACTTGTGTTCTGAATACATCTTAAAAAGCTATTTCTTGCGAAAATAGTCAAAGTCAAACTCTTGTTTTATTGTGATGGTCATGAGCCTAGCATCGCTACAAAACTCTCCGTATCTTTTCTAACGTAGACATTGAAAACAAAATAAAAACACTGTGGATTTGAAAAAGCAAAACAAAAATACATATTTACAACGCCACATTACAAAAGCAATAGCATGCCCACATAGGCAATACACCGGTGATAATTAAATTTGATATAATTTGAGTGTCTAACATAAATCGTGGACATAAAACTAAAACAATGGAAGCAAAATTACTGACGGAAGGAAAATAAAACAATTTCAATGAAAACGTCTAACATTTGAACAAATTGTATGAGCAACTACCCAAATACTGTTACAGGTTATTTAGGTCCCACCCAAGGTTTCGAACACTTAATTATCACGCAAATTAAATTGTTTGTCACCAACAACACATAACAATTACTGTACGAACCTTTCGCATTGGCGCAGCGTCCAGCTCGCGATTATCCAAAGAGATACCATAAAAACTAGTAACACGGTGCCGGGGCAAATTGTCATGAGCGTCTTCAAGACAAACCTGTGAACAGTCAATATTAGAACCTTTATTGTAAGAAAGTTTTATACTTTCTTAAGTATTCACTTTATAGGGATTATTATCATTAAAAATTATATTCACATAATTATCATTAAAGATCATCGGCCCTTGAAATGTCTTATTTGGACACGATGGTTAATACTAAAAAGTAAATTACGACTGCAGGCTTATATTCACTTAAATGAGTTTGAAAAACTATTATTATGAATAAATTTAGTATAACATAAATTCTCGTGAATGTCATTAATTCGTAGATTAATTATTTAATTCACTTCTAAGTATCCAATCAAATGTTCAACATTACCTAGTGTTAAAATTAATTCTGTTTAAAGCTCCTATACTCCTTGAAGAAGCGTCCGTAAATAGTTTACTGTGAAGTAACATGACCCTGCATATTAAATAGAGTCGAAAGAACATCGGCAGAGATAGAGTGACGTCATAAGGAACCTGAAACGAGAAATACATTTAATTAGTATAACACATTTTTGTAACGGACCTAATATTGATCCTTGAGGCACTCCGCATAATATCAACCGCTGCATAACGATTTGAAAACATTATAGTTTAAATTATATTGGTACGTGTGTGTAAATGTTTTAAAAGCCAAAAAACATTGAGCGTTTCTGTAAAAAACGAATGTGCCTTGTGCAGTTGTGATTTATGAAAGTGTTCGACATTGACACTCATTGCGTTTTTTTTTAATACAAAGTTCGGTTCAAATCTTAAATTTCGACGTCCTTGAGAATGTTATTAGAATACAAATTATTTATTGTTTTACTGTTTTTTACTACATCTTATAGGGACTGATCCCCGTATCATTAACCATCATCATCATCTTCCTGCCCTTATCCCACTTTACTTGGGGTCAGCGCAACACGTTTTTTCTTCCATTCTCCCCTATCAGACATATTAAATAATTGACCGATCAAAGTAGTTTGTGTGAACAATTTAATTTGACATCGTACACGATACCTGCTTTTCTCATTAATATTCTGGTGTCCTCAGTACCATCATACATAATTTTAGTCGTTTCAGTCAAATTATATCTAATGCCTACATGCATACAATCAAACAAAACTGTACATGTACAAGTATTAATACTAATGTCAAATCATCAGTGACATTCACTATGACTATACCACTTTGGAAGACATACACAGAACAAGATTTCCATACACAAATTGGATACATGCTTAAGACGAGGATTCTAAGTAACTTAAAACTTTGGAACACTTCAACTCAGATAATACAGACCTGAATTTGCTTATACATCGTGGCCTAAGGAGAAAATTGAAAAATGAATGTCAGTAAGCAAATAAAGTACAAAAAAATACTACAATAGAAAGAAAACAACAACAAAATTTTATTACCTATCTAAAAAGTCCCATGTTTATGATGGGCATAGCCTTTGTCTACTAAAGAATAATAACGTTGTGTCTAGATTGTTTTTGTATGACAAGTCTAGTGATAAATTATAATACGCTGATTTCACAAATAAAGCTTTTGATCTAAATATTTACACTGTGACTAATGATCATCTAGAAACTGAAATACAAATTGGCAGAAGTAGCTAATATATCAAAATGCTTGAACGATTGTGAGATCTATCTAACCTAAATTACTGAAATGATTTAAAGGGTAACTTACAACTTCAACGCCGATGACACCGCCTTTGTTAGCAAGTTTAGTGGTCCAGGTAAATGTATATTGTCCAGGGATAGGATGGACGGCGCAGATAGCTAGTTCAAGGCCAATTTGTGCTATCCGCTGCCAAGTCATTGCTATCCGCCAGTCATCAGCGCAGTTGTCTATCATAAATAACTGGAAACAAAGAAAAACGTCAGGGAAATAACTTCGAAACCGAAAATTGACCAAAGATTTCAAATTTTCATTAACCATTTCGAAAGTCTCCAACTTTTTTAATAAAAATCAAAAGCTTGGTTATAAAATGACGTAAAATTGTTATATTGATCCGTTGCATTATGAAGGCGAAAATTAATTAAGGAAGTTTCTCGTCTCTCAATCTTGAAAAGGCAAAGTTTATGAAGTTGAATTTCTTACCTGTACTTCTAAAGCGTGATACGCGACGATTAGGCCAAGTAAAATCACAGTCGACATTGATATAAGCGTCTTCAACGCCTGCGAATATATTGACGCCTGAAATGAAAGAATAATACAATTAAAATTAAATCGAACTTACATTAAGAGCAACAAATCTATGAGAAACTTTACCTTAGTATATACACCAGCACTTGAAAGTTCATTTTCTATAACCATAATTATTATACCAAACATTCCCATTACTAAAGCGTAATCACTTATTCGTTTCCTTTTTTCGAATAACGCCTTTCTTCTACCTAATCTGAAAATGGAAAAGTAATTTCATTAACAAACATATACCATTGCAGATACTTAAAAAATCTCAAGTATTCGAGGTAAACTTTAAGAGGATTTCTCATTTCAAGACGGAATTTAAATGAGTCCGGATCTTGTTTGTCCAACTTGAAGTTTCCGTGCCAGTCTAGTGCCAAGGGATTAGTAATTATCGATGACATTCAATACAAAAAAATATTTGATTAGAAAGTCTAAACTAAACTGGATATCAGTATTGAAGAAAAGGTGACACACAGAAAATAAAATTAAATAAAAGCCGTACAAAAAGTATCGTAAACGAGTCAACAATTAACTAACGAGTAAAATTGCACCATCTCGTCGGTAACTCAACGATGTGTGAACTGCTGTGACCTTTAAACTAGCACGATATTGCCGTTCGTGACCGTAACAACTTCGATGCACCTCACGTTGCCATCGCTTGGCGCTCTGATTACTCTATAACAGGAAAGATCAACCGAACAACGTATAGCCACACGTCCGCGCAAACTACTATTAGTAGATATTTCTTTTTATGCCCTATTGACAATATAATTGCGGTAAAAACTGGCCTTGGAATTTCTCAGAAGAAACAAACGTTGACGTGAGTAAAACAAGTCTTAGTTAATAAAACATGGGTAAATTAATAGTGATAACTTCAATACTGCATTTAAATAATTCCAAAGACGAACAAAATCGATGCGACCCTGATGCAAGGTATTTCTGTCCATTCAAGGCCGTATAGGCATTATTAAAACGTTTCCAGTACGTATTCGTTTTATGTGGCTAGTGTTTGTGAGTTATTTATTCTATTTAGTATCGACTGTCGTTTTTTTTCGATTATTTGAGTTATTGACATTTAATTTTTGTTGGAGTATATAATATTTCGACGTTTATACAACATAACCTTTTCTTTTAGGTTATCCCAAAAAAGGAAATAAAAACATACTTGAAATGTGCTAGAAAAGTCGTACGCCTTGAAGTATGATTTGAAGCAATAAGTACATATGAAGCAACTAGTGAAACCCAGCAATATTCCACACAAGGAAAATACTTTATCCCTATGTATCATCTCAAGGGTAGAAATGTCTCACACGAAATTATCATTATAACGGTTATGTCTCAGTTCAGCTGAATGGAATCACGTACTCTTCCATTGTTTTGGAGAAAACCATCTATTCGTCATGTCTTTTTGTAGAGATATGTAGGGCCGGCTCTCACGTAGAATGATACATCGTTTATGTATTCTAGTCTCGGGAGAATAAACTGTTCGGCTTTTGGCCAAGAATTGACCCCAGCTTTATAGCACTGCTTATTGGTTTTATACAACCCAAGAGACTTAATGAAAATAGCTGGACGTATCGGGAAAAGATCAAGCACGTCATTATAATGATATCTTGTATTAACCACGTTTTTATTGATCCGATTTACGGGAGGCATAAGGATTCTTTTTATGTTGCCCATAAAGTTCTCTTTGACAGATGCTATGGTATTAATATGGATAAACCCATTTTATGTTTGGGTGTCTGTAATGTGTATCGTAAGTGGTATGCCTTGTGAATAAAAGATTTTAAAATCTAAGGCATTGTTAAATTTATTGTTATATTTTCATCATGTGCTCAGCAACCGAAACAAAAAAATCGTCTTCAAGAAAAAATAAGAGTTTAGACTTCAAAAGCCGCATTCTTTGAATTTGCTAAAAAAATAACTTTCTTTAGAATTATTTCAACATGAAGATCAAAGAAATGACGCATAAAATCGCGGAAACCATATGAAGCCTAGCAAACTTTTGAATTACAGTCCATTTTGTTAAAACTTAAATATTTATACTCAACCGTATTTACTTTGCTCTCAAACAACGTTTACATACCGCGTATCAAAGCGAATGTACGTCCGTGGTAAAATGTGTATTTCATTTTGGAATCAGACCAAAATCGGGGGTTTATAAATCTTTTCTGGTTTCGAAAAGGCTGATCTGATAGTGTATGCCATTCGTATTGTGTAGCAAACAACTGGGTCATTCCAAGTGAAAAATTATTATCATGTACGCTTTGTCATGTCGCAAACGTGTTCACTCTAACGCAAATGCAGGCGTTATTTAAAACTAGCGTGTTCCCGTTTCGAACCTCGTACTTTGTTACAAAAAACAGAGGAAACGTGATGTTTCTGCTATTTGCCCAAAGGTTCAAATATTGTAAATTCTGTTTTACAAGGCTTGCCTGTTTTCCCGGACTCTTGATTGAAGTACAGCATGGAGTCAATCACTAAATTAAATTTGTTCAATTTTATAGAAAATATTTTTATCCACTTCATTTTGTTGATGAATGCAAAATATTTTTTGATTTCATAAAGAATCAAGTTGAGAGCCAAATTGCAATGCATTATTTATTCTATAATTCAATGGAGTTGTTTCTGAAGAAAATACAGTTTCACGTGGCAGTCTGAAAAGCTCAGCATTGTGTGGTTTTACAAAGACGCTCTCCAATTATGTTCGAGTGCCAACTTTGTCTGCTTCATTATCATTTCATTGATCGAGTTTTGAAAACCTCTTACTGTGTTGAAAACTTCCAGATGTAGAACCTACTTTGAATTATTCTAATTTCACGTCAGGTACTGAATTAATTGTTGTCTTGAATTTAAACAATAATTGTTTTACATAACAAGATCTACCATTCTATTTCAGTTGTTACTGGGTTATATTTTGATCATGATTTTGTATCCCATTCAATTAATTTAACCCATCGGTTCTCCACTATCTTGTATTAATTATTCATTTTTTCAGTCCTAACCCACTTTAAACCATGAAGGTTTGTACTTAAAATTCATGGTGCAATTTAACTCAATACAATACGTCAACATCCACTCCAATTACGGGCATTGGACACTTACCTATATCCTATATTGGGTTTGTGCTTAGCCGTCCCCCCGCCCTTGTACGTGCCGCCGCCAAGCGCTCGTTCTTCGCCGAAGCGCGGGTACTCGCTGTGCACGCCGACTAGTGCGACGCCGGCCTCCTCGCCGCCCGCGTCCCTCCCGCCTCCCGAGTAAGCCTTCATCGCGCCCGGGATCGAGAGCGTCGACACCGGCTTCCGCAGCTGAAATACATCGAAATATAAACGTCAGCGAATTGTTGAAGCCCCGAAAATTTTGTCTGACTCCGTTCGTCAGTTTGATTTATTGATTTAAGAGGACTGGACATTTTGATTTGTTGTGAAATAAATCATTTTTTAGGCGACGAAAAAGCCAGCCTTCAATTAAAATTTGACAAAACTTCAGCAAAATTCCAGAGATGTAGACCGTATTAAACATCATCATTTCAGAAATCAAAAAATAATCTAGAAGAATAGTACGGCTCAACCTAAAAAGTTCTTAAAAACAGAAAAAGGTTGAATTATTATAAAAACAACGCAAAGACCGTTCGCTTAAGACTACGAGGAACGAAACCTTAAAGCGCCTCATAAAACTTAAGATACACGAGTTGTATTATATTTTTGAAGTCATAACCGTTTACCCTCCTTAACATAACAATGTCCGTTATTCTCTAAAACGTAAGACCTCGGCCCTCGAGGAAATACTTATATCCTTGACCCAAGATTAATAAAATGACACTTTATTGAAATACCGAAGACACACTCGACGTAAATAAAATTTGACGTCTATTGACATATCCGACTGTTACAATTTAGTACAATCTAAAAAAAAAAATCGTTCAAGGTCAAATGCAATGCATGATAAATCCTGCCAAAAGAAAAACATTTTAAACAGCTAAATCTGTAACAAATCTCTTCTTCAAAATTCTTAATTTAATTGCCTATCTAACTTTCCTACTTTGTAAGACATGTTAGTCCCTAATTAAAATTTTCTGGACATCTAAGTGTACCCAAGACATCGTTGTAGCTTGGAGCGATGTGGCGTGGTCACGTGGTACAATTTACTAAATAGCTCTTGACCGTGTTTCCGCCCGCAAACTAATTAGATTTAATACCTATGTGTGGCATTTTGGTTTTATCTTTCAGTAAAACTGCTTTCCTGGTTTCCATTAGCTTAATATTGTTATGAAACTGGTTTATTTTGGCAAGTTTAAGCGCAGAGGCTGCATTTATATTGGCATGGAAATGCCACGACTATTCAGGTCTATTTGGCTTAGTAACTTAAGTGATAGAACTGTGGATTTATAGAACATGTTTTAGAACATCCAACATAGAATGGAGGTTTTGTTTGGCATAAATATTTATGCGCCAGCGGATTGTTTGATAACGACGATGTAAGTCAATTTCTATTTCTGTTACACAAGCTTCAAGCGATTAAAGGGAACTATCGATGAATTCTCCAAACTAACCAATCATTTATGTCTAGTCTAGACCAAATCGATGAAACATATCACGAGAGTGCACAAGCCTTAATCAAAGCTAACCACCATAGCGTGTAAACCATGGCTTAATTAAGCTTTACGATACGATTAACATATTATTATAAACTTCTAATAGCGTCTGGCATGAATATTTTAATTAAAACACTGTCCTGTGAACTGTGAAGCTTATTTATGCAACTTTCACTTGTACTATAGTTTTACAAAAAAATCTTGAAGCGAAAGTCATTAAGTATATGGTCATAAGGTCGCTTTTTGTTTAAGATGTATATGTGTCACATTGAGGTAAGATATTCAGCTCCGAGGAGCAATTAGGCGTAGAGGTCTCTAATACGAGCAATTAGTCAATCAACGCAATCACTAAGGACCATTGCCTTAGGGATCGTGGTTTGCAGAAAAAGTAGAGTAAATAAATTAAGAGGGAAGAGTACGAAATCCTATGAAGTATTAATTTGAAATTTATCTGAACTTAAAACTGACTGCTTTTTTTAGTTTTATGCAGTTTTTAAATTAAAACAACTAAAGGCGATTTATATTTAGTTTTTAAATACTGCAAAATAACTGGCCGAGTAGTCCGTAAGAATATTTTTTACTTTCAGTAATTTAAATAACAAACAACAAATTTATGTTTTAGTATGCTATAATTTTTGCACCATTATAATTTATTACAAGTGTGCGCCGTATGGCCATTACTATAAAAAATATAGGCCACGGAATAACACCCTTAATGAATTATTTACATACGCTAATTGGAAACCAAGGAGTTTTCTTTCCAACTTATATTTTCACAGGAACATTTTCTTTGCTTAGGAACGTTCTTAGAAGTACGTCGGTAATACCGAATAGATTTGCGGTATCACGTCGCCAATTCGGTTAAACTTGGGTGATCCTATCGTAATAGCATCATTCGTATAAACCGTCTTCAGAAACTGTCCGTTTACTCTTTCTTAGATGAAATATCTAACAGAACGACGACGGAATAAAACGTATCGATAGTTTCTGATTCTTTTACCATTTGCTCACATATAGAAAAACTAGAGGGAATTTTCCGTGTTGAGCAACGATAAATGTTATAGCCGGTTAAACCCTGGCAGCTAAATATAATGAAAACAAAACAAAGTAGCAACGAAATATGCTTTTAAAAATTGCGCTCATGAACATCAATTCAGCTAAAACAATAAAGCCAGCAACTAACCTTAGCGGAATCCGTACAAACAAAACAATGCGAAATCACAACCGGCCATAAACGGACCGCGAATATTTCGTTCTTTATTTTTAGAATAAGCACATTCATTCATTCATTCATTCCACATTCATAACGTATATGAGAACTTTTTCGTTCCCCGTCAAAAGTTTCACAAACTTTTTGTTATGGCATAAAAATACATTTGTAAATGTTTTCGCGTTTTTGTGGATTAGAATTAGGTAGAAAATTTTGGTCGGCTTGTGTAGCCAGCTCAAACGCCTTTTGCGTTAATAATTAATCTCGTAACTACAAAATGAGTTCTAAATTATTCCGGTATGTTTCAGAAGTTAGCATTTCTAATTGCCAATCATTTTACTGCACTGTAATTTATCATTCATAATTGTACTAATTTCAAAGAACCTTGCTAAAATAGGGTTCAAAATTTACAGTAACCATATGAAACAATGAACAATTGAAGTATAAAATATCCATAAAATATGTCCTAAACAAATGTAACGCATTCATTACAAAATCACCTTGTCATAAGGATAGATCAACACAATTAAACACTATCCCTTTTCTAGCACAATTTGCAATTTAATGGATTCTATCCCAAATTATATTTTCGCTAGTAAAACGGGTTGGGTCTGAAGGTCTAGTCAGGTGTGTGACGACACATTGGCGATTGAAGCCTGCCTTGAATACAAATGGTTGAGGTAGAAAATGCTGACGTGGGACTAGTAAACAGTGATGAGTTTGACGCTTAAATACGATACTGCGTGTAAAATAGATCAAATATAACTAAAACAGTAGTTGTTGAAATTCAGGGATATTATTAAAATTTGTAGTATATGTATGTGGTGAGTGGTTTTTGATAGATAATGTTAAGCATGCCAACCCATTTTAAATTTTCTTCATTATTACACAATATTCTACACCTAGGTCAAAGTGTTTAATGATTCAGTGCAGATATAATTATAAGGAATAGAAATAAATTTCAGACAAAGGTCGTCAAACTAAATCACATTAAATTTGATGCCGCAAAGGACAAAGCTCCAGCAGACGAAGAGGAATCTTGTTGGCTGAGCTTTGGAATTTGAAAACCTCGGAAAAAATACTAATATAGGTATATTCATCGTTCGCAGGTAAAGGCAATACATCTGAGAAAAAAATATGAGTTATATCACAAGTTACAAATACACCAATATTTCTCACACAGTTGAGTTCAAACGAAGCGTTAAAAATATGATTGTCCAACGGTTTTATTGCCCAAATTCGGGGCGAACCAGTGTTTAAACAACAAAATGGAACTTGTAATTTTATAGTAAACAAACCGTGATTAATTGCTGCTATAATTTGTAGCCCTAATGAACGTTGTATTAATTTTAGCATGCATATTATGCATAATTTTCGTTCTATAGCGAATGTACATATTAATTTGTTGTTAATGCCGAGAAGCTGCCTATTTTGCTGTTTTTAGCCGTTAATAACTCATCTCATTATTTTGAAAATGAATTTAGAACTTTATGCTTTACTTAATAGATAGATAATACGCTCGACTTTTTCTGATACCTATGTTCTGGTTACAAATCACGCTAGCTTTTTCAATAAAACGCTAGTAGGTGAACTTTCCCAACTTATAAAAATATGTCTCTGTTACTCTTTTCTCTCTTCTGCTGGCAATGGTTTCCCGTAAACTAAGGAAGACCCTTTGTTTTCATGAATTTCCTCTAAATTATATTTTTATTGTTATCACAAATCACAACTCAGCCAACACAGGTAATAACGAAATGCTCACGATCAGTACTTTTGCCAGCGTGGAAGCCATATGGCCTAAAAACTGCGTGTAGCAGCCTCTACCTTCCACAAAGAAACAACCAAGCATAACGTTTCTCGCTCAAACCATTCCATAATCCACATTAGTCCTTAAAATAGGTACCATTAATATCTACTGAAGACAAACCACTGACACATATCGATTTCCACTCACATCACTTAAATATGCTTTAATCTAATACCGCATCACAACACCCGTTGAATTTCGAGACATCAAAGCGGTGGCTTTGAACGTACCGGCAAGCCGCGTAATGATGTTCAGTTTCGGAATAATCAATTTAAGCTCCACTTGTTTCTAACGGTTTCCTCTTGTCAAAGCTGTTCGGGTTTAGATGATAATTCTACTATCACTACTGGAAATTTTGGTTAGTTTTAACGAGCATAGTCTACGGTAAAATGCCGTCAAAATGAAGCTATGAGCGAAACTACACGTTAATCTTCAGTTTAAAAAAAACAAGAGGGAACGTCAAGAGTTTTTGATTTTTAGAAGAATTTAAAAGTAAAAATCAAGAATGAGAGAAGAATGAGAATTCTTTATTTTTAGTTTGCGTAATAAAACTTAAGTTTCTAAAAAAAATAGAATAGAATATTCTTTAATGCACATAACATAAAGAAATACAAAAAAATAGGTCATCATTTTGTACGCTAGTACTTGTAATTTCGAATATTCTCAGCTATACGCTTAATGTATGATTACGACAGAGTCCATATTGCCAGTAATTATAACTATAATATCATACGAAGTGGGATCCCTAATCTATCATCTATTAAAGGTGATTAGTGCAATATTACATCTTGATCGTCTACTGTAACATTAGCCTTAATCAAGACATGATTGCCTTTTGGGATAACAGAAAAGAATATTAATATGGAAACCTTTCATATTACAATCAATAGAATACTATTTTTTGCCGTCGGCTTTGTCCGAGTAGATATCAGTTATAAAACAATGAAAACTACAAAAGCAGTCCAAGGTATTAGTTACCTTTTTATCAAGTTTTATCTAAATCGGCTTTGCCTTTTTAGCGTGAAGAGATTACAAACTTACACATTGACACACTCCTAAATTTTCATCTTATTGAGATTCGAAAAGAGAGAATCACACTGATATTCAATGTGATTATATTCTCCTTGAAATTTCTAACATCAATATATTGTGTTTTTTCCACCCTCCAACAATCATTAACATTTTTAGCTAACGTTACATCATATATCATATTAACTCTTCCAAATTGATGAAGACTCGGCTCCCGGAGTATGTTATTCACCACAGAACGAATGATTGATGAGCTGCCATCCATATCTATAAGTAACCCGGCTGTACCGTCAAAACAACATTATTATTACATATTACTACTAGAATTATAAAAGTTGGTTAGATCGATCATGGCTTTGACAATGTTGTGGCTGTCTTCTTCGATTGTCGGCACAGAACTATTTCAACAGAAACTATTTTTAATTAAGTGGTTTTATTTCTGGATTATTCCAGATCGTCTCTTTTTTTTCAATACGTGATTTTTATTTGTTTCAGAATGGCCGGTGGCATTTGTGAACGCCATCTTGCTGTGTCTCGTCAGCCTGCTTTTAAGAAGAGCTTACCCTACACAATAACTTCCTTAGCGTAGCTCTCTCCATTTAATATGACTGCTAGTTGTAAGTAAAACTTTTGCTCGTTTTATTTCTTTAAGTGATAGCCATGCCTTTTATTATTTTAAACACAAATCGCACAGTAATAAAATCCAATTTTCTTTGTATCTGAATTTACTCTACGATGCTTTTTCATAACACATCGTTTGCTTTACCACTAAACTAGTCAAGTAAAACAAGTGTTTATTCGTTCGCCATCGATTTGTTCTTGGAACTTAGCAACACGTTTCCAACAATCATTATTAAATGCAATCTATAATTTTGAATGAATAAGTGGGCCTGCTTTTAGAATTTGCTTTGTTTTCTAGAATTCTAATAATTTGTACCTTTGTGTTATGATAGCTGATTGGTATACTAACGTTAATATTAGAATAAAAGTACTTTCTAGAACTTAAGACCTCTTTCTTTGGAAGGTTGTTATGAGAACGTGTTGAGGATATAATTTGTGTACCCTGGTATGATTGTAACCTTTTCACATTCAAATGGCTAGACTTTGAAGATTGATTTTGAGTGTAATTTTGTATGAAGTTGGCAACTAGGATTTTGACACACATAGACGTTACTGTTTCAGCTCCCCTGTTTACGTTACTGTTTCAGAAGACTAATATTGATTTTACAGCTATAACCGACATCCACGCGGGGAAAGAGCTGGTATATTGTAATTTAAAGTTAAAATGTACTCCAAATTTTGATTATAGGATTAAGTTTTGCAGGAATATGTATACATTTACTGTTAGTTAACTGAATACCGCGCAACCAATTTGGTGCAACATTGTTCGGTTGCTTAATAAGCTTGCGTTTAATTAAAACTGGTTTATTAGTTCCAAAGTTATTTCGGATAAGCGAATATAACATTGCTCTCAGTGGTTATCAAAATATGTTCCAGTAATCGTATTTTCTGTAGTTAATGTTATTTATTTTACTGATATTAGAAACCGAATGATTTGTACGGATGGACGAATGTATGTTATTGTTTCTTTTTCACGTTGAAACTGTTAGAACAATTTCGATGAAAATTGTAAATACGAAAGTTTGAATAGGTAATTTGGATGGCACACATTCTTTATTACCTGGATTAGAAAAAAAAACATTATTTTATCTCCATTTATAAAGCTTTGGTTTAGTCATTATGCGGGTAAGACCACAAAGCTGAAATAATACCAAGATAAAGTCAAGCCATATGTCGCCTTTTATTTTCTTGTGAGACTAAAATACAAACAGATAAAAATATTATACACCACTGATTCAATAATGTCTTTGCTGAATATGCACACATGCATTTTGACAGCCATGAAAACACTGCGAATTTTTTCTAGACATTAAAGTGTCAATACCTACCGTAAAAGGTAAAATTTTCCGCTCCACCATAAAATGGACGAAGGTACAGGTGTTATCAATGCAAGATACGTAGTATCGTTCGAAGCCATTTCTGCAGTAATACATTAGACGCAAGATAACCATCAGAAGGTTTTACCTATTTCTATGTAGATACCGTTGCGTATAAATGGATAGTTTTACCACAGCATGAATACATACAGTAGGGTAATTCGACCGTTTCTAAAAAACAAATGCCCAAAGTCGCACGGTACGTGACAGCGATAGGGCTGCCTACCTAATGCATTTTAATTACATCAATAACAACCGTCCCTTCATCACTGCGACTCGCTTGCGACTGTATCATGCTACGATCATGCTACGATCCGATAGCGTAGGCATAACTCCCGTTGCACCCCTATATATGAAGACTTCATACTATATATCATTATTTTACTGTTGCTGCTGTTGTTAGCCTTCGTTAATTGAAAAAGTCCTTATAGAAAGAGAAGAAGACGAACCTTGTTTTATTGTTTTAAATATTTCTTATGGCCTTTCTTACACGTTATGGCCGTTGGCGCAGCAAAAAGTTCGGTGGCATTATGATCAATAAATTATTATCTACCTTAATTAAAAACACGCAAAAGCAAATAATTTGGTTCAGCTGAGAAGCGATTTGATTTGATTTTTAGTAAAGTGGCTTTGATGGTAAAGGAACCAGAATGATTTTTAGATCGCTACCGGTTTTTGTTCTAAACGGGAAACCTCAAGTTGTTACTACCAAGGGAAGAACTTTGCCGGATACTGATACTATATTCAACGAACTTAGTTTTCAAAGTCCTGTAGTATAACTTTGGCGCTAAATGTATAAACAAGGTTTTTGCAATAAATCCGAGCTATACTTGACCTATTAACCTTAAATCCCTTCAAATATTCTTATTACGCAAACTATAACGAAACAATCAAAATACTAAACATTTTTTTAAAACACTGGGTTCTGAAAGCGTAATTGATATAGAGGTTACAAATACGTTTGTACGATAAATGCCAAAGGAAACACATAATTACTTCTAACATTTTTTATGAAGCTAGCCTCGAGTCCGTTGTAAATCGATATTGACGAAAATAGGTTACGAAGGTAGAAATTCGACTGCTAATGTCAGATGTTTGGCGATTTGTTGACCGTTGCACGTGTCTCGTAACCTTTGCAAAATCCAATTGCTGGATAGTCATTTAATTGAATTTTGGAAAGGTCGAATTCAATTTATTGATAGTATTTTCAGCCAGTTTAAATAATAACTGGCTTTAAATACTTTTCAAATTAAGAATCAAACAAATGAATACTTTAAATTTAAATGTAGACTCATTGAATCTTATAACACGTCATCCAGAACAATTGATACCCTTTTCTAATGAACTGTCTAAAATCAGTGGAATTCTAAATTTAATAGTCGATTCATTGGTATTCAAATAACTTCAGCGCCATTTATATGCCAGAATTTGAATGTTAATGGAACCTATAACCATACGAGATCGTGCGACAAATATTTCCCATATTATCTGCGCCCTTTACTCCCTATTTACTCCGTATTTCTCGTGTTTGGAAAATGAACAGGTACTTTTAATACGTGTATAATATATAAGGAAATGTATAGAATGCGAGTTTCGAGTTCTAATACGTGTGGTTTTTGCTGTGTACAAGATTTAGTAGCTGTGCAAAATGTCATTGTCATAATAACGGTAATTGTCACTTTGAGTCTCCGTCTTTTGTTTCTCATCTTGGCGTAATAAGTGTGATTGCTACTGAATTTGTAGCATACTTTAGATACATACCTTCTAAACTAAATTTCCGAATAATCAAAAATGTTTTTAAAGTCTAAAAGGGTCATATCCCATCTAAGCAAATTACATCTCAAATCAGAAATCACCAAACCCGCTATAAAACCGCAAGCAATTTTGAAATCCCAAACTTACAGGAAAAACGTTACCAATACTTGTACCTCATAATTGGGTCTTAGCGACAGAACGCAAACTTTAAGTAGCGGTACTTCGATAAAAAAGTTACCGACGAAAAGAGGTTGTTTACCCACCCTTAATTATGGCTACTATCTATCTTGTGTGAGCTAACATTGATCGTAGGCACTCGGCGTGATTGATGGTACTCTCCGTCTGTATCTAGGACCAAAAAAGGTTGGGACATCTAACGCTGCTCAAAAAAGTTTTATTGTATACGACCTTTTTTATCTAGATTGAGTGGAGTATTATCATATGTGGATTATGTGTTTTTTTTTTTTGCTGAAGATGTACGTATTCATTATATGTAGGTACATTTCATTGGTTTTTTAAGGACAGTCATGTATGTTTTCAGACAAGCACTACCTAATCGTAAACAAATGCGTCGCCCTTCTTTAAATGGCTTTACGCTTTTTGCACTAGCTGTGGAATATTTACCAGCGGTTTTTGTGCTTAATAGTGACAGCTTGCATTGCGCTTCTCCTATTTCATTCAACGACTTAATACAATCTCTTTTATTGAATATCAAACTAAAAGTCTCTCTTCACTTGTCAGTCAATTAAAACCACTATAACATTACCAAAATCAAATCAACAATTTTATCTTTTACCGCTCAAAAGAATTTAGAATCCAAGAACGAAAGAGAGAATTTAAGAAAATAATTGCCAAAACATTCTCAGAACTTGATACAAAGGTCGTAGATTGTTTAAATATAGAACGAGTAATCAAATACAATCGATACGGCTTCTAATATAATTCGAGGTCAATTAAACTCCCGCGAGAAATATCTGGTCGCGGAATACGAAAGAGATTTGAATTATACCATTTCTGAAATATTATAATATAAAATAATATATACTGACTCCGATAGTATTTGACGTATCGCATCTGTTAGATCATAGCCATTTTCTTCAGGAAAATTTAGCTTATTCGCAAAAAGAAAATTTTATACTTAGCTACAAGACTAATTTGTTATTTTCGAAATAGTTCGCAATGGTACTATTGCTATTTAATGAACAAATTTGTTTGAAATGAGTGTATTCATAAGGCCTGTATTTGTCATGCTGTAGTTTCCTCTAAACAATGGCGATTAGGCATTGTCACCACTTCTTCACCTACAATTATTAGAATACTGGGGTTGAATAAGGGGTAAAAGGCGACATAAATAGCTGTAGTTCTAGTCGTTTAACCCTAGTTATTTATAATTTACCTTTTTGATAAAGTTGATCTTTCTCTCACTTAATTCTCATACTACAAAGTAAAGGTCTATTTTTCTTTATATTTGAATATTTATTGTCAGGCTATATCATACAGGGTGTGATGAATAAAGATAGTGCATTGTTACTTACGTTCCATGTTATTATTGAAAGTTTTAGTTGATTAAGTATTCTATCTAAACATCTTTATAGGTCTACGAATGTTTTTCATCAGTAGGAAAAATGAACTAGATAGTTTTTTATAGTTTTGTTTACAAAGACTCACCCCTTTCTAGGGTTACGATTTGGAAATGAGTTATTCATCAATTATTCGCTATAGGTAGTAACTGAAACAGAATATCTGAAAATATCCGAAAGGCGCAAAAAATGTCGCAAATGTCGCATGTTCGATTTTATTCGTATGAATATTTTCTGAAATGTCAAAAAATATTTTGTAAATTGGAAATATTTTATATAAAGTATAATAAAAATATCATGCAATCTACCTATAAAGTACCTGAACTTAACATTACGAAATATGATTTCTTAAACGAAATATTTAGCCTTCGTATTGATCTATTAAAGCTTTTCTGTCTCTCGTATAATCAAATAAATAAAATTATCTCACGAATTATAATATTACTCGAAAAACAGATCAATATAATCAATGAATAATACCCATTGTCAGTGGGGAACAATTCATCTGTCAATGTCACGCCTCCGAAAGGCCCTAAGCTAATGAATGGAAATGAGGGATTTATACGACTTTATTATTAGAGTTGACCAAACGATTTTCCTTTCTTTCTTTCTATAAAAGAAAAGAAAAGAAAATTGTAGTTGAAAGACCTAATTGAATAGTCAAAGTATCGAAAATATTAAAAGCAAATCAACTGTTAAGTGATTCTTTTGTCTGAGCGTTCCTTTGTTTGGTAACGAAACCTCTCTTTTATTGTGACATAAATACATTTTGTTAGTAATTTTCGTTTAATTGACACGTGCTGACGCGTACAATTTACTGGATGGGTAGTTTGCACAAACGAGCTAATTATGTGTTTATCAATTTCATTAATTAATTGTTATTGCATCCGATTATACAAAGCAGCTTGCAAAGGACTATAGATTTTCTCGTTTAATGGTAATGTGAAAGTTATTACCTACCGTGGGTAATTATTTTTAGTACACAGTAACTTCATTTGGAAGATTGTCTTTCCTTCGGAGATTCTTCATCTTTATTTTCATTCATTTAGGTTTTTTTTCCTCTTATTACAATCCTACTTCAGAGAAAAGGTTTCGTCTAATGTAAACTTGTTTCATTTCAAACCATGCCCAAGTACCAGATCGATCTTTTGTAATTCTAACCCACAGAATTTAGTCCAGTCATTTGGTAGTTTTACCTGGAAAGTTTTCCGGGAGTTTTGAAAATTGGGTATTTTATAGATTTCGATATGCTCTTTTCGAATTTTAACTTTGCCACCTCGGACCACCGCCGCTCGCGCCGCCATTTTGAAAAAATGGCGCCCGAAAACGGTTTTTTGGGAATATCTCCTTTCCGACGCGTTTTACGAAAACAATGTTTTCTACAAAATTAAACTAGAATAAATTTCCTACACTTTATGTCTTATTCACTTTTTCATAAAATCAATAGTTTTGGACGTACGAGCGCCGCAAAGTATTGTTCATTTGCACCACTACGAGTGTTTCGTATATTTTTCTTAACTGTTCTGTTACTGCCGCCGGTTTTTAAGAAGTAGGTGTCAGGGTAATATGTCACTTTTGAATCGGGCCCTTTCTCTCGACTATGAACGAAACTTCAACGAAAAATTTGTTGGTAGCAGCTATATTAAGAGAAATATTTAGTTTAGACTGAATCATCAATGTACGTTTATTGACGTACAGTGTTGATTATGTTCTTAGATATATGGCTTCTTATACGGAAAATTGTTTTATTTGTGACAATTTACTTGAAAACCGGCGGCAGTAATGGAACATTTTAGAAAAATATACAAAAAACACGTGGTGGTGGCAGATGAATAAGTAATACTTTGCGGTGCTCGTACATCCAAAACTATTGATTTTATGAAAAAGTGAATAAGACATAAAGTGTAGGAAATTTTTTCTAGTTTAATTTTGTAGAAATAATTTTTTTCGTAAAATGCCTCAGAAAGGAGATATTCCCAAAAAACCGTTTTTGGGCGCCATTTTTTCAAAATGGCGGCGCGAGCGGCGGTCGTACGAGGTGGCAAAGTTAAAATTCGAAAAGAGCATATCCAAATCTATAAAATACCAAATTTTCAAAACTCCCGGAAAACTTTCCAGGTAACCCCCTTATTTTCTACCAAATGACTGGACTAATTGTGAGGAAACAATTTAAAATTCACAATACCGAACTCATAAAACACCTTTATCCGAACCCTATAATTTATCAACGTAGGGCTTTGTATATTTAGGTGTATACAAGAGCAAATATCATAAATCAGGCCACAAGTAATGTCCGATACCCAGATAACTCGTAAACTGGGATACATCCGCAAAATATGTTCGGATGTGACCATTCACAGGAGTATAGTCCCTATTTCGAAATAAACGAAGAAAGATTAGGTAGATATTACGACATAAATTTTATTTTCGCACCTCATGGGATATTATATCTATAAGAACTAATATGTGTTTTTGGTATTGTGGATTTGACAGTAATCAAAAAGTAAAGAGCGTATTTTGAGGAAGAACAAGGCTTAAGGTTAATAAGGTATTACGTCTATAAAATTACATGGACCCTAAAATGAAGTGTAATCTTTTCGGGATATATATTTTGTTAGTTTTTCTTTCTCACTTTATTTTCCCATGTAGGTACAAAATAAGTTGTCAAACGAAAGGTGACCTTATGTCTGTCGATTTTTCAACGATTATTGTGAAATATGCTGTGAAGTTTTAGCGTTCACTAAAGATATTGTATTCCAACGTTCCTAAATGCCTTAACTTAACGCCAAACGAGTTTGTATATGTTGACGATCTTCTTCGTAAGGCATCCTTTTAAGGTAACTTTTTAGTTTTCTCAGCCAGGTAGGTAAATGTCAACAATGGTATGTAAAGAAAACTAACACACTAAGTAAAACAAAACACAATCTACCTTTGAAATAACTCACCTTTCCATTTCACACCATTTAAATCTAAACAGATAGCACAGAAACAATACAAGTGAATATTTCGGTAGTAAACAAAGTGATAAATCACGAGTCCTTTGCCAAGATTCCGCAACAGCAAAAAATGATCATATACCTAGTGAAGCAGTAGATTACCTATTTTTTCTCGTAGATAAGATAAATGGTATGTTGCTGCTAGTAAAGTAAATAGAAAATATTAATGGTAGATAATATTAAATCATTGGTGCTAAAAATAGGGATGGTTTAGTAAGTTTGTGGATTATATTACATAATTTATTGTAAAACTTTCAACACTGTATAATTCTCGTTTATACATTTTCAATATAATTCAAAGTTTCCAATACAAATTATTATGTAAATATTCGAATTTTCATCAATTTCCATCTATTTTCTTGTGTAAACCTTTCTTGATTTGCATCCAGTATTTTCTAATAAGCGCATTCACAATAGCATTGAACTGCCTTTGCCAAGTTATTGTGAGCCTTCAATCAGCTTTCAAATTTGAAATATGGCATTTCTAAAATAAATGGCATTTTTCTGGATTGACGCCAGTTTCAAGAAACCATTCTGTACCTATGGAAATATTTGAAATCCATTTCACTTCTTGGCATGATGAACGACTTTTTTAAGTCCTTATAAAATTCGTCCACATATTTCACATCTGATATAGGGAATGCTTAATTTAAAAGTTTGGACTTTCATCGCCGTAATATATTGGAAACCAATCAAATTTCCTCGACCATGAATAAGTTATGAGCAAACTTATTTTTTACACTTATCGACATAAATATTGAAGATGCGCTTTTCGTATTTTCGAAATCTTTGCGTTTTATAGGAGTTTGAATTTGGTAGGTCCTATTATTTTGTGCTTATGTAGTATTGAGGTTTGGTGGTTTTATTTTCATTTGTTCAAATGTAAATGAAAAGCATTAAAAAATATCTAACCTTGATAGATTTTAGCCAACTGTAGAGGATGTAATGCAGCAAAAGCTTGATTAATACATAGTGCAAAAGTTTATTCTTTAAGTTATTTGTTCACCTCAATCCGTTGGATCGAAATGAATGATGATTTCAAACTTAACTAATATTTTCCTTTGCAATGCATCTTCAAATAATTCAAGTCTTGGATTTCAAAGCAAACTTGAGACGAAATCGCAGACAGAGACTTTTTTAAATCAAATAGATCTTTTGGTGCATTTTTTTAAGAAAATTTTAAGTTACGAGTAGCTTTAATTAAACTGCGCAAAGCAGAGATTTATTCTACAAACAGTGTTTGTCTGGCTTACTGAATTACGAAAGCATACTTTTACCAAAAAACAATTTTCATTTTATTTATTTTAATTTAAATTGTAAAGGCATTTTTTTATTTCTCCTTCACCAAAGAAAGAATAAATTTTAATTTACCGTTTATTATGATTTACCTCAAGGAAATAATAATATCCAATGAAATAATATTCAAACTCCTTAAACACAACTTAGCTCTCAGCTAAATGTATATTCAGAATGAAACAATACAATTTGGAACTGTTTAATTGCAGGCAATGTGAAGTTAGTGCGCTGATCAAATTCTGCCATTAACTTTACAGTTTGGTGAATTGTTAACTCAAACACAACCGAACTTTGCAGTTCTGTTTTGTTAACAATCGAATGTTTATATGTCAGAGTGTCATTCGTTGCAATAGACGTAAAAATATTAGATTTGCTTTATTGAAACGATACTGGCCTGTAATTTACCTACATCTGAGCAAAACCTCTAACGATATCGAGAAAGAATAAAAAGACGTAATGATCAATGCTAGTTTAATTTAATTAAATTACGTTTTTATTTGGAATTTAAAGCACCTATGTATGAAGTCCTTTATTTTTTCAAATGAGGTTACCGAATACTTATTCACTTCATAAAAAAATAACTGGCTTGCATTCACTTTTAATGATGGATGTAATAAAACAAAATTTTAGTACTAGCACCTAGACGTTCCCTTCTCAGCTTAAGCTAGCTCGTAAACTAGTGTAATAAGAGATTATGCATAGTATATTAAGTTAATAACTTATGCACGAGATTATATTGCTTCTTAACTTCCTGATAAATGGGCTACTTTATTTAATTCTACTGTTTTCATAAAGAACGATGTGGTAAAAATAAAAAATGTTGATTTTGAGATATACGGATTGATTTTACGAATCACAATGGGCTTGTTACTTTAGTATTGGAACGATATTTGATACAGGTTTTCGTTTGTGCTACAATATTTCCTGTTCGAAACAAAATATTCAATAGCTAGGACTGACTTTCAACCTAACTATCCCATAAAACAAAGTTAGGTACAGTAGTATGTCAGTGAACGGTTTTTATTTCTGGGCCCGTGCCAAGAGATTTCAGTGAATTCGTACTTTTCTACCCAAAACATTCGAAGTTAGTTAGCAAAATTTTAATAGCTTCTCCCAAAGAAGATTTAGCATCGGAATTGCTCGTAAATACATATTCATCGAGATGTAACGAGCGTAATTTCAGCTACGTACATTTGGATGAATATTGTCATAAGTTTGTTCTGCATGTGAACTGATTTGACCCAATGCATGTCGAATTTGCTCGGTAATTTTGCCCAAAATTTTGGATCCCTAATTTCAAACGTATTAGCAATTTGATTATTCTCTAGTGTTTTTCATTAACGTTCTGAAGTTAATGTACGCTTGATATCTTTGACCATTTTGTTAACCTCTAACTTTGTAATTGATTGCCAAGCAAAAATGAACCTTATATCGGCTGAGTTAAGGCGAGACAGCAACTTTTAATAAAGTTACGCTTGACAGTCTATGTGAATGAGATTAAAATTCAATTCAATGTTTCATTTCTAACGCTATCCTTGCTTATCTCTGAGCAGACATATTATGGACTTTGTCTACATTGCAATGATTAAAAAGATTTCTTTATTCAATGGAATGTACATTTTTTTATTAAATTATGTTGAACTAACTTTGAATCCTATTCGATGGTATCTGGTAAATGCAAAAAAAACTACATATAAATTTAATAATAATATGATTACCAGTACCAGAAAAAAAAGATTTATTTATTTAAAGAGTTATTTATAAATATTGTTGACTAGCTGTCACCCGCGGTTTCACCCGCGGATCATCTTAAGTTATTATACATAGCTGTGCCCGCGACTCCGTCCGCGTGGAATTTGGAAAATATCATTGTTTCATATTAACTACATAGTACTTTTTAAGCGACTTTAATAAAAAGAGGGGGTGCTCAATTCAACTTTATTTTTATACGCAAAAACAAAACTTCAACAACACCAAATCTTAATAACGAACAAATATTTTTCAACACAGAACAACAATAACAACAGAACGAATAAACTTTTCGAATTTTAACAATATCAAGAAAAGCATTCTAGGTACCTACTTTCAGGACAGAAGTGATAAGCTGATAACGTTTTTTTTTAAATTACAGATAGAGATATGGTGTCGCGGACTTTTTTTGTAGAAATCATTAAGACAAATCAGATTGCCATACATTGTTTTCAATTTTAAGCAACTGTTTAGGCAGCGCATGCATATGTTTCTGTTTTATGAGCAATTTTTCTCCGACTTGCTAGACAAAAGTTGTGATATCTCGGTTAATATACATGTTATAAAAATAATTTATAGCCTATAGCACTCAGGAATAATGTAGCTTTCTACCAGTGAAAACATTTTTAGGATTGGATCATTAGTTCCAGAGATTACCCCCTACATACAAACTTACAAATTTTACCTCTTTATAATATTAGTATAGATAAATGCACCTGCTTTTCAATCTACAGCTTATTATTTTGTTAATCACGTTCTTTGTACACCAAATTTTAACAAGGCACAGGGGAAGTTGTGCATTTTCTGCTTATGTGTAAAATTTGTTACAATGCTCGGTCTAAAATATAAACCTGTGTTTTTGAGCTACAACTTGCTTTGCTGTGGTTATTATAGGGAGATTAAAATGAGTTTTAGAGGAAAGACATACATTGTTGCCCTGATGTAAGTTTTTAGAAGGTGCTTTTGTGCAGTTCGATATTTCCAATTTACAATATTAAGATTTTTTATATGTCTATTTCTCTCATCCGACAAATTATGATTAGCCTTACAACTTAGGTTCTTATAAGCTTTTATATGCTCATGTTGGTTTAAAAGCACATTTAATTTTACTGTTTTAATAACCAAGTGGAACAAACATTAATTATATCCATGCGGCATGCGACATATGTCATAGTCCCTAATGCTAACGCCCCACATTATAATAATCGATGCTAACCAAAATTTTGCGTCCATTGAAGACAGGCTAAGTACAATGATACCGAAAATTCGTAAGGGCTCAGTAATGGATATTAAAGTAAGCATTACACTCGTTAATGCTTTGATATTTCGTAGAAATCTAGTAGGAGAACTGAAGTGGCCGAATATAATACGTTCATAATTTATAGAGAGCTGAATACCTTTTAGTATATTTTCATGTGTCATTGATTTTATTTTATATGGTACTTAACGTACCACTAGATAATTTTGGTCACGCGACTCGCCTGTTTACTGTTTTTGTATGTCTAGTTCCGACTAAGCTACGTTTTATTCATTGTATACCCAAGTACAACACAGATTAAACTTAAATTTATTCTATTTGTTTTTAACAAAATGTTGGTATATTTTGTGAAAGTCAATATATTATTTGAAGGAAAACTTTTACTGCTATTTAGGTCGAATTATCCCTAATTCGTCAAAGTTTCACGTAATGGGGGTTTAACATAGATACCTATTAATGAAATTACAGCTGCGTTAAATCACAATTTATTTTGACCTGTTATCTTTGTAGGTAATTACTGCAGCGAGGTCATTGGCTTAGAAAAGTGTCTGTTCAAAAATAGCTTTTATTTTGCAAAGAATATGGTTTTATTTTGTTATTACCGTTTTGTTGTGCGTGACCAGAAAACGCCCATGTCATTTTTGTCATGGGTGCGACCACTCTAACGATGAGACCTGAATAAAATGGAGATTTTGAATTTTTACTTTGAAAATGGACATTTATGTAAAGGTAATGATAATAGTGGTTACTATTATCATTATATTTTATTACAAAAATGGCAAAGCTTTTGGTCTACTTAAGGTTTTATGATGGTTTCCTACAACCTTTCACATTCACTATCTTTGTCGCAAGGAATAATAATACTGAATGTAATCCGACTTAGGACTTTCCTTCTCTCAGGTTTGGCCATTTCAATACAATCCTTTACATCTCATACTCACAGGGGAAATTGATTTCCTCTTCAGATATCCCATTCACGATCATGACTACATGGCCAACAAGATTAAACCAAGTGACAATATCGCTGTTATGAACGTCAGTTGAACAAGTAACTGATAACACTAAGCTGATGACGTCACAGTCTAGTGACCTACATTGTTCTGCCTGAAGTTCTGAGAGCCTACCTCTTTAACAAATTTTAAGTTGAAGTTATGCAATAAATCTATTTTATCGAAAACCGGTCTTTGATAGTAGCAAGTCTAATTTTTCAGATAAAACAGTTCATCATTTAAATTTATGTTTTAAACGTTTTTGATTCCTTTACAAGTCCAATTCTATACTACGATAGAAATAAATTGCAAAAATTAAAAACGTAACTTTTTAACTAGCAATTGTCTTTCTACAGGTCATAATAGACCTCATAAATAAGGGCCAAATAACAAAAGAGAAATACTTTAAACTGCTCAATTTTCAGAAATTAACTTATCAAGTAAAGTGGGTCAAACATTCTAACTTATTATGCAAAGACTTGACTCCTACGGTATTCAGGGTTGCCTTATAACATTCTCATTATGTTGTCAACCAAGTTTTCATATTTCTTAATAAGAATATAGTTACTCCTGTATACAAGTTCAGGGGCTGTAAGAGCTGCGAAGTCTGGCAATTTAATAGGCTCTTTTGGAGAGGGACTTTCGAGTTCGTATTTGAAAATGACTCTTCCAAATATTTGGTATATATAATGAAAATATTTCAAAGATTACTAATAGTAGACTATTATATAGCTTGTAATCTTAATTTAAAAATATATAGCGTACCTTATGAGACGGTTATGTCTATCCATAAACTACACCGAGCTGATGATGTTGATAAAAATACATAGTAGTTTAATGTTTGATAAACAATGTAAGAGCACGTATGTTGTATGCCAGTTATGTATATTTCCCTTTATTTGGCTTGACTTTCTAAAAAGGCTAAATATTTTTCATCTTTCGTCTCGCAAAATACACTACACATCTTGTCCTATCAAAATCCAAAGACTTTAACGTCTATTCGGTTATTAAAACCATTGTGTGACGTAATAAATGTATAGAAAATATCTAAATTTCTTATCGCAAGCCACTTTAAATAGTAAAAAAGATTCCCAAAATAAATTAATAAAAGTTTTTCTTTCCTTAAAATGTATACGATCTCATTAATAGTTCCCTAATTGTACAAAAACATTTTGCAGTAACCATAAATCTTTAGTAAGCCTTCTTGGTTATTTTTCCGAACTGGCAGCGTTTTCTGTGGGCCTGCTACCAATTTTATTAAGACTGTTGCCGTTGTGGAAAAGAGACGGCGCTCTACACGACTTGGAACGGCATCTCTCTTTCACTTTCACAAGAGTTTTACTTTAAGAGGGCGAGAATTCTGGTCACACTAATTACAATCAAATTATAGCATTGAGTTAATGATCTTTGAGCTCTGAGTATAAGATTACAAATTACTCGGCAGTTGATGTTGTTGTTCATTTGGCCGGCAACCACAAATAGCATCGTTAGGAATTGATTAAATTTGTTGTCTTGTGTCGTTGTAATCTGCACTTGCTTTGCTAGTGATAAACCTATTTCTAATTATAGAAGGGTTACTAATAGATTTTTGGTAACTAGTATTGTCAATCTTTGGTGAAATTACACATTCAATGTTTTTTCGATGGACTAAAGAAGATGATTGGTATTCTCTCATCCTTAAAATCATCGGTTATCGATATAAAAAAGGAGCCTTTATCTAGAGTCAGACCACTTGTACCTCTAAATTATATTATTATTTAAGAAAATAATTCAGAAAGTACGCCATATGTACGCCGTAGTACTAACGCTATGGATAAGTCTACGAATAACACTCGAATAAAATGTTTGCCTGAAAATAACATCCACGTGTATTTGTAAAAACACCTTCACATGAGGCTCCGGTAAACGTCACTTACATAATAAAGGAAATCGAGTTTGTTCCCAATCAACGGGTCTACGAAATTGGTTGAATAAATTACTTTTCACTTCGCGAGAATGAATTTCTCTGATATTTACGGAAATATAGATTTTTTTGCTCAAATGTGGAATACTGAGTTTGAGGTCAGGTTTTCAAAGTTACTAGATGTGAATTCAGTAAAATTCGTTTACGGAGAAATATAGTAATTATTTTTTAATCGTTATTCAACATCTAATAAATCGTCATCATGTTATCAATATTTCATCGTAAAAAAAAGATAAAAAACCTAATTCGACCCTAAGAACAAAATGCCGATACCAAAAATGTCAACCCAAAACAAAACATAAAACAGCAACAACAAAACCGTAGGAAATTAAATACCAGAACAACTCAGTGAATTTGATTGTTCTCAAAATTTAATCGAGAAGTTTAAAATCGTGAATATTTCAAAGAAACTGTTTCGTAACATAACAAAAAGACTGCTCCATTTCGATTGGGTTTGAGTTATCGATACTCATTTGTCAGTTTCCCGATTATGAAATACGGCTGAAAGTATTGAAAGCATTAATCGTGGGATTCTTCCAGCCGAAAATAATTCTATGGTGTGCTAAATTTACTGTGACAAGCTTATTTGGGTTGGCGTGACAGGCAGCCGCCCTAAAATTATCTCCCTGTATATTGCCGTTGTAAAACAATTTAATATGTATGACTGCACCCGACGGTAACGTTATTACGTGAATTAATTCTACTTTTTCACTTTGGTCAATAAGGCCTTTATTAAGGTTCTTTATTAACTTTATTCATAGAGCTCATGGTTTCCGACAAAATGTAAACATAAATTTACTTAATGTTTGTTATAATTAAAATCTTTGATCGAATTATCCAAAAACATTTTATGGTACTTCAATTTAGATAGTAGGTACACTTTTGGTCTCAAAGGATTCATTCTACTTTATATGTGGAGATATTCCGCTAGCTAAAAACGCTACTTTAAAACGTTCCTCGGTTGCCATTTTGCGGTTGGCTTACACGTGTAATAGAACATGTCTGCTCTCTACACGTGTACAGAATCTTATAAATACAAACTACGACTATCGACATTTGATCTCCTAGTTTCTTATTTGAATTAACAGTCGAGTACCGTAAGAGCAGTTAATTTAAATTACAAGTTGCACTTATCCAGGAGTTAATTGAAACTTGGGGCTCAGTTTCTCTCGCAGCTGACTGCAAACAGATTTCCACTTTTTCACTTAAGATCAAGTTGATAAACAGGCCGTTTATTAAAACCGCTGGTTGCTCTCCACACAGTAAACTTTTGACTAGACAAAGTAGGTTGCAGAAGTAGTGCTCGTCGAGAATGCTAAGTGGGGTTTTTTACTCTTATCCCTACTCGCTCACTTAGTAAAACACTTCTATTCTCATGTCGGTATGTAAAAGTTTAGTTCATCACGTGAAAAGGTTTATTCGTTTTGTCTTAATTTATTCGTACCATTTTTAGAGCTTCGAATCGCCGAGCGTAATGGATTTCTTTCTGGTTGCAGATTAAAAAAGGTTTATTTATCCTGACCAAACGGGCCAAATAAACGAGGCTATATGCTTTACACTCAATTATGGGTTCGATACAACTATTTCCTGATAATATCGTGTAGACGTAAGCACGTCGTAAGTAAGATTTCAGTTTAATGACTTGAAACTATTTAGTAGATTACAGTATCATTCCGGAGCGTAGTTTGATAAAGTTATCTAACGGCAGTGGGTGTTAAGTATGGTTTATTAAATCGTTTGTTCCAGATGTTCTAACTTTAGGTCATTGATCGCTTGAACATGGCAGGGGTCAACAGGTGGCGTTTTGATCCTAACTCAGGTAGTTTACGATTGGCTGAAAAGTAAAAAGATTTAAGATCCTGTTAAATGGTTTTAAAAGTGTTTTGCTTTTAATAAGCTCAAACTAACATCTCTTTCGTTGATAACTATTTGTTACTTTATTAGAAAAACAGAAACATTTTCCACCTTTATTTAACACCAAGTTGCACTCAATTTCTTCCACGCTTAAATCGTCTGTGAACGCGCAAACACTGGCACGAAATATAACAATTTTGCTAGAACTCTCCACAATGGACAAAGAGGTTTATTTGAAAAGCGGATTTATTGAAGAAGATTGAACAATAGGATCAAATAACCTTACAATAGAAATCAAATAAGTGTACTGAAGCATGAATACCTAAAGTAAGGTTTATGGACCAAAATATATGAAATATATTTACCGTAAATCAAATTACATGTAGCTTTACAAATGAAATATAGGCCAACATGTTTTATTAATAGTTGTTGCTAACGGCAGGGAATAAATAGGCCGTGAACATCTAGTTCTATCTGTACAAACACCACTTTGTATAATGCTGAAGAAGAACAAGTAACATTTGTTTATGCCTATCTAAAGACAAGCGACTTTGGCTTCCAACGTCAACATATCAAGCAAACTTGCACAATAGGTAAACAGGTAGATAACATCTAAGTATGATAAAGCCAAGTTACCTATAGGAAAGTTTCGAAGTTTCGAGCCAGCCGCGGTTTCGATCAGCATGCATTCTTGGAGCCAAAGAAGTTAATAGTTCAGAATTTCATTATGAAGATGATAGGTATCGAAATAACTTTTATGTGAGGAAATTGTAGGCTACTAAACTAGAACAGTACGATACACTATTTTCCCCTCTTATTAATACACAATAATTGAACACTGATTGTGTTTTGATAATTTACATACATTTCTTAAAGGTACTACAATAATTACTAAATTATAAAATGGTATCAATTTTTTTTCAGGAACCATGAGTCTGGCGGTGGTGGTATCTAGGTATCTATTTACGGAACTCTACAGCTTACAATAATATTGACTGGATGACTGGATGTCTTACCAACAGCTTTAAAAAAATTTAATGGAAATATATTATGTTTAGAATTAAATTAAAGAAGTGGTTAATTGCAAACGCCTTTTACCCTATTAAGAATATTTTTGTAAGAAATAATTTACACGTACCTATGTTAGTTTTAAGTCTATTTTATATTACAATCTGGGTAAACTGTTGTGTTCAAAATTAATATAATATTAAGATCTACTTCTGTCTACAGTAACGCAATTAAATTATTCTGTGTCTTAAGTATAATACCATTCAGCATAATACTGTTTGTCATTTGTTTCTAATTCTTGATGAAATCACATGGGAAGCAATAATCATATTTTATTGCTTACGAAAACGTATACTCCATAATATCGGTTATCGCACAGCCATTCACTCGAATGATTTCATAAAGAGGGTGTGTTTCGACATAACTGAACACCATTTTGTATTACCAAATGTTTCTTCAAAGCTTCTTGTTATAAAACTGGCAAGACTGAACTTGGCACTGCATTCTTATTATCATTATGTAAGGGCTTAATGGGAAAAATACTTGGCATCTGATGTGGAAAATATTGTACAGAGTGATAGTTTACAATTTGAATTCTTGCCAAGAGATTTATGAAGCCTTCACTTAAAGCACGCCGTTAAAACAAAACGAAGGCTTCATGTAAAAAAGGTCCTTAAAGACGATAAATAATAAAGATTTTCCAAGTGCAGGTAGTTGAAAATCGCTTGTACTTAAATAAAATTGAACGTTATAAAAGTGCAATCTAAGTTGCGATCCGACTCGGTATTTCTCGCGGTGTGAATGGACAAAGACAAAGGATTTTATTTTATCTATACCGCCTTACAAGTGGCTAGGATTTGCGGGGACGTTAGAGTTTTATTGAGTTTGAGAAGTATTATAGTGTTTTATTTTTTTTTAGATTTAGGTTTTTGTACCAAGAGTTTTGGGGATATCTTTATTATAGATCTCCAAAGTTCTAAGCACAGATGTTTTTTTTCTTCAATCTTGTTTTTTTCAATCGATCTTCGAATTTCAAGCATTTTTTTTCTTTTACAAATTCAAGACACTAACTCGATACGAACTCTTACAATAGATTTTAATATATTTTTTTTCCATAAAAGTAAAACTTATATTTATCAAAGCTAACAAAATAACGTCATAAATTCGTTCGCATCATTGCCGGTCGGGAGTGTGCCCAAAAGGCTGGCATTGCCACGTTGGCATATGAATTGATTAAAATTTTAATTTTCTTTTTTAACAGCCTCAAGGTTAAATTACGTTCACAGTTGTCACCTATAATTGTATATGTGACCGATGTGGATGCTTCAGTCGTTACCGGAACAATTTTCATAGTCGATTGACTAATCATATGAAATCGCTGTAATCGAAGGCCTTAGAGGCCGTTCATGTTCTAATAATAGAAAAAAGTAGGTTATTTAATAACTATTCATTAAGGAATAATGTAACTGTATTATATTTTTCATAGATTTTTTTTATGTTTCTTGGAGTTTTTCAATGAAAGGGAATCAAATATGTGTAGAAAATCAAGATAATATATCAAAAAGATAAAGAGAATTGTGAAAAGGCTGGACAAAGGCCATTGCCCAAAAGTGTGACACTATAGGCTAGAAAAAACAGAAGATACTTATTGTTTGAAACTTTTATGTTTCACTACTTACCTATATTTTGCTACAAGATTTTACATTATCTATTCTAATAAATTATTTGCAACTGTCTCTACTTTTGTTGTTTTTCGAACGTAAATAACGTCAGTAGGAAGGTGTTCCAACGAAAACAGCTTTCTGATTATACATATCTTTGACAGTGAATACTTACCGACGCTTGACCTACTTTGAGCTCACTTACAATTTGCATATATACCTTTTTCACTCGTAAGTCAAATTATATATGTATTTTATACACTCGAAAAGCGTCAAGACTTTAATTTTACAAACAAATTTTAAGGCAGGCTTAAATTAGGTCAAGAGTGTCAGAGAATTTAGAAATATTTTGTTAAATACCTTCTTTGGGCCTTCGCCCTTTTGTAGAAAGTTTAGATAGAATATTGTTTGTAGAATATATCAACTGACAGAGATATAGTTCAGAAAAATATCGAAATTTTGTTAAAATGATTTGATAAACAAGTAGGTATAACGACAAAGCGCTTAAAAAATTTTCAAAAACAGGTGTTACAAAATAAAATGTCGCACAAAACAATCAAAAAATTATCATTCATCAGTTCCACACATCAATTCATCGGCTCAATACATAAAATACAACCCATAAACTTTGCCAAAACCATTCAAGCATAGAATCATAAACATAAATTTAACTTGTAAACATAAATACACCGTCCATACTTCGGGTAACACTGAAGAAAGGCTTTCATCGCACAAAACGTGCCTAGAGTAACAAACTGCATGCAGTATATGATTTTCTATTACTTAACCCAACCCCGGAGGAACTTTGTCTTGGAGCAACTTCTATTGTGCCGGGGTAGGCCTTAATGACCTATTTCGATTCGCGTATTGTAAGCTAAATGATGAACTACTGATAGGTTTTGTTCAAACAAAACTTTTTGGTTTTGGTTGGCTGTTTTACATGTATACAAGGGTTATTGAAAGGATGTGAGTGGATGTGTTGTTTTATTGGCGTAATATTCATTCATCGCGCGTTTTGTTTTGTTTATTGAAACTGTTTTGTTGATATTTTGCAATGTGAATTTATTTTTAGTAACTTGACTTTTATTTTGCCGCACGTATATTATTACGGCGTTTCCATAAAAAAAAAATCCTAGGTACTGAAGAAATAGCTTCAAATTGAGGTATTTAGTAGATACAAATAATTTCACGATTGCAAAGATAAGCTGAAAAACGTTTGCTTGTAAAGGAATTAACACATCACTGGATTTACATTCATGCAATTGAAAAATTGCAGTACAATTACAATTATAAAACCATAAAGCGATTGCATGCAAACCAATTATTCTCGGAAGCACTGTAATGAAGAAAACAGTTGCAATCGCTAGAGAAACAAACTGGTATATTTATAGGACAAAGGCGTTGATAACACCCACCATTGTTATAAAACTCATGGTCACTTGTTCACAATACTTCAATTAACTTGGAGTTCGCTGCATGCACAAAAGATGCAAAGATTGGGTGTGCCAAAGTAAGCTACAAATTGCTTTAAAATTGCGAAGATGTGTTATCAATCTTTAAATTTACGGTGATTACGTTGCATGCTAGTGTATAATGACCATTTAATAGGATTCAAATAATAAATTAATTGCAGTTTCAAATATTCTATTAGCAAAGCTTGTTTACGTAGAATTATACAAATTTCATGTAAAGATTTTTTTTATAATAAATGCAGAGGGTTTACAACCGCCTCTCTAAGTGATATTTCAGTCGTGGAAGAAAGACGCCGATGTCTTCGCTGTAGTTCTTTGTCGCGCATCAACCGATGCCGTTACGTTACTGTTTGACAGCGATATTATAACCTTAAGAAATGGCGGTACATGTGTAAAATAATATGCTAGGCATAGGTCTAAATGTAAAATAACTCGAAACTTATGCCTAACTTAAAACTATACCTCTCCAACTTACTCAAATAATTATAACAGTTCCGCTTAACTCAAGACCCACTTATGCAGATTAAATTAAGTCCAGTCCAGACTTAGTCTGGCTAAGATAACTGAGATAAACTTTTGTTCTAGATTTTATGCTTGGCGCCGTGTCAGCCTGCAGTTTTAGTCAGACTGTTAGTAGATAGTTCCTTCCTTTGTAAGCCTTCTAAACTCGGTTAGGAACTTCTTTCTTTGTGTCCTCTTAACTCTAGGACTTAAGACTAGGACTTAGAAATTCATTTTGTTTTAAAACGAATTTCGCTTGTTTTAGTCTGTTAATGTTTCTTACGTGTGTTTAAGGTACTTTGTTGGTAAATCTTGATTCCAGTATTTATATATTTGTTTATTTGTTTATGGGCTTCTAGCAATGGCTGCACATATAAAAAACTTAAAAATAAGTACAGGAGTGTGTGTACTCCTTCAACTATAGGCGAACATGCTGTGGGCATGCAAAATTATGTGAACGATACAATAACCGTTTCGCGATATATTATAGATACCATACAAAATTAATATCTTTGTATTGTTGCAGTTTTTTAAGTCAAGATGGAAAGATCAATTTGGAATGCACAAAGGTCTGGTAATGGTTTGAATGCCACGCACATAAATGTTCCAAAATTGGACCCACAAGTGCCTTTAATAGCCACTGTAGTTTTAGCGCAAATGTAACTGCAAACAGGAAGCCATTGCAACAAGTAATTACACTAAAAAAAAACACTCCAGACATTCGTGTTCACTTCGAAACACGTCAAAAACTTTAAAACTACCATAACGTGAGCAAACATTTCGTGGCAAATTGCATTCTTGGTGTAAACGGCCGTATAACAACGAAAATGTCGGCTTTGTATGCCCTAGGTACAGAGGGCTCATTAAAAAGTCTGGCTTCGATAAACATACTACGCGTCAAAGTTTACTCATAAATAAAATTGCTTCTAGCTACAGCTATTAACACTTATGACCGTGGAGGGCGTGAAGGGCTGACAATACGAGTGCTTTATTTGGATCGTCGTTTGTTTATAGTTCTACCTACTATGAACTATATTCGACGAGATCTGATTATATTCCATTCTCTATCAGTGAATAAACTGGCATTCGAAGCGAATTGCTTGGGCGTAGTGTGGGTCTTCTCTATAAACTTCTATTGACATTTCGGTTGACATTTGACGTGTTTCAGTGAGAGTTTAACTCATGTTTAATGTCGCTTTCCTATAAATATTCAACGTTATTAAAAGTTTACTTTTCAATGAATAATGTTAAATGAATTCAAATATATTTTTTTAAAAGAACCAAAACCTCTTCATTTTTTCCGCACTACAGTAGTTAAAAGCACTAAATAAATCTAAACTTTTGCTTTAACGAAACGACAGTCCCACTTTTTATCTCAAAAAAAAAAACCTCATACGACACTCAAACTTTTTCCAGTCCGTTAAAACAATTCGGGAAAGACTAAAAATCTAGATTTACTACAATTTAAGCTGGATTTACTCCACATAGCTTCGTATATCATGCAAGTGATTTACGTTTAACTGCTCGTAACTCGGCGCTTTTGGTTCTAAAGCCAGTAGTGCAAGTGACGGACACTAAAATTGCTCTTAGTGGACCAAGTCCACTTTAGTCAAGGATCTAAGTATAATAGAAATATGGTACGACTGTGATATCTTCATGGTTTTGACATATATTACGTAATATGTGGAAATCCGAGTACAGTTGAATCCTACTAATATTGTAAGTATGGATGGACGTTTGATACTGTTTCACGTTCAAATGGATGAAGCGATTTTGATGAAATTTGATATGGAGTTAGCTGACGAATTAAGTTATTACCAAATAGGTTACTTTTTATAATGACTGCATCAAAGAAGGGTAAAGCATTTGCAGCTACAGTCTACATTCGCTCTAGCGATGTCTGAGAATTGTTAATATTTGGTAAAAAATGTGCTATTACCAGAAATCAGACCTATTAAAGAACAAACCTCGTAAAGTTCAATATATTTGCACATTAGGTAAATTTGGTATTATCATGCATTTGAAAATATCAGTTTTATGACTCCAAACTGCATGTGACCATTCTTCTAGAAAAGAACATGGAACATATGCGTCATAACGAAACCTATAAAATCGTAAAGAGATTGAGAATGCTTTTATGACTATTTTAGTTCCACGAAGAGCTTTTCCATTTAATAATCTCATTCATTGGGGCACGTTCTCAAGAAAACCTTGGACAGCTATTGTTTAACAACTTGTAAACGCTTGAGTAGTCATTCGTGTCAGATGTTTTGAAAGACTTCTTAACGGAAGGGCGACTAACAGTCAAGTAATCCAGGCTAAGACGTTTTCTGAAAAAAATGCTGTCTTGTATAATGTTAGTTATGATTTATTCGTATTTACTTAAATAATTTTATATCACTACATAGTATAGAACGAATTCGTTTCTCGCTATCCGCCTGCTCATACATACTTAGGTTTAGATCCAAATTTATGAAAGTACGCTATCGATTTTGATGCAGTTTTCTTTTTATAGACATTGAAGATGAAACTTAAAAGTATAATTACACCCGTGAGAAGGTAGAACGGGTTGCGGGTTAATTATAATTACCAATCGAATTAAAATATAGACGTGTCATTTAACAACAATAACTCGAAGGAAAAATATCAAATTCTGAACTCGGTTTCTTTTGTACAAAATCCTTATAAACTCGATCAAAAATATTATAGGTATTAAAAACTACTACGTTATTATAAAGCACTTTAGCCTTATTATACAATCACTTAGCAATCACTTCGTCGACGGATTCCAACAAATATTTCGTATCACTAACCGTGATTGTGCGATTTATAACAAAAACATCATTCTTTGTACATTTCACTGATTAATATTATGAGGCTTAGAAGAATGCCTTGTGGAATAGCGACGTATTGATATCAATCACTTTTGATGAAAAGCGATGCTTGAACAGAAAATGGGAGAAAAAATATTGAACACACGAAAAGCGTTACTATAACATCTTAAATCAGAAATAATGTCATTGGGGGAGTGAGACGGTATTATGTACAACGTATAGTGGCATCTCGCTTCCACAATGGCAACAGTCCTTCTTTATGATCTTGTAGTAAGCGCCCAGGAAGATTTACGTGACAAAGAATAAAAGTTTTTGGCTGCGCAGGTAAGATAAAGTTGATTGATTGATATGGATAACACAAGAAAATATTCAAATCAACATTGTATTACGTAGTCAATTATTCATAAACAAATACATATGAATATGTTGACTTTATCTTTGAAGGAATAGGAACTTTATCTAATAAAACATTACTACTACGAACCCGAATTGTAGAATGAATACTATACGAATTTTAGTATCCAATCCACGTTGCTCAGTCAATTCCCAAGCTTAAAACTTTGTTCTAAAGTTCTGACATCACAAGCTGACCCCAAGGACTCACAGTTCCAACTTTAATTACTAACCTAAATTAAAGAACTGACTGATTATAAAACAATAGACGATCAACAAATTATTCGTAGTATGTGGAACGAAAAAAAAAATAGAGTGGTCACAGCAGAATGTCTTTGTCTGTTGATTGAATGGAAACCTTTGAGTCGAGAATAACGGGCATATAGACCAGTCCTTATTACGAAGGCAATAAGGTTGAATTTCGTACCTCGTTCCTAGGATTGACGAGTCCTCCGTACCTATTTTAAATGAGAGAAACAGTACTGACTGTCATAACACTTTCTATCTATGTAGGACAGAATAACAAATCATGCTTGAATTATATGTTTGTGTGGTTATTTGTTTGTGGAATTAGTGAATAATCTTTACAAATGTTAGTAGAGAATACTTAATCAGGAATTGTGTAGGTGTTTGAGTTTAATAATTAACCTGTTTGTTAATATTCCACTGTTGGAAAAAAGAGATAGAAGGAACAAAAATTACTTATCAAGCTAGTCCGAGTTTTAGGTCCATTTTGGGATTGGCAAACAGTTTCATTAAAAAACAATTGAAGACAGCCAATATTTTTATTGAAATGGAAAAAACATCGGAATCTTTTAACTTCAATAAAACAATCGCAATGATACTTCAGTAAGTACACTGTCCAAAATGATATCCACTTAAAATACAATAAAACCTCCGACTGTTTCATCACAATTGTATTACTGAAGATCTCAAACATTTTACTTTCAGCAAATTACACTAAAACTCATTATCATTCAAAAGTAACCCAAATCAATCTAGGTTATACCCATATTTTACTTAAACCTTATTGTGATTGCCGGGCCGAAATTGGAAACGAGAAAGCTGTCTAAATTGTGAAAACAAATTAGCTTTATTTTTGGGTCCCTAAATGCGTATTGGATGTAACCAGTGAACTGGCCTCTCAAATGCTAATTTCAGACATGAACGGTCTGAGTGAGAGAGAAAAGGTTCTAACAATCGATTTTCCAACTCTAAAACATTGCATTGGAATTAATATTGACGTCTTAATACTGGGACGCGGCGATTGTGACTCGAATAATTCATTGATCTGCCCTAGATTTGGTGCGCGATAAAGAATGTACAAGTTCGGGTTACTTTAGAACTTACTGAACAAGTTCTTTTCGTGTATTTTTAACATCTGTGCGTTTTCTCGAACCATTTTCTTACAAGTAAAAGAGACAATGACAGTGTATCCTGCCTAAGTATTATAACATTAAAGATTCTTTTAGTTCAAATTATATATTGAGCAATGCTTACGTATTAATATTGTTGGAAGCTTGAGATAGTATACTGTTGCTTTAGCAAAAAAATAAACGTTCGAAAAAGACTACAAAAAATTGTGTACTCAGTCTACCGTTTTCACAACAGCAAACAATCCAAATAAAAATAGGCAAAACCACAAAAACGTATATCTCAAAGGCCCAATGCACTGTCAACCCTATAAAACCTTTTTTACGTGTTTCCGAACATCCCACATGTCATGTTATAAGCAAACAAAAACATTCCCATATGACTAGTCTCGGAACAGATGTGAACGTGTAATGGGACGTCGTAACAGTTTTTTCTCATCACATTCCTATTACTATAGCTGAGGTGAAATAGTTTCTACAAATGTTTGAAAATTTTGGATAATTATGTACTTGTAACTGAACCCTCTAAACATTAGAACGAAACGACACTGCATGATTTCGACGGCTTTTTAAAAAAGTAAGTCCTCAATATGCATGACTTATTTTTTATCAAAATTAAAGACGATGCTTGAATTTTGAATAGGAAACTTACAAAAGTGATGGACAGGAATGGACCTAAATAGTTGAAGTTCCGAGAATATGGAACTACAATTCACAAATTCTATAAGTGCTCAAAAACATTTTTGCAACTCATTTTTGTTAGACCGATTGACCTACAAAAAAATCTTCTGTTGGGAGTCAGATGCAATAAATCTTAACTCAATACAATTTAACTATCCGTAAACAGCTAAGCGGATTCTTTTTCCTCCTTTTTCTAGCGATTCTAGTGATAGGAGACGAAGACGAATTAAATTGATCGTATTAAAAGCGGATCCTATTCTGAAAACGCTAAAACGTTTTTCACATAATAATCAGTCTCATAGACAAATTTTAAAACGTTCATGCATTTAAAATCGACTTAATTTTCACGTTTTCTAAAAGTCTGTTTTAGAAAGTTTTAAAGATTATAAAGTGTCTCGTATTTTAAAGGGAAAATAACCCTCAGTACTAGACATTTTATTTATTCTTCTGTAATTATCGTGTAATTAGGTAATTATTCAAAGGCCTAAACGTATTTTACTACATTTAGCAAGAAAATTAGAAGTGATCAATAAGATGGGTATAATCAAAGCCATTTTGGCCAAAAGCCAGGAAACACTTTGATCAAAATAAAAATCTTGCGCTCACTAGCAAATATTCTTTTATCCGCAAATGGTGATCCCACTTGGACCCTGAAAGCATTTCAAAACATATATTTAAACACTGAGACCTTTTTAATCACTAATCTTCCTCTTTATACGTCCACTTAGTAATTTACAGTTCAACATATTCAATTCTTTGAATAACGTAATAAAAGCACTTGCGTATTCTAACGTAACCTTTTCCATTGAATTCGGTGTTTCCTAAAGGCATTGAATGACAAAACTTGTCGAACAATCAGACTCGCCAATTGAAATTCAATAGCAATTATGTGAACAACTTCATTCAAAGCCGTTACATAATAATTCGTGATCAAAACGATTACATTCAATCTTTACGTTTTGTTGTACTTTCTTTGGATTTCCTTATTTACGAAGTATTATTGTTAGAGGTCATAATATGACGTATACTACTGACACAATATTTCAAACTCAACGGGAGTTTCATCAATCAATCAAGATTAGTAAAATATTTTCGATAGGGTTTTTTTCTATTTCAATTATTTTGTTTCTAAGCAATATTTTGTTTCTTATTATGGAAAAGGAAAAAATGCATGCGCATATAAGCATATCAAAACGAGGTTTGACATTTAGAAATCTTAATCATTCACAATTAAATACAGGCCAAATCATGTTTCAAGGACAAAGGGTTTCCGCAGAAAGGGTGAATTAGAAATGAGATAAATCCCTACAGACTTAACGACACGAAATATTCGGTAAGAAAAAATACATGGATTTAGCCTGACCCGCATTACAAACCTTAATCTTCAGAGATTATGTTCCGAAGTGAGAATATATTTTTGTTGTTTTCGTTAGGTCAATTTTCGAAATTATTATTTTGAAACATAAAATTACCATCCTGATTTCAATTTACAAAAAAAAATATGGATTCGATTAGTTACGTCACGCTAGCCAAAATCCATCAAACCGTTTAGGCTACAGAGTGTGCCAAAAGGCGTAACTCATATCTGATATCCAATTTATTTAAAGATTGTAGAAAAATATTCTCACATAGACCTGTAAAATAATAAAATGGAAACCGGAACCCCATTTTTCTATAAATAATATCACACTAAAAATATTACAGAAAAAAATGAACAAAAAACGAACGTCAATAAAAAAACCAGCTATATGATTACAATTTTATAAAGACAAAGGCATCGTCATTCCTCCTTTCTTTACCTTTCCCGGTTGTTATTAAAGGTAAGGATTCTTCGGTGTGAATACTTTGAAGTGTCATAAAAATGTACTTCGATAAAATAAAATGTCGAGAGCGGTGACGGTTGACCTTCTTTGAACGTACAGCTGTGAGCTCCTTTTGAATAGTTAGTTCATAATTATATATTTGAGTGCCAGCTTGTATTAACAAGCAAGAAGTTTTTGTAAGAGGGCTCAGAAGCTTCTATTACATTAGACGAACATAGTAGTATCACAATATTATCTACTTTTTGTATAATTTGCACGTAGTTACCATATAGTTTTAGAGATTCGTTCGAAAAGCCAACCAAAGCTTTTAAAGTATCATACGTTTTTAAGACTATCTTCTTTTGTTTGGTAAAATAGTGGAAATCCTCATTTACTATCCACCATCGGGAGTTAAAGGGGCATGCCGGACTCTTACCGACCAAAACCACTTGCGCATCCTCATTTGCCCATGGCCAAGAGATCAGGATTCACTGTCGCATTCAACGCGCGTCTTCAAGATTACCCAAGGTCATCTTCTAAACAGGTTCCACAAAGATTTCCGATAACCCACGATTTGAATAACAAAATTGTTCCAAAACATAATTTTTAACACAACCAATTTTGTACAACTTTACCTAAATTAACTTAATCTCATTAAATGAAGACGGATCTTCGGTAATCCCCATTAAATCATACTTAACCTAAAATCATAAATTAGACTCCGTCAATATAATAGCATCATTGAACAATTAAGACGTTGTCGTAGTAACCGATCGCATCAATCACGCAACTGCATCTGTTACATGTCAATAGCACATATGCCATCAAAATCTATTAACTGGTAATGTAGACGATATATTGGTCATTCATCAACCTTTGATCCAATGTTCCAATGTTATGTCAGTTTCTCGTATTTGCATTAATAAATTTGGAATTATTGGATGACTGTCAATGTGTTTATTAATATTAAGACCAGATTAAGACTGTAACTAATATGTATTACTATAACCAATAATTAGCAATTTGTAATTTGATTATAAATCCATTTGAAGTCAACTTTAATTTTAGCTTCTTTAACCACTTTAAGTAGATGCTTATTATTGCCATCTTCAGGGCAGGAATGAAAGCCGATATTGTGCACTTCTTTAAGAAGCTGATATTTTGGAGCTCAGTCAGAAACGTTTTTTCTTTGACCTAATTTTAGCATTTCAGTTTATGTAGTCAGATTGCTTACTGATTTTTAATTTCATTTTGTTATGACCATGAAATTCGTCTTTTTAGGACTATTAACTTGTGAGTAAGTACGTTTACTTCAATTTACTTAGCTGTTATTTTGGCTTATAGCACTCAAACTCTCAGTACGTTAGCTCAATTCCATTTCAATTTTGTGGGCCTGGAAGTCTACCACCGCAGCTTAAAGTAAAACAGTTGCAGTTGTGGAAGCGAGATAGCACGCTACGCGTTCAAGTGCGCTGTCTCACCTTAACAACTGCAACAGTATTACTTTAAGAGGTGGTGGTAGGCCCCTGTTACTAACTTCAATTATCCCTGTTTACGAGCGCTGTGCAGTATACTTTAAAAGACTCGGGTTTACAGCTGCGTTAAATATGTGCTAATTAAAAGTTCTTTTTGCATAGTAAGGTTCAAATTAAACTTAACAACGCCAATTTAATTTCCAGTGAACTGTATTGTCTTTGTGTACTTGTGAAACAGTTTTCTCTGCATTCTTTGATTTTAAAGTTCTATTGTGATGAATTAAAATATGTGGGTTTTTATGGATACCACTGTCAGAAAAACATACTCTCGCTGTGTTTTTATCATCAGCTGATTAGTTTAGTAAAAGAGGTCTAAGAAGTTTGATGCTAGAGGCAAAAGCATATCTCAAATGTGACTCCGCATTTTCGTTACACCTATAAATGATATAAACGACCATTTTCTTTTAATATCGTAATAGCTAAAAGTAAATTTCCCAAAAACACGTTTTCTATCTACCAAAGCATATTTGTTCGAGACACGTGTTTAATAAATTTTGAGGTTTATTAAATTTTATGGGCCGAACGGTACTTATCGCAAGCTGTCGTATTGGGTGTGAACTACTGCGATAAAGACTCGTACAACTGGCTAGATATCTAGACGTTCTAAAATATTACAGACTGGTACAGTCACGAGCAAAAACATGCATACACGACCAAATAATTGAAGTTTAAGTCCTAGTCAGAATCAATGATTTGTGAAATCGTGAAATTTCCTTTTAAATTAAGCTCCTTATGTTTACCCCACAATTTCAGGAATATTCCATAACAGGTCCAACTGTTTGGTCGTGTATACATGTTTTTGCTCGCGACTGTACATGTGCAATTTTCAATCGGATATTTTAGATAACCTTCGGTAATAAATCCTGGGATAGTTTCATCATATCAACTTGGAACACGTTTTATTAGCAGCACAGCTGTACTTGCGAATCTTTATGGATCCTTCCAGTAAATGGTCAGGAGATGTTATCCATTTTTAGTGCTATCTGCGATTCTTGGAAGAATTGCAGATTTTCTGGAAAATGCTAGGTTTGTTTTAATTAAGTAACAATACTGTTTTGTTTTGTAAATTGACTGATATTAATGATTATTTTGTATGAAACAACAAGTTTGATAAATATGAAATCTTATGAAGAAAAGAATATGGAAATTAGACTGGGGAATTAAATTATATTATTTCATTTACTAATTGCCAGAAAAGAGTTCTAATTTAAGACGATATGTTACTTTTAAATTTAACTTAGGTAAAAGGAGTTTATAGAGGTAACCTTACTTAAATGTGACATTTTATTAAAATTAAGCCTAGAAAATCCAAGGAAATGCTTGAAATGGGTATTGATGACAGCAATGTCAGTGCCTGGATGCCTTCTAAAGAAGGGTAAATCCTTGATCCTCATCTCAGAAACCGAACCTTTACTTTTGACCTTAAACCTGACATCATTTAATACGTAGGCCTTCGACATCTATTTAGTAAATTAAAATTTATTTTGTGAGGGAAATGTTGGGTTTACAGAGATGGCACAAAAATTCTGCAAACTAAATACTTTTATGGGAAGTAATAACACAATTTGATACACTTTTCGTTCAATTTATTATGTACAAAAGTCAATATAACAGTCAAAAATATAATATTTATAGTTACTCAGCTATGGCCGAAATCGGAACTGATGTCGTAATATATGAAAAACTAACACTTTTGACAGACAGTGGAGTTGATTCCTGTTGTAAATATGCATACCAATGCTCTTATTTTAATGTCATCTGCTTACTTAAAGGTCTTTGCGGCTGTTAACAAGAATCTTTTGGCACGTGGTCGGTCGAAATTGAAACTAAAACCGTCATATATTATAAGAAAAACTGTCACTTTTGACAGACCGATGATTTGATTCTTGTAGCAAATATGCACACTCACGTCCTCATGTTAATAATAAAATAATGCATGTGCGTCAGACTAATTCTATAAATGCAGTTTCTAAGAATAACAACGTAAATATTTTATTGTATTTATAGTCAGTTAACGAATAAAACTTTCGTTCTGCATAGCATACAATTTTATTTACTTATCCTAGGCCTTACGTAACTAAGTTATTTAATGAAACAGAACATAAAATATCTCATTAGTACAAAAAGAAAAATTTAGGCCATTTCAGTAACATATAGGGTAGGACGCAATTTGGGAATGCCGAGGCGGGGTATCAAGCCAAAAAATAATCGCGATTTGCAACGCTACTCCCTTTAGAGGCTTTTCCGTTATTAGATGTTCTTTTTGTGTCCGGGCTTTAAGATAATAGACATGAGGATATAAATTTACTGTTGAGTAACGAATGCAGTATTAGGAAGTGTTTAGATACAGATATATGATGGTAAGCATAAAATATTGTGCAGATGGGGTACTGAAAATGCCTTAAGCCATGAAAAGTAATTTTTTTTTTTTTTGACGAAAGTAGTAGAAAAACACGAGTTCATTTCAGTCATATTCGTTCACTACAGCGTAAAAGCACTTCTTGCCTTTTTTTGTCACATTTCAAAAGTTCACGCTTTACACCAAATCGGTGGGCCATAATTATGAAAGTATTTTAGTATCTTGTCTCTTACGAAGATGTCAGCATTAACAAAAACCGACGCAGACATTAATATAAGAAAGACATGAATTAATTAAAATGTCCCAGCTCACTCGAAAAGCCTAATTCATTGGCAACATTTTATCAGCTGACTAAGATAAATACATCGGATTTAACGTTACAAGCCAATATTTGCCTACTTACGTTCCTTTCCGATTGTGGGAACTAATTTCCTGTCGTACGTGCACTCTTAAAGCACGCATAAAACGAAGAAGGTTTTATGACATGCTACTGCTTTGATCTAGGAAGCAATTTAGCAAGTAAACACTATTTATAGTGATAAAGGTAGTTGGAGTAAAGTCGGTTTATGGGTAACGTAAACTCTCAAAAGGAATAGAATGCTGTTTTGACAACCTCCTTCGATTTCGCGCGATTCTGCGCGGAGAAGTGTGCGAGGTTTTATGCGCTTTCATAATATACAGAACTTTTAAATTTGTTACATTCGGCTCGTTTTAAAGAGAAACGAATAATACAGTTGTAGGTTTCTGGTATAGTTAAAGTTTATATGATGAGAATGCTAGTCAAAGAGAAAGGGCTATTGATTATGCAGTGGTGTTACCATTTGTTATAGTACAATTTTGGAAGTTGTTCATCAATAAAGTGCGTTTTACTTAAAAAAAAAAAAACACTTTCTGTGTAGCGTTTTTTAAATAACAAAATCACGTGTTTCATCCCATAAAATGAACTATCAAAATTAATACTCATTAAACCACTTTTGCGTACTAAAAAAAATCTTTAACCATAAATCTCTTCCTACGCGAGTACGAATAATTAACCTTCACACCGCAACCAGACTTACACGTGTCGATTTAATATACGTATCCATGTTTCCACAAAATACAGTGATATTTTATATTCGTTGTGGATTGCCGGAATGTTTTTACCTCTGAAACAAAAGTGCCGCGGCTCTGTATGAGAATGCATGCTGACATGTACACATGTGAATTGCTGACGTTTTTTGAAGTTTGAACAATTTAGGTTTTCTGTTCAGAATAAATAAAAAAACGTTTTTTTTTTGTGGTCAGATGCAAAATTTATTTTTGTCTTTATTTGCACTTCTGTCCATATAGATATCAGTTATAGTGGCATAAATAACTGTATACTTTTAGAATGTCCAAAAGTGGATTGCAGTAGGGTGATTGATTGAGTTCTAAAAACATCTTACGTTAAGCTAACGAAATACGCATGACATATTTTTACCCAGTATAACGTGACTTCACTTACTAATATTAATCCTTCTAAATGCTGAGGCAGACATGCAACTATATCTCTATTTATCTACCTGCTTCAACTCAAAGCTGCGCACGAATCAAGACTCAAAACAAACTCAAACATTAATTCAGTGCTACCATCAAACGCGTTTCCCAAACCAGAAAGCCAAGGGATCCTAACTTAATCCTGCGGGTTCCGACCCAAATACCAAAACAGACGTATTAAAACTTTCACGAGTTTGAATATTATCCTTATATCTATTGATTTACTACTAAATCTGGGTTAAACAATTAGTGTGTTATCATTCATTTACGATGCGAGAAATATCCTGCAAGTTGCGATACATTATACATTGCTGGCAATGTTATATAACATTTGATAGAAGAGCTGTTTGGCCGCGCAATGTATTACAAATGAAACGTATTTCTCGCTTAATTTAAATGAGCCTCTATGGTAAGAAGCGTTGCGGATTAACGCGAGGTGTCAAATGGTATCGTTCATAATCCTTATCCCTATATAGCGAATGTGTATGGTAAATTTAGATTTAAATCCGAAGGCACTTTGTTGTTTTCAGGCTTTCGGGTCAATAGGGGATGTGGGTTGTGGTTTTCAGATGGTGAACAAACAATCCCAATTTCGAAATACTTATAGAGTTTGGAGAATATTAATTTCAGAGGCGTACTTTCTAATAAAGAACTGTCTTATAAATTAGGTTTTTGCAAGAAAACAATTAGTTCTTCCTTTTTTATGGATGGTTTACTACCTGGTTTCAGAGTTTTAAATCCGCCCGAAGGCCTTTGATGTAGCTTATCACACCCTTAAAAGTGTGGCTTCTTCACCATGTTTTCCGTCTCAGATTTTAGCAAGTGATAATTACTTTGTGATACACACAAAGTCATTGTGCGTGTCGGGCTTTGAACGCACGACCTCTGATTTAGCAGTCCAATGGTCATACTATTAGGCTATCACTGAATAAATAATGAGCTTCAATTCTCCAAAAATCATGCCAAGAATCGTTTAGTAACAATCTATTGATAAGATTTTAAAAAACTCTCGAATTAAGAGAAACTTCTTTAATAGTAGGTTTTAGTTTAAGACGTACTCAAACAAAAGTAAATTATAATTTATGATCATCACTTTCAAATTCAATTTCCAAAACATCTTGTTACATACCTTGGAAATTCTAAAACATTTAATATGCACAAAACTCTGAATCAAATACCATGTTCAACATTAAGCAAGCGTATGATCCAGTTGAATAACTAAACTAATCTATTTATACGACAGGAATGTCCAACATTAAACTAAGATAGTTCCAAATAATCTACATCTGCAAGTAGTTCCGAAATCTTATGCTTGACGAGTTTCCTTGGAACTTCGATATATACTCAAAGACAGTAACTTGTTTATATCGTACACTTTAATTTAAGACTAGATTTTGTCTGTGCAGCTGTCGCCGACTCTTCGTCTGACGTTTTATATAGAAACTGTTTCATCTCATTCAACTCTCACTATTTTCATATCGACTTTTTGCTATATGTATTATGCAAGTTCTTTTTTTCTAAAATTGATTTGTAACTTCATTTTTTTTGCATAAAGTTTTTTGTTCTAGAAGTAAATAGGTCCGTATATAATACTAGCCTACTTTTTCATGGTAAAATTCTACTTAATACACACTTTATAAAACATTCTAATCAGAAGTGAATGACGTTTCGTCAGTTCTTGAAATTTAAACTACGTTTGTAGCGTTGAAGTTAGCGATCGATTCAATTCTAAAAAAAACTATGAGCTCTATAAGTCATGTCCTGACTTCAAAAACTATAGCCCTTACTATCCGTGCTTCGGACTGTTCAGTAATAATAGTGAATTTAACAGTGACACAAAGATTTTTATGAAACAAAATTCGTCAGACTTTCACAGTCGGTTCTACACATTAATTGATCAACTTCTCAGACTTTCATGTGAATTAATTTAACAATTCCAAGACTACAAACTTGCTGTAAGTAAATTAAGTAACTTCCATTCTATTTGAAACTAACTAAAAGCTAATTGTCTTATTACTCTTGTCTTATTTCTTTTCTATATACAATGTTACATTAAAAAGCTCCAAGGCGTCAAGTTGCATACTAAAAGCAAATTCTACTCGCGGTTACATTTAATACGAAATAGTCTCAGTCCCAAGCCAGACTATGCTAAAACCTCGAGATACTAAACTAAAATCGAGTTGAAAACATTTGCATACAATGTGTTAGCAGTGATATTCTAAAAACCAAACAATTTACAGGGCTTTTACAGAAATCTTTTGGATATTTATTTCTTTAAATTTCAAATATGTATTTGTAGAGTCAATCTTTTCGTTTATATTTCTTCCCCGTTTCGACAGTAAGTAGGTTATGCAGTGATGAGGTTGTGTATTCTTTATGCATAGGTGCACCAGGCAATTTACAGTTAGAAGATTGCGTTGTTAAGATAAATATTACGTTTGGGAGTAAACCGACGCAAGTTTCCTTATTACTGCCTATTCACTTTAATAATAAGTTGGTGTCGATTGGCTTCTGAATTTGGTGATGTTTTTGTTTATTTACTTGAGTATTTTTGGGAGAAAAACAACATGAAGATATTTTTGCTACCTGACTACGAACCCAAAATTCGAGTTGTTGTTTTGTATCACTTAAAATGTTTGTATAACAAACGTCTTTTCCTCTCTATCTTTTATTGTAATTCTTTATGATCACTTCCGAATTCAATTATTGTTGAATTTTTTGGTCATAACTCAAACGTGAGACACAAAAATAGCCAGCACAGAAATAAAACGTGCATTTATATAAAAATAAACAACTCTAAAAAAGAATCTCATTCCAAAATTAACTCTACATTTCTGAGTACGCAAGGAAACATTATTTTATCCCAGTGTCAGGCTAAAATCCTTTTCAAACGTAAAAGCACGCACTCCCGCCATCTTGTTACATACATTATTACAGAGAAAGGCGTGGTGAGGCATGCAAAAGTCTCGATAGATGCATATCACAATAGTAATCTTGTTGAATGGCTGCCATTATTCATATTTTTAGAGTTCGTTAACAAAAAGCTAAACGAAATTCATCATTCAGTGTTACTTGAGTTTTTGTCAGTCTGTTTGGCTCCTATCAATTAGTTTCTTTTAGTTACAATTGATTACGAAATCCATTTTAAATTATGTGTCTTCATAATTATTACCATCTACTTACACTACATCAATGCCAAATAATATAAAAAAAGAAAACACCTCACGTGATTTTCCTACCGTTTTTTTACCATTTTGGCGCATGACAAATCTCTTACGGAACCTTTATTGTGCCAGTATGGATACATTTTTCATACCATATAAGACTGCCTCAGAGCTGACAACGTGACGATAACGATCAAGGAATACTGACAAATGATTCGAGGAGTAAATCGATAGAAACTACTGGAACAGTATGGTAATTTTAGGGAGACGAGTCAATATATTCATAGGATTTGATGTGATTTACTTGCTATAAGCGTTAGAATCGCAAGTACCGTGTTATTGGGTTTTGTAAGTGATTTTTCGGAGTTATTTTGGAACTTGGTTCATAAAAAATATTTATTGTACTTAGCCTGTTTCATGTGACACTATAATTATTTGAACACAATTGACGATTAGTGATACCGTCAACATTCTCAGGAAGATGTATTAAAATATATGACGTATAGTTCATTTAATTTTGGCTGTTTCCCGTATTTTAAGATATTTATTGCAAATTGCTAATGAAAACAAAAAATTAAAACTACTAAATTGGAAACGCTGAGTTAGTGCTCGTACACGAAGTATATTGACATTTTACCGATAGTCTACTATTTACGAGTATTTCCAATTTAAAATTCAGTGGTCAGAAGTAGCGAAAAATGAAATATACATAAATCAAATTGAAATTGCATCACCTGAGTGTAAGTCCGTTTAAATTGAAAAATCAACACCTGGAATTGGATTTAAATCTTCCAGATCTCCGGTTTCGATGTTAATATAGTTTAAATGTATACTTTTTGCTCTGAACTTACGGCACCGATACTATCTACTTGAAGAACTATTTAGATATATTTTTTCTACTTCTTAAGTCGATAATAGACTTGAATTCTTAAGTATAAAAAATAGCCTGATCAAACGTGGCATAATTGACATTCATTAGATCTCGTATAGAGCAGAGGAACGGGTTATTGTAGACCCACTATGTGGTTATTGTACAACCACTACTCTTCCATTTCCATCTCCTATTTCAATCAACCTGATATTTTTCTAATACTACTAATTACGACGCACACATACAAATAATTTACTAACATAAGGTCAAAACGAATTTCCTACCGAGAACACGTAAATTCAAAGGCCATTTTAATTTCTCACACTCTCTCCGCGTCTACGCGAAGTATGCACTTAAGTATGCATCGCTACCTTACTTGCGTATCAAGATACGCGTGTTAATGACGTGAAGGTTTAAAGATTAAATATACGCAATTTTCCTTTTGTTTTTGGAAGTTATGAGTTGATTTTGAGCTAAGTAATGGTTTTATAAGAATATTTCAAAGTAGATAGAGATACTATATTTTAAAAAATATTGTTCAGCACTTTTGATAGCGTAGAAATAGGTTAACTAAATTATGGATTGTTTTTATTAGAGGTCAGCTGACTAAACGATAACCTATCAAGAAAATTGATCATCTCACGAAAATTTCTGAAAATTCATAATTTTACACATTCTAACATAAATATTTGAAGGCTTATTAAATTTATTTAAGAGTTAAGATTCATAAAAATAAAAACAAAGTAAAGACATCAATGATTGTAAATTCGACAAAATAAGTCTCTATTTGTTTTTTGAGACCAAAATAATCATGATTACAAACCATTCAAGATCTAAATATAACATTAACCATAAAATATTAACAAGCTACGGTAACAGTACAAAAGAAAGGTTAAGAAACATGTAAATATATAGATTTCTTATTATGTTTCAGACGTAAGTAAATGCTATTGACTTCAAGTCGAGTGAGCAAATGTGAAAGGTGATTGACATGTGTTTACTTTAGTGATAAGGAAAAATAAAAGATTCAATGTAAAAAGTCATTGAACAAGTTTTTAAAAGAAGGTTTAAGTTTATTATAGCAACGTACAAGTACACATTGTATCCAAAAATTTCATCTGCGTATTTTGTTATAAAAAGTGCTTTTAACTACAATAAACCATATTTTAAACCGTTATATCCTGGTTACTATTTTAATAGTAATTTAAATAACAAAGTGTATAATTGTCATTAAATACCGACTCTTATAATTTTGAACTAAACACAAAGTTATTCGTTTTGTACATATTACCCAGGTAGTCTTAAAATATGTCCAGTCTTAAAAAGTATTTTTAACATAAAAGGTAGAGTCATAGTGTTTGAGCACTAAAACGTTTAGGGCTCTTAGAAAACTATTCAACACGTCTACAAATATTTTCGAATGAGGTCCCTCAGAGTATTCTCTATGTACCTGAACATAATAATATATCGACGGTATTACTCGTAACATAAATATACGCCATGTAGCCAGCGAGTAATGTTTAGCGAAAAATATTTTTACAATTTCAGGAAAAACATGCAAAAGAATTAAAGCCATAAAAGGTATTTTTGTGTAAACTCACGGCCACAGTAACCAAAAATGGAAATTGACGAAACAACAGGTTGCCTCCCAATGAATTAATAATATTTAGTACGGCTACGTAAGTGTTAAAGCTGTGCAATATAAATACGGTAATCCTCTAGGCTCATCACTCAAGCCAGCCTTTGTAAATAAATTACAAAATACAAATCAATCGTAATTGAAGTGAACGCAATTACCGAAGAATTTCCCGTAAATTACGAGAGTTTTATCTTTCTTGTGAAATCTTGTGTTGTAAATCCAACGGGGAGACAATCGCTCTACACCCCAACAGGGTAATGGCATTAGTTGGACAAATTCTTTTTTCTCTGTTTTATGTACTCGGGATCTTATCTTTTCTATCAAGGTCACAAGTTACAAACAAGTTTCGAGATTAAGGAAAATTAAATTGTAGATACTGATGCTCTTAAAACGAATTTCTGCTGTAAGTATACAGTCGAATTAGATAAAGCTTATTAAATTTTGCACATGAAAAGACACGCCCAGAGACAAAGGGTATTAAGAATTTTCATGTATGAAAATGTTATCTCTTGCTTTCCCAAAACTGAATACTGAAATGTTTGGGATATTGGAAAATGTTTCGATTTTAGTGCACTATTTTCGCTTTCGGATTTACGACGAACCTTATTGAAAATCTAAAGAGAACAAGATCGTTAACAACCGACACGTCGCTTCGGTTCAATAAAAGAACTAGTAAAATTGGTGGAAGCAAACAGAGATCCAAAAAAATGGAACTCGACACTCGCATGGGTTCGACTGAGAGAAACCAAACAAAACACAATACGAACAAAAAGTGTTGCAACAGTGGTCTGTAGGTATAGGTAAAAACCTTTTATTCAAGGTGGAAAATAAACTAATGCCAAGTTATTCACTGAATGGTAGGTATGTAGCCGGAAATACCAGTTCCATTCTTCAAGGCATAAAGTCTAAAATGTTGTGACACCATTGTTTTATTCTTAGAGTTTATTTTGTAGAGTCAACAATAAATTAGGTATTACTTAAATCATTTCCAAATTTACAGAAGACCAAAATATTATGCCAAACTTAATAAAACTAGTTTACGCAAGTTCAAATAGTAAAATTAAGTTACACATATTCCGAGATCTAAATTTACAAATTAATACCCGATCATCCAAATTTTGATACTATTTGGTTGTTTATTCCCATGGCTATGAAACATTTTGATCCCTCAGTGCTTCATGATTTAATTTATTCAATGTATCTCGAAGCAGCGAGTTAACAAATTATATCGTTTTAATGGCTCTACTTTGCCTGTACTGGTGAATAGAAAAAGGTTGGTGAGCTTGCAAAGTCATGTTCCCTGATTTATTTAAGAGCGCTAATGATTTTGCGTGTATAATATATTCAAAACGTATTCGCGTAGTTAAGCGCCCGATTTGCGCTTCGGCTAAGTTTGTAGACTCTTGTACTTTAAGTATTGCAAACAATTCTCTACAAAGACAATGATTTGCTTGAAGATTTCCACGCGACAATAATTCAACTGTATTTTGACATTTTATAAAAGAAAAAGTATCACATACGAAAATATTTCTCTTTTATTTTAGTGTTTGTGCTAGGACGTTTCAACTTTACGTTGTTCGAGAAAGTTGGGAGAAGTCACTCGCACGACGCAGCCGGTTGTTTCAGGCCGGTCAAAAGAATCAGTTGAACCTTAACAAATGGGTGGTCATAAAAATAAATAAAACTTTGGGCGTGAGCCGATTTTTATCCGGCCCTTCGAAGGCGGCAAAAGGAAAAGACCGGGTCAATTCGCTCACAACCTCTTCTAGTTACATTCTCACCCTATAATAGATCTTGCGTGAAATAAGGAATGTGCGAAATAAGGATATTAAGTGGCTTATTTTCGCTCTAAGACTAGGCTCAGACAGTGCTCATTTTCTGGCCAATAAATCGAAGTAAAACTTCATTTCGTTTTTCGCTCAATTGGTTTTGTTTGGGAAAGACACAAATGATTAATTTGGTCACTGAATATTACAACCTAAGACTGTTAGTTAAGCCTACTACAGAATAAGGTCAAAAACACCCTGCTTCATTTAAAGGAAACATTTTATATCTTTCATCATACTTTTACCGTGTGACGATGTAATTTAATAAGTGATAGGAATCAATTTGACTTTACTTTCGATGAATGTTACGATTCTACGTAAGAAAATCGATAGTTTTAATGACACATAATGATGCATAAATCTACCTATTAAAGTTTGAATGCGACCCAGTTACGTTGTTACATAAATGAAGAGTTCATGAAAGCTGTTATCATTTTTAAGATATGCTTTTTTATGTACGTTTTAAGTATCATAATAATAAAAAGCCAGTCTCATTTTTTATTTTTCTCATTAGCCATTTGTTTATTTTAAGAACATCCCACAAAATGCCTCGTCTACCAACGAAAGCGCTTTTAATTAACTATCTCATTAAATTCGAAATTTAGTTTTTGTTCCACGATTTTCGTCCTTAGCTTGTAAGTTTTTGGCAAGTTACGACAGTTGGTAGATCACTGTTTATTCTGTGTGGAACTCTACGGGTTTAATTCCTCTTAATAAAATAAAATGGAAAAGAATTTCGAATAAGGATTGAAGATGATTTTCGTTTAAAATTCTCCGGAACATTGAGGGCTCTTCCATCGAAAGTTAAAAAACGATTCTGTGAAATATCGCCATAATAGATTATTAGGGTATAAGGAAAAAAGCCGGGGCTGGTATTGAAAATATAAAGATAACGGCCAACTAATTTACCCTTGACGACCGAAAGCAACATGGCTCGGCTTAGCGGAATCAATCAGCGTTTAGTGGGAAAAGGGAGACAAAACCAAGATTAGCCCAACCTCTGTCAAAGACTTCGGTTTATTAACTTCCTTTAGATACGAAATACGATAATTTCTTTGTAGAAATGTCAATATACGTGATTAAATGTATTGTGTTTGACTTTATTTTTCGATCAATGGTGAAGATCACTGAAAGCCTAAACAATTCTACATATTTTGAATGCAATATGTATTTTTCCGCTTGTAACTGTGTCGATGAATTTAATTTTAGGCAATTGTGATATTATGTAAGAGTCAGTTTATGTGTCAAGCAGTTTGCGAAATAATTTTTAGCATCTACCTTTTAACTTTTCGGACACATCTTTGAATTTTCATGGGTAACATGAAAAACATTTTCATGTTCAAATTTCTTTTCCTAACTTATTTAATTTCATCAAACAAAGAAAACTTTTTAATTGAAATACTTACATTTTGGTGCCCAAAGCGGGTTTCATATAAGCTTTAGGAACTATGTTTCTGTTAAACTATTTTAATATAATTTTGACAGTAGCATTCTAACGGTTGCAAATTTAACTCCAACATATGTTTGGTAAAAGTTTGGTATGTTTGTAGCTGTTCAAATACAAAACAGAACTGATTTTTTAATTGCAGATAGGACTAACAAACAAACAAATGAATATCAAAAAATACCCTTTAGAAACACAAATAAATATCTTTACCTAACATTCTGAACTTATTTCTTTGACTGTCGGTATTAATACTTTTATAACATTTATTAATCGTAAGAGTAAAATTCGTTATGATATCATCCGTTGGTGATATATTTTTTTTATAATTAATGGTCTGTTTTATTATAGACTGATAGTCTTCTTCCACTTAACTCTAAGTGATCACGGAGTTTAACTTGAAAATTATTTATCGGACAAATTAACCGTCCGTTAAGCAGATTAATGTTACTCAAAAAGTTTCCTGCTTATGCGCAATTAAGTGTTAAAGTTTCTTTAAAAAGTGTCGTAAAGATTTACCTTGTAGCTTGTAAAAACAAAAGAATGTTTGTGTGCATTAAAGTGAAGTAAAACGACACACAACAATATCAATATGGCTATTTTTTTGACATAACACTACTGCCTAATAGACATTTTTAATAGAGTTTAGATTATTGTTTTTAAACTTTCGCGACTTGTACACATATTTTAGACAACAAACGGGTCTTATTCGCGATATAATTCGATATTTCAGTCGGTGCAACTCGGCCGAAACGTAGGCAGAAAAAAAATATCGAATCATAATAATATTGCGAATAAGACCCGTTTGCTGTCTAAAATAGATAAGACTATACGTTACCTTCTAAAATCACCAATTTCAAGGAATTATTTTTCTTGATAATACTTTATTTTCTTTTGCCATTATTTCCTACAAATTAATTACATTTATCACTGCTTAGAAGTACATTTAGAGGTCATTATACTATATTACACGCTGAACTAATTACAAATGAAACTGTTCATCATTTTAATAGCCTTAGGAACTTCAATTTCGCGTCTCGTTCCAGGACATAAGCCTTTGATATATCGTTTACTTAGATGTTTTTTGGGTCATAATATAATACGAGTAGCTCAAAATTTTTGTAATTAGGTAACGAATTTAGACAATAAAAAAACTAGATTCAAATGGCGTTACCAAATAGGCTATATCAAAAATAATTCTTCTGTAATGAAATATTATTTTTTGTCTTATTTTTTTAATAATATTATTTTTTCAACTCCCAAAATTTATTGTGAATTTGTGATCTATCCAAATTAAATCCAAAATTTTAAGCATTACATTCTAACCTTACCTCATTTAAATAGCATACATAAAACATGCAAAGACACACACAAGGCCGTTCTCATAAAATAATTACGACTGTCATACTGAATGAATGTGGCGCGGAATGTTAATGTGCAAACAAACTAAAACATTTTCACCGACGTGGAAAGGTGACAGGGGATATCCGGATTGTTTATTGTCCCGGGTTAAGTAAATGGTAAACAACAGGTGACGTATCCATATTGTGCTTTGAACTCGGGTTTTTGAAATGAAACCTTCTTTTACAATTCAATGTAAGTTAGCAAATGTTATTGTTAGTACTACTTTAGTAACGAGTGAATTATTATATAATTTGTTATTGGTTTTAAATGTAAGATAGATATTTAATGTTACAAAAAGTTTAATTTCTTATTATATTGCAGTCAAAATGCAAAATATTGCAGCCAAAATGTGATATCTGCGAATTATAGACGACTCAGGCAGAACATACTAACTGACTATCTAGGAATCGTCGTTTTCGAATACTTAACTTTTCAATCCATCCATTTCAATACAAAAAACATACAGCTAAAAAGCATGTTTAACGTCTTAACATTTCCCCTTAACACTAAGTTCGTCCTAAAATGACTAAAGGAAATCCAAACATTTATTTATCGAGTTTTCTTACTGAAGTTTTGTATCGCAGCTACTAATAATATCGAAGTTGCTGAACCAATCAAAACTTATGGCGGGCATCCAGTTACTTTCCGAATTCACATATCTCTTTGCTTAAAAAGACATCGCTTTTACTTTGGCAGATTTCTGTATAACTTTGTATTGAGATGCACTGCTTATTGAGATTTTATTTATTCGTCTCGACTGGTTCTTTACAACTTGTTTTTCTGGAATGCTTTATGTAGACGGGATATTTATTTATCATCATAACAATAGAAAAAACAATAGACAGTTTTTTTCTTTATCTTTGAATAGTTAGCTAGTCGATCGCTTAATTAATTAAAAAATAATATTGCTATTGCAAATAAAAGCAATGAGTATTTGTAGTATTCAATCAATTTATCAGACCGTTTCATTATAATAAAACCCCGAAGAAAAATTAAAAACAAAAGTGTCACTAGAGAAAAGAACATTGAGAATTGTTTTCTTTGTTCTCGTGTATTCACAGACAACACTAAGAATTGAATTGCTGTCGCTATATAAATTACTTGGTGTATAACAACTGGATTTACAAATTTAATTACTTATTTTTACATCTAATGGGTCATCCTGAAACTTGAAAACATACAGAATGTACCATCCCATCTTCAGTTAAAATGTAAAAATATTATGATGAAACAATTTAAGAGAGAGAGACAAAACATTTTGCTAGATTTACTATCATGTTTTAGTACTTATCTTCATCATCCCGTTGCATTCATTCATTATGGTACTTATAAGCTGTATAAAGTTTAAAAAAATATTTTGTTAAGAAATTCAAAATGTTTATTTTTAATCATTATCTCAAAAGCCAAAACTGAAGATGTCAAAACAAAACACTTCTATCAATATGTGTGAATTGTTTGTTGAGAAACAGCACTCACAACCAGTACTCAAAGCTTTAACATCGGGCTCTCGAAGGCAACGCGTCTGGGAAAGACGGTTACCGGTTTTTCAAGAGTACACTTGCTTTAATGAAGCAGGTAATGAGTCTCCGAGAGTCAACAGCAAACAAGTTAAGAGGAGACGCGTCTAAATGGGATCTCAAAGAACTTCAAAGAATCACATAGATGTCTGTATCTCTTGAGATGAAGATTTGGTTAGAAAAGCAAATGTTTTGGGGAGGTTCAATAGCTTTAAGTTCAAATATTTTTATCTAAAATAATTACAATTAAAATTATTACATTGAGTTTTGACATTAAACTCCTTTTAGATTTACTGACACTAGTATTTGTAACACTATATTACTGCAACAAATAATCGTCGGAGTCTCCATCGCAACAACGTTTACATTTAAATTGCCCAAGGATTCTCGGAAACAAATTAGCACCAGCAATTCCTCAAAGTGAAATAATTTCTCTTGCACAAATTAATAAATTAGCCCAAGCGAAATGAACTAGAAAAATGATGTCACCGTTGAGAGTTAGCACCGCAATTTTTAGCTCTCCTCTTGGTCGGCAAAGGCAATTTATCATCTTAACAAAATGAGTGACGTATTGCTTAACGCCTCTCACTAAAGTATTCCAAACGCCACCGGAATTTCGGATCCCAGATTTCTGAATGGAGATAATTTATATAAGAATAAACTGTTAATAAATCCTTTGACTTTTCTGCGAAGTCATTTAGTATAAAACATTTAGCGGGTATGAACTCTGCTCCAGTTTTGCCAGTTATTTATGGAGTTATTACAGGAATGAAGATTTTTTTTAAAGTCTACTGGCACGCACGCGATACAGCTGTTTGTCACTGGCCTTCGTACGAGGAAACACAAGGGATTTCGTCGTCAAAAACAAACTGGGGAACGAGTGTCCTCGGAACTTCCTGCTTAATTAAATGTATGTTTATACAGGCGGACAGATGTTTTTTAAGTTAAAAAGTCTTAATAAACGAAATAATATAACATTTTCACGGCTTATTTTCTCACCAAAAACATCAAAACAAACTGAGATTTATTTAAAAACTACGCATTTTCCATCCACCTCTTTCACACGGTTACTGAAGTTTACAAAAGGTTAAAGTGGATATCCAAACACTACAAAAAAGGTTTGAAAGTCTAGAATCGTTTAACTAAAAGGCAAGTTAAAGGAAAGCTAAAGTGTTCAGTTGTTTTCGAGTAGTCGTGAATCCCTCCTTATGATATTCTCGGGTTTTCCCTTCGAGGCACTTTAAGAGCGATGAAGCGTTAAGCTTTAACCAAGGCGGAACAAAATATCTGGAAGAAGGTTGAGAGTGCTTATTGCTTTATTCTAGGCAGATGGAAATGCAAGGTTTTATAAGAACTGAATACTTTTGAAAGCCTTGACAAAAACTTTCAAGTTTGATGTAATATTAAGTTTACCTTATGATAATGCACTAGTGTTTGCTACCGGGTAATTGTAGTCTTTGCCGCTATCACTTTCAAATAAATGATTTGATTTTAATGCGATTTTTTTGTGGAATATAAACAAAAGGACTTTGGCTTTATTTTTAATGGGATATTGACTATTTAACACGCTTTACCACAAAATGGTGCGCAGATTGGTTTTCTTGTTGTAGAAGCCTGTCTCTATCGTTAAAGGCACATTTTAAGTACTAATATAAACGTACGTTTGACCTACAACCATGCATGCTATCGATTTTTACTCTTGTTTATATAGTTACAAAGTACGTATTCCTATGCTCTATTTTTATTCACATTGCGTATTGATTAAACTATTTGTGTAAGTAATTACACGCTACAAACAATTCTAGGTCTTTTCGAGTGAGTTCTATACGTTTTTCTTTTGTTAATTCAATTTAATTTCGAAAAACGCATAACCTTAAAACAGAAATATGTTAAAAGCTTATTACGACTTCGGCCCAACAGTGTTTGTCTTCAAATATTTAAGATGTGGTAGCTACACGCATGTTTACCGGTAATTTGGAAATGGGTTGGACATGAACAACACGCGATGATGTCTAAATAAAACGTTCCTTATTTTTTACACTGGCATTGTGTACATTAAATATTTACATTATGTTGCAGTGACCAGTGAAGGTCAAAGCCATCAATGTTGGTTTTCTTTTGTTGTATTTTTAAATGTGAACTTTACTGGCAGAATATACAGCGCTTGTGCGTTTTATGTATTTTGAAGTAGTCGTAGCGAACACGTTTCGGTTTTACGTATGTTGTTACGAGTTTAATATGTTCTTGTTATTTGAGTATCGGCTTCGTTTTCGACACTGCTTTATATTTGAATTGCTGTTGTAAAATGAAAGATTTTTTGTGCAAATTGTTAGAAATAATGTTTTTTCTGATCTATTGCTTTGAATTTTAAGGGATTTTTGTTACGACACGTGATAATAATATGAGTAGAGTAAATAATAATATGATATAGGTACGTGGCTGGTAAGGTTTTTTCGTAAAACATTAATCTCTCGAAAAAAAGTAATATGAAATATTTTAGTAATAAATACAAATTAATATTAACCGTCAAAACATTTCTATCACAAAAACTTTTTTTATTTTCTTCATCTTTATCATAGATCTAATAAAACGTTTTCTTGAGTAAACATTCATTTATCATTGTCTGTATTGCGATCTTCATTGTTGAGAAATGCTCCACAGAATCAAGTCTACTACCACCACCTCGTAAAACAACACTGTTACAGTTGTAGAAAAGAGATGCCGCTATACGTCGAGTATCATGCCGTCTCGCTTCCACAACTCCAACAGTCTTACTATAAGGTTTGTTGGTAGGTCTGTTGGTGTGAGAAATCTATTCTGAATGATTAACCTTTTATCACTGCTTCCTTTTGCCAATTCACCTGATTTTTCTTGTTTACCCCTTTGGGGATAAATGAGATTTATAACTATATAAGTTTTTGTATAGGACATTTTAGGAGATTGAAAAAATAATTTATGATGTAATCATGAAATTATTTTGTCCTGTTTGTGTGGAACTTCCTAATTGAGATTTTGAAAATAAAGTTTAAGGGAGCAGATTTTGCTAAAATATATGGTATTAAGGGAAAAAGCTGTAAAATATTATTTTTAGGCTTTAAGGTGAATTTTACGATAGTAAGAGTAACTTAAATACTTTTCGACACCACACTAGCATTAATTAATAATCTTTTTTTAAGTTGATTTTTATTGGCTTACTCACACGTATTTCTTTTGGCTATTTCATATTTTACAAAAATAAAAACAAAAGCAATCCCATTTTACCAAAATACTATACCTACTCTTATACTTTAAGGTACAAATAAGCTCAAGAAACATGAAGTATGATACTAATACCGACAGACACTTTACCCACATTGACAGCACAAAGTCAGCAAATATTTACCCAAAAGAAATAGTGTCCAGAATATATTTCACGCCTACACGCAAAAACCAAAAATTTACGTCCATAAATTCAAACGGTAAGAAAGTTTCCCCTTTAAGAACTTGCGTAAGAAAGGGCATATAAATTACGTAGCAAATACTTGGCTCTCGGGGTTTCACGTACTAATGAAAAACAACATCGTCACAATCCGGCAAGCCTTATAACGAAAAAGTTTTCACAAATAAAACTTTGACTAATAAACACATTGTTTGATAAAAGAGCAACGTCCTGTAAGTACTTGGTATTCAATTTTCTTTGGTGAGCAAAGGTCTTTCAGATACTATTAGGTAGGTGATGCCAAAAAATGAAACAAAAAAAGTATGAGAAAAAAAATAAATCAGTATTTTTTGCAGTCATTGTTTTCAATTCCATAATATGTACACCAAAGAGGCCAAAAATCTGCTATACCTCTTGTACTTAATCCTTTTTATTTTTAATACATGAACAGGAAAAGAATTTACATATTTCTCTAAAAGCTTATACTAAAATCAGCCAGTATCGCTTGGATTTTAAAGTAGTGTGAAATTTCCCCAGTCCCAAACGAATGTTAAATCAGCAGTTCTCGTGTAACGCCACAAACGCTTACCTTCCTTTACTCTTATCTCAAACAAAACTGGCGCCAGAGGTGAAACGACTTGCCTATTATTTTGATGATGCGACAAAGCTTTGAATATAACTCGACTCTTTTATTACGACTTATTTTTGTTTGACACCGCTATTGTTGCATTTCGCTGTATATTTGGAATGGGATTTATTCGAGTTTCGTACTAGAACTGCTGGATAAACTGGTGTTTTTTTATGGTCTGTATTACACGACAATTGATTTCGATCGCACTTGATGAAGCACACTTTTGAATATCTCATAAAAAATAATAAAATTTAGACCGCTAATGGCCAGCATAGCAAACGATTCGAAACTTTTTGAATTGTACAATCAATCCAAAAAGTTTCGTACTTAATTTAAACGCTAAAGTAGACAAATAACAACATACCTGAAACGACGTGAGTTCAGCAACAAAGCAGACTATCATCGACAGAGATATTTCGCTGCATCAGCTAGAGATAGAAATAAGTCGGCGATGGCGTCGACAGGGCATGTTCCGGTGATGTCGAGATTGTTGCATTGATCTTGGGCACCCTCACCTTCCCCCCGTCATTATTATCCGTTATCGATAAACGTATCGTCATTCGATTGTACATAGTCTTTGTGCACTTCACTATTGAGCACTCGGTTTCAATTAGGTCACTGTTTTAGGCTACGTTTGATTTTAAATCATAATTTCATTTTGGATGTTTTGTTTGCTTGTACCCCTGTAAATCGAACTGTTTTAGATTCAGCAACTTAAACTCAAAATAATCTCTTTGAAAGTTTCGGAAACATACGCTGTTACATTGTACCTACCTACCTATAACAGAAAAACTAAAAAAAAGGTTTTATTTCATATCGTCCTCTCCGTAAACTAAATAACAGTACGATGTCATAACTGTTCATATATTCTAAGAATAGTTTTGGGTCAGCTGTTCGCAATGAAAGCTTGTTTTTATTAAACCTAGTCTACACAGTGTAGTAATTTCGAACGTTTAGCTAACAGGACTACATCCAAACCACTGTCGACAGCTGGTGTACAAAGAGCATCGATCAACTGGGAGCTGACGACAAGCCCCGACAATATACAACGTCCTTTAAGACATGGCTGACGTTAGAGTAACCAATTTCGATCTAGAATTTCAATAGACTTGGAACGACAGGTTGACTTTGGCAATACAATATGTAACGTTGTAACGAGTTACCTAGTGATATTTGAAACACTACTAAGGTGAAAATGAAAGAGTATATTTTTTTCTTGCAATATACAACATAGACTACAAGTAGTTTTAAAAATTATTTACATGTTTACTGAATACAGAATTATCAAGAACTCATAAAAAAAAATACGAAAAGAGGAAGGATTTCTATTGAATTCATTTTTTTTAATCGACTACAAAATGGAGGAGGTTTCTCGATGCGACCGTATAATAATTATATTGTGTTTTTTTTTTTTTCTATTCGTTGCAATAGATCATTACATGCTGTCACTTATATAGTCGATAGTCATTTGTTTTAAAACGAACAAAGTACCTAAATAAGTTCGTATTCGAACAAATATCTAAGTACGGTATTATTGGCATTCTCTTTTAAGGTATTTTTATCGTAGTATCAGAATTAATTACGACTTCGTAGTAGAATGTTGTGAGTACTACATTTTTAATTTAATTGGATCCCGTTGTAACTTAGTACAAGGTCACTCCGGTAAGGTTAATACTTAAGATATCGAAATTGTGTATTAAGTAATAGGGCTTGTTTCTAACTTGGTTTACTACAAAATAGGTAGGTAAACTAGAAGCAAGTATTATTAGATTTTTGCTTAATACTAGAACATTTATAGGCCTAAAACTGATAATGAGTTGCAGACACCAATAACCTTAGCAACATAGCTACCAAATGTCTTTTTTCCGCGAAAATATGATTTTGACAAATGTATCGCTTTTCCGTAATCATTATTAATTCAATTAGAACCTCCACGAAAAATTCTAATTATAAAACAAGGTTCTATCTTCGTCGTCGTCTTTACACTATTTAACATTAGTCGCAATCCCCTGCAGATCTGTAGGTACCTTAATTGTAACTTCAATTAATTTCACCGACGTTTGGAATCAATTGAATGGGTAGTACAAGTAAAAGGGAGTTTGTCTAACCAAGCTTTAATTTTAATCTTTGAACGCCGCTTTCTAATTACGTTCCTTCTGTAACGTTACTTAATTATGTTCCGGATAATTTTAACAGCAATAAAATGATAAATTTTGTTTTGATACAAGACTTGTGGTGGATACGGTGTGTGTGTGTGTGTATGTGTGTGCGGTTTTTGTTTGAAAATAAACCAAATAATATTGAGGTTTTAGAATGACTCTGTTGTTTTTTCTGAAACCTCTTGTGTTATTAAACCCAAAACTATAAAAATAATATGTTAAGTCAAATCGAAAATATTTTAAGACTTTAAAAATTTGTATGTCTTTTTATCACAGTATTTAAAAGTACATTAAATAGTAAAGCTGTTGTCTAATAATTACACAATTACTATGTGCTATTTAACTTTCCCGAAGAGTAATGCTTGTTTTAATGGCACTCTTTTATCGTTAATGGCCACGTGGTATATTTATATAATTGACTCCAATTAAAGGGCCACTTAAAAAAAATGAGCATTTTAGTATCTGTGCGATGTCGATAAATGTTCGCGCTTCCATTTAAAACAAGCCGGTATTTTTACCGTACCCTTTTAATTAAGAACGAATGAACAGTGAAATAAACCCGTTAATTTTGATTACTTACAAAACTCTGTTCATAAACTGAACAAGTTTAATTTTCCTCCTAAAATACCTAGAATTTTTAATTTTTATTCTTTTCATCGAAGTTCAAAGGTTTTCCCGGTTTTACGTGTGACCTCGTTACACTTAAAATTAGGCTCTCGTAATTTGTCTCTCGACATTCTTTTTCATTTGAATGCATTCGATCTTGTAAATCATTTATTATCCTTTTCGCCTAAAAAGTTTTTACTCATCATAAAATAAAAAATAAATCGCAGCAATAGCTTTTAAGAGCAAGAAAGTGAGAATAATAATGGCACAACATAAAAGAGACAGTTTACTGGCCAGTTCGAAAGAGGTATAAGAAAAATCAATATTTATTGTCTCCCCGAAATACAATGGGTAACTTTTACAAGGGAGACTTTATGGGAGGTGAAAACATCTAATAAAAACTTTTGCGAGAATTTTATTCATTAGTCTTATAATCTGTTATGTTGTGAGTCTAGTGTCGGGCTAAGTTTAAAATGTAGTGCTTTAAAAAGTGTGATTTTAATTTAAGTTTGGTATAGTGCTTACTACCGACGTTTTTGACATAAAGTTTGGGTAGCCAGAGATTGTTTGGACGTGATGAGCAAGTGGATTCAAAGTTTGCCTAAAAAGTGTTTCATAACAAACATAAATGGATTTCCCAAAATTCTTAAAAAGATCGAATCTATAAAATACTAATCTTAATATATCTATCTGTTACGTACTCGTACATATCAGAACGTACGAAAAAGGGAGTACCAGAAAATCAAAAGAGCAAAGGAGAAATATAAAGTATAAAGAAGATTTATAAGAGTACGAAACAAAGGGCAAAGGGCCGAAGTTAATACATTTTTCAGCCTCGTCATTGCTGCAATACAGGACGCAGGATATGAAGTGGAAATAAAATTGCGATGACAATCGTACGAATTCCCCTCACTTTAGGCCTTCGAACTTCGCGAGATTTCAGGAAAAACATTGTATTAACTATACGTTCTCAGTATTTTTAGTGTAACCGGCTCTACAATCAGATTTAAGACTCTGTGGTTCTGAAAATAAGGTTGGAATTACCGGGAATTATTTTTTGTGGCAAGTAAATTTAAAAATGATGCTCTAACTCTCGTCAAAGTCATTAAGAATAAACTTTCTTATGTTTACAGAAATTGTTACTTACGGCGTTCTTTTTGAGCTCAGTTTTTACTCGTCCGAGATAAAATAAAAACGTGATACAACTCTCATAGTAGGCCAATTTAATGTCTGTACGGAACGTGTTAGCACGTAGGTAGCTGTTACCAAACAAATTTATCTGTGCCCTCTCTCAATTTGCTTACTCGTACTTCGATGGCGCCAACCTTTTATTATCCGCATAGAATAAATGCGCGCAGAGGGTTATTGGATCTAAATTATTGAACAATGAAAATTATCAATGAAATGAAAATTTCCTAGAGTCATTTCTGGTCTTTTTAAAATCTAAACCAGTTTTACCTAATGATATATTATATAAGGAACAAATAACGATAATTTAACAGACATAAAATAGTTAATGAATTTTACTTAAAATATTCACATCAAAATTTGACAAGACATTTCATTACATTCAAAATCATTACCTCACATTTTATCCTTATAAACGACCCAATCACGACTAACCAAAGTTACAAACATACCTAATTAAACCGATAACATAAGTGTACAAAAGTATCTGCGGGTAGTTTAGGCCTCAATTTATTCCCCAATAAACATAAAAACGAATTGCATGTCTGTTCTGTAATCTATGTATTTACTCTAGCTATCCAAGATTGTAGGAGACTCGACGGCGTCGGTCGGGCGGTCGATGCACGCGTCACAATAAAACCTTTAGCGTCGCTCGCCACATCCACGACCCGGGAGCTGTATTACTTAACTAGCAAAAACAACGCGACAGCAATACTCCAGCCAGTACCAAATTTAATTTGCACAAACTAAATGAAATACACAGTGATGCAAAGCATTGTTGCCTTATTGCTTTTATACGTTAGATAATACTACTGAGATTTCGTCGACTATATTACTACGGAACTTCGTTCAGTGATTTTAGTTAATACTATTTTATTTCTCTGGTCTTTTCAATTCTCCAACTATGATTGCTTGTTAGTTATGTCTGTAACAAGTTTACTGAACTTTCTAGACTTTTCTGTAATTTTCTTCCATCTTTTTCTGTTGCTTTTTTCTCTTTATTAGTTGGACTTACAGACGTGGGCGTAAATACTTTGTAAATAATTTTATTCCATCTAATAAAGTTTAAGCCTGTAATTTTATTTTGATACTGTTCCAATAGTTTTTTAAAAGTACAATAAAAAAATACGTATTCATAAATAGAAAATTCAAAGTGTGAAAAATAGGACGTCGTTTTTATTTTTGTATATTTCGGTTAATATTTAATTAAGCGATAAAAAAAAACATTTCATGTATGAAAATGACATATTATTATGTATACTTTTCCATGCTTAATCCAATTTACAACAATATTTTGTATTTTATTTCAATAAAACGCTAAAATAAATCGACGATCATTATTTGTTGGAAAAGATAATTTATCATACTCCGTTTGTATAGAATGATTGATTCACTCCTTTCTTATTTAGTAGATAGTAAAATATAGGTCACTGTTTTCCGTTGAAGAGCCAAGATATGCAAAACCACCTCGTTAGTCTAGTGGCCTCAAGTGCAGCTACCAAAGTTCAAGTATTAAATATCATTACAAAGAATACTTGTATGAATAAACTTTTACTATTTTATGTTAATTGGTCGATTTTGTTTTATTTTTTGTTGAATTTTGTTGACTCTACGTAATTTTTTTGACGGTATATATTTATAATTAAAACAGCTTTCAAAGCATAGACATGGTTTGTGTCTGTTTTATCGTAAAAATTAAATCAATTTGTAGTTTTTCTTGAGTCCAGTTTTTCATTTAGCTATTTTGGAGACAACTGCCATTATACTTAAATCGTTAAACAATTGTACTTTACTAAAATAAGTACTTTTTAGTGGTTTTTTGTAAGAACATCTTTTATTCATTTATCTATCACTGATCTCAATATTTGTCCCTTAGTTCATATTAAACAAAATATTACTAATCAACGTAGCTGTCTATTGTCTACACGAAAAAGGTTATAATTATTTTGAGTTCAGTAGAGCAACGTAACTGTCGTACTATTAGTACGGTAATAGGGTTTAAAGGTTAAACTATTTAGATGGGTCGACCTATCTGACCTCCCAATTTAACGCGCTACAATAAAGCTTTATAGTATCGTCCACTTTTAAACTATTTCGTTCCCTATACAATGTACTGGATATTTTCAACTCGTCCTGTTTCTAAAAATAGCTGGACTATGCCAATATTTGTTTTTGAGCACGGATCGAGCTACCGATGCGAACTGAATGCTCTGAAACTAGTCCTATCGGTTTTAAAGTAAGGTTTTCTGCTAAGCTGTATTTGGTGCTAGACTTGGATGATCAATAGGGCTGAAGAAACTGCCGAAATTGGTCTTGTCCCAGCACTGGGATGACAGGTAGAGAAAATAGTGATGATGACGAAAATTTACAGTGGTTCTTGTATTAAATTTGATTCCACAAATAATGTGTCGAATACTAATTGTGCCAATTAAAAATTATGTTCCTAACAATTTCTCCAAAGCAAACGATCCCTATTGTATTTAGCTATACATTTATTCAGAATACCTACATACAACAATTCCTTTAGAATATAATGAGTCCTTAGAAGTCGTAAATTTCCCCAAACAGCCACCAAAAGATATTCCGAGATACCAATTCATTAGTTACTACGTGAATATTTGAATAAAACATGAACACTTTGTGTAAAAATAAATATAGGTATTCATTGAGAACAGACGTTTTTCATTTGTCTGGCCTACTTTGAAACATTTGACTATCCCTCGAATACCGAAACGCTGTTTTACTTTAAGACAACCTTACAATATATCTATCTCTATTTTACCAGTCGAAGAGACAAAGACAGCGATAGTCTTAACTGTAACTTAAAACAAGTGGATATTTTAATGCAAGGAGGTATACGACTAATTTATTAAAGTACTGAAAAATTAAGAAGAAAAATATTGCCATTCTTAGCATAAAACTCTATATTTTCCCAAGAGATTGCCAGATAATATGTCTATTAAGTGCCGTATCTTTTAAGTGCGCAATTTTTGGCACCTTCGAATAGCGTTTTTTGTTCTTTTAATACTTTTTATCAGCATGGCTTTCACCTAGCGGCCGCCAAATTAAGTCGTTATGTAGAATATTTTGGACATACCTACGTTGCCTTGAATGTTAAGTGTTGTTTAAAGAATATCCTGTATATAGCTTTAGAATATTTTTATCTGTTTCTTTATTTAAAATAGTTGGAAGGAATTTATGTTTCATGTTTTTTAAACTGTATGAAAATTCGTGTACAACCTTTTATACAAGAAAATATACGAGCTAGTTTAATAAATAGGCATTGCTTTACGTTTTTGTTCTACATTTTTTAGCCACGTGATATTTATTTATTTTATCATGTTTTTTTTAAATTTGAAAAAAATGACCCTAATTTCTTATAAGTCTGTTTCCTTTTACGGAATGTCACATTTTCATCAATTAAATCCTAAAAAACTTGTCCTTAAAATAAAAATATCTAACCTTGTTACTATAGAGTACATTCCACTATAATTAATTGTTCTTTTCTGCGTAAATGACATATTAAACATCGGATTAATAGAAAAAACTTTTTCATACGCTATCGTTTATTATTTCTTGTTATATAGGTTAAAGCTATAAAACAGGGATATAAAGGACAAAAGCCGTAAGTGTAAAACTACTTTTATGATCAGTAAAGTAAGCAAAGCTCTAATTGGTGTGTAATGGTCCAATAAAATTACTATAGAATTAAATAACACTGTAATTTCCCACACTCTGAAAACTCATTAAACTATAGTATTTAGTAAATCCATTTCATTAAAAAGGCACTCAATTATTTTCGAAATACATTTAAATATCAAACTTACTATTCAAATAATTCATTCACTGAAAGTACATTAATATTTCGTGTAAAGGTAATTAAATTAATTTAATTTCCTAAATGGAACTGTCAGCATTTAAATTTGCATTAGTGTGGCCTTATAATAAAAATAAAAATTGTGTGTAAGTGTTGGATTAGAAATAAATGGGTGTGAACTTGAAGAATAAAATGCTTTGAGGTTATTTTCAGTGGGCAGAGATTGTGTATATAAAAATGTTGTTTGTATAGAAAATTTTAAGCCAATTTTGTTTAATATATCACAAATAAAAAGCGACTTATGCTCAATAACACGTGTGTACAAAAGCGTCAAAGCATTTTTTTTTTTCAGGAAAATAAGTTTTATACCCAGCGACGAAGATTTATATCACAGCCATTACAGATGCACTTCGGCATTAGGTATATCCATATAATGTTATTGCTGAAAACCGAGCACTTTAAAAAAAACCTATTTTATTTTTATTTATTTATCAACTTTAAAAACCGACACTGAATCTATTCTAAATTTTAATCTAAAAAAAGAACACTAAAATCAGTCTGCGTTTTTCGAATAAGTACTTTTATATTTCAACAACAATGTGTAGACGAACGACACGTATTTGATTTCAATGATTTTGACAGCCGGTTTCTAACGTAACACAGAGATTATTTTGGTTCATTGTGATTTTTATATACAAATAGCACTGACATTCTAAACAACTGTCTCCTTGGATGGATTGAGAGGTGTCATCTCGGAAGGTTTTGATCAGTGATTATGTATCGAGCGGGGCGCGAGCGCGATACTACCCCTTATACGGCGAGTTTCCAACTGAATCACCCCCGATTCGATGCCTCCGCCCAACATAGAGCGCTTGCTCGCCACGCGACCGGATCAATTTCCGACCTTCAACTTAACATTATAAAGTTCAAATTAGCTCGTGAAACCGTTTGTGGTGAAGAAGATTCGTGCTTCGGTTCGTATAAGCGGCCAATACGCATGTCCACGACAATGTATATAAATTCATATAGAGGGCATAGTTTCCTTATACATTTGGATTTTCTCGAGTTCAAGGACTTTGCGTTATCTGTTTGAGTTTTTGGACGTCGAATCTTTATTATTGAGTTACACTGGATATTGATATGACAATTTGCGATTTGAATTTCAACGCAATTATTTCTAAATGAAATTGTTTAGTATTTGGTAGAGTGACTTATGATAATGAGCAAAAAAAATGTTTTAATAAAATATTTATGAAATTGATATTTTAACTTCACTGAAATATTATTGAAGTAGCAATACTTTTACGTTACAATATTGAAGTTTTATTTTATTTTCTTTACAAATATTAGGAATTAACACATTACGTTACGTGACAATTAAGTGATGGAATTATTTAGTAAGGGCGCCGATATCCGTGTACAAAAACTTCGTGACTATTACAATCATACATCCAATCGTACAACTTCAATGAAAACGTTAATTGCGTTAATTTAACAAAAGCACTCGCACTCGTAAACGTGGATATAATTAAGATTCGCTTCCCGCCCAAGGCGAAGAAAAAAAGAAACATAAAAAGACAAGGTCAATATCCAAGGGCTTTCACATCTGCAAATATACAAGGTTTGATTCAATTGATCAATATTAATGCACAACACCATGCATAAGTTGTAATGGGAACCTTTCAACGTAATGAATATTTCCCCACAAGAGAAAGTTACTTAGTTCTTTTGTTTTTATTCGCACTGTATTACATTCGTATGTACTTTATGGGTGAAATACTGCCAGGCTTTCTAAGCCTCCATCCGCAGTCTTAGCAGGGGATACGTCTGTCACATTGATAGTAAAAGAAAATTATTGTGTTACCCGCAGTGTTGAGTATATTGTTACATTTTCTTTCGTCAGTAATGAATTCTGCTTGGAATATTTTCTTTAATAAAATTCAAGATGCCAATAATTGGAGATTGTTTCGGTGTACTGTAAACACAATAACTTTGTTTTACGTCTTATTAATTAAACATTATCAGATGAAATTATTTAATTTGTTGAATAAACAATTTGTACAGCAAGAAAATTAAACAGCTGTTCATGTCGGATTTTTGGGAATACGTATAATTATTTTGTATGCGTATGTATCCATATTGTCTGATTGTAAATATCTATAGATTGGGAAAATTAATGATGGTGGCCTAAATATGACAAGCCAAACCATCAAGTCAAAGAAGGTTCGTTGTACATTTGAAATAGGAAATGTTCATGTATGAACATTGAATGAGGCAGCACTTATGAAGAATTAATAGTATGGAAATGAGTTTTCCGCATACCATCAACCGTTCACAGCAACAGTACACGAATATGAACTTTACTGTGTGGACATAAAGACTAGTTCCACTACAAATGTTTAGTACATTGTACGCACTGCATTGTAACTATGAATCAAGTAGTATGAATCGTGTCTTCGTTGGGGTCGGTGTTTTGATATACGGATGGGACATTTCCGTTTTGTCATGAGTTGATCACTTACTAAAAACCCAAGGGGAGTGGTTTAACCCTAAATATTAGGCAGTCTGCACAATATAAAGTTAGTCATTGGCAAAATATTGTGATTGCACTAAGTCAGTTTACAAAACTTAAAGTGACTATCTCTTCAATGGTTGAAGTTATGTCGAAAAGACATTTTTTTTTCAGTTCTGTCAAATAATGTTTGGAAATTGAAATGCGTTTTAGATTCAATAAATATTTAATTGTATCGGTTGTGTAAAGTAGGGTATAGCAATAGGAATTGAATGAAGGAAATCACAAAGAGATTAATACTTTGAACGTAAGTGGGAACGGTAGGGGTCGCCCTAAAAGGAGTTACGCTGACCTTATTAGTGGTGTCCTTCGAAAAGGTCAGGTGCGTAGTACTCTCGATTGACGCATTAGTGTGGAAACTTGTATGAAAGTGTTAGTACTACGAGTTTTGAGTTTATGTAGTGGTTTTTTAAGTAGGTGTAGTAAGAAGTGTCATAGCATAGAGGTTTTGTCTCATACATTAAAAGTAGTTTATTATGTGTATGCTTTATGTATTTATGTAATTTTGAGAGGAAAGTATTATTGTTATAATTTATAGTGCAAAAACTACTGGAATGACCCTTACATATTGTTGCCACAGATGTTTTATAGCTGGGCAAAGCTCTCCCTATTCTGCCCACATCAGTGTTCATGAAAAAACTAGTAATAATATTGATAAAATTGTAACGGTGCTATTGACTGAAAAAAGCAGTAATTTTCAGTCTAGACGTTATTTAAGAAAATTTAACCACGATATCAAGAAAATTTCACTGTCAAATCCAGATCCACAAAATCTGTGTACAACAAATTGAATGAGATTTTGTTTTCGTGGAAACTAATGAAACGTTACCTTGGAACTATGTTAAAGTTGGGAACAGACGATCAATTTTACGAAAATGTGTTATTACGAGCCCAGACTAATACCATGATTGGGTAATGTGATGTGCTCCACACCCTTTGCGTATTTTGTAACCTTTTTGTTTCGCTTTACAACTTGCATATTTAGGAAATGTTTTTCATATGATGTGGGTTATTAGCTAAATTACGGGATTGTGAATTTAGTTCGTGATATTTCGCTTTGGATATTTCGGATTAAAGTTTGCTAAATGGGAATAGTTTTATTGAGATACTTTGAGAGAATATTTCTAGTTGTAAATTGTGAACATGTTTTAATTAGGTAAATATGAAATCATGCCAATAATAGCAATACAATTCATTTTGGTGTCTTAATCAAGTATATAAAATGTTTTTTGATAGTTCTTTGTTTAGCTTGAAAATAATTTCTGTGTTTAACAGCTAACGTTTTTTCACTCCCTGGGTACATCTCAAAATTGATACAACCTTTCATATCAAAAATTGATGTAACATTTTATAACACTGGACTTCTAAAATAAGCTAATAAAAATCAATCTCATTCTCCTCTACAAGGTATTACTTCCCAATCAATTTTCGTGGAACAAACAATTAATAACAGTTTCTAAGGAAAGACCAAATTAGTTCAAGAATATCCATCAATATCTTCTCATCTTCAAGACTTATTTTTCCTAGAAACAATTTCTTATTTTCTCCATTAATTTTCATTACACGAATGAGTATAAATCGCTTGGAGGTTTGATATCTATAAAGTGACAGGTTTAATCCCCTAAGTACGGTACACGTGTTTGGTAGCTGTGCAATGGACAGATAGAACTGTGACACGTGTTAATAATGAATATTGTTTGAGTAATTGTACAGCAATTTATCTCGTGTTAGTGGAAATTGGATTTAGTTTTAATGTGCATAGAGTATAGGTTTGTAGGAGTAAATTATTTTGGTTGAGTGCTCATTTTATGACCGGATAGTTAGTGAAGGTACGGCCATAAAAGCAAGAAATTAGTATTCGATAAGAATAAAAAATGAAATAGATAATGATTTGATTAGAGAAATTACAGCGCTGTTACGGAATATCATATTTTTTAGCAATTTAATTGTTTTAACTTCAAACAATCCATGTTTTATTATTAACATATCATCTTACAATTAAGATGACACAACACAATTGAATTCCAAACCCCAAATAAAAAAACAACATCTTCTAATCTAAATACCGACAATCCCATCTCCGTATAACTCATACAGGTAATTTTCACACGAGACGAGAGAAAAAAAACAATAGAGGAGTGACGTCACACGATAGTATTGAAGCCATCTCATTACTCCACAGCTGATTGCGAGACACGCATAATGTATCAAGCCTTTGTTTCCACTGCCCGCTTCCAGTTTTACGACAAGCTTTTATGAAATTCTTTAACCGAGAGACGATAAAAGGCAGTTATTTATTAAGTCATCAAATTTTATTGCAAACACTCAAGCAGGCATTTCATTTACAAACCCTTGATATTCTCTCATTATTTTCAATCGTTTGCAAGTTGATTGTACTTCAGAAATGTGATAATATTGATTAATTTCATTAAGGGAAATGCGCGTCAGTAAATCGTTAGGCGTAATATAGATTGTTATGAACTCTTCTTACGAAAGTTATTCTGCGAAGAATTGATTAATGACTTGCTATTTTGGAAGAATTATTGTAACGCAGCTGAGCTTTAAAACATGGGATAGACAAGTCTGGCAGTAATACAGAAACTAGTGTCGCCAAAATATCTCATTTGCTGTGTGATTCTCGTTATACTACGTCTCACATGCAAACTTGAACTGTTTTTGACATGCAAAAATAGGACGACAAAATTTAATAAACACAACGACATAGAGTTTTTTTTTGTGTCTATATATGCTATATTTGCCTGCACCTATTATTATAGCCGAGTGGTAGAGCTCACAACGCCAACAACCATTGTGCGCGGCGTGTCGCGGGTTCAATCCCAACGTAGGACAATTTGTGCTATCCACAAATGCTTGTCCTGAGTCTAGCTGTGCATGCATATGAATTAAATACCCGTAAAACCCCCGTGATTCAAGGATTAAATACCTTAGTGCGAGAGTAATTAACTAAAAAAAAATAACGTCCTGTCCTAATAAGTATACTGGTTCTAAGCTTGGCTATCATTACTGCTTCTCAATGTTCCACGGTTTTCAACATTTATCTGATTTTAGTAAACACGTTTAAATGACAGAGATAGCATCATTTTAACGTGACGTGTCACTGGTTTACATAATAATGCTGTTGTAAATTTGAAGTGTAGTAATTAACAGATTTTCATGATAATGCGCCTCATCAACTGTGAAACTAATCTCAGTTTCAAAATTCAAATTGCCATAAGTGGCTATTGCATCAATTTGCATAATTGTATTACTTATTTTAGCTTGTTTTAATTATAATAAAATAGATAAAGAGCGATACCTTATTATTAGCATAAAATGTTTATGTCGTGAATTACTTGTAAATTAATAGATACATTTTGTTTAATGTTGAACTTGGTATTTACATGCAGTTATGCAGTGGCTTTATAATTTTACTGGAATGTTCAACTTTTTATCCACGATATTTAATTTACCTGCATTTTCAGTTCACACAAAAATAAATATTTTCCAAAAACAAAACTCAACCGAGCGTTGGACATGTACAAAAAGTTTCAATTTAAACATCTTTGTTATACTATTTAATATGTTTCAAAGCTTCAGACCTCAATTTAAATATTTCCTTTAATACCGGCCACATAAAACGAAAAAGGTCGTTAATCTCGCAAAGTGTATTTGCGCTCTGGGAAAAAATTAAAAATACGAAATTTGTCAGGACTCTCTGTGGTCTGCCAACTGGCTGGGCCGCAAAAAACTCGCTTAAAACTGGTAGCATCCTGATTTCAGAGCCAGTTTGGTTTGCGGTTACTCTCGCCAGAATCCCAGCGGCCTAGATTTCAATCCAAGAATCTAATTTACATTTTATTTCATCTCGTATTCCGAAACAGGATTTTATGTGGTTTTAGTTGCGACTGTTACGTAAAAGGACTCTTTGTTACTTTAAGCGGTTTTAATAGCTTTTATGGTGTCGTATACCCAGGAGAAATTTACAGAAAATTTAAAAGCAAAAACAGAAAACATAAAAACTAATACTGTTATGTACTTTTATATGGTAACAGACATTCCCATAGCAGCAAAATACTAAAAAACTATTTCAAACATTCACAAAACTGCCAAGGTTTTCGCGAGCACTTTGCATTTTCCATTTAGGCGAAGCACCTATATTGTTCACAAATCAACAATAGTTGTGCCATTCGCTGACAAACCTTACCACAATTCTATGAATGACAAGCAACAAAGTCAATAGCAAAATCCAATCGCCACTTTTTCAGCTACAGAGAAATGCTGGCACGTTCGTAACTGTTTGTCATTTTTTTCATCTATGGCGGTTTTCGTTGCGGATTTTTTATAGTAATAAATGTATTTTTGTAATGTTGTAGGTAGTATTTTTACGGTTTAATAAGGAATATTTTACTAATTTGTATTTGTTAATTTTATTGTGGAGCACAATGCCTAGCTTCGGATCACAAAATAGTTTTAATAAGAAATCATGTTGTCTTTTGAAATATTTTTTTTTTATAAAATATCTGAAATATTGAGTAATATGGTAATAAAAATACTTTAGACTCGGAAAACATTGTAGGAAGGCATATATCGACGGGTCCTACGTAGACTAGTACAAGTGCAAAAATGCAACTTTTCAAGAGAGCGGTTTAAAGGTTCAAAAGCTTGTAACTTTGTCGTAAATCAATAAAAACACTTGAAATTTTAGTATGTTATATTTTGATATTTAAGAAATAAGACTGCATTATTGGTTTTTCTTATTTTTTTATACTTTGGAAAATAGGTTGACTTGCATTGATGTAGCTTGTTTTTTTTACTACAGTAGAACCTGTAAACTGATACAAGTGGCCACTTATACCAGTATATAGTGTACTTGCTTATACTTATAATAAAGCAAATCTGAAGAATTTTACTCTTTAAACATAGTATTTCCGTGTTATTGACCAATATGAGGTTATAATATTTAAAAAAATACCTACATTTATCTACTTTTATCGACTTTTTAACACTTACAACAGTTTACTCAGTACTGGAAAGCTACTTGCAACAGTTTGCTGTATTATTATTAACTGTGAATATTTAAATTAGTGTGGCAAGAAGTTAAATAAAAACATTTAAAATACAAAATTACACTTTATTATTAGATAGTAGCATTCTTAATAATGAAAAATAAAATCATTGGCCTTGCAATCTTAAAAATAATAAAACAAAAAATGTAATCTTCTTATTTTAAGTAAAAAAAAGGTTTGATTTTTAAAGAGGTTTTCTTACGATAATACCTAATTGTTTTTTTTTATTTTTAAGACTAGCTTGTCTTGAATTTCATGTTATTTTTCTTATAAATATCATTTCCACTATTTTTTTTCAGTTACATCACGTCAGTTACATACGTTACGTCTGTTCAGTTACGTCCACTAGTTTTTGTACGTTGATGTTTCTAATTTATTTCTCCCTTTGCAGATTCGCTAGAAAAGGTATTTTAAAGAAATTAGTATAACCTTTGTGCAACTCCTTTCGAACTATGTGCTTCTATTAAGTGTATAGTTGTGTACATAACTTGTTAAACGTATAAACAAGTAACACAACCCCTAAAAACAGGGCAATGAGACCTTAGACTCTAAATCAGATGATGGAAAATTAATTACATTTTTACAACTTGTAATGTATGTAATGGTGATTTGTGTCACCCTTCATACGAATGCCTCATCACATCACCACACTCGTCATACTTGTTTAAATATGCATTTTATACATTTGAAAATATCCTACTAATATAGTTAACGCGAAAGTTGCATAAGTGTGGATTGGATGTTTGTTACTCTTTGACGCTCAAACGACTTAACCAATTTTGAAGAAATTTCGTATGGAGTTAGCTGACAACCTGGATTAAAACATAGACTTTTTAACCGACTACGTCAGAGGAGGGCAATGTTTTCCAGTTGTAACCGACACTCGTGCGGTCGAAGTTACGGGCGACCACTAAGTCCTTTATTAGTTTAATTTGAATGTCTTTTGTATCACTATACTTAAGTTTTGATTGTACTTAATTGTTTTTTCAATACTACAACTTTACCAAAATAAACTGAGGTTGCGAATATTGTTATATTGTTTACCTCTGGAATATTTTTACATCTTTAAAAATGATGTACTTGGGTACATAAAAAAAAATTGTCTCGTTAGTTACCAAGTAGCAAAATTTGGTAGCTTCTTACTTTAATTGCTGCAAAAAATGTGTTAAAAGTAGTATCGCTATTTATTTTATTAGTAAATAAATGTTATTATTAAAATAATGTAGGTTACGTCAGATAACAATATCAAGAAAATAAAACAAAGTCACATGTGACTTTGTATACTACTACTTTGTATTCCTACTGATATAAGTATAAAATTTATTGAAAGAATAAAATAATAATAAAAAAAAAACAAAAAAACCCGACTGTAAAAAAACAACCCCTAACTAAAAAGGGAAAAACAAACTCTATAATTTAGTGTGAAGAGTATGCAGTACACCGTGCGTCTACATTATATAATTTATACGAAAAAAAATAATGCAGGCGGCACAAACAAATCTACAAGCAGTACAATCTGTATCTTGCATTAGGTCAACATTAATTAAACCCTTTTGTAGAAATATTAGTACTGTCAACTTAGTAATTTGTTTGTCAATTTTTAACGCATACATTTTTTAATAATTGACCTCGTGAGCCCTTAATTGTTGTGAATTCTTACCACTACTTACTCAAAGCAAACAAAACTTGTTAAATATGTAAAAAAGTAACACAACCCCTAAAAACAGGCCACGAAATAGTTTTTATACAGAAGAATACGTTAGCAGTTAACGCAGTTATACCAGTGTTAACGTGCTCCCGACTCCGTCGCAGCGCGCATACTGGAGTAAACGGCACTTGCGCGTACGTCACGCGGCGCACGCGACTACCTACACTGGTGCAAGTGACTTACATCAGTGATGATGGTCGTGCGGCCGAAAATCATGTCACTTATGTTAGTTTACAAGTTTGTATCTCTGAAATTACTGAATAAAATAATATAATTTTTACAGGATATAAAGTTAAGGTAATTTTAAGGCTTTTGGTGCAAAAAAACGTATTTTGATGTTTTGCGGGTTACACCAGTCTACGTAGGACCCGTCGATATAACAATTTGTCCTGTCAAAAACCTTACGCTCAATTACCACGTTTGCAACGTAAGATTAATGATCTTACACAAAAAAAGCGCTTAAAATAGCATTTGTCGTCTACTAAATTCTAACCTTCAATTTAGTTACCATAATAAAATTTATTACTTAATCAATGTCTGATATTTTTGTGACAAATTAGTAACGAATCTTACTATGAGCCAGGACAATAATTGTGATACTGAGACATACCTATAAAGTAAACTTCACTATCTCACTTCCAAACAGGATTGTCCTGTTTAGAGGCTTGTAGTAGGTACTTAAAAGCATATTATTATCTACGTATAATAAAATTTTATTCACTAAACATGGAAGTAATCGAACATCAAACTTGCTGCTCAAGATCTAAAGGAGTGGAAAAATCTTCTGCAAACCCTATGTCCCTGATAAGGTAAAACTAGACGACATCGTCATCATCATCATCAAATACGGAGGTATATAAACAGATATTTGTTTTAAAAATTTCAATTTCAATTTCTCGGCTACTATACACGGGTCTATATTGAAAATCTCATTCTAAATTGCATAAAACAAGGTTTCAAATGTCAGTTCATACGAGAATACTCGTAGACAGGTAGGATGGGCTTATTCGATATTCTGGTAAAGCTTTTAGACTGAAATATTTATGGCTGACCTAGAATAAAGTTTCGTACATTTAGTTCCAAATTTTAGTTCAATTGTTGTGATATATTAATTTAATGGTTGCGTTATGACTTTATTAGTCATAGTAATCCCTTTTGTAACTATTAAGTTATATCATTTATCTGATAGAAAAAGGATTTTGCATTTTTACTTTAAAAGCGTAGTCGCAGGTTCCATTGAAACTATAAGAGCCACAGTTAATATTTTAATAGCTCTATCAGCTTTAAAAAAATAAGCCTTAAGCCAATAAAGAGCATCCAACTGTGCAAAAAGATCTTACTCATTTATTCATTGTCTGACAGTGGGATCTATGAAAGCTAGATATATGACTTTTCTAGCTCCAAAAATAAACCAAAAAAACAACTGCCGGTAGAAATTCTTTTAGGTAACACCACCGAATTTCACAGCACGCATATCGACGTCCAGACACAGGAAAGCATTCGTTTTATTACACACAGCCCCACCCAAGTGAACCATTCACCCACTATTCTATAAAACAAGAATTACGGTGGTCTACAATCAAAAATTCATCGTAAGTCATTAAGACAAAGTTCGTTTTTGATTGCGGTAGTTATGACCTTACGACTTTTGGTAGGGAATGAGCTATTCAGAAACAAAATGTAAATAAAATGGCATGCATTAATTGCTAGGTTTTCACAGTTCGTTTATCGGTAAGGAAATTCCTTTTTTGCCTTGGTAATGAATTTGCCGTCATCATAATGGATTTGTAGGTTGTTTAAATCAACTGTTTTGTAATGTATACCTTAGTAGACCTTGGTTTTTGAAGGAATGATGATTAATGAAATCTGTTGATAAAATTAATTCTTTTTTATTGTGTTTAGTTGATAAAAATATTGTCAACTAATATTAGCGTTGGGAATGAGGTTTGGCAAATAGTAACTAATTTTTATGTTGATTATCAGGCATTCAGAAATCAAAAAATCTTGGCAGTTTTAAAATCCTCGGTTAAAAATGTAAGATTAAAAAATATATTTTGCTAACAGCAAAAATTAATCTTCTTTTTCTACTTTACATTTAATTTTGACGTCAAAACTGAAAATGCAATGGCATTTTCCTTTCAGCAGAAGCAACTATAAATAAATCACAAAATATATTTCCATCCAACTTATCACATTTAAATACTTTGTGTGTTAAAAACAAAAACAGAGTTGTGAATATCTACCGCGTTCATCCCGGCGGTATTGTTCAAAGGGGATAATAACCCAGACTGAAATTTTAAAAGCTTGCTATCTGCCTCCCTTTGTTTTTATCAGACAGTGCTTTATCAGATTTCTGAGCTGATCTTACTGTTTCATTTTAATGCACTTTTCATACTGACAATTGAATGTTCATTCGTTGTTTGTTGAGTAATGAGTTTTGAGCTTTAAGCCTGCTACCGTATTGGATGTCGTATTTTTGTATTAGTGATAAATAAAATTCATATGAAGAGCAATCTGTAAATTTAATCAATTTATTATTGTCCTGATATGATTGAGTTATGATTAGATGAACAAAGGAAAAACAACCTATCACAGGCAGATGACTTAACATTTTTAGTGATAAACCGTTCAGGGGTAAATGCGTGTTTTTACTAAGAAATAAGGTATTACAACGTGCTTATTCCTCATAACGCTACAATCTTTGACGTCAATAAGTTTATCCAAACTGTATGGAGCTAATAAAACTATTTCCTTTCCTCCCTGCATTAGCATAGAAATTGGAACTGTACGAAAACTGTATAACTGTGTACATGTTAGGCCGGGTGTACACGAACTGCTTAAACAGTGGTTTTTGGCGGCAACAAAAAACAAAAAACGAACGGAAAAATGTAGAGTGCCTAGTCGGGCAGGTATGTACTTTGGGAGTACTCCTTAAGGAACCCATGTGCGTATAAAATACTATAGTACAGTAAGCCTTCATAGATCGCAGCATATGATAACGACGGCTTCTTATTACCATTCCGTGTATAGCTGGCCTTACACGCATGTAAATAGCCCTTTCATTCGAAGTGCAAACCCTTCTATGGGTAAGGCGGAACTATGCTATGAAACAAGTTATTTCATAATAGGTAGTTTTATACCCCACGTAACCCGCTTTATGGTTTCCTGCTGCGTTTGTTTTATGTTTCAATTCTCAAGAGTATTTTTGCTGGTCACAGCATTTTTCTAAAACACTTTGTTTCATATTTTCATTAGTATTTTTATCGTGTACTTTAAAATTTAATGTTTTGTGCAAATGTTAACGTTTTGTAAAATTTTAAGTATATTTGCGATTGTAGTTGAAGAACTAACTATCAAATAAAAACTACTATTCAACTTATAATAATCAAGAGTCCATAAAATTTGTCTGAATCTTCCAATGCGTACTAAAATCTGACGTCACTCCTCATAAATTAAATAGGGATGAGGTTTTATTAAACAGAGCCGAAAAAATCCAAATAAAATTCATAGCTACTATTTCAACTTCGCATTTTATCTGAGAATTATACGTACTTTAAGCAGACTTAAGTGCAGACGAGTCTGGTTACCATCCATAAGGGAACAGTACCAGAAACTTACAAAATGGATAATATATTCAATGGTGTAATCCGTAGAATACCGGGAGCCATTCAATTCATTTCGCTGGATGCGATTTTCTCTTCGGCTGCGAGTATTCCAAGATTCTTGCTGAGTCTTAGTCTTTGTCTGAACCCCGTTTAACTTACGTAGGTATCTCGCAATTTGAAATAAAATTTATGGTGCTTTAATTGGATTGCCCCATTTATCCAATGTTGGGTATAATTGTTCGTACCTATGTCGTTGTTTGTAATTACTGTCACGTTTGTCTTAACCGTTGTTTCTCTTCATAGATATACATCGCTTTGCATGCGTTTGTACTGCATGAATTGAGTTTATGCCACTGTATGTTTAGAACGCTTCGCTACGTGATGTGAATTTGGACTAAAAGCTTTGGTTTCACTTCGTTTTGATCTTCATAACTCTAACGTACAACTAAATTGGAAACAATATCATTCGTTAGCCTCAACTAAAAGCAAGAAAAAAATATTTATAATTATAGTTTGTAGTAGTATGATAGTTCAAGTAAAGAACATTCGTAAACCTTTTCTTAAAATTGTGGTGGAATTAAAAAATGTACTTTACAACACCGCAAACAAATCTTTCACCTTTTATTACCAGCAAGTTAAGCACGAAAATAACGCAAAAACAAATGGGCTAATTATCACAAGGTAACCCTTGGACATGCAATTTTGGAAGTTAACTCCTTCCGCGACATAATCACCTACTAAGAAGGGATTTCTCGCACCGCTACTGCCCGAGGTAAATGTGTTTGTTTGGACCTGTTTGAGTATACATATAAATAAGGTTTTAAGTAATTATAGAAAGGAACGTGAACTGTTTGCTTTGACGCTTTATTCTAGAAAATAAAACAAGGTATTTGAGTTAAGTAAACTATTCTGACTTACTAGAAAGATACTGTTGTTTTTGTAATAATTGTAAAAAAGCAACAGTAAGTGAGACTTTTTGTAGAAAAAAAAAAGATGTAGTAGGAAATTGTTGTGGAATTGAACTAATAGACTGATAGACCTGAGAAACAGTGTAAACTAGAACTCAGGTCAATTACATAACTTCAGTCAAAGTTGATTGTCTGGTTGCCACTTCACTCAAACTACATACATTGCGATTATTTTTAATCACCTCAGCCCAGTATAACTTACTGCTACTAGTGGTACTTCGCCTTTTATCTGACATTTATTTCTCTGTTTCGTATTTCTCAAGTTCCTCCAACAAACCTATCTACATTATCAACCTAACCTGCTCTTAGTCGTCCCTGATACCTACTACTAGTAAGGTTGTATATTGTTGAATCTTAATAATATTGTAAGCGCGAAAGTTTGTGAGTATGAGTGGGTGGATGTTTGTTACTATTTCACGCTAACACGACTTAACCAATTTGGAAGAAATTTGGTATGGACTGAGTTGACACTCTGGTTAACACATAAGCCTTTACTCGACCGCGTAAAAGGAGTTTATATTACTATTTTACAATTATTTTATTACTATATTCAACATCGTAATTTTATGCTTGAGACAAAAACGAAACCGCTTAAGAATTGAACATCTCATTTAGGCCAATTGCTTGTTCAAAATCATTTACCCTTCTCCAGTCATCACAATATTGGCAGAAATATTTTGATATCAATATCAGAGACCCTTGAATAAGACGTGAACAAACGATCCTATGCAAACGGTTGATCGTAGTTTGATGTTATTTGAACCTCAAACTTATCTTGACCTCAATTTTTTCACGTCAAGGTAGAAGAGGATGTCTTGAAATGTAACGTTTCAATTTTCAGTTTTCCGATATAGAGTAAGTAAGAAGAGAATGATTTTATTCACACGTTAACGTAGATTTATACTTGTGTTTAATACAATTTCCGAGTGTTAGACTTTGTTAATCCTTATTTGTTTTAATTTTCATCGGTAGTAAGAAATTATACTAACGGTTTGAATAAATACATTAAGCATCAAAGAGCATTACTTATCTCCTTTCTTATTCCTATAGAGAAATTCTCCAACTGCTTCGTAAAAGTTTTAAATTCCAAGTAATATTACAAAACATGACATTATCCCGTTGTTAATAATATTTATACTGAACAATAGAAAAATAATGAAACATTTAATATTGCGACAAATTAAACATGACAATTATATTGATATGTCAAAGAGAGCTGACCGTATGACCGTATAATCTTATCGTAACTTATATTGTAACTTACGCTTCAATTAAGTTGTAACAGTCAATCATAAGTAGGACGATTAAGTACTCATATTGTGTCAACACGCCTTCTATGACGTAACTTACCCCGTTGGATGGTGACCACGCATTTGAATGTAATAGAACATTTCTCTTTGTAAGCTGTCAATAAAATGTAATCACACCACTTAGCAAATTAATTTTGACATCATTAAGGTAGTTAACTGGTGTTTGGTTATTTTTATGCTGTTGCTACGTTAAATATTTATATTCTCAACGATAATAACACATACTAAACAATAAAATCGTAACCAATACAAAAATTAACTAACAGAAACGACAATTTTGACGTTGAAATAAATAAAATACCGACATTCCTAATTCTGTAATTTTGAAGGTTAAATTATCTATCGAAGGTAAAATTTAGGAAGTCGTCAGATCATTATTATGTATTATTAAAACTGTATTAGTAAAGAATTACTGGACACAGCCATATCAGAAGGATCAAACCGAAGATATAATTTTTCCAATTTGTGCATCTAATTCTTGTTTTCTCTGCACCACCCAATGGTTCTCTGGTAGAGAATGTCTGAGGCATTAAGTCCGCCATTGCAGATTATTTGAATAAAAAGCATAAATAGATATAAAAAAGTCCTATAAGTTCCATATTTCAATAATATATGGAAGTCCTACTCTATCGGGAATCGATGTCGCTAGCGTGCCTTGGTCTCAACAATACTCGTAGTTTCGATAGCAAACGAATAATTAATCGGTCAACCCACATCTCTCGCTCCATTTTCTGCTAAATTAGAACTATATTAAGTCCGCGGTTTTCAATTGTTTTGAATTTTATTACTACAAGTGTTATGAACCGGAAGCTTTCGTAGAATTGGTGTTTAGTGTTAAATAAATCAGGACTTTCGACGTTGTAGAGAAATTATGTTATTAAGTTGTTATTTCGCTGAAATAGTAAAAAGACTTACATGAATAACTGTATTGGTTCTGAATTTAGTAATTTTTGAGTATTACAAAATTATTTTTCTTGATTAATCTTGTTCAAGCAAGGACACTTTACTTTAAAGGAATAGAAAGGGAAAAATATAAGCCCTGTTTTGTTTAGGTACATTGTTTTTGCAGTTTTTAAACAAAATTCGTTAAAATCAAATCTATAAAGAGTACACCGCAATAAAAATTAATACTAAATCAGATTCACATTCCTCAATTTACTGGAAGACGTCGTTTTCTCGATAATGTTGCTAAACTCCAACACACATACTCTAACACACATACTTGTATCCTCTCACTTTATTTTAATATTCGCCCAAAAATACAAGCTAACAAAGCATGCGCGTTAAATACTTGTTTGTTTGAAAATCCGGCACGAATTTTGCTATTGAGTGCATTGTCATTGGCGCCAATTGCGGCTGTTGTGTCGGCAATTCGCCATTCCAGATTTCTATTTGTTTTGGACGATTTGAGTGTGATTTTTGGTACAAAACTTGATAACGTGGGGCTTTTAGGAAATAGAAAATTTTTGTTTTGTTGGCAGTTTGATACGTTTGGTTTAGTCAGCAAAATGAATTTTTGTTTCATATATTTTTATGAAAAACTGGATAGTTTTTAATCCGCGAAATAGGTAAGTTCTAAAATAAATTGATCAAAGTAAGATTGCAAACAAACGTTCAATAGAATTCTCGCTATGCTTAACATGAAAAACAGTTATTGTTGCGCATTGATACAATAATTGCTACTCAATTTCATAATAACCGTTATTGTATAATAGTTATTTGCTCTATTGATTCCGACTATCAGCGATTACAAAGCAATTCAAAATGTTCATAGCCTGTATTATGGCAATCATCTTGATAGCCCTTATTTACAAGATAATAAGTTTGTTTTCCCCTTAACTTGACAGTGTTTGCATTGGATAGCAGCTACTAGAATCGTCGAGCCTCAGTTAGTGCCAAACAAAGCCTATTCTAAGAATGTCTGACCTGTCCTAAAATAACGCCGGCCTAAGAGTGTGTTCATCATGTAACATCTACACGTGTATCTACTGCCTTGAACTTTTCCATTGTTTGTTGCTCAAAGTGTTTTCGAAAATAATTCTTTGTTTCGAAATATCACGCTTGAAACGTAAACAGTTGAGTGTTGTCAATACGTCTACGTAAAGATTTTTTCTAACACATTATCATTGCTATTCAGTCTATTTAAAAAGTAATTTTATAGAAATAACATAAAAATAGAACTAGTAGCCAGTTTAGTATAAACAAAAAAACACAGCCTTAAGAACAAAATAAATGCGGCTTCGTTAAAAGCAAAATCTAAGCATGCTACAAACCAATAATGTTTCCTAAATTGCCGATTACACATTTTCGTAATATAAAGATAAACTACACTAATCCGATTACTAGCTTATTAGGAACACTGCCGCATGCGAAGCCTAACAAATATAAGAACAAGATGTCGTTAACGTAATGCCTTCTATTCGCTTTCGTTCAATCGACCTACTTATATACACGCTCAACTGCCTATCCTAGAAAGTAGCCTTGAAGATGTTCAATGAATAGAAATATTTGTCTATCGATGTGGAAGATTTCATGTTTGCCTTTTTGTAAAATCTAACGTAGATACTTTGCCCTCAGAAGGGCCGAGGGTTATGGTAAAGTCCTACAAATTCTATAGTACCTACCAGAACAATATACCATCAGATTCATTTTTAGGAAATTTTGTCAATGGGTCAAATCACACGTGTTGAAAATCAAAAAAGTTCTCGTGCAACACAAACATCGTCATTAACTTAAACCATCTACAACAAACAGATAACCATCATAATTTTCAATTTTCGACAACATTCGAAAAACATCAAGATCTTTCACACATAATTCAAAATCTACTTACATTTCATTCAAAGCGGCATCAAAAGCAGTATTAGCACTAAATAATAATATATTTTCATAAGCCCAAAGACTAAAATAATATCTCATCTATTTACCTGTGGCATCTGATCCCGAGGTCCTGAACAGGCCTAAAACAGAATTTAATGATACTTTGTATAATGTTATAGCGATCGATATTTAATTTCGTTTCCGCTTGAAGCAACGATATTAGTATCAGGCTTAGGATCCTTATATTGAAAAAGGTAAAGAACACTAACTTCAAACTAAATGTTGATATTCGAAATGAAATCACAAACAACTGTGATACTACTGATAAAGTTCGGAGAACTAAAGGCATTGTGTTAAAGTATACAATAGTGGAACTACAGAATCAAATTAGTTCGTCGAACGGTTCTGTATTTATCAAATGCAAATTTTCATGTTCAATAAAGAGAAAATTGAAATCTTAATTCAATTTATCAATTGTAATTTCGTGTAGTTTGTTTTAGGCACTCGATCTGTAGACTAGAATTCAGTTGCGATTGGAACTTTCATTCAAATATTTATTTTAAAAATACACTACTTACTCGTCTGCTTCCAGGGGGTATTCTTGGGCCATTATATTTCTAGTGGATGGAATGGATTGTTTTACACTATATATATGTAGAACGGACTCGTTACCATACGTAACAGTAAACCAACATGCTAATACAGATAGAAGAGAAATATAAAAACAGCTAGAAGCAAGATGAGTTAATGAAGAAAAAACACGTGAAATGTGGAAAACAATAGAATTTACAAAACTAAAACCAAGGAGAACCAAATAGATTGAAAAAATAAGATCTATATACAAAGCTTAAATCGTAACAGTTATTCTGATAAACGAGTTGTTTGAGTCACAATACAGATACTGCCGCTATATAAAATTTTATTACTTTGGAAAGCTAAAAGTATAAAATCGTCGAAGTTCGTATAAACTATCTAGAATCCGAGCTACATAAAATATTTACATACATCTCTGACCACTTTGGTGTTGTTCCTTTATTGACGAATCAAAAATCCATTTCCTGATATTTTGATTTTTGGGTTAATATTTTTAGAATTGGTAGAAAAGGAGCCTCGTTAGTCGGTCTCGTTCATTTGTGTAAAGAATAATAGTACTATTTAAAAGAAAGACTTGGACTGGTAATTTTAATTGTCTTTACTCCATTTTTCTTTAAAATATAACTTGTGCGGAATAATTGGGTTTGAAAAGTTCATAGTAGTGAACAATCCAGACGCTATCTAGAACAATATGAAAGTTGAAGTTTTAACGTTTGACGCTAAGTGTTTCTGCTCTAATGCACCTTTTGGCGGATAGCCAAGCTTACACAATGGGCACAGATTTCTGTTATGTCCTAAGTCTTGTAGTGAATTTATCGCATATGGTGGGCCAGCTTTGTGTAACGTTGTATCCATAGGCCGTCCATCAATTGCTCACCACCTGCGTTCTGTGTTGCTTGTATCGATTGTCACTTAGCGTTCGAAGTTTTGTTGTTATTTAAAGATGCTATGTAAAACTGAAAATCTAGCATACGTTCAAATGAATGGTCTACTTTTAAACACTCTTCTGCCAATTTTTCGTCTTCTATTTTATCAATTCAGTTCAGTATACCTATTTATCTTTTTTTTTATTTGTAACTTGATATTAGATGTGAGTATTCATTTTTCAGTTTTCCAAAAACTGGATAATATGAAAAGGAGTGTTCGAAAATAATAGTTAGAAGACAAGAATTGTAGGAATCTCACAAAAGACATCATACATAAAAACATAACACATAGCACAGTTCTTGTATTATTCATGCTTGTCATTCTGAAACACGAAACAACGTATTTTTGGCCTAAGAATTAGCATAGACATTTAACGTGGCAACAGTGCTGCCAAAATTTTGGATAATATTTGTGGGAAAAGAAAGACTTTTTTGCCGTTTTTGATTTGAATAAAACTAGAAGTGGATTCCAAAGGTTAAAACGAGACCTTGTGGCCAAGATAAGCGTAAGGTGCAGTTTTTGTCTTTAATATGCAATATAAGTACTAATGTTAGATAGAAACTTGTGGAAGGAGAAGACATGCTGCACCGACCCCAAATAATAATTAGGATAAGAGCAGGGGATTATGATGATGATGACATTTACTACTGTTATAAAATATTTTTCGCACCACTTTGAATTATTTGGTTTCTTGTGATTTTTAGAGAGAGATTTAAGAAAGATATAAAGTAGAAAGACTATTACCCTGAAATGGGTTAGGAATACATAGCGAAGACCAGAAATTTCATAGTAAATAGTCTACTTTGGCGAGTAATTTATATCTTCGATTCTCTATTATTACGCTTATGTATCACAATCTGTTCCATTTCTCTTCTATTCAATCAACCTTGTGTGACAAAAATGTCATGTTTCACATCTTTCAAGTAAATTCTTTCGTCATGAACAGTGTCAGACTATTTATTAGAGCCACGTATATACGTCATAACTTCACCAGTGTAATAAATATATTTATTGCCCTTTGTTTCAGTACTGGCTCTCTGTATTTATTGGATCTATACTTTTTATGTTCTATAAGTTATATTTGAATCACTTGAAAAGGGATACATAAAACGTGTTTTGAATGTAGTTTGTGACACACCTCATACAATATAACGAAAATTTAAATTTTGGTATTGTAGACTTCATTTTTGTAGGGGGATTAGGTCAGCGCCATCTATCGGCAAGAGATAATCTAGAAGAGATAGCCAATGGTCGTTTAAGATTCTACAGATCGAATGGTATGGCTACGTTTTTGAATCTGACTAGCAATATCGAAAACGTATGATTAATTTCGACATTAATTATAGAAATTGCGTTTTTACGCTCAAGTCTTAATGTTATTTTGTGGGTTTGATATTTTATTATTAAGCTAAAGTCTATATTTTGCTTAGGCATGCTTTTTACGTTCATGTATCATCAGCGTTTTAACAAAAACATTCGTGAATTAAGGTGCTGTATTCGTTCGTTTATTGCCCAAAAAGCCGAAACATTAAAAAGTTACCTTAATAATGGCAAATTTCCCCCAACAATACAAATAAAGCCAACACAACGGGGCTGGCAAAAAAATAAACACGCCACGAATAACACAATCACAACAATTAAAACAGTTCGTCACAAAAACAAAGTTACATAACTATAGGGAAATTGTTTAATTGTTTCACAATCACTGTCTCGTGCAAGTGTCAACCGCAACGTTCCTACAGGACAACTTAATGAAATTAATCATCACTTTAAAAAGCTTAACAAGAGTAAAATGGACCGTTTGTCGTGGGGCGCTTCGGAAAGGTACTTTAAACATTTGCGAAGCTAAAAACTGGAAATTTACGGATTTTGGGTGTTACCGCAAAAACCGCGTGTTGTGATGTGAATTTATTTCAACATGAAATTCATGACATTATATTTAATTAAATTGTAGTGTACGACAAGTATGTACGCTTAAAAGCTTTGCTTCCAAAAAGATAATTATATCGGTTGCTAAAATGTTACATTTGTCATTCTAGTAATACTATCTAACGTAACTCAAAAAACATTTAGGTATTTCAAAACTCGGAACTTTGAATGAGTTTCTAGATAATACTCATTCATTACTAATAGTTAGATGTAAAAATGGTATATTTTACTTAGCATAAAAAACAGTTCAAGTATTTTTCCATAAGTCCAACTTTTAATATTATTGAGTATATCAATAGTTGAGTAATAACCAAAAAGATGAGATAACACAGCTAATGCTAAAACGGGTATTAAAATCTCAAAAACGCTTAAATTCCGCCTAAACTTTGAAACAAACGAATCACATAAGCACAGGACATAACATTCAAACCTGGATTTAAAAAGCCACACAAAGTTATGTAAATTTCAAACATAAATTTAATCCTCAGATTTGCAGACGTGTACAGAATCATTATTCTGTTTCACTTTTTACCGGGATCTGTATTAAGAGGTATCTATTTAAATAAAACATTTATACAATTCATAAGCGCACGGTTACATGCAACTATTTGTTTTGTGTCGCTTTCAAAGAAGGTTTGCTTTTATTTTTATATTCTTGTTTAGCCCCGTAAGTTACAGTTTTATCTTTGCTTAAAAGAGGTTTTGAATATTACATCGCTTATCTTAACCGTTTCAAGATCGATGAGGGACTTTTTAAGATTGGTTTTTTAACTTGATATGCGTTTTCCTCTTTTGTTATCTGATAATAGAAATGTTTTCTATGTAAAACCTTTTCCGTGGTGGTTTTCTAGTGGTTGAATCCAGGCTTTCAAAAAATATTAACTTGAATGTTAAAAGACGTCATTTGTTTTAAAATTTTCCGCATTTTTCTTTCAGCTTTATCACGCTCGACTGTCACGTCATAATTGCAATACTTTGACGAGACCTTGTGACGAATAAGATTTTTCCTCAATTTTTGGTTCATTATGAAATAGACTAACTTTCCGCAACTTTTAATTCTGAATCAAATACTTTAACACCCGGACTTAGTTCAAAAGAACCGGTTACTTGTCCTCCCTAAGTATGAAAGTTCTTTGATCATAAATGTTTAATTAGTTAGGGAACTTACAAATTGTGATTTTCATCGCTCGGGTTAGACAAGTTGCAGGAGTCGAACATATTTATGCAAATAATATTCAACACAAGACTTCTACGCTAATGGAAAACAGGATTTATTAAACACATGTTTGTTTTTGCGTATTAAAACTGTACTGTTTTCTCTCTGTAACACAAACAGAAATAAGATTTTTCATTCTATGCAAATGTTGGCTTAAATATATGTTTTCATTTCATATGTAATTATGCAATCGTGACCATTACTTTTAATAATGTAACATTTGCAGTAAACGAACATTTCTATTTTGTATAAGAGTAAGACAGTTTAAAACACACCTCATATTAAGGGTCTATCAAAACAAAAACCTGTCCATAACTAAGCCATAGAAATCAAGTACTCCAAATACGATTCGTTTCATATTCCATACCCCGTTCGAATAACACCGTTCATGAACCAATCGAATTAAACACACATGAAAGTACTCACAAAAATCGATGACTTACACAACGCTCATTCATAATGAATCAGTCTGTCGTGTCACCTAGTTCTCAAGGCGAATAAATTCAACCTTATTGGGGCATAATCTCCTTTTTATTTCTTCTTTTGCTAACATTTTCTCGAAGTATTTTGAGGTCGATTTACAATGTTGTTTTATTAGTTGAATGCAATATTTGCATAGAGCAAATGTCATGGTTCTAGTCAGAACAGTACTTACTCTCATACGTTTATAGTGAGTAAAACTGATAGTAAAATTGTTATCTTAACATAGATGCTACTAACAACTATGCTTCAAAGCTGTGATATGCTTGAAGCTGTGATAGCTTAGTGGCAAGACCGTAGGACTGCTAAGTCAGAGGTCTTGAGTTCGATCCCCACGGTGCGCACCGACTTTTCGAATGTTGTGTGCGTTTAAGAAATAAATATGAGTTAGTTCGAACGGATCCGCCTTCATCTGATCCTCCTGAAGGATCAGTATTATTTAATATTACTTTTTATTCCTAACCGATCCCCCTTGAAGCAGGATCAGAATTAAATATTAAAAATCGATTCCTAACGGATCCACCTACCAATTACAAGTCAGAAACAAAATGTAACTATATCTAAGTTTTTATTTGTTGGTAGATCACTAAATTAATTATAAGTAGGTACCTATATTAAGGTACCTGTGAAATATAACAATATTGGCAATTAAGGCTCTACCACTTATATTGCTAACTTATTTTAAATAAATTGATGAAATAGTGACATTACTGGATATGACCTTGAAACCTTGGTAACATTTTTTTACCTGCAAAATGTGGTGGCGCGGCACAACCAATCAGCGACGAGTGTCCGAGGGCATTTCTAGTAGTTATTCATAATTATAGTTGTGACAATGCCACACAGCTCGTTATCGATAAAAGGATGCCGCTCGGATGCATTATTTCCTTAACGTTTCTCTTAATTACCTGTTATTGACTACCGACAAATCCCTTATTTATTGTTGTCACACAACACTAGAAGTGCAAGCGAGAGTTCGGATATATCTATAAGTGGGAGTGAGAGATCAGATAAAAATGGCTTATGACTCGGTTCACATGTTTGTAATTAGCTCAATCATAGTACTCCGATTTACCCTGAGTGAGGGGTTATCTCTGTGTATAATTGTGTATTAGTGTCTTCACTTTGCTTTTTTGTAAAACAATCGCCGAGAAATATAATTTTATATAAAGTGTTAACTAGATAAGTAGGTAAGTACTTTTTTACTATCCTTGTATGTGTAGAGGTGCATGAATGTCCTTCTTTTATTTTTTCTTTATTTAGTATTCATTAACATGAAATAAGTAACAATTGCTTATATTATAGTAATTAGGCGGCCGTATGGTGCCTAATTACTATAATGTAAATAGAATTTCACATAAGCGACCACTTCATCTCCTATTGCAAAATAACTTTTCTCGATACTGTATAATAAGCTTAAAAAAAAAAGAGAAATTTTAGTTATTTTTGATAAGTTAGATGTTAGCGTAGCAGACTTTTAAGATATAAGACTATTGCACAGGATGAATTAAATTACTATAACTTTATTGCTTTTAGAATGTCACAAGATAATAGTCAGCCGTCGACTTCTGCCAACAACTCTGGAGAGTTAACATTTATAAAAAGGAATGGTGGCATAGTTTTGTTGAGAGCCGGTCACCAATACTCCAAGAAGACAGATTATAAAAGTGGATGTTCAACGTGGAGATGCATTAATTGGCGCAAAAAATGCCAAGGATATATAAATATTAAGGTAAGTGTTTTTTTTTTGTTTTTACTGTGTGATGGTTTAGGTAGGTAATTATGCGGTCAGTGGGTATCCTGCTCTTTAAAAATCCTCAGATTGATCTAATTTATTTTATCGTTATTTTAGGAAAACAAGATCATAAAAGAAACAAATCATCAATGCGAGCCCAATGAAATTAATAATGAAATAGCTCTAAAGCTACATGAATGCCGAGAAAAAGTTGTATCCTCAAATTTTTCACCAGTAACCAAAATTTATAATGACCTTGTGACAGAATTTAACGATTCAGGCACGAATCTCTTAAAAGCGCTTCCAAAATTCGAAAAGATTAAAACCACATTGTATTACGCAAGAAATAAAGAAGCTGGTGTTTCAAAAATACAATGTAAACAGCCCGAAGAAGTAACAATACCATTGCAGTTTAAAGATTTTGTTTTAGCGGATTACTATGACGAGTCTACCAATATCAGAATAAATGTTTTTGGTCACTCTGAAGTTCTGAAAAACATAAAAAATGTAAATTTTTTTTTGAGTGATGGGACTTTCCAGAGCTGTCCAAAACCATTTGTCCAACTTTATACCATCCATGGTGATCTTGGGAGCGATGAAGAACATACGCGAATAGTACCTATTATGTACGCATTACTTGACAGAAAAAGCGAAGAAGCCTATACAATTCTTTTTCGGGTAATAAAAGACCATATCCCAGAATGGAAACCAGTGAAATACATGACAGATTTTGAAAAGGCAGCAATGAACGCAATAACAACAGTCTTCCCCTCAGTCGAAGTAAAAGGGTGTTATTTTCATTTTACCCATAATGTATGGAAGAAAGCCAAATCGTTAAATTTAACTAAACAAAAGCGACTTCGTAGACATGTGGCACTCTCTGCTTTACTACCATTGCTACCGCGACAATTTATCTCAGACGGTTGGTGCTATATAATGGAAGACGGTCCTGATTCAAAAGAAATACAAGAATTCAACGACTACATGGTGACACAGTGGTTAGAAGACGAAGCTTTTGTAGACATTTGGTGTGCTCATAATCAACGCCACCGCACAACCAACGCTGTCGAAGCATGGCACAAAAAACTGAATAGTTGTCTTCCGAGTCATCCCAACTTGTACCAAGTTTTGAAAGTGTTAAAAGACGACGCAAATTTACAATGCGTCAAGATTAATCAGGTTAATTTCGATATGCCAAATTCAAAACGACGTTTACCCAAAGACGTTGCTGCAGACAAATGGTATGAACATGTAACCAACCAACTTTTGGCAGAGCAAATTACGGTTGGTCATTGCTTGGAAAAATTTAGATTATGATTAGGAGCAGGTAGTACCTACTCTTAATCTAAACTTATCTGAACATTTTCCAATTTTTTAATCACATTTTATTTTTCCGATTTTTTTTTCTTGTTTTATATTATCTAAGTTACTAAGTACTTCAAATATTTACTTGTAGAAATATTATTTAAATACTATAGTAGGTATTTCAAATTTTTTTTATTCCGACAAGCTGTTGCTTGTGTTGCTGTTGCTAACTATGAAAAATTATTTAAGTAGGTACCATGTTTTTTTTTAAATGATGCCTTAAATTGTTAATTTTGTGATTGTTATATTTTTTACTATTGTACTTTACATTCTGTGATTTGAAAACTGATTGTGATATTTTAATGATAATATACAAATTATTATAAATAAAGTTGATTTTTAAACAAACAAACCTTTTTGTTCTGACTATTTACCTTTTGTAGAATGCAGGGGGATCGGTTAAGAAATTCAAAATACAAGGTGGATCCGTTAAGAAACTATTAATAATAATTACGCTAGGGGGATCAGTTATGAGGGATCCGTTTGAACTAACCCATAAATATCACAGCTTCCGTGTTTCAGAAGGCACGTAAAAATGTGGGTCCTGCGCCTGATCTCTCTCCGGTCGTGTCGGATTACCGTCCCATCGGGCTATGAGAGTAAAAGGAATAGAGAGTGCACCTGTGTTTGCGCACACGCTTGTGCACTATAATATGTCCTGCGTAGCTGGCTGGTGTCATAGTAACACTGGCCGCCGTGGCCGAAATCGGTCTGGACCGCTATTATAACAACTATGAACGATCAATGTATGACAGTCAGGACCAAGAAAACAGTTATACGCGCTTTATGTAAGGAAAGATGTAGCTGTATGACACAAAAGGTCATTACGCCACAGACCAAATACAACAAATGCGTTTTAAAATTAATTGAAGGTCAACTACGAGTATGTCATGCAATTGACACTTTACAATACCCTCGTCATCTTTCACTATTAATCATTACTATTATTTCCAATTTCATTGCTAACAAACACTTTCAATTGAATTAGAGATTAACAGCTCTCGTTAGCAACAAGCTCTATTCATTAAAAACCAAAATCGAGACAATTCATAACTTTATTTGCCCGACCTCGACTTGTTTTGTCAAAAATTCTTTTGATTGATGATTTTGTTTGCGAATATAAAATCAACAATAATCAATTTTGTCGCTCGTCTCTCCAATTTGAATGTTTCGAGAGGTTATAAATTACTGTAACTTAGAATTGTTTTGTGAAACGTTGAGTTGTTTTAAACTGAGTTCATTCACCCTGTGTGAATGTGTTATTTGTCTTGTAAGAATTGAGTGCATGTGCTAAGTAATTGCAAACCATGAATAAATGGGTATAAGATTCACAAACATTTGATTAGAAACCAAATCATCATCATCACATTAAATAAAAACAGTTTTTAATAAATATAAAATTTAATAATTTCAACGTAATATAATTAAACGAATTGGCCTAAATGTGTGTAAGCCCAAATTCTCGATAAGCCTTTGACAAGATAATTTAGTACATACAACGATTTAATTATAGTTGAAACTGCAGGTCATTCACTGTCTAGCTTTCATTGTTTAAAGTAATAAATAGGTATATCAGACATAGTATGGTTTACGAAATTAAATTGAAACGAAATTTAAAAATCGACCAAGTGCGATTCGAAGTCGCTCACGAAGGGTTCCGTACTATCATCTATAATAAAATATCGCGTTTACCAGAACCACTTTGGATCTTAATAAACAGAATCTATTTATTAAAATCGTATACTAATTTAAGAAATTAAGATTCATAATTTTCTTTTAAATCCTATAACAAGACAAATACAAAAAAAAACAAAAATATCAGAGACTTTCTTATGCACGAGTTAATTTCGTATGACAAAAAATCTCGAACTAAATAAATTATATTGTTTATGAAACGGTAAATTTAATATAAAAAAGTTTTAAAAAAAACAAACGATATTTTGTTTAACAGTTTTTGTCTCTCATAAAATCAGCTTACAGTAGACTACATCGGTTTTTACTTTACGCGTTCAATCAAAACAAAAGCGCAACGTGCTTTACACAAGTGAACAATTTATACAAAACTAGTGACTCGCCCCAGCTTCGCACGGGTACAATACATAAAAACCTCCTCCGTTAAAAGACTGCATCAAATTATATTGCCTAGGTTAAAAAAATCTAAGCATACTTAGGGATCCACAGACAAACAGCTAGAAGCAATGTAGAGATATATCAATAGTATACATTTAATACGAAAATACGTTCATTAGTAAAAGTTCTACGATATACAGTGTGATGTTTCTAATGTAATTCTAAAACTAAATTTAAACGTGACCTTTGAACTTGTGACGCACGTGTAGTTCTCGAAGTCTAAGTTTTGTCTAATTATAATAATATTTGTTTGCAATTAGACGTTGTTCAGGACGCTGAACTTACAATTGTAGAGTTTCGTGAGTACTATTTATTTTTTGAACAAGTTATTTTATTAAGTTAAGGTTAATATGCTGTTCTTGTTTACAATTTATATTTAAAGGGATGCCGTTGTTTAAGTTTTTGAACATAAGGTTATTTAATTATATTTTTAGAATCCGTTACAAAGTTAGGTTTAACTGAAGAAATTTTCAGGTTTTGCCAATAAAATACACTACCTATATCTATACTAATTTATAATCATTACATAAACCTTAGTTCATAACGATAACCAGTAAAAACCCTCAGTCGACCAATCTGTTTAAGATTATAGTTTAATCACAGCCCTTACATTCTTGGCAGCATCGTGATAGCAACGCAACACAGAACATTAGTGTCCACTTAGCTCTAATCCATCACAAACTGCTAACAACCCGCGTCGTAACAGCTGCTGCTGAAAGAGCATTCTGCGAAACTGCTTCGAATTAAGGCTGATTAAAATGTTAACTAGTATACATTATAAGAACAAAATGCATATACAGTGTCGTTAGAAAATTGTTAAGGAAAATGGGACTAAAAACTCGGTAGGTTTTGAAACATTTTAATCGATCTAGTTGTGTGCTACTAGTACTAATAAAAAGTGTGTAAAAACTACTTACGCAACTTGGTTGTACTACTTTACGCACTTATACTAAAATCGCTACGACGTAGCGGAAACAGCTACATTAGCGTAGCACTCAACAAAAATGCTACGCGTCTCCACATTTTACTGTAACTGATACACAACAAACAGATAACTACACTTGATTCTAAGTCAAATTGAGCCAAATATCTCGTCTGTTCAGCAAATTCCAATGGTCTTTCAGATCGGGACATACAATGACTGGTCTATAATCTGCTCTTAATATTGAATTACCATAAATATGCAGTGCGCCGTGCTGACTGCCAATCGAAGGCTTTCGATGATAGTCGTCACGTGTAGCATTAGCATTGCTAATGCACATCGAACATTGAATTAATTACAATATTAGAAGCCTTATTACTGTCTGTTATGCAGTACGTATTTGACTGTCTTATAAGTCTAAAACAAAAATGAACTTTACAAATAGGATGTATTAGTAAACGTATAGTATTGCCTTGAGATACTAATGCACCAGTTCATGAATGGAAAAAAACCCCCTCAAAATGTAAAAACATCGGACCATCTTGAGAAATGATGTTTTTGTTCAAGAGACACACATGTTTTTTTTGTTGTGAAAACATTTCCAAAATTAGCAGTTATTTCCGATCTTATAATTAGCCATTATTGTCGTAATGACTTTATCAGGAAAATAAAACCTTTGTTTTCTAAACAAGACAAAAATAACGTATAAACAGGAAGATCAGACACTTATATCTATACATAACTATTTATAACAATATTATCGTCTTACGAAACCATAAATCTGTCAATTACGTTTTCCGCAGAAGAAATAAAATGCTTTTCTTACGAGGATGTGTTACAAGAATGTATGATGTAGGTATTTGCCGAAACCCTACTTAATAAAGTATCGAATAAAGAATTCTAAGGCTGTGTGATAGGTTCTGTCGAAGCCCGAAGCTAATAAACATATACAAAAAAAAACTATGTATAGAATTTGCTAAAAATAACTCTTGAAAGAACTGAATACAACATTTTGGTATTTCAGAAGATTAATATACCACCTACGTGCTTGAAGAATTGCTAAGGAAAATGCGATTTCTAGCTTGATTTTTACTGGAGAATATAAGGCACAGAATGTTTAATTAAACTAATCGTCTCGAGTATTCAAACAATGTTGAGATTTTCTTTCCAATCTTGTTCTAATACATGTTTCCTCTCAATAAACTTATAATTCCTCTTAAGACTTTTCAGAATATGTACGAGTACGTGTTTTAAACAATAACTTAAGAAACATTAAGTGCACCATTATACTTGTCCAATAAACACAAAATTTAAAGCCCGTTTGGGAGAAACCAAATTAATAATTAAGCCTTTAATATCTGCAATGGGAAAACACATAAATGTAGAGTCGAGCGTTTTCATCGATTGGTTGATTTTTCCTTATGTTTAGCCATTTTCCAAGCAAGTAAAATTGGTGAGACTGGCCTGAACATACCCGAGGCCAAATACCTAAATGGCTTGTGAAAATCAGGTAGGGCTACCTACCCGACTTCCACAACCCATTTTACTGCGTAATTCAGCACCTATCCTTTAGCAAGATTGGATATTTTTTATTTAAAAATATTCCTTACAAATGTCTTGGTACCTGTTAGAATGATTCAATTACGATCTTCATTTTGTTTATTTTTCATCGCGCGTAAGAATTTGATTTCTTGTCAGGTTTCAATTGTATTATTGGGTTTCATTTATAATGTCAGCTTCTGGAATAGTCAAGTACTTTATTTGGGTTGCGTAAATAAAATTGGGTGTTCAGTTCACCTTTTCGTAAGAGTATTTGAAATGTAATTATTAGTGTAGGTTGAAGGTGGGATTAAGAAGGTTAAATAGGCCAAAAACAGGTCACGGAATCTCCTTTTTTAATGTTAACACTTTTATACAAGACTTAAGTATTGGTCTATTTAAAGAGCCAAATAGACACATTATTTTTCTCAGATTAGAATTTCAACCAGAATTATGCTTAAAACAGAAAACTGTATATTATACCATATGCATAACTATGAATAAAAACAAACTGATTGATTTATTCTCTATACATGTCGGTTATCCTATTTCTCATAAAAATGTAATGGGGATTTTGTTTACATAAAAAATGGACCAAAATTGCGTACGTACAATTTCATACATAACCAATCATGGAATCAAATATTTTAGTATTCAAATCAAATAAATATTTCTAGCATGAAATATAGAGTCAGTTATACAGTAAATTTTGTACTGCCACAAAAAATATGCATATTTATAACCTTGTAATCAAACTGTTACTATAAAAACCGTTTCTATTTTATGGTAACATTTCAGGTATTCAAATGTGAAACTGCGGAAGACTGCATATAAAGTTATCATTCAATAATAAATGTTAATGTAACTATATTTGCTCTATTTAACGGTATCAAATTACAGTCAGCTTTAAATTACGTATTTATTGTTGCAGAATGTCCCAAATTGATCTAAATAATTAGTGACTCATTGCTGAAAATAATCTAAAAGTTTGTTTTCGTCATATTTTATGATATGTAGGTAAGTATATTGTCATTGAACGTACGAGAACATGCCTAAGCTGACCTTACATTTTAAGTCTACATCTTTATACTTCCTAAATAACTTCCAAGACTTTCGAAAAGATCACTAAAGTTCGAAACGCACGAAGGCAAAATTTAAATCTTCTTTGAAATTCAGACGTACAATGAATAAGAAAAGTCTTTACACATTCAGAGCGTGTATGTTTGCAGACTTCGTATCCGTACTGCCAGTAAAATTTGGCATGCAATTTTGAAACATTGCTCGTGCAAATGTCGTTACAAACTTCGAAAGCCAACTGACATCTCAATAAGTAGCATATGCATGTGAGGTATAGAACTTAATCCCGATTATTCTGAATTAATTTAAGGTTCTCAGGTGGATGGGACGTCGATCATATGCAACGATATCTAAGGTACATACAGGATAGGTACGCTAAATGGATTTCCTAAATAACATAAGACCTGGTTTGTTGTATCAGCATGTTACGTCACGCATTGGCACAATATAGCAGCTACGGCACGTGCCTAATATACCATAACCCTTTCATCGATCGTTCATTCAAATAGATTTAAAAATTCACGAGTTTTAATAGGCGAGCTCAAAAGGAAAACCGACCTACGTTCTGTCCTACATTCGGAACTGCACTATAATCATCAAAGTTAATAGTGGAAGTACAAATAAAGCCTTTAGCCTCCAACGTCCGTTTAATATTTGTTTTGAACGTCGAGCGCTGCAACTTTATACGTAATTAATATGCTGCCTTGTTTTATTTCATTCTTGGAATTTTAATGAGGGTAAGTAAATTTTATATGAATTAATACGGTTTCTAGTTATGACGTCCGTCTTTACATTCGTGTTGTCAAACGTTACATAATTGGCGTTTGAGGTAAGAATTTTCCGTAGAAGTCCAAATAATTAATTGAAGATTCTTGAAACGTAGGTACGTATGCATTCTATTACGTATGTATTTCCCTTAGGCTATATACTCTGGTACCCCAATTTAGCGAAAGACAAAGTTGTATGTAAAAAAAGGGCGAGCAAATCGCATTTTATTGAGCACATTTGCAAAGCTTGAAACCCTACCGAGAATATTTTAGCAGTCATAAACCTAAAACACAAATACGCTTGGTTAGGCCTATGAATCAAACAATACATTTTACGATGGACTTGACATTCACTTGACGAAATTATTAAGGCTGCCTTTACAAATTGAAAGAGAAAAGGAAATAAACTGTCAGTTTTGGAAATAGTCCATTCGATCACAAAAAGAGTTGAATAAAGGGAAATATGTAGGGAGATCAATATTGTACTAGACCGTTAGACATACTTTAGACGTTTAAGCATATTTTTATGAGTTCTTAGCGCGTTTGGTCTCGACGACATGCCACCAAAAAAATATCCAGAGACATCTAAACGACTCTACAAAAATAGTTTCATTTTCATACTCTTAAAGGTTCTAAAGAGCTTCAATGAAAAAAACAATAAATTACGGAGAGAAGGTTTTCATGAAGATTTTGATGCGCGTTTTACGGCTTTTTGAAACCTCGCACTTAAAGGAATGTTAGCACTTTACAAAATTTAAGTTATAATTGCTGACAATTTACCAACAATGTCATCTACTCTTAGTAGCTTTCTCTGGATTAATTACGTTTTGTTGACCTACTTTTTTTAATCCCGAATAAGAAGGAAAACGTTCATTTAGATTTTTTTTTTCTGTTACGGTTTTATGTTATTAAGTTCGCCTGAATTTTTCAGATTATATCCTCTTTAATAATCTTTTAAAAAAAGGCTCAACATTGTCTTGATGCTTTTACATTACATACATACATAAACGTCACTCCTCTTTCCCTTTATATTATTATAAGACTTATATGACTTGAAGCCCAACTTTGGCCACGATAGCTAAAATAATAAATTATTTGATATATAATATGCAAATTAATACTCTGAAACTATTTTGCGTAGATCCTGTCAAAGTACAAGTAAGAGAGAGAAGAAACATTTTTTCAACATTTGGACGAGCTTGTTGGTCTAGTGGCCCTGACTGCTATACCGGAGGTCATGGGTTCCAATCTCACCCAGAATAAATGTTTGTGGGATGAACACGATCATTCGCTTTGTTTTGGGTGTAATTTTGTCTATAACATATGTATTTATGTTACTTTATCGGTTGTCTAATACCCATAACACAAGTTATTTTCTTATACTTAATTTGAGACTAGATGGCGTTGAGGAATATTGAGGAACATGACAAGACTTACGTAAATAATATAATTTAAACAATATCAATAAGAGATCTAGAAAAATGAGGTTAATTGATACAACAACTATTAGTATTCTAGGGCTAATCTTCAAGTGGCAGTAAATACAACGATGATTCTATCTAACGATCTCTGTAATGGAAACTAACTGAGAATAATGTATGCTATTAAAATTGTACGTGAGACTTTCGTGTGCAGTTTGCTGGGATAAAATATAACGGTGAGTGAATATAATAATGCATTTTTTAGATGTAGCTTTTTGTCTTTTAATAAAATTTTGGCTAGTTAGGCTTTTGTAGAGTTTTTAATATTTATACAATATAGAGCACAGATTTTTGGAGAAATACAAGTTCAGACCATTTTTTTTATTTAATAATGACTGTAATTTTGATGTAATGAATGTATTCCATATGCTTTAAGTTAAATACTCATGAAATGATTTATTTATTCCTATTATAATTTTATAATGTTTTATGTTTAGAAGAAGGTTAAAAATTGACCATGACACCTTTAGTTTTTCCATAATTACTCATATGTATGTTTAAATCACAATAATGTATGATTCGTTTTACTACAATTTACCTTATAACATTTAAAAGTAATTTGTTATTTTTTATATATGCAAGACTGTTAATTTATTCTTGCTCATAAAACACTCTCCCAATTTGACTGAAAATGTTAAAGCTTATAAAACTCCAAAATAACGCGAACTAAACTCAGAATATTTGTTCTTTTACACCTAAAAACCATGACAAATTAACACTTGTCATGATTTTTTACTAAATTTACTAGACATAATTTTCTAGTAAAACAGAACAAATCTTGATACGAATTGTAACTCAGTATAAACTTTACCAGTGATGTATCTTTGACGAACAAACATCGTGTTCAAACCTCCATTACTTAAAAATATTAGCTCGAAGCCGCCATCGAAATCCATCCGCAAAAGTATAGGAAGATCACCATAAATATATTCAAAGTATATCATAAATTACACGATGTTGCAAGCCGGGGCACTATCGGAGTTTTCTGAATACCCGCCCTATCTCATTGACAAAATAGGCTGGCAACCTTGGTTTATATTACGCACAAACTAACACACGACCTTGGGGCTACAACTTTAGCCTTGACTCACATACCCACGATGTTTATTTGACTCTGTTGACTTTTCACACTGAATTAAACGTTTATGTTTTAAATAAAGTTGTTAGTTGTTTAAGTGTTCGTATTTATGATGGCTTTCTTGCCTTAGTAACTAGAAATACGTTAGGTTAAAATTACTTCTGACTTTTTATATACTTTGAACTTCCACATATTAAAATCCACATCATTTGTTTTTATAATTGTTGAACTTCGTGAGCGCTGAAATCAGTTTCACGTAAGAAATATAAATAAATCAAATAGCTAATTGCCTTACTGAGATCCTGTTATAAATGTGATAAACGCCAATCACTCAGATCGTTAGTGACCGTTATAGGTCTATTTACTTGTGAAACTCCTGTGAAAGTCATATGGAACCTTATCAGGAATAAAATTAAGTTCAAATTGCAATAAAGACTATTCGAAGTAATGGTTTGATTGAATTCTCAGATATGATGTACCTACTCTGTCACTGAATTAAGAGCTACATTGAAATATCAATAACAACAATTTTCTTAACCATAATAATACTCAAAAATGTTTGGCCCAAATCTGAAATTTTCAGCTTCATGACCATTTCTCACCCACATTCAGTAAGGGTAGCGAAAAATTTAATTTATTATGATCCTGCAATTATAAAAGGGAAAAATGCTTTGCCGCACTAGATGGCTTAGCAAGGAACCAGCAAAGAATAACGTTTTATATAATGTAGGTACCTGATTCTCCGTAACGATGCTACGAGCAGACCCGAAACATAGGTATTTTGCAAAATCCCCGGAAAGAGCGCGTATTATACTAAACCGGTTAAGCATTTTGCATACCAAATGTACGGAGACTTTTTCATGTACGAGTATATTTTCATACATTACACGTGAGATTTCGTCTAAAATTTATTTCATGATATGACAGAATATTATATTTTTATATTTTCTTTTAATATCTGTCATTTAACTATACTCTTCTAGGAAGTTTAGAGGGTATGAAGTATTAATCCTAATTTAAGAGCATTATTATGTGTCAGTCCTATACTGCGTTCATGAGCTAAGGATATAATACATCATAATTACATCTAAGACATTTCATACAAAACTTAATTAAGAGCAGACATAACTTACATCCATGGACCTAAACGAACCATAAATTTGATGGCAGATAAGAACCACTCGACCAAGTCGCCAATAAGACATTAAGAGACCAAATGATGACAGGAGTAAATACTTAAAAAGATTCATTCGATCAACATTTCTCGATAAACAAGTCCGACATTCCATTATCGGGAACAGTTTCAACGAGTAGAGAATCGAGTGGCAAGAGTTAGTTGGAACTTGATATTTTAATCAATAAGCTAGTACTTACGTAACGGTTATTGTATCATAAATCAATAGCTTACTTACACAGTAAACAAACACAAGGGTATCGCGTGTTACGCTTCATCATCACTTCATAATACATCACTGTTATTTTTGAAGAGTACAGTAATTTAGAGTTCGTTGCTAATGTTCTTTACAGACATCTAATACTGAAAAGAAATATTGTAACTACGAGTATTCTAAAATTGATATCCACAATCCATAATGTGGCACTATTTGTTATACAATTTTTAATTTAAATATTCTCAGAGGATTATGTGGAAAAATAAACATTGATAATAATAACAAGTACACTTATTCTAGGTTCGATGTAAAAGGATATTTGGAAAACGTTTTCTCATAGTAAGTTTGTTCCGAGAGCCAAGAACATCATTCCATAAACCGATTTTACAAAACTATTAATTAATACATTCAGAACAAACCATTTCAATGCGTTAATAAACATATACGCTCAAATCAATTGATAACCTAGCAATAAATTTTCGAATTAACATAATCAAAACGGAAATTACAATCGGCGTTCAACAAAACACACAAATTCGGATTGTTTTGTTACCATACACGAATCGTTTTAATGTTTATTTGATAAAACACTCCTCACCCGTTAAATCGATCATATCGGATCCCGATCAGGACACATTAGCTCAATGTAATGGAACGTATTGTGCGACCGCATCCAAAGCATAATTTATATGACAAGCCTCTGTATGGGGGCCTATTGTGGCGATTTGGAACCATGCCATAGTCATCGCGGATGACCACCGATATTTGGATGCTGAAATAGCATCTGGTACAAATAGCATAAAACGCTAAATAAGCGTTCAAATTGAACGGAAAATAGTGGTATCGAGGCTTGATATTCTAACAGACAACTCATTCATCCCAATTCTTGTCTATTTCAGAATCTTTTTTAACTCCAAGCTTTTTGTAAATCTTTCCAGTTCCATATACCAAATGGTATTTTAAATTCCCGAAGTAATGCATGTATTCAAAATGGCCGTCTAAGGATGCCCCTTATTATGCATACTCGTACTTATAGGTACACGTACAGAAGGGTTTACTTAAATAGTATTCAAGTCTGAATATTATTCTGTCTGACTGCACTCCAGGGAACAATATTTGGCGGATGGCGCTCTCCCAACGATTTTAGGGCATTAATCTGAACGAGACATTGCGAAGTCCACGGCGCTGTCTAAGACAGCTTGCATAATCATCCTAACGTAATGATCTTTGGATAAGATTCAAGCTCAGTGCCAAATGCTGTTCCTACCATTATCGTAAAGTTCTCAGTTTGTTTATAACATCGCAGAAACAATTGCAGCTATAAAATAAAGTCCCTTGTTGGTAGGCTTACTTCTTTTGTTTTCGTAATTTTATAAGACGTCGTACGCGGTTCGGGATAAATTTATTAGCGCCCAAAATGTGTAGAATCTTCTGTTACAAATGAACATAAGCTGAAAATAGTACTGTTACATCGAGAATAAATACATTTCTTAAGAAAGATCACAATGTTTGCTTGCTAAGCTAAAGCAACATGAATTTGTTTTTTGAATTTGTATCTGACTTGGGAATAAAAAAATTGTAACATGACATTAAAAAGTTGCCCTAAAAGAAAATTACTTTACTATAATAACATTTGCTAATAATATAACCCTAATACCTCAAAGTAAAGCAAACAGACTGCCATAATCTGCCTAAAATAACACAATTTTCAGAATCCCGCACTAGACCCCTGATCTAATTATCCACTTGTACAGCCTAAATAAGCATACAACGTTGAATTTCACTTGTCAAATAAAACCACTATGCTCGGTCCACTTTGATATGAACATCGCTACTCTGTGGCATAGTGTAATTATCTTCATATTGACCACGACACCACATCGGATGGAGCCAAATTTAATCAGCACACAATCGGCTGCATGCAAAACACATTTGGAGCAATAACCGACGGTTGAATGATTTTAATAGGATTTTCCAAACTAACGCCATTTCCCTGTAACTAAAACGCCGATAAAAGATTAATAAAAGCCCCGTTTTTGTTTGTTCACGTAATATTATACTAATAGTCTTACACAACGTTGTTTGTCGATGTTTACTAATATTGATATTGGTATGTCTGTTATTCGGGTATTGTTAGAAGATAATACCTACTTATCCGATCATTTCAAATGGATGCCGCTGACAGAATAATACTTCTCGGGATATTGGATAATTATGGAGCATACCGAACCGTTAGGCAATGTTTTATTATAGAAATGTATAATCATTGACTATTCAGTTTTATTGCAAAGTGAAATGAAAGAAAAAATGTTTTTTACTGAATTTTATGCATCAATTAATTGAAAAATTAATAAAAAGGAAATTAAAATCAACGGCTCCCTCAGCTCTTATTGAACTAATTGACTGACCACACCAAAAACGATAATTCTTCTACATTCGTTCCACATTTTATCCTGAGGACACTCCCCAAGTGGTTAACTCATAAAGAGTCCAAACAAATTCCAATTAATATAAGGTCTGTTACCTCCGAGTATATCAATTGTGTTACCGGGAAATGGCAGCAGGCGTTAACCAAATAATCCAAAAGAAAAATTGGTTGATAATTCAAAAAGTAATGGTTGCACAGATGGCGTGGTTTTAGAATTTAAAGCTTATTATTTTTTACAGCCTATCTGAACTCGCTTGTCCATGAATGGAAATTCAAACTGCCGTACTCTTTTTCAGTCCCCAACGGCTAATGTTTACTGAGTTATAATACTCGGATTTTCTTAGACCAAAAATTCATTTCAGCTCAAATATTTATCGAAACCATTTGCGTAAAAAAATTATAAGAGTAATTTGAAAAAGTTTGTCTTAAACGCTATCTTTTGAAGTAAACCGTTTGAAATAGACAAAATCTTTAAAAAAAAAATTCGTTTGAAAAATCCCCTAAAGCTAGTTAGGGATAGTGCAGAATATATTGCTCTGTAGGGGTTTGGAGATAGAACATGGATCCCAGACGGCCATTTTATATGAAGACGGGCAAAATTCCAAGAGCTCATTTGGTATATAACTTATATCTGGAAGTGTTCCCAGATCATTGATAAGGATAGCAAATATCAAGTCTTATTTGTCAAATGGTTTAACATTTTAACTTTAAATTTCTTGTCTCTGTGTTTTTATTTTACGAGATTTTTTTCACTTGCATTGTCGTGTCTGTGTGGTTTACTGTAGGTATTTTTTTTGTAGTAAATCAGTAATACTATATGTATAGAGGCATGAATAGCTCAAAGAAAAAGAGTACCTAAAAAATAATCGAATCCTATCTCTACATTCTAAAACATTATGTCGTGTTAATATCCTAAAGTAAGTTTAACAATAAATTAAATGTTCATTGGAAACCAATTTTCATTTACTACCAAATTGAACTAAGTGAAAATCAATTGAGTGTAATAATTGAGGACGTAAAATTAATCTCATTTTAACTACTATTGTTCATTGGGTGATAAAACCGGATGTATGCTATACGTTAATCATTTCCTTAGCATCTGAGCAATGTTATTGAAATTATAAAATGTAGTTAGATTTTAATTGTAACATTATTATTTTGTACTGGGGTATATGTATTGTAGAGCTTTTTGTTAGTAAAAAAGAATGTCAATGCACTGTGTTTTATTGGTAGTAGTTTATGTTTAGTAATTTAAGGTGCAATGCAAACACAGCCTTTGTTTAATGGGAATAGTCAATAATTTTTATTGCATATGTTTGGCAAGGCATTGTATGATCGCTGCCAATTACTGGTTCTTGGCAGCCATAATGTGAGATAGGAACAATACATTACCAAAAGTTGAATGTGCCTTAATCAGCCATAAATTAAATGTTGAATTTCCTTGCAATGCATTATAAAACTAGCAGAAGTTTTGTGAAACTTTCAAGCCTTAAAATGTTCATTTCTGTAAAGAAATGAGACGTGAAATAATGCAAAGTTTTATTTGTGAAAGCTCAATTGCCATTTTCCATAACAAGTAAATTTCGAAGTGATATACATTCTTATGTATGCATGTTAAATTCCATCATATGCTGTGAATGTGCGTGAAACACCAAAATATAAAACCTACTTAATGATTACTGAAAAAATAAAAAGTCATAACTTTAGATATCTTCAGCATCGCTGCCAGTTATACGGTTATTCAACAGTTAAGCCCGAACAAATTCGCTTGTTAACTCGATATTTTACGATAATAATACGAAGTCCATTGGAGCAAAATGTATAATTGTTCTTGAATCAAAAGAAATAGAAACGTCTTGAAATCGTTAAGAAACGTGTCTAAGTGGCTACTGCAGTGAAAATCGAACCTCAAGAATTAACCAGTGTAGGTCAGCTTGTTAATTGCTACTTTGAACAAAAACTAACTTTGTTAATACGAGGATAGAGTTTATTTTACGTTTTCATTCCTCAATTTTTGATTGAAAAAGAGTAGATTAGTTGCTTGACATTATAAAATTACAAACAATTTTCTACACAATGTCTGGTAATAACTTCAACACAGTTGCAGATGGCGCAATAAAAACCACGATCATAATTAAGACTAGACATTGTTGCCTTATTCAGGCATTAAATGATAGCAATAAGACATTATCCTTGCTATATAAGTATTTTACTTCTCTCACATAATTTTAATATAACCTTGTACTATGAACTCTTCAAGCAAAGCTTTTGTGGATGTGTAAACGAGACGGAGAACTACACTGTAGATAGCGTCATTCTGCTCCCACAATGCTTGGTCTTGCTTCTAGAATTCTCAATAAGAGCCCTGGTGTGTTAAACCAGTGCCAAAACAGACACTCAACGTCCGATTTCAGAAATTCATTCAATTACCGTTAATACTATTCAGACATGTTTCTGTCCAATTTGCTTCACAGAGGTAATTATATTAAGTTCGTAAATGCCTGGTATACTGCCAAATTGTATCACAACTGCTTAGTGTTAAGCACATTAAGGCATAAAGAGATTCACTATGTCTAACGAGCGTGGCAGCCTTGAACTTAGTTGATGACCATTAGCAAAGTTATACGAATGAAACTGTAGGAAGATAATAACATGAATACAAAGTTGCCCAGAATTTTATCATGTTGCAATAAAATTGATGGTGCCCTGATGCAGAATAATCTGTCCAATATCACGGTTCCTTACTTTGCATGCAGAGCGCTTTTATCACAACTAAAACGGGTGAAATTGGCAAAAATCTTCGTCACATTTTATGCTTTGAGGAATAATTTTAGTGAACTGACATCTAATATTTATTGCTGTAATAAATTTGTTGCTTTAATAATACGCTTTACTGATTCCTAAAACTACTAGTTACGATAGTCGATGTATCGAACGCGTCAAAATATTAAAGAACAATAGACTATTTTGTGTAATCTCTAATTGTGAATCTAGCTCGTTAGCGATTGCAGTAGTCATCTAATAAATCAGATATACCTTGTAACCTAAATACTCTAACACTTGCTAATGGCAACAAAAAATAAAACTTGTCTAAATATAAAGCCACATTTCTGTGCAATCTAATCATCGATCTAAAGTGCATAGCGTCTACCTATATCCATCAAAATAATGCGAATGAATGGATAGCTAATGATTGTGTAGGTGCTGTGTAGTTTGCTTGAGTAATGGGTTCCCAAAGCGATGACAAAACGTTTTCGTTTAATCTGTGGAATCCAAAAATGGATTCACAAAACAGAAAATCATAATCGAGGTGAAAAAACATAATGATGTTATAAAAGTACCTTCCATTGTTATTTCCAAGACATTCGACAATCAAAGCCAATTTGTCAAACTCCGAATAAATGTGCTCGATGATACGATGACATTTTTGCTTGAACAAAGTGATGAACAGAAAACGATTTGTTCGTGACAAGCAATTTTGGTGCCAGGGTAAGATGTCAGGGGCGTGGGGGGATGGCTAACAGTGGTCATTAGACGAAGCTATAGGGACGACACATTCGCCAACTAACAAATTACTTTGGTGATAATCCAGAGACACCTGCTTTTCGACTGTACAACGTGGTACAACCTAGTAATGGGAAATGCTGTGTTTTTGTGTAATAATTATAACAATGATTAAATATGAGTACTGTTTGCTTTTCACTGGTTTTGTGATTTGTGCGTGTGGTGCCTTATTTCTAACATGCTTTGAAGATATTGTATTTATGTCTAAAGTGTATCCTAAATTTATTTGTATAAGTGTTAGTTTCTAACTGTGTGTTCTAATGTGTATTCTAAGAAAAGTGTGTGGGATTTTTCATCTACTAGTACTCTTTTACTATTAAATAGGGGCGAGAATAATTTTGTCCTGTGAAATATTGTACAGTCGATAGCGGTATTCGACGGTGCATAATCCAATAGTTTGAAGCCCACCGTTTTAACGTAGTTAACAGTATCCCCCGTGGCTTCAGTGAATGCACGTCTCAGCCGGGCTCGGCGCGTCTGCGACAGGGTTTGTGGACAGAGGAGCAGCCCCTGCAGGTTAAAAACAGAAATCAAACCAAAGGACAAATTTGATTTGATTTGGTTAGATAGGAAAACCCATCTCAAGACCCTTACACAGCACTTACACGCCGACTGCATCGCGGTATCGAAGGAGCCAGGATTGATAAGGATTCCTCGTTCTATGAAACAACATGATTCGTATGATCCGATACAATACTCATATTCACACTAAATGATATCCTAGACACACAATTACTTAATCTCGCTACAAACACCGACACCTACATGTGATTTTAAAAACAAACACTTAAAGTCGTATTTTTGCAAGGCTTTTTGCTAATTCTAATCTCAAAATTACCTTGAGAGCACTAAAGAGTGTTACAACGTTTTAAAGCGCCGTAAGAGCAAGTAAAATAGCCGTGAGTTGCAAAGGCAGACATTAAGAAAAGGCTCATCTCGTTGAAACAGCTGGCAAAGATGCCTTCACAACGACGGAACATTCTGTCAATGTCTGATTGCTTCACAAAGTAACGACTGCAACGTTTTACCTTTTCTCTTGTCTTGAATGAACATCAGTTTTTACGACGAGCATTACTGTATTACACCAAATTACGCATAAACTATTTTATAGAAAATCAATTCTATCTGTGCTATTTACAATACATAAGATGGGTATTCTTTTTAACTTTTTAAGTTCAAGTAGTGTTTTTGTGTACCTATTTCAGCTGAATGATGCCGGTCAAAATTTCTCGCGTAATTAGTTGGGTAAAGCCACTCGGGCAATTATACAGCTATTTCATCCAGCAATTCACTTAGCGCTCTAATTTGATAGCCTTTTCTTATTGTTATCTCTTCTAATTGTGCTTGTTCGTTGTTTTCATTATTTTTTGCAAGAAACTCATTTGTTTTTACAATACTTTCTGTTGAATCATTTCAGCCAATTATAAGGATATTGTTTTTCCGGTGTTAAATGAATAAGGAAAATGAGTACGTTTATTTCCTACCCGAACATAACTCGTAGATTTTCATAAACAAATCAACCACTTAATATTTATTTGAAAGCACTTATCATACTCATGAATAACTTCAACACATATCTGAATCTAAAAAAGAACAAAAAATCTACAATGTATGATTTTAGTATTAGCGCCACCTACCAACATAAAACCAACCTACCTGTTTGAAAGGGCGCATGCCGCCATTGATTCGCAGGGAGTCGGCCGCGATGCCAGCTATGCCATCTCCTGGTTCCCGCAACTGCCGCAGTGAGGCGCTAGGGTGGTGGTGGGCGTGATGGGGGCAGTGCGCCGCGCATGCGCTAGACTCCGGCTGCGAACTCTGGCGGATGATTCTGGTACTAGTTGTAGGCAACAGTAGCGCCGGGGGTTGTATCACTGGGCACGTACTAACAGCGTGAAGTGAACTACAACCGCAAGGGTAGTGCAATGCCGAGCGAACGCTTTCCCGCGACACAGAGCGCGCTAGTTGTAGGGCCGATATTGGCGCTGTGGATTGTCGCCGCTCGCACACGCGACATCTAGAGTAAGTTTGCGGAACTAACTGGCACGCGGTCACTGACCCTCTATGCGAGCAAGCCGCTACGGGGGAGACCAGTGTCTGAGGTCGGTCAGCTGGTAGATCGCGACATTGTAACTCGATGTCAGGGACGCTTCGTGCCGACCCGTCTTCCATTCTGATGGAAGTTGCGCTTTCTTCGCTACCGGGTCCGCCTGACAGTTGTGGCCGCAAGTGAGTGGTGCAGTCTTGTCTTTGCAGAACTGGTTTGACGGTTCTGTTTTCAGATGGTATTATGACGGTAACAGAAGGTCCGGAGACGAGGAGGCTGGCGGTCTCGTCGCTGCTGCCGTAGCCAGAGTTTGTGATTGCTTCTGTACTGTCAGTTGTAGGTGCCGACATTTTTGTCTGAAACAAGAAAATCCCTCATGTATTTCCGGAAAACAGACTCATATTAAAAATATCCTGCCGAGAATATAATTTATTGCCTAAAATATTACAAAACAGGCTGACAGATATTACAACGGATTTTGGGCGCATTATTAAAACAAATTTTGACGAGAATTAATATACCTACAAGAGGATTATGCCTTGAGCTTCGTCGTTTCAATAACTCGTCAGTCGTAAATAATTTATTGTTATTCTGGTAATCCAAATGAGCGTAATAAAGTATATTAACTATCAATATATGAGGAAGTGTTACATTAAGTAGTTAAATTCGCCTTTGATTTAGTATCTGGCTCATAAAGTTTGTTGATGTAATTATTAATAATTTATTTACTCAATGGAAGTGCATGGTTTCATATACCAAAAAATTAATGGGTTTCAAAAAATTATAAATACACGTGCTCATATTTTTGTATTTAATTTTCTTTACAACATCATAAAAACGTGTGGCTTCAAAAAAAAAGGAAGAGGTTCTGAATTATTTTTGGTGGAGAGTACTAGTTATACTTGAAACTTAAAAGAAAAAAAGGTTTATTTCTCTTATATTTCGTACCTACATTACATGTGAATGTATTTGTTCATCGAACTAAGATATATCCTGCCCTAAGGCTGTGTATCACTTCGAACCCTTGGAAGCAAAAACTTTGTTTGTAACATAAGGAAGTAACTTTCCACTTTGTCTATCTTTTGACGTATGTTTGCCTTGGTATATGCAACACAAAATTCTATATCATATAAGTTAGTATTAGTATATTATGTTAATATAATACTAAAGTGCGTACCTACTGTGACATTTTTACTGATTATTATTCTAATAGCATTAAGTTCCAGACGTTCTACAATATAACTATTTTTACTGAACATTATCGCTGTCAAAACTAGCATTTGTTTTTCGTGACAATATATTTTTGTTAATCTCTGTAGCGTTCGTCTGGAAAGATGATGGCCCTACAGCTGGTTTCTTAAGATTTTAATTTCATTGTTTCTTTTTTTTCACTTCCTTATCAAAACGACCTTGTAATGTCATTCAAAGTCAACTTTTACCTCGATCACTGACAATCCTATACCGTTTCACTCAGAACCCTTCGGATCCAAAACTTTATCGAAACTTATATTCAGTAACTTTTAATAACGAAGTTTGGTTGTGCGTTTACTACGTCACGTCGTTGTATTATTTACTTTCGAATTGTAGGGTTTAGTTGACTTACTATGGTGTTTTAAGATAAGAATCAATTGAAGAAATAAAGAATTAATAAAACGTAAGGGTTTTATAAGAAGTGATAAAGCTATTGAGACTCATATTGGAAAAACTGTAAAGGAAAAATATGATAGCTCAGAACTTCTTAACTGGGACTCAAATCAGTGCATGTCTGTGGCCGCAAACCAAACATTTAAAACAATAATTAATAGCTTTTTACCTAATTTAAATTTCAAAGCACTTGAGGGGAATAAGTGTGAAAAGAATTGTTCCATAGATAGTCAAAAGATAGAGGTATTGTCTAAGGGATTATAATAATATGAATAAAAAAGGAGCTAATGATACTGTGACGTGCGTGGGGAGAATGGAAGAAAAGACGTGTTGCGCCGACTTTAAGTGAAATGGGATAAGGGCAGAAAGATGATGATGATGATGAAGTGTGAAAATGCCAATATATTAAAGACTATCTTTTTGGAAAACAAAGATATGTTTCCTTCGATGCCACAGCAATACAGCATTATATATTTTTCGTTTTCTTCTTCGAGACTTCAAATATTCGCGTCATGTTTTCGTAAACACTGTTGTTATAACAAACTAATCTGTGCAGCTGACCATAAAGTATTGAAATTGGGCGTCCTTATGGAAACTCGGTCAGGAGGATATATTTCTCGATTAAACATAAAAGATGGACGTCTTCCCTCTATATAATTATAGTATTATGTAAACATTTAAAAGTATTAGTGAAAAACTGGCCAAATATGACTTGCATGTAAATAATGATTGTAAATGCACATGTTTCGTATTTTGAATTTGCTGTTCCACCAGAAACAAATTTAAAAACCTCGTGAAAAAAAAAATACATAAAGATAATGCTAAATTACAAATTTTCTACTTATAACAGTTCGTAAGACCGTTGACAACGGAGACTTAGAAATAAAGTCTCGTTGATACTCTAAAAAAAGAACAACATTTTATTTCATCAAAATTAAATTGAATAACAAAACCATTGTTTCCATCCTGTTTTTCTAATTCACAACTTAATAACATCATAATCAAATTAAGACAAATGTAAACATAATTATTTAGTCATGTGTGTTGAAACAATACGAGTGTAAATAATAATGTATGGTATTGTAAACTGAAGTGCTATGATAATGCCGGCGCTCGAGTTTCGCGCCTCACTGGGCTCACGACAATACATTTTCTTGGAAATACTCTGAGTAGACTGGCTGTTGAATTGTGAAATCAGTCAGCGTATGGAATTGATAGTACTCAAAGATTGTTGGAAATATTTCTATTTTACGTATTTTATCTAATTTAAGTTCTTTAATTGGTTCTTGAACCAGAAATTACGCTTTGGTCTCGAATAAGTCTTAAATATGATTACAAAGACAGTTGTAATTTTTATTGGAAAAGACATGTAGTTTAATTTGTCTAAAACACTGCTGCAAATATATTACTTAAAATAATTATAAATGGAAGAACAGTTTCCTTCTTGATGGAGAAATACTTTCATAAACAGGTCAACAGCTTTTTTTTAAACCAGTTGACTAGTCATATTTTAATAAATGATCAGTCAACTGCAATTACAACTCATTCATGAAGATTTTTATCGTAGGTACTAAAGAATCGTAACAACATTTGTAGAGAGGTACTTTTTTTAACCTGTCCTTGCGTTTTACGGAAACTGTTTAGAATATTATGTCAACGATACGTCCATTTTTTCCTTTCAAATCGGAAGCGTGTATAAAACATATCTAAAAATTAAATTTCAGTCGTTTTGATCAGTAGCAGATACGGTTTTAGTCCACTGGGAGAGACCGCAAGGATTACAGTAACTTTTGTTCGAGTCTATAAGGATTTTCCAAGTTAGATGGGATCTGGGATCGAAGTGCCCTTTAAAAGTAAATTTATTGCACACACACGTGTCCAGTGGGTTAAGGACGGAATAAAAGTAAACAAGGTTTTAACAACATTATTTGGTACAAAATTATGTTCGAGAATACGAAATGAAGGGATAGGTGTTGTATTGGATCCTGCATTGTTTTAATAAATAATTCAGTTACTATTTATACAGTTGGAACAAAATGGTTGTGAAGGTGAAAGGAGAAAAAATGCTAACGTTTTCTCTCACCTAAGATGGTATTTTGTGGGCCAAAATCATTCTGCTAATTTTTTTATGTACCGGTGACATTTTCTCTGTTATAAAAGACGTAGTTTTTGTGGTATGAAATATCAGGCATTGTAAAAAATAAGTCTTACATTGCAGCTGCATTATTGTATTGTATTACTTATTCACGTCTTTAACAATTACTTATTTACGACTAAGTGTGACAAATCCATAGTTTCTGCCTATTATTTTTTTAGTCTATGGAAAGAAAATAACAATAATATCACCACTCTTCATAAAGTCATCTAGTCAACCCTTTTATTTCGGCATATTGGTGTAGCGTTTCATATTGTTTTATTTAGGCACCAATACTATGTCTCTAAGACAACACTAAAGCCTTTGATTGATGTGAACAATAACGCGATGACGTGTTCACTATCAAACTATATCCATAACAATCAGATGAAAGTCACAAACAAACAATAAAAATATTTCAGAATCGAAGCAATAGATTTTTGTTGTAGAATATAAATTGCCTAGGTGATCCCAGAAGGCTCGCTCTTCAAAACAAGCGAGATGCCTTAAGGGATTATAAAGGTATTGAAAAGTATCGTATTTTATTTTTCAAGATAGCTTAAGATCTATCCCCTATTCAACTCTTTTATTTCTATCTGTTGGGATTGTGCAAGAGAGATGCCGCTATACGCTATGTAGTGCTGTCTCCTTTCTACAATGGCAATAGCTCAGTTGAAAGCTCATAAAATAGGATTAAAAATATTTCGTTTTCATTTAAGATTTATAGACTTGCTGAAACGTTTTCCATTTTCGTTCTTATTTTTTGATAAAGTTAAGTAGCAAAACTAACTGTGCCCTGAACTAGTTTATCCCGTAGGAAATAAATCGTTCTCCGAAAAATAAAATAAAACCGAATGTTAGAATAGAAAAAATCTTTTTACAATTATTCGCCTTTTTGAATGTCGTGTTTTGTTATGATAGTTTAATTACATCTCTTTCTCTTCACCTTGAAGTCAACGTGATATCTATTACTATGAATTTCAGCCAAATTGGTTTATCCGTTTCAGTGTCCATCCATACAAACTTACTTTTTTCTGAATCACTCAAAAGATCTTAGAAAACCCAATATTTAAATTTAAAGCTTGTCTCTTTATTTAGTATCTTAATATTTTATTTACTATCTATATTGAGTATACAACAAGTAAATAAATTATTTAGGTACATAGCATATAATAAAAGCGCTTTCCACTGTCCCAATGTATGCTTAGATCGTTAAAACTACGCTTTGATTTTTGATATAAAGTTTGATGTAAAGTTCCCGTGCTTAGCTAAAGCAGGTTGCTATAGAGTCATAAAAATTATGTTCTGACATAATTTTTGAAATTTTAATGTCTTCAAATATTATTTTCTGAAAGCTTTCACCCGTGTTATTACGTTTCCATGAATAGTATATAAAGTTCACATTTATGAGTTGTGATATAAAAATATCGCACTATTCATAAAAGCTTGCTGAGCAAATAAAATGCATTTTATGAGCTAACTATGCCTTACGGGTTGGTCATTCATAAATATTTGAGGTATTATTAATGTGGATGAAAAATGGCTGGTTTGATGTTTATAGGTAACCATATAAAATAAGTGCCAGCTATGGCTTTGATTTATTTTTAAAAATATTAGCTCTATTGTAATATTTTCGTATCTGATTGGTCGTATTTCTTTTATGATCAGAATGATATTTCTAACTGCCATACATTAATATCTAGCTTTATTTTGCGGCTTCGCCCGCATGAAAGTTGTCTATAACTGCAAATCATTACACTTCTTTTTTTTGCAGTCGGTTTAGCGCCGATAAATAGTGTATGTGTTTACCCAAGGTGGGTGTATTTTAATAGGATATACACGTATTGTATTAACATGTCAAGTTGAAAAGTTAAATACTAATGAACATGCCAATTATTGGTATACGACGAGAAAAGACGTCTGATTTCAGTTCAATTTTACTTTTAAAATAGCATCCCCTGTATTAATGAACCACCATGAAACCTGAGCTGTGTTTTACTCAGAAACGTGCGGTAAAACAACGTTGATGATAATTAAAATGGCTTTTCGCTACCACATCTATATCAATAAAGCGAACTGACAACGCAAATGGTTCGGTAACCTTTCCTTTGTCTGGTCTATTCAGTATCACGTCAATGGAAAAATGGACGAAATTGAACTCTATCACCTTGGAATACAGGTGTTATTACGGTCAAAGGTACTAGGTCAAGTCTAATTTTGTGTGACGGCAAAGTAGGTCGATATAATGAAAAAATGTACAGTTTGAACTTGACTCGTTTTAGTCATGAGGTTGTGGTTTGTAGCTATTATGCGTGGACCTTTTTACCTCAATATTTTAAAATATTTACAAGGGTATCCCGTCCTACACCCATAAGAATGTATTAAAACTAATGAGCGTCGTGTTTTAGCATAATATATCTTTATCACTATGTATCCTTTAAGTTGGGTACTTTCAACAAAAAACCATTACCATTCTGGCCGGTTGGTCTTGTGGTTGCGCTGACTGCTATGCCGGATGTCGGACCCAGGGCAAATGGTGTCCCATTTGCCCTGGGTGGGAATCGAACCCGTCAGCTACTTTAGTACGCTTAGCTTATGACTAGATGGTGTTGTGTGAATGTTGAGGAATATTTTTTGTCAAATACAAAATTAAAGACCACGATATTACGAAAAAAAAATGCTCATCTTCATTTTCACCTGCCATATCCAGTGCCATGGCTAAACCGATTTTGATATAACTTAATGAGATGTAATAAACTCATCGTATTCAATGCACCTCATAGGGAAATATTCGAATCGTAAAATAGCCACCTTTGTCCCTGAGTCGTTATACTCAAGCAAACAGACAGAAGACATACTCACACCGACACACTTAAAACAAACTTATAAAACTCCGATTCTCTCCTAACAATAATGACAAATTGCAAAAAATACATTAACCGCTACCATAATCGTAGACCAAGAGTCAACTTATTTGAAAAGAAACAATGAAATTCAATCTACCGTCTGCGTCCACCAACTAACAGCCAGAAATACTCTATTCCGGTAGACGGAGCAGTTTTCACAGACAGAGACAATACAGACTTAGCCTTTCCTGTTTTATCGCACTGTCAACACTAATGCACTCCAAGATTACTGGGTAGGGTTGCCAGGCTTAAATTCGTTTTTGAAATTTTAAGTGGATGAAATTATTTTCATTAATTTGTGATATGAAATATTGTTTTCAAGTCGATTAGGTTTCGTGTCTGAAATTTCTTTTTAATTTAACATAAATTTGAAGTTGGAATTTTGTACTTTTAATCGACTTCAAAAATGGAATAGGTTTCTCAATTCAACCGTATACATGTTTTTTTTTAATAAAAGGTGGCCTTATGGTACACTGTCATAAATATATTTTTTATTGAAATTAATAAAAGAATACTGGAAAATTAAGGAAGCGTTAGAAACCCCTCTTTTAACTTTGTTACCTGATAATAAAAAATATCACATAAGCATGTTTATTCACCATTTATTTTACACAAATTCACCGCAAAAACCTGCGAACCACATGCTATATAGGTCACGTGGTACGTAGAATATGCTAGCCCCTGACGAGGGTCGTAACGCCAGGGGATTATGTCAATAGAATGGACAACCGCATTCTGCATGCTCATAACTCCGTCCTACAGTCTCCAATTTGTTTCTACTGTTAATATTTGGTGAGCCAGAGGTACTTATTCAAGCTTAAATTGCATTGCACTTATAGGTTAGTATGTTAGTTTATTTTGTTGCATGTAAAAGGAATATTAATGTTTAGTTTTCAGATTTGGTTGGTTTTCATTGACATGGAGTTTAAAGACATCGTGGTAGAGTTTGACGCAAACGATAGATGTATTTGACAAAAACTATAATATCACAACCCTAGATTGAAACTAGAAAAAGAAAGAAATACGTATGCCTCTCTGTCTAAAGTAGTGAAATAAAAAAAATAAAATAAAAAAAGCTGCACTACTTTTTAATAATATTATGAATTACTTATTAATCTTAAACGATCAAAATCAGAATCATAATTCACTATTCGTAATTTTTTACGATATCTAATATACTGACGTAAATTCAAGCAAAGCTGGCAGTGTAGAAAATATGAAAATAGGTGACCCTATAGAGAGGGGACTGGAAAGGGAAGTGTCGTGTTGCACAGCTATTATCTTTACACCTTACAACGTTGTTAAGACCGGGGCACATAATGGGAATTCCTGTTCCCGCAATATAGATACAATTTTTATATCACACTTTAGCACATCTTGTTATGAAAATAAATTAGTGTATTGTGTTTGAGGGTTTATAATAGAAGGTTTTTAGTTATATGTTTTGAGTACTGACGTAATGTTAAGAAGTTATATTAGTTCTTCACTTTAAAACGTGATATGTAATTATAATGTGTAAAGTTTTTGCTGTTGGTGTACATTTTAATAATAAATAAATAAAGTGAAGTTTATCTATTTTAAAACTTTAATCATAGTTAACCGTATCTGGATTTTGTGCTATCAATTTAAATCAAAATTTAATCTCTCCACGTAGAATGTAATTTTAAAGTAAACTGAAGCTGAAGATTAATTGTCAATTTAGAGGAAAAACTGCAAAACTGTTGTATAAAACAGTTTGACGGGATAAAAAATCTGTTACGTGCAGCTGGCGAGTGGTGACTGATAGATAACTCTCATCCAAATTGAAGGGAGTCCAATTTTCCAAGCCTTTGAGCTTTAAGCTTCTCATTTACTTACTTTTAAATATTTTTAAACGTACAGGCTTTTAATCAACTCTTTTTTAAGACCTATAAAAAATTGCATTTAAAAATACTTTTAAATTTTTCCAGCTGGGAGATTTTGGATAGACTACAAAAAAACCTTTGCCCAATAACGAGTTCCAGTTTTAATAGCCCGGTAAAGCAGTCAAACTCAGTGCTCAAGGTAACTGCATACAGTCCTATAACATTATTAAAACCAAATAAAAATGTATGCTTTTGCAATTCAGATTTGCAATTATCTTTTTTAATACAATGTCTGATACTGGCAAGTTAGCTTTTGCAATTAGAAATTCAAGTAAACATTTCCAAATTAATTATAGCCTATGAAGGCAATAATATTTAAGCTCCAGACTAATAAATGTTTCGGTCTAGCAAAATGATTGCAGCTCATTACTCGTGTCTTAGGCTAGAAATTTTGTTCCACGAGATTAATTGCTTGTACCAAAATACTCGCACATTAAGGTACTTCGCCACGTAACGTCCCGTCAAACTGACGAATGTGTCCAATAAGGCCTGTTTCCAGCCCATTTTTCATGCAGAACGAAACAGCTGTGGTTCATTTACTAAACATATTTTGGCTCTTTCACCACACAATAGAGGTTCCATTCAAAAATTTGCATAATTTATTCATCCGTCAGTTATCTGTCCCAATATAAATTCGCTTCCCTATATTATAGACGGTAATACGGAACACAAAGAGACTTGCTTAAAACCTCCTTTCAATTTTCTATTCAATACACTTCTAGTAACATTATCGTAACAAATGAATTAGAAAATATGATCCCGTCTTATCCTTCTATTGTTATGAAAATAGAAACTAATCTAACCTTTTTGAATATAGGAAATCTTTTAATGTTTCATCCCATCGAAAATGATGCCTGCCTATATTTATAAAAGTTAAAAACTATACTTCAGTAACTAATAAGGTTTGTTTTTCAATTTAAGAGTCGGTTGAAACGCAGGCCATAAAGAAAAGCAGTTAAAAAGAAGAAAATAAAAACAAAACCGTGGTATTCTTGTGATTGTCAAATGTTTTGTCTGGCTAGACGTACAAAGTTTTTTCAAACGATTTGACTAACAAGTTTGTGGCGTGTCACCGTGCCATTCAAGAAAATTTTAAACCTTTTTTCGTTTTATACTTTGTGCTGTGAACAAAGAAAACATTTCTAGATTTTTCATGTAGTACTTATTTTGATTTCTCTTTAAATGTTTTACTTTTAACTTAAGAAAAAATAATTGTATTTCCGGACAAATGAACTAGTCTAGTACATTCTACAAATATCCAAATGACTGAATAGTTTCCGCCATTTATGAACAAAAACTTAAACACAAAAATTATTCTGTACTTTAATGCAATAAAATAAAGTCCAAAATTGATTAAACATGTCCATTTCAGACAAGACAAGTTTAAAGGTGTATTTACTATGCCACGTTAAAACTTTCAAATGGGGACAGCGTGAGTAAACTTTGGACTCACGATTGCACGACAGGGATGGTACCACCACAACTTAATGCAAGGTTTTTACATTTGTGAAAGCGAGATAGTATACTACACGAATAGAGCGTTGTCTCGCTTCCACAACTGCATCAGTTTTACTTTAAGTAGTTGTGGTACGACCTTCGGAAATGTTTTGCGACAAATGTATTGTAAAATTGATCCTCATTCGTTCGAAATAAATGAGTAAACTTTTTGGAACATTTGCATGATGGGACTCTTTTCTTGTTTAGATTTATTGTTTCCTACGTATAATACTTTTTTTTTTGCTTGTTGTAATATAATTTTATTAAACAAGCATATTGTTAAGACATTTTAAGTATACAGTGAAAATGAAATTTGGGAAATACATAATATTTCATATTCAAAAAACGTGTAACATCAATTTTAAACGACGTATTGTTTTTTTTTAACTACATTGTCTACTAATAATAAAAAATAACGTTTTTCTCATGCTTTGACGCTTTATCGTAAAGAACGTAGTTGGACAAGATATCTATTATATCTTTATTAAATTCCGCAAACTGACGTCTGGTTCACTACACATTCTAGTAATACTAGTTATTCGTATATGTATACTAGTCATTCTAGGTATTAAGATTGCAAGACCAACAAATATGTCGTTTCTACATGAAGCGGTAACATATTGAGACATTATCTCTGGTGCCCAGAACAGTTGTGAGATTAATGTAGACTTGACAACTTGTTAGTTCGATAGCTGCATGGAATATGTAGGAAAAGCAAAATTATTGTAAACATTCATATAGCGAATTTTTAAAACTTTGTACTGTTAGGACTAGATGAATAATTCTTACTTGTATACTTGTTTCAGAACAAATTAACAACAAGAAATTATACACCGACATGGATTCGTTTTGGAAGAAAACTGTGATAGAATATTTTTAATATTTTCCAAGTTTAAACTCACTTATACATACTTATGTTCATCATCGATAATTTTGGTTACTGATCTACACTTACCACATACTACAGTTCATAATTACAAGTATAAATCAACATTAACCTAACAACTAGCCACAAACAGTGTTATTACACAACCAAAATTCTAAGCTCTTAGTCTGAATAAGCAACCAGTCCAACTTCATGTACTTAGCTTTAGACAACTCGATACGGTATAGAATTAGTATGCAAACTATATAAACAAGAACAGTGTATTCGACGCCTTATAACATCGTTTGTATTCATAGTTGCTTTAGATAATAGTTTACAAACGTTTAATTTACATGCTCAGTACTTGTAATAGTTTTAGAATGTGTATGGAATATTGTACTTGATTGATAGTGGTCTAGAGCATTCTTTGTTGTCTAGTATAAATGCCACGACGTTTTTAATGCTATAACAGATTAAATTAACCTAGCTATATTGTACTTGAACTTCTAAGGTACTATCATACAATCTTTTATCGAAATAAGTCCAGCCCTTTTGAGTGTGATTTTTTGCAAATTGTGTATTAATAGTACGAAAGTTTTTTAAGGGTATAAGAATTCGATACAAAGCTTGAGTTTTAGGAAGAAATGATATAAACTCTACAAACTGAAATCAAACTGTTAAGCAAACTTCAAATAAATAAAGATTAAAAAACGTTTATAATATTTATGCCAACTATTCTGTTGAAAATCAAATGAAATTGAAAAGCTATATCTCGTATCTCTTGGAACTGTACCAATCCGATTTTAAGCTTTATTTCATTGATTTTCAGGTCTTACCATCACCTCTTAAACCAATATTACTGTAGTTGTGGAACAGAGATGGCGCTCTATAATATGTACGCTGTCTTGCTTCCACAACTGTCCAGTCTTGCTTTACAGTGGTAGGCCTATAGAGCTAGAATCACGTAATGGACTGACATCGATCTGTACATCGATAGCATTGTATTTCAGTAGAGTTATTAGCATCCCTGCCACCTTAGCCTTTGAAAGCAGCTTATTCTAGTAACAGTACATTGAGCTGTGTACGTAAGCCATTCACACGTGTGTCTCATCAATTAGTAAAAGAATATAACATTTTGTTTGAATAAATTAATTATGACGCTCTGTACAACTGTATATTCCTTAAATATGTAGTACCTTTAACCTTGATCTTGAGTTCTTGCCTTTGATATCTACACTTTTTTTTGTATTTCAATGGAAATCGTCATGGACTGTCCCTCGTGACTCGTCAGTGGGTTGACGAGGGGGTGTGCCAGACTTTTACAGGTTAAAATCACTGAAGCATCCTCATCTGCCTATGGCCGGGAGTACGGGGTTCGCTTCCGCATTTACAGCGCCTGATATCTACTCTGCAAGCACCGGAAACTGGTCTGGACGTTGTCACTACACACGTTAAATACAAGTTGGGTTTTGTGGATATACAAAACAAAATCCACGAAAACAAAAAAGAACAGGTGCCCACATAAAGTAGACAAAACTCTTTAAATGCCTAGAAGGTATAATCAACATCATCATCTTCCTGCCCTTATCCCATTTCACTTGGGGTCGGCGCAACACGTCTTCTAGACGTGTTGCTTAAAGATTTGGCTATGGTTTTATAGTCGGCCGCCTGCCTGACACTAACCCTCTTTGGGAATGCGTTTGTTGATGGCTTACCCACCAGCATTCGGGTGACCCAAGGTGCTTGGTACAGTGCCCTGGGTCTTAAGGTCCATTAGTCGCCTTTTACGACACCCAGTGGAGGATATGGGGTGGTGCTATTCTTTATATCCGGACACCACACGGATTAGAAGGTATAATCAACAAGCTACAAAATTTACCTTAATACGCTAAAACAACTTCTAAAATAAGTCACTTAAAGTAAAGTTTAACAGCTAAATCATCTTTAGTTTTCGACGTAATTCACTAAACTATATTTAGTCCAGATGCTGTGTTATGAAGCGTTTAATCCGCTTAGTTCATAACAAAACCAGTGCACTGGAGCCGGGTTTTCACTGAGAAATCACGTACGCTCCGCATTAAACTATGCATATTATTATTCTCTCGCTTTTAGAATTTATACTGGAACTTCTTTATTGTTTAGGCTATAGTTCTATTGTTGGGCAAGATTTAGTATTCGAACTAACACTTGTGCATTTGAATCGATTTGTAGTTATTGGTCTTGAAAATATTTATCCTCAAAATTTGGTATAAAACATTAAAAAGAGACAGTTAATATCGAAACTAGCTTGACAAAGACGATAAATTATAAACAGTAACATAAAACGCTTTATAAACTTGATATTTACGTCAAATAATGCAGTATTGTAATAACTCAGACATAAATCCCTCAAGACTTACATAAGTCATTTATTGAATTTTAAAACTTTTCCAAGAAGTTTTAAAGGCTTAGTCTGATCTACAACGAAAAGTTTATAATAATGATACTTCATGTCGATTTAATAGCTGTATTGCGTGACCGTTCGCCGCATTTTCAATGTTCAAGCATCAAAACCAACATTTCGATGCAATGAGTGGTTTATTGATTAAAGTATTAAGTCTTTTCACTATTTAACTTATTGATACATATTTTATGTAATTTTTAATACAGTATTCATATTATTCGTGCTATTCAATGTTTTGTTTAGATATTTATCGCAAGTTCTTTGTATTTTTTCTATCAAATACAAAAATTTAATACTATCGTTAAGAGTACCTATGTTTTTATTTGATCTAAATGTAATAAATATTAATAATTATTATAATTCCATTGCGATCCCTGCTAACAATTATATGAAAACATTATGCATTATCCAACAAATGAATGAGTTATTAATTAACCTAGTTTACTTGCATAATAATAGGCATTGTCAATTCATTGTTGTTCTCATAATAATATCATTTGTATATAATTTATTTACAGGGTTGATTGTACAATATTTATAGGGTTGTTAGGAATGTTTATGTTGAGTAGAATAACATTTTATTATGTACATAAAGTTCTGATTGCCATGATTTTACAGATTTTAGAATTATTAATACGGTTTTTTAAAGTAGAGCTTAATTATTATTTCGTGCAAACGAGACGCTCTTACGCACATTAGAGTGTTGTGTCTCACTTTAACAATATTTACAATCCAGTTCAAACAGTTCATAGTATTCTGCTTCTTAGTGTATCGATTAATGGCTATTACATTTTGCTGGACTGGTACTCAGCCACACTAACAGGATCGGTTGTATAGGGCCTCACGTGTACCAGTGGTACGGCACGCTGGGCTGCTTATTAGTTGGGCCATGGTTAAAGGAAAGATCATAATATTATCACATTTGCAAAGCTTACGTGTGTTAATAGTATTTAATTATGACGATTTACGTCTCCTATAATATCTAAAACCTCTTAAAAGCAACTTTTCCACTTTGCTTATAAAATAACACTTTCCTTTTCAGGATTTTTTTATTAATAAAACTCAATCCTTTCTAATATTAATAACATTAGCATATCAACGCTCAAGTATAATAAAAGGTTTGGAGCATCAAAACAATTTCGTTAATCTTGAACATGGTATATTAAAATGTCGTCTGCAATACTTGCTCGTGGCATTTGAATACGTACATTATGTTACGAATAAATTACATATCAAAGGTTGCGTCATTTTTCATAGAATGGGATTTTCAGATTTGTATACTGCCTTTATGTGACAAGGAACGTTTTCCTCGCGTTTTACTGTATGAATTAAATAATTTGAAGTAAGTTGTGGCTTAAAATATCAAAATAATAATAATTATGTCAAGTCTCTTACCGGTCTTTTGCCAAAAATGTAGGGAAAGTTTTAAAAATTAAACTGCATAGTCCTGACCGTAGCATAATCTTAAAACTTTAAAATAGAAAAAAAAAGAAAAAACAGTACAACTAAAAATTAAACCAAATTACTCAGAATCGCTTCTTATTTAACAGATCTACATTGATTTCTAAATAAATTACATCACTCTACAAAACTACTTTCATAACTATTGACTGTACATTTACATACTTTTCAGTTGCAAAACTTGCAAGCTACTGTTTATCATCAGTACTAAACCACAAAGCCCGAAACCATGTCGGAAGCTAACATTAGCCTCATTTACTGCACTAGACATCTACTACTCCAGCGCCGGATTAGTTTTCTAATCAACAAAGGCTCTTTGTGAACAGTCCAGAGAACATACCAACACAACTTAAAGTAACTCTGTTGTAGTTGTTAAAGAGAGACACCGCTATACGTCGTATAATGCGCCCTCTCGCTTCTAAGCCTGGAACAGGTCAGTAGACCCTCAGTTTCACTTTTCAATGCATCGTCGACCCGTATAATAAGCAGATGTGTGCCAAATTCTGAGAAGGTAATGAGGTCGTAGTAAATGTTTTTTGGTTGCGTAAGCTGTATATGCTTGGAATGTGCAGTAAGAAAACGGTTTAAAATGAAGTTAAGTTTTAACTGGACACGAAATATTTGAATTAAAAATAAGAACTGTTCCTTTATAATATAAGCTTATTACTGCATAAATAGTTCCATGATTCAATGGTTCATAGAATTTTAGAATTTAAATCTATTTTCGGTCTGGTAGTCTCAAAGTCATATTCTCGAATACGGGCGCTGCGTTCATAGCTTGTGTGCATCGAACTCTATAACTGGGTAATAACGACTGGGTTGCGAAAATTTTCTATATCAGAGATCTTAATATACAATTATCTGAAACGAATAAATTTGTATTAAATATAATTTTTGTCGCAACAAGTGTAGTAAGCAAAATTTAAGAAAAATCCTCAAAGCACTTCGATTCTAAATTAAATTCCTTGCCTTTTGAACCCACACTAAGAGAGTTGTATTCATTTCATGAGGTTAATCTAAAACCAATTTTAATCTTAGACCATTTTTCATCGAACACATGTGAGAGCACGTGGTAGGCACGTACCAGCGTAATAAGATTCCAGGTATTTGATAGAGATTGAGTAGATCAACAGTACTACATATTATTCATAACATTCCTTAATATTCATCTCCCATAACATGTTCAAATCATAAAATATTCGATTCGTCACTGTCTTTCACAAACTTACATTAACTTAACCGACTATTACGAGAACAACTTCATGAAAATGTGATCCGTCATCGTTTCATCTCTCGATAAGGTTAATTTTGTTGCCCCTAAATTCTGTAATGTAGGATGATGAGCAAATAAATTTCATTCACATTGTTCCTCAAAATCAGTGCTTTCGAACTTCATTTTTATTGCAGAAGAGAATGCTGTTTTAGGTTTGGGAATATACTTGTTGCAGGTAAAGAATTCATTTAAAAGTGATAAAGTGCTGTTTGCTTATTTGTTATAATTCAACCTTTTTATGATATTCCTCAACATTCACACAGTATCTAGTCTTAAATTAAGTTAAACTCAATGGGTTGAGAATGTATTTTATGGTTTTGTTGAATAACATGCGGTTAAAGTATTAATAGGTTGATCTGGTATGTTATAACAAAACATACCAGAAAAAAATACAAAAATATTACCTACTTTATTCGTATTAAATACAATCCTATTATGTGGTATTGATTCCATTCACTACTTCACCTTCGTCATGCTTTTATTTACCTGTTATTGCTAAAACACTCGAATTCTTTTTAGTATATTTTGAATGGTTACCCAGTATTTTAAATGTACAACAGTCTACAAGTCCATTATAACTCTTCGTTTCCAAATCTCAAATCTCCAAGACTTTAAACAAAAGATTACAAAATAAAACTCCACAACAATTTTTATTTATTCCTCATAAAATATAATCATATAAATCTCTCGGCCATAAGTGTTATAGCAATAATAAAAACATCTGATACTTAGTATACTCGCGTTAATACACTACGTTACATTGTGCTATAAAAAGTAAAGTGTACAGCCATAAAGTGCAGAAAGTTTACGAGAACCCGGCAAAATAATAGTATCAATCGTAAAACATGTCCAGATAGAAATTGTTCCGAGAATTTTATGTAATTCCGCTTGTGGAAACGAGATGGCGCTGTACAGTGTCGCGTAGTTTCTCGCTCCCACAACTGCAACTGCCCTCCTTAAAGGCGTGCGGTAGAGCGGTTTGCCGCGAATATACTGGGAACCAATTTGCTTGAATGGGTTTCCTCGTTATTAATCTTTATTGCAAGACGATTGAGGAATGGTTATAATTAGTTATGGTAGGTAAACTGCGAAATTAGCAACTTAAGCCATGTGGCTACTGTCTGGTAAAAATACGCTGTATAGAAAAGAAAAGAAAAAATGTGATTGGTACATTTCTAATACGGTCCAAATTATAGAAGAAAAAATTTTGTACCCGTATTATCATTAAGTAGTTTAACCTGTAATTTTAGTGTTAAATAAGTTTTTACTACTCTAGTTTTCAACTGTATAAGCTGACATACCACATAAGTCTCATTAAACGATCCTAAAGCACATAAAACTTCAGAGTTCACTTCAAAAGAACAAGTGCAATATCTCGATTAAAAACAATCAGAAGCTGCAATCGGAATTTAATTTTTAGCTCTAAACCCTCCTGAATTCCATTGCTCGAGTGAACTTGAGAGAGTTCAATTTAATCGAGTAACCTTGGAACTGGTAAACAACAATCGATTTACTGAATTAAAAGCTTTCGCGAGTTCCTGAGTAATGATTGATGTTTTGATAAACATAATCGATTATATTTGGAATTACTTTTAGGATGTGAACAAATCTTGAGTCACTTTAATTATGCTTACTGAGTATATAAAAGAATGTAAAAAAACACACACACAACAATGTGTTGCAATTTGTTGTGATGCCATAGACTAATTTGTAACCAGATCTGTCTTACTACTGAGAAAATTCTTGCCTACTACTGTATTTTTAGATGGAGTTTAAAAAGTAGGTATGGCACTTACTTTTTAATCACCGTCTAAAACATTTCAATCACTGCATACAACGTATTCTCAGTCTTCCCGTCTCTCTTCCCGTCGTCTTCAAAATTCAAACAAAAATACAAAACAAGCTCACCATCATTATTGTTACACGATATTAATATTGTCGAAAACATTTCAATCTGTTTGGTGCTTATGCTCTAAGCGTTTAAATCTCCCTTCGTAATCCGTACGTCGGTGTTTTCGACGTGAATCGACTTCGCACAAAAGCCCTAACATTCTCATTGACCCTTCATGTATTGTATGAAGTCAACTCGTTAATGTCTATATAATGGCCCATGTAGCCATGTTTAGAATAAACAAACCCTTTTCATTATTCCTAAAAAGATATGTTGTTTATTTTTAACAAAAGCCAAAATTATAAACAGGAACTGAGCTTTGATAATTTGTTTGTAATCCTGCTAATATTATGAATGTGAATGTTTGTGAGTATTGATGTTTTTTACTCTTTACACTCAAACGGCTAGATTATTTTTTATGATATTTGGTACAAAGTTAGCTGACACTCTGAATTAACACGTACTTTACTATCGTTGATTTTGCTTTTACTTTTTTGACGCTTTTAATTTACTTATCCACAAGGTAATAGCACTACTAAAATCATTTATTACTTTACGCCTATAACAGTCTGTCTTATAAAATACGATAACTCTACCCAAACTAATGGAGTATAACATTATTTTTCTGTCGCTACCCGATCCCGGAAAAGCTAAAAAACTAACCTTTTTCCGAACGCAACTAGATTACTTATACCAATTTTTTCCTGACCTAAAAACGTTCCCTATTAAAAATTTGTGCATAGCAACAAGCACTATGCATAATAGAAACTCTACGCTCTAAACTCTACATTCCTGGCATGTTTGTGTAAACCAATATATATTATTTAGTTGATATTTTGAAAGGCTTTGTTCGATACTTCACGAGAATAGCTCTCCAATCAAGCCTGGTATTTGTGCATAAATAGGGTAGTAGTTGAAATAACTGGAATGTTATGAAGGAAGAAATGAGTTTATAAGGGGAAGTTTTAAAATAACAGCTGTTACAGGAAAATATGGACATGAGATGAGGAGAGATGAGACTCACGTGACTATGGGAGTGATGAGTATGAATGTTGATGGATGGAGGGGAAAGAGAAGGTCAAACAATATGCATAGATTGACTAAGAAATGATATGAATAAAAAAGGAGTAAGTGATATTGTGACGTCTGATAGAGGAGAATGAAAGAAAAAAAAACGTGGTGCACCGACCCCAAGTAAAATGAGAAGTTGAATTGAAATAACGGGAATATTTTTAGTATGAGAATTTAGTCCGTGATTAAATTATAGCTTTGCAATTCAAAGAAATTCCGTACATACGTGGTATCTCGTTGCTCTACTTCATAGCTCAATGAAGCAGTCAACTGTAACCGTGCTTGTTTTATGGTTTGTTATTAATATGAAAGCAGAACTGACTCTTCTTTTAACCTGTTAACAGGAGTACTCAAGAATAGATACAGTAAAAAGTAACCTTGTGTCATCATTTCCTAGACGAATGTAGAGACAACTTCATTTTAGGAGATGATTGGGTTAAGTGTCGTTCTTGAGTAAGCGGAATTGTTTCCTCTATTTGATTCCCGATTGTTCTGTCAATAGCTACTTCACATTAATTCCTTAAGAAGAGGTCAATGTCATCACGCCACCGTATCCTTACCTGCCTGGATTGCGAGTTCCGGCTTCAGGAACCCACTCATTGGGTTTTTGATGGCCGAATATAAAAGCTGAATGACGCACTACCTATGCCTAGTGGTATCTTGTTTCCGCATAGAAATAATCATAGAGTGTGTACCGAGAGAACCAAAAAGGAAAGTACTTTTTTGTTTTAGCCCATAGTGTCCTACTGCTGAGCAAAGGTCTCCCCAAGTCCTTCCACGATTCTTTACAATGCGCCGCTTCTAACCAGTTCTCACGGTGTACGTTTAGTTCATCCCGCCACCGCTTTCTGGACCGGGAAGTACTAATAGCTAGTGATTCGAATTTCTCTATCGCAATTTATCGCTATTTGATTTCCAACAATAAAAACATTTTTTATTCATATCAGTTCTTCAAACAGACTAACAAGCTCGTAGACAGAACTAGACTTGATTACTGGGAGTATTAGATTTGCATTCGAAACGGTCTTGCAAGCAATAAGCCGGGTAATGTTGCTATAATGTCCACGCAATCGCACAACACGAGACCTCTCTTAATGAAATTACTCGAGTAATTTGTACGGATTATACTTTGGAGGCCTAATTTGGCAGTTTGTGTTTGCTTAATTAACGGCCTTTATGGCGTATGCCAACGGACTTGCAGTCGAGATAAGAGATTTCGTCATCATTTATTCTCGTACAGTTAAAGCCCACCCAGTTTTAATTTACAGTAGTAAACTATGTAAGTTTATTATTTGTAGAGTACTGGGAACAAGAAAATGAATAAAACGACTACACTTGGGAACGCGCAACTAGTTTAAAATAGTTTTACGCTTGGAACCATGTAGTTGGACATTCTTGAATAAGTGCATGTTTATTACATAAATTAATTTTAAAACCAGTAACTATACTTTTTCATATTTAATATTACTAAAGACCTGACTCTCTATGAATGTAGAACTGTACTGATAATAATATGTTAGGCTCACAAATTTATGACACACACAACGTTTTGAAATCTGTCCCAATTTTCACATACATTTGAAAGAGTTTTCACAGGAACGTTATTTCTATGAATAAAAGCCCAGCCTCGTTGAATATGAAAATGATTGAACGAAGATTGTAATATTATACCAAAAATCATAGCCCGGAAACTTCCAGACATTTTAATGACAGTCTAATTTGATACGCCGGTTGCGTTGGCGTTTAATGGGTAAAGGAATGTGGGTCTAAAGACGGTATAAGGTTAAGAAATTGGTCTTTAGTATATTATTATAAATCAAAGAATAATTACTGTAGGCTTATAGGTCACTTGCGGTTCTCCGAAAAGACAAGTGAATTAAGAGTGTGGGGGTTTGCTGTGGGACGTTTAAAATAATACGTGCTTATTTTTGTCTATGATGTGGATAGTGTATATGGTATTCTTTTAGAAATTACTATCGTATTCCTATGTACGTAATTATAGGATATCCTACTAATATTATAAACTTGAAATTATCGATGGATGGTTGTTACACACTCAAACAGCTAGAGCAATTTTGATGAAATTTTGTACGCAGTTAGTTAAAATTATGGATTAACAGATATACTACTTTGAGTAATTTTTGTAGCTATATTCGACATTCGTCCGAGCAAAGTTGCCGGCAACAAGTAGTTATTTCTATTAATTAAAATCAACTCAGCCCAACGCAGTCTGGACATTCTGACTCAAAAATGTTTAAAAAATTAAAAAAATAATAATAATCAACATTACAACAAAATATATTATGGTACTTACCTACATTATACTACCTTATTAAAAAGATTATATTTACACAATTGCTGAGATGTACCATCAACAAAACTCTGAATTGTGTACTATAACTTCGTGAAACAACAATTAGTTGAATAGTTATGAATCAATTAAGGTAGGAGCTAAATAACCGCAAGTTCGAAACTGCTTAGTAATCGTTAGGCAAACTAGGTATAAATCTAGATTAATCCATTTCGCCAATCTGTTTAAGTTAACCTAATTGAGATTCAATTTAATCAAATCTGGGTGAAGTTATAATTAATGACTGTAGTTTAATGTAAAGACAAACCTCCTTTAACTGTTTGTTGGTGCATTTTATACCCCCTGCTTTGGACTAATTTAATAATAACTAGCGATCCGCCTCAGCTTTGCGCGGGTGTAATAAAGAAGTTATACATTAACCGCGATGGAATAGATGTAATATTATGGAATGCCAATAAATATAATTATAAATACGAAGCCTTACTCTTGAAACTCTCTATCGATTAATAAAAAGCACTACAAAATTCGTCGTTTAGCTGTGAAGATTTGAACATACATAAGAACGGAAAACAGATACAGTTACTTTGTTAGTAATTAAAAAGTAACTTAAGAAAAATACTAACATTCCCTCCTTCCTATTCCCCACTGAGAAAATCCCTTTTTGTAATTGAGCAAAACATTTAGAATATTATGATGCTTTAATTCACTGTTCTCTAGCAATAACGTTTTACAGAAAGCCCTACTTTACATCAGCCATCAACTAGAGTAGAGATAAAATATTCCAATTTGCATAAAACTCGAATCTGATTTATTTTCCACGCCACAGTTATACCACAAGGCAGTCAATAATCAAAAGTTCCATTTAAATTGATCGTTTATGTACTTTTAATAAAATATGAATCAAGTGGTTATAGTTGGGTTATGGTAGAAAAGTGATAAATGTTTTTTTTAAAGGCATGTCAAGCCAGCACTAAAAGCCTAGCCTTCAGCTACAATAATAACAACACATGAATTATAAAATACACAAAAGCTTGCCACTAAAAGTTGACCTTCTATTCAACACTTATCTTATGAAATGCGGTGTCAATCTACAGTTTATTTCTGTCGAGCGACACTTTCGAGCAGGAACCTATTTTCAATGCAAGTGCGATGCACTTTGTATAAGGCACGAATCGTCTGGCTTGCGAAGTTTAAAATACCCACGTTGACATCGCGGAAGTGCCATCTATTTTGGATTTAGATGAGTCGGTTCTAAACTTAGATGTAATTGAATGTGTCAGAAGATCGAAGATTGGAGAGATGCTGGACGATTGGGTGTATGCTTGAACGTTGAGTGGAAATCTGTGTTTGAATTTATGATGGGCTCTAGTAGGGAATTGATCTGAGTTTTAATTATTGACATAGCGTACCTCTACGATAAAACCTAAATTATCACTCTTTAATTGAGTTGACGTGCTACTGTCATAATGTTCGAGACTTGTCGTTCAAATTTTTGCAGAGCTCGTCAGTTACACTAAAATATATTCATAGTGTACGTCCTTACAAAGCATCTTTAATTATTATCAATGTCTTTTTTCGCTAACACATTCGTCGACAATAATGACACTAAAATCAAAAGCTCGTGACTTCAGTAAAACGACGCTCCATATATTCCTCATAATTATTCCAATTCTCTCCAAAGCCTAAAATAAAATATAAAATAACGCTAACAAAACCTTGTATGAACACGTTTCCCACGTTTCCCTTCAGTCTTGCAACTTAATGGATGCCATAATGAGCAGCTGCCACATTCTGAAGCCTACCAACATCTCTTGAAGTAATATGGTAACAGTTGTGAAAACGTGACAGCGCTCTACAAGACATAGTGCGGTATCTCTCTTCCACAACAGAAATAATGATTCTTTAATAGGTAGTAGGCCTTGTTCACTTCCACCCCCATTCATACAGCTATAGGAACAGGTACGAATAATGAAAATTGGTTAATTAGTATGTGCATTAATTACTTAGTACCTATGAGAATTGTGAAGGTTGGTTTTTGGGTCGAAATGAATGAAGTATATATTTTTTGTGACGTTAACATAACAGAGTGAGCTATTTGTAAAGAATTGGAAACGACTTTTGGCTAATTGTGTGCTTTTCTCATTTGATGGAATACATACATTTATGGGTTCCATTTTACGTTATTTTGTTTTCAAAATGTTATGTATTATGTGACTTTTGTGATTAATGTCAGCTCAAAATGTTTTGAACAATTACAATCAGTGATTTTAATGAGTATAGCGAAAGAGGCTTATTGAATTGAACAAAGAGATTTAAGAGAGAAGGCAAATAATTGGCAGAGCCTTGGCCTGTAGACTAGTTAAATTTCCAATTACATACTAAATGCTAACGCTGACGAATTGCTCAAACGTACTAAAGTCCGTGACGTCAGTTTAGTACGTTTTAGCAATACAGCATTTTAGCAATGCAGCGTATGAGGTAATGTTGTTTATATAAATTAAAAGTTTTTTAATATGTTCTTGTTCTCTTATGTTCTTAAAAAATCGAGTCGACTATAACGATTGATGAAGTAATTTCACGAATTGTCATCTTTCAAATTGTACCTCACATTTTAGGCCGGATCATTTTTTTTTTCTATAAAGTTTAGTTTTTCTAAGAAGTAGTCTATTAATTATTACGTGATAAATTTCGATCCTCAATATTACGAACTGAGAAAGTTATTGACCTTTGGATTTCTGTTAGTACTTCCTAAAGAATAGTATCCTTTTGAATTTGGCAGTCTGATTAAATGAGAAAGGGTCTGTCCTTGAATAAAATGATTTCGTTTTTTCTGATACCTTTACACCCGATAAACACTTTTGATGGAAGTTTGTATGAATTTCCTTCTATATGGATTTCTACGTAGCAGCAAATTTACCAATGCAGAAACGAGGCCATAGGCGAAATTAGTTTGTGTTTCAAGTTATCGATAACAACAACTCATACATTTCAATTAGTTGGTAAACTTGTTAGCTATTCTAAGTATTCTAAGATAGGTAAATATTGAAAATACTCGTAGAATATAGAAATAAGTTGGGTTAGAAATATAACCTCTTCATAATATACTTAGACACAAAACTTATCTCCAATAATGTGCTAGTACACAATATAAAACAATTGACGTTAGCTGGGGTACCATCCAAGTCATGTATTGTTGTTTAAGAACACAATTTAACTCTGATGCTCAAAAAAAACATTATAGAATTAAAAAAAAACACACAATTTTTATCAATATCATTAAATAAAGTTGTACTATACATTTTTAATGACACTCTACTTCTTTTCCCCAAAATGAATAAAACCTATTTGTGAAGCTGTTATAGCAATTACTTGTCCAATTTATAACAAAGGCGGGAAAGCTTTCGGCTTTAATTTTATTACCAAAAGCTTAGTAGGATTTTTTGACTCGTATTAATTTTCACTCCGAGATCAATCTTAAGTTATTAATTTTGTTTGAAAATGTAATCTTTGGAAGTAGCCGACATTTATGAGGAAATTTCATAGAATATTGCTGTTGTCTCTTAGATACCGGAATTTCATTTCAAATTTGACATTGGAACTTATGTAATAAGGTTAATATTACATTTTTGTAAGCTCAAATTTCCTATTGGACAAAGGGTTATTTTGAATGATATTATAATACCTCTTCAAATGAATTTCATTGAACACGTTAATAGAATATAGTAGCGTTCGTCTATATGACATTTGCAAATACAATACTGTTACAAATTGAAATTAAATACCAAACAACCAAAGAATTTTAATATTTGAAAATAATCATTGACAGAAATGACAGAGATTCGAAATTCGGACAGAGCTTCTTGACTTGCCGGCCGATGAAAAATAATGACGCGCACTGTCAAGCGCCCTCCTTTTATAGGCTGCCGTATTTTTCCTCTAACACGGCCTCTCCTGACGGGGCTGCGTGCTCGAAGCCCTCAGCAGGAACTCGAGGATGGTCCAGCAACACCCTCGGCGTCCAACGGTTGCTCGACGCCATCATCATCTAACTAATCTAATCGGTTTCTGTGAAGAAGCACACAGTCTAAGAAACATGCTCATTTACATTGTAAACAGTGGGGTTTTAATTCATATAGTGCATAAAAGCATCTAACAACACGAACGACTGACAAATGATCGACTGACGAATGACAAACATCTAACAACACGAACGACTGACAAATCCTATTGACGGCTGGATTTACACAGGTCTGTTGTCGGTTGCGCCACGACTCACCCCGATACCACCAGTGTCAGGGTCACCCCAATACCTTGGCGCACCGGATTTACATGGGTCTGTTCCACTGAACACTACACACAACACACTCAAGACACTTAGCATCGCTAAGATCAATAAGCCCACATGGCTTGACTGGTACATAATCCCGTGTACAAGTACATAAGCTTAGCAAAACAACCATAAAGCAAATTGTACAAACACCTTCGAAAAAAGCAGCACAAGTATCGGGTGTCCATTCACCCTTCCACAAGACCAAGAAATTGGCGGACCTGTTTGACATTACTGGGTTGAGGTGATTTAACTAATGCATCAATCTTATAACTACTCGGCCTAACCTGACCATCTTTTTTTTTTCAACTTCATCACACCACGTGTCGAAATCATGAACACTCGGATCAAAATCAGAGACAAAATATCGGTTGGATCTGACCTGAGCACAGTTGATAGCGGTCAAAAGACGCTCTGCAGCGTTCGTCACCACGTCTTAAGACTGCGTTGAACCCATGTTGCTGGTGTTCAGGCTCGGCGTCGGCGTCCTCGCCACGGGCTCGCGCAGCGGTGTAGGCGCCCCAAGCTCGGATGTCGGTGATGTCGTGGGCAATTGTGCAACGACGTCATGGCTGACGCCGGCACTGGTCGTTGCGATGGCTTGCGTCTCCACAGGCGCACGGGGCTGGTCCTCTAACACGCGCAGCCTCCTCAGGATCTCTTCCATCGGGTTGGGCGAAGGAGTATCACGGCGCTTTCGTTTGCTGCGATCGTTGTTGGCAGGCATCGTGCGTACGAAAAACTCCACCCGAATATTAAATAACTAGGCAACGTTAAAGATTAGCTACGAATTTCAAATTTCCCTTTGCAAGACCAGAAATATAGGGCGTTCAACGGCTTTTCAGCCTTCGAATCCCACTTCTGATGTTACAAATTGAAATTAAATACCAAACAACCAAAGAATTTTAATATTTGAAAATAATCATTGACAGAAATGACAGAGATTCGAAATTCGGACAGAGCTTCTTGACTTGCCGGCCGATGAAAAATAATGACGCGCACTGTCAAGCGCCCTCCTTTTATAGGCTGCCGTATTTTTCCTCTAACAATACACAAATAGCCCTCTTTAAAAAACAATTGAATGTGCCAATTTAAGAACACACTCCATACTTTATTAATTCAAACTCTTTTCTTTTATTAGGATCTTTCTATCTGTCTAACCCATCTTCACTTACTATCGATTGAAAGCTATCAAGAAGAAGTGATCCGTAAAATGCTATTTCCTTTTATAATAGACATGGTTAAAAGATAAGGTGTTTTCGGGTTAATCTGTATTGATAGGGAGGAATCATTAACGTCCTTATAGCTCTATATTAAGAGTGGTATATGGTACGATTACAAATAATGATAGTGCCAGGAAGAATGACTAAAGAATAAAATTATTCGTTAAGAGTCAATACTAGATTGTTACCGAGAAGCATATCTTAGCAAAAAATACTTTTAATGAGAATCGCTTCACACTCACATTGACTTGTACTTTCCACATACATAAGAGATTCATTTATAAATGTTTAAGAGGGTAAAGTTAGAAAAATAGTAAAACCTTTTATGCTAAAGTGATTAAAATTTAGTGTCGACAAATTAATATGTATTCCCCAACTAAACCTACTATGAAAACACTAAATAAGAACAGTACTCCAATTACAAACCTTTCGTATTTTCGAATGTTTTATTTTCTTTTATCCGTATACGAAATTCGAAAAGCTTTTCCATGGCTGATCCGAACCGATCGTGACGGCTTGAACTCTCATGGGACTATGAAAGCACCGCAAATAGTTCACCTTTGTTTACATATAGAGCAATTTAATCTTTGTTTGACTTATTACTTGATAGGTTTGTTTAATAATATCAGTTGTGTGGCAGACTTATAATTATTGAAGGTTTATTTACGCGGATAGACCGACAATTTTTCAGGCCAGTCGGAATTTTCAATAATGAAGTGGTAACTGTGTCGCAAGTTGTTATCAAGGAATTAGAATAAGATCAAGCCTCTGTTAACATAATATTAGAAGCTTTGAATTTTAATAACCTTAGGTCATGCTATTGTGTGTTCTGTGACTCTTTTTAAAACTTTACATGTGTACAATGATTGACAGAACAAATTCGTCTTGAAGTATGAGTAACCAGACTACGTGTTCCATTCTAACAAAGTATCTACCGGCTTCAAACAAAATAGGACAGAAGTAGTAAACCTGAAATCACAGTTGTTACCATTAGCATTCAAAGCACGAACCCTAGGAGTAAACTGTTCGCTTCACATACTATCAAAACTGATGGCCCGTTACATTGTGGAACCAGGATTTATACTTATATTCGGTCTGTCCACTTTACTGTGTTGCTTCGATGTTATTTGAAAAGCTACTTCAGAATTTCCAAACTCTACGATAAAATTAAATGCGATCGTCTTTTGTTATGCTGTCAAGAAATTGACATGATATTGGGTATCCTTTAATGTCTATTTATAACAAAGAGTTCCAAAAACATTTTAAAATTAATTAGCAATTTTTGACAATACCAAAAAAAAATACCAAGTGAACGTCTTTTGTTTGGCTATCAAGAAGCTGTCGTGTCATTAGTATCGTTGTTCATTTGTTTATAAGAATGACTTTTAAAGGGCTTGCAGAAACATTTAAAACATAATTATTATTTTGTCACAAAACTAATGAATTGTCTTTTGTTTTACTGTCAAGTTATCAACATGACAACTTGAGAACGAACATTTTGAAGTGGTAATTGAAGTATTTTTTCAGCTCGGTTCATAAAAAAAAACATAATTACGTACGTACGTACTTTGAAACAAGAAAAAATAGTGTTTGTGGTTGTTAGTATAATAAACTTGAAATAAGTTTATCTCAACCATTATTGTTACAGAAATATGTACATAAGTTGAACATTCAATATATTTTTTTACAGAAAATAATAAACGTCAATACGAATTGGATCCGACAGCGAGATCCTCATATATTTTCATAACACAATCCTTTTCTCCAAATATACGCTCCACATATTTACTCAGAATTTGTAAGATTGCGTAGAAACGCGTAATAATATGAGCAAACACACATTCAATTGCTATAGTAAACAATACAGTATGTACGGTTTATCGGCATCACAATATACAAATATTTGTAGGTGACTTATTGAATCTTTTCCTCTCACACAAAGTGAGTTTGATTATTTTTTACATAATCAAATACATACTTAGGAAGATAGTCGTAATTTTTGCAGTTCAAACAGATGAGAAGTGAATTAATTATCTCGATTTTTATTCACGAGAGTCCATCAAATTGTATTGATGGTCCAGTGACTTTAATGTGTACAAAGCGAAATATTTATTTAAGTGTATATGTAATTACAAAAAGTGGGCATAGAATAATACTAATATTAAAGTCAAGATTGCAATTAAACATACTGCAATTTCGTAAAAATACATACATTACTAGACTAATTACTACATGGGGCTTTGCAATAAATGAAAGTCACTAGCAGTCTAATTACACCGTTATTCGACTTCATACAGATAAAAAGACGACCAAAATTTCCTTTGAAAACATACATGTTCTACAAACGTACTGCACTTAAATGCTTAGTGGGAGTTCACTTTGAGCTAAAAGACTTTAAAATGTAGAGCAATTCTCACATATACGGGGAAGCTGAGTAAAAGTCGGGAGCGAATCAACTTGTTGCAAGGAAATCACCCATTTTGGTTCATGTCGTTAAGTTTGGCGCCTGCTTGAGATTTTAAGATAGGTTAAGTAGGTAAGGTTTTACTGATTTTGTACTATAGATATATATTTTGTATTGGTGTATAGATATTTTTATCAAGGTTATTGAGGTTTAGGAATAAGTGCACTTTCAATTGTCTTTATAAAAAGTGCTTAGACAGTTCGAGACGTTTTTTTTTTTTTAACAGCTGTTTTAAGGCTTAATCCAACGAATTTAAGGTACGTACTTTGGTTTGATATGATTTAATTTGATTTGAACGGAACACTAAAATGACTTGAACAAGTTTGAAAAAACGATTGAAATTCGTGTTTATTTGTGATTAAGTAAACGAACTAAAAGTATTTGAAAAAACAGAATATTTCCGGTCTAATAATTTTAGATAATTATAAATACTTTAACGATATTTATTTTTGAAAAAGGAAAGTATCATAGGAAATTATTTGACAGGAAAATTGTAACAAGTTGTTTACCCGACAAAAGTCTTCAAAGTATAATTAGGAAAAAAGTTTAAATGATTTTCAAGAAAAGCTGTTTCAATAAACTTATACGAAATTGTTTCTCTGACCGAAAATAAGTATCAAGGATCGTGTAAAGTAATAAAAAATAAAGCAAATTATTATGTCTCTTTTTAAGAATAAATATACCTGAAGATAAATACGAGATCAAATTAGTAGAATATGAAAATAAAGACTTGAATACTAAGTTGTTTTTCATCGTATTCAAAGTTAAAATGAAAAATGCTTAGTCATTTTATATTTATTTTAAATATGTTAAACATATACTTTACAAGCTAAATTTACTGCTGAATTTTAAAAACGTTGGTTGTTGTAAAAAGAGAATCTTGGCAGATGTTGTGAAAACTGATATGCGAATCCCTTTCGAATGAAAGAACAAAATTGGATAGAACTTTTTTGTATCGTTTTTACTGTCAGCATGGTTTTTACTCAAAGCCGGAAAAACAGCTATTATGGTAGTTTTTTAGACCAACACTCCAAATTACTCATTTTAAAGCCGTGGTTTGAATTGGAGCCAGCTAGTAAAATAAATTAAACAGTTGGTTTTGTCCAATCATTTATAGTTTTTTAGAACATTTGGTTTTAAAATTTCCTTTACTTTGCATTTTTTTAACACATTCACTGGTGAGCAACAAAATATGTATTGTTTGTCGGTCACCCGGTGACCCCTACGGCGTACAAAAGCTTAAATATGTATTGTTAAATCACTAACGTAACAACAATTTGATTACATCGTTATGGAAAGAAACAAGGCCATTCAGATGGATAGCTCTATCTATTCTTAGCTTGATGAACTATTCCTCTTTAATTAAATAACACACGTTTAACACATCATAATACCCCGTTATTACAATTCTGTAGCCAGATAGTGAGTCAGGTCTAATTATTTTAGTTCAACATTAATGTACCTAAATTAAATTTATAGGGACAACTTTGCGGCCACACATGCTCCTTATTTAATTAGATAAAGCTAAATTGGATTCACATCCTTGAAAATTAGACGTAATCCAACCACGAGATTGTACCAGTGTCACCTAGTAATTTTAATTATATTCAATAGTATAAAATAAAATTTTCTCCCAAGAAAATCCAAGGAATTAAACATACGATTTGGTTGTTTTGCTGGAAAATTAGAGAAAAACTAATTTATCCTTTGTTTTTCATCAGCATGAAGATAATATTTCAGTAAAATGGAAATTTAATATAATATAGTTTCTTTAAATTATGTCCTTTACTCTACTCTCTCTCTTACCGGTGGTTATTAATTTTTGACACAGTTTTAAAATAGAGTTCGTACACTTTGTCTGATTTCGAATTTAACAGAATAATTTTGCCCATTTCACACGTCATTTATACACAACAAATCACACTGGCTGAACGGTTTAATTTTTCCCTCGATTTCAATTTCCCTTTCAGGGATTTGATAAGAGGATCTTCGGAAACGCTATCAGGGAGTATTGCGGTTCATTGAAATGCTGATGGACAGGTGATTGAGCGAGCGTTGAGGGGACCTACTACTATCTCTTAATGCAACCCTATATATAGTATCGTGGAAGCGAGATGGTCATAACGCCGTGTAGAGCGGCATCTCGCTCTGATAATTGGAAGTCTTGCTTTATGAGTTAGTGGTAGAGCCTTTGGGCACTCAATTGGTTATCTTATTGGATCTAATCAAGGATTTTATTGGAATGTTTCTGTAAATTAGATCGTTTGTGTAGGATATTGCGTTGAGAAATACATCAGTAACTAATTTATTTACCTCTGATAAATATGCTGCGTATGTGATGTTTGGATTCTTTAATTTATGTATTTTAAAGGTAGGTTAAAGTTTGAGGTAGGGTCTCATTAAAACTCTATTTTAACTGGAAAAACACGGGTGCGTTAAGCCACGTCAAACGTCAAAGGCTTAAACTCTGACACCAGATTAAACTTGATGTTCAATCTGGTCCAAACAAGAAAGAAAGACTGACTGCCAGAAAAACAAACTACATTTTTTTGGAAAATATGTGATGTTTTTAGTAAATGACAAACCAACAATGCCGAGCTCTGCCTGTATTTACATTTTACACTATGATAACAAATTTCGTTAAGCCAAACACCGAGACTTCGTGCCAAGAAGCATTTGCATGTTACACAGGCGTTTAAAAAGAGTCCCTTTGTTTATGTTGCGCTGCGCTACACCGCCTAGGACCGACGTCAGTATATGTATGAAATAGGCAATGACATGCAAATAACCACAGTCTAATTTCGTGTGTGATGTGTTGCCTGCAAAATGCATGTTTGTGAGAATTTCATTCTGGTAATAATAGTAGACCTTGGTGAATGTCTGTCATTCGATTAAATTTTGAATTACTCTGCATTACGACAGGTAGATCCATAAAATACGGCTTCTAATAGTAAAAATCATATAATTTTTCCAAATTGTTAAATTAATTTGTCACTGACTTAACTTGAAAAATGTACGTGGTTTTTTTTTTTAATTTGGACTCATAATCAATTTCATCAATACTTATTATGTGGTTTAGACGTAAAACGTTACAAACAAAATAATTTACATTCTCATTTATTTCATATTCTCATTTATAATTATAATTAGTGAGAATAAGAGTAATAATTCTTGTTACAAAATATTAAACGAACAGTGATTTTATTAAAATTTCCCGACAACCCTTTTCCCCAGATGTGTTGGTGTTTCTTTCAGTTTTACTAGATTTGTACGATATCATAAAACATTGGCGTATAAAATTTCAAATAAACACGCAAAACCACGTACAAAACATAGCTTGGTGTAAAAAGCACCTGTACAAAATTTTGTTCTAAAAATATTTTGCGGTATTTCAGCACCGCATGTAGCAATATGTGCCTTATAAGTTTTTCTTTATTTGTGTGGAAAACTGTATTGTATTCACCATTGTATCGTTACACTGAAAATTGTGTGAGAGAGTTGAAATAAAACTACTTTGAATTCTGTCTTGATAGAATTTATTTCTTTACTGGGAATCAACTTCGAGCATTGTTCAATGTGCCTGAGAAGAATTGGGCAAAAATTGGTTTATAATATGTTACCTATTTCGATATGTTCGTTGGAACTGTAGTGTTAAACTTGTAGGTCAATATTCTTGCTAACTATAAATTATTCATTTATATTTTCATAAAATAAATAATACATATTTCAGTAGCAAAAGTTTGGTGCTTAATGAAACTAAAATTAATTTTTTTATTCTGCAATTAGATTTTTTTTAACATTTTTACGTGCCAATATTTTTTTTAATATAAGCTAGACATTTCCTTGCTGTCTACCCTGACAAAGAACGTCGAAACAAACTCAGATGTCAAGATTAGGTATATTCTTTCCACATTTTCTAACTATAGTACGAGCAATAAAAGAGAGTGAAAGCAAAGAAAATAACTCCGTCGTAGACATACTAATCCGTTTAAGTGAGTTTGACGTAAAACAGGTTTTTATTATCCGTTGAGGTTTAACAGCCTTATTAAGAGTAAACGTTTTCTTTACTTTGATTCAATATAAGTAGACCTTGAATCACAACTGATTTATACCGAATAAATTGCAAAATTTCACAGTAATGTAATTATAAGCATTATTTTCTTTTTGTTTCTGTCAATCACCTACGTCCATAGTTCAACTATCAAACATTTTTTTGAACAACACCAACTCTATCTGAAAAAAAGTCCTTTTAGGTTTACGCCATACTTTGGAAATTGCAAGTTAAAGACCATTTCCTAGATCCTTTCGAAGGACGGATAATGGTAATCTCTCAGAAAATCTATTATCTGATACTATCCTAACTTTAGTGCTTACTTTAAGTACTGGAATTTCAAAGACCGTCCACCGTATTGTCGATACAGAACATATTGTGTCATAAACCAAAGCCGTTGTCCGTTCTTAGGTCAAAGTTCTACACTTTAGATGTAGCATAATTATTAAAACTTAAAATCTTCTATAGCCTTTCGTATTACTTCCATAGCAAGAATATAGTCGAATACTGATAATATATTATGTATGTAGTACATAGAAGTAAAACATTTTTCTTTTCTTTGCTTTGACAAAGAAACAGAACTTCTCGTGTTAGAGGGTCAATAGTTTTCTCAGTTTTAAAATATTTGGCTTCTTTAACAACTATCTGACGATTAAAAAATCAACCCTAAAAAGGATATAAAATAAATACCCGTGGTTATTAATTTATAATGATTTGCTCAACTTCAATTTTTTTTTCTTATAATGTATCGTACACCTAAAAGTAAAATACAGAGACCTAAATTCAAAATCGATCGGTAAATTCAGCACGTAACAGTTGCGTACTAAAATAAACATCAAACGTTTTATTATTCACCATCCTGCCTATCAACTATCTTCCTTTCTGAACGTTTGATTCGCTTCGTACTATGTAAATGAAGAGTCGCTCCCAATATTTCAAGGTCCCATTCAGAAAGTCTACTGTAGGCGTAAATATATGCTAATAGCCATCAAGTCTCAACCAGTTGAATCACTTGGCATGCTTTTCGATCGGACGGCGTGGACAGACTGATAAAAGAATTAAAGTTCTTATGAATAATGGAAAATGCAGATGAGATGAAAATTTTTCGCTGATGTTGGGTTTCAATATTTTTGAAGGGTTTGATTGGATTTTTAGTTCAAGGTTTAATTTGATTTACATATTTGTAGAGACCACATTCTGTATAATATTGATGTGAGATGAACGTCGAGGTGAAAGAGTCGAAACTAAATAGAAAACGACTTCTAGAAAGATGACGATAATTTTACTATAAAAAATAAATCTATTCGCAGAACTAATTAAGACGATTCTAAATTACCATTTACAAATAAGAAAAAAAAATGCGAATTATAATGTGAACTCTTTTTTCTTCTTTAATGTCCCGAAGAAAAATAGATTTATTTTAGAAGGACCTGAATAATAGCTTAACATTTGGCGAGACCTGCAAGGGACAGTGAAAAACGACCGCCAAAGAAGATACAGGAATAAATACGACAAGGGTTCAGGGTGGATTCGGCCCTTACTTAGTCAACTGGCCACTAGCCAGTGCGTTATCTAAAACAGTAGTTATCGCATTGGGAACAGACGGGTCTGCCCATTTATTAGGAGACGGAAATTGCGTGTGCAAGTCAATGATTATTTAGGAGTTAGTTGTTGTTTTTCTTAACTTGTCGATCAATTATATTCAGGTTCCTATTATATTTTTGAAAGCAGGTTTTCGTAGCCAGGAATGTCGAAGGCTTTTGTTGATATGCTAGTAAATTATTCGACGTGATTTGAAATTGAAGGTATTTCAAGACAGACTACAAAATTCGAAATTTTAGACTCACAAAAGTTCGTGATTAAAGCAAGAAAATAGCAAAAAAAAATACTTTTATAAAATTTGAAAAATATATTAAGTTTACAGTGACGTAGAAAACAAAAGAAAAACAGCACTTGGAATAAGTAATAGAATAAAACTGACAGCAAAATTCAAATCCTGTTAGTATATTTCTCTCAGAAGGTACATTGTAACGATCAGATGTATTTAAATTCCTGATAAATACACCTAAGGGAGTTTTCCAAGATAGTTTTGTTAAAGCAACGTTGCAATTCGATGTTAGTTTTGCATTTACTGTAAACATATTATTCGTATTTTTATTCGAGATTTTAAGTTCTCTGACCCTGCGTAAAAATGTTTTATTGAATGTAGAATTGTGGATGACGTTTTAATTTTAAGCTTAAGAAGTAAGCTTTGTACGTTGACATCAAACTTAGTATAGTATTTGAAAGATTTTTATTATGGGTAAAGGTTGGTGGGATGACATTTTTTTTTTAATAATATGGTGAGAAACGGCTCAGTAGAATAGTCTGGTTTAAAAAAAAATCTAATAGATTACGCAAAAAAACTCTACTATCGTAAACAGCAACTTCTTCAATAATTAAAAAAAAGAATTCAGATTCCTCTTTGACAGAATATATCCTACTTTCGTACAAACTTGTACACGCACCAATATGTTTACAAACAACAGTTCTCGAATACCATTAAATAAAAAAAAAACCACAAACAAAAAGAAACAGATCCAGTTTATCACACGTCTTATGAATGAGATTGTCTGTGTCCTGTTCAATTTTCCGTTCCGTTGAACTGAAAATAGGATTACACATACTCCTTCATTTTACGATAGTATCGACCGCTCGCAGGTTTTCACTGATTCTTCTGAATCTGTATCACTGTCGCACAGAATATGGAAAGTGTTGTAAAGTAAAAGCATTTACTCTCTTACACAATAATTATAATTATATAGTATTTCTCAACTCTCCGACAACACTATCTAGTCTCAAATTAAGTACGCGTGAGTAACTTGTGCTATGAGTGCTAGACAACTGATAAACTAAGTTACTTAAATATTTCTAAATAAATACATAGATAAATTACACCCAGACACAGGACAAATGATCGTGCTCATCACACAAACATTTGTCCTAGGTGGTAGTCGAACCCACAACCTCCGGTTTAGCATCAGGGCCGTTGTGTGTGTTTTTTTTCTTTTTTCACACCTAAAATGCGCGAAAGTAAGTAAACAGTAACGCAATTGTCGTGTGATTACACAGTAAGTACTCGTACGTTTATATAGCAACACAGCTACCCACTTACTAAGAAAGTGATTAAAACCAGTACCAGTTGCTTGTAATTAAATCTCAGCAAAGACGAGCTAATGGAAAACACTCAAACAGAGATTAACGTTAGTCTCATTTAATTGTTTTGGTCTTACTTATTAAACAAACTCTTTTGTGGAAACCTAAAATAGATTAGATAAAATTCTTTACACGTTTCTTTATGTACCTGTTAACCTGTAAGGCTCTAGATAGACTGACTGCATTTTAAATGCAATCCAACTGCAAATTCCAATTCAAGGGCAGTTTGAATGCAGTTGACGCGACGAAAGAACTGCAAATCAAATCAGTTCACACGACTGCTATTCAACCGCAATCGGACTGCACGTTTGATTTGAACTGCTTTCAAATCGCCCTTGAACTGAAATTTGCAGATGGATTGCCGTTGAAATGCAGTTCGTCTGTCTAGGGCCTTATGTATTTGTGACGTTTATTCACACATTGTATCGTATTTAACTGGTACTTAAACAGACTAATAATGTGAGACCATCTTTGTCTGTCCGTCTGTTACGCCTTGAACGGCTTAACTACTTAGGCACGTTTGATAAAATTTGGTATAGGAATAGCTTGAACCCCAACAACTAACTGAATGCTACTTTTGCTGCGACAACTTACCTCCTTCAATGAGTCACGCTTCTACAAAAGTAAGTAGGAATGTATATATAATGGCACTTAAAACTATTTTAACTCACCTTTTTCGTGAACCCAAAACTTAAACCATCTCCGATAGCATTTGTCGTAATATTTATTTGAAATCCTAACGTGGGATAAGCGAATAAACTCCACAAGCTTATAACTTGACTTTATATATTCCGAGTTAGAAAAACTTTTACCTTTCAAACGTATGGAAATAAAATAAGTTTGTTTGTGAATTTATCCAACAGAATTTGCAAGTAGAAATGTTTATATTTAAAAATGTACCACACTTTGAACGCAAGTGGCACGTGAACCCACGCGATTTCACTTAATTATTTATTACTGAGTAAATTACTTATTTATCTAGGCGTCAAGTTGTTTTTACATTTAATATAACTTGCTTGTAATTAAAAATATATTTCAGCTATATTTAAAACCTTTATCTTGATTTATTATTTTAGTGTCTTTTGTATATTTTGCTTAGTCAGTAAATCAGTATGTTATACTCGATTTAGCCAGTCACATTAGGGCTCACGATAGGAGGTGAGTTTGCCATGGATCGTCGTCAAAATCGAGAAGAACTACTATATATTAATATACATAGTTTTCTCACTAACCAATAAATGATTTTGGTATATATTTCATAGCTTACCGAGTTATCAGAAAATTGGTAATGGAAGACCCCATAGGTAACGCTAATAACAATATCATAACTATTATGTAGCAGTTTGAAAACTTGTAGCGATAAAACTAACCTGTTGATTTCATTGACATAAAACTATTCTTCTTTACAACTTACGAGTCCATTTCTGCCCAATATACAGATTCATGACGTCATATTCCGATGACGTCACCCAGTAATTACTTTACCGCAAAAATAATTGGATCGCGGGATATTCGCAGCTCAAACCACATTATAGGCGTTGGTACTACAGAAATAGATTAGCAAGGCGAAAATAAACTGAACGTCATATTGAGTTACAGAATGTACTCTTAAATATTATTTTCATGCTTTCTAGTTATTTTATCGAGAAGATGCGTTGTCAAGAGGTGCTTTATTGTAACAAACTAAACATAATTCTTATGTGAGGGACTAAATAATTGGTTTATTACAAAAGTCTACGATAAAGGTTATCCTTGAAATGCATAGTGATTAAAAATCAAAAAACACAATTAATTTTAACATAATTCAATATCAATTTGAATTATTGTAATTATATTGTTAACTTAATCTATTGTTTATATTATCGGGTTGTTCCCAACTCGACACAAGAGACTGGACACACGTGTGTCCGGTTGGTGAAATTAAAATTAGTGCTATTAATTATTTCGTCATGTGGACACGCCATAATTTTTACGCGTGTCCACATGGGAAACTTTAATTAAATCACTTTTATGTTTTCGTCAACTGGACACACGGTCCTTAAAATCTGAAATGTCCAGAATCGGGTATAATACGACCGTGTGTCCAGTTGACGAAAACATAAAAGTGATTTAATTTAAGTTTCCCATGTGGACACGCGTAAAAATTATGGCGTGTCCACATGACGAAATAATTAGTAGCACTAATTTTAATTTCACCAACCGGACACACGTGTGTCCAGTCTCTTGTGTCGAGTTGGGAACAACCCTTTAATTTCACCAACCGGACACACGTGTGTCCAGTCTCTTGTGTCGAGTTGGGAACAACCCATATTATCTGTAATTGAATTCATGATTTAATTGCAATTTCAATTGTCTGTTATCTTAACATAAACACGAATAGGTCCTCAATAAGTTACAATTTTCAAACAAATAAGCTAACGCAGCCTACAAAGTATTGAACTTTCAAGTCAAAGTCACACTTGTCCAAAGAGAATGTCAATATGTTTACCTATGGGAAGGTAAACATTTTTTTTGTCGTTTTCCCACACCAAAGACATATAACATCGCCTTACCTGTCCAGTATCATTAAATTTCTCTATTTTAACTACAACTAACATTTACAGTCCCAGAAACACACAAACCTTTCTCGCTAGCTTACAAAAGATACGGAGGTGTCGGTGTGAAGTACATTTATTATTTAAGCCAGGGACGCTCTACCCCTTTAGTCCGCCTCATCATAAAGCATAGTTAAGGGACCTAATATTTCTGTAGCTAACTGTGAGGTATTGTGGATTTCAGTTAGATTTAAGAGTGAGAAGTTAGTTGAAAATTTATATGTGTGTCACGTCTTTGTGGCTCTTTGTATGGATTTTTATGCAGGAGTAAATTTGAACTTCAAATATTGGAATCTAAAATCGTTAATTCACTATGAGCTTGCGTCGTAACCAAACCTCCTCTAAATTGGAAGAGGCATGTGTCTAGCAGTACGTATATTATTATCTAGCTTATTTACAAAAAACTAATATTAATACTCAAAATAAGCAATAAAAAAATGTAGAACAAAATTATTAAATGCTCTTTTAGAGATAATAGGTATATGTATTTCGTTTTGGCTATAATAAAAACTATAATTATTTAGATATATTTTCTTGTATCAAATGTTGCTTTACAACTTTTAGAACAAGTTTTATATTATATTAACCTAAATAATTGAGTTTTCTTAAATGCCCTTTTATTCCTATTCGAACATTACAGCAATACCAATAAATACAGTTATTTTCCACAATAACAATAGGAAGCCGAGCAAAAATCACAATTTGATTGATTGGTGCGTAGATTTATTCCACCAATACGTCTGAACGAAATGATTCAATCTTCTTGTTTTACGAACACATGTTGCTTTCTTTCTTTCTTTCTTTTTATAACTAGATTTTTTCCCAGATTCACCGGGGTTGATAGTGGTGATACCAGTCATAATTGCAAAAAAAACAATACCTTGATTGTAACGCAGTGGGTTAAAAAGTGGCTCATTGAAAGGAGATTGCCACGGGGCAGGTCCCTTTTGTGGTATCGTGTGCCTGAATGGAATAATAACCTAAAAATATTGTTTATTTTTTTGTTTCCAAATTATTTTTTATACAATTTCTTTCACCCTGGGAATAAAGTTAAAATTAATTAATAGTTTAACATTACGTCGACATCCGTTTGATTGGTAAACAAAAAAAGTTGCCAGATATCAAATGACTATTGAAAATTACGTATTTTAATCAATAGAGTAATCGATATCAAAACAAAACAGTTATTAAAAATAAAAAAATACAATTATTTTTAATTATTATTCTAACTATATTCATGATAAGTCTATATTGTTGAACAGATGTTCATAAGAGCGATTTTAAATTAATATAAAAGCCTTACGTAATTTAAAAACTTATATCGATTTATTAATGATTAAATATAATTGCTCTGGCAACATTTACTTGCGCATGTCACATCACTTTGACGTTCGTTCGTTGTGTGTTCGTGATTGCTTTGTATAATACGTTGAGTTTTGAATTCCGTATTTACTGACTTATTATTTACGATACGTGCCTTTCTGCTACCACCGAGTTGAGCTAATAAGTTCCTCGCGTACTTACTTATAGTGATCTATAGTCCATGTCAATTTCTAATTATAACCTATATTCTTAAAACAGAAAAATAATGATATCTCTTGAACCAGGGTGAATAAATGAAAAAAAGTTTCTGATTATGAAAATGCAATGTTTTTCCTATTAGTTAAAATAAAAATCTTCAGGGCACAAACATTTTTAACTGGGACCCAACTTCCCTTACAAAACGGGCAATCTCCTTTGTGTTAATCCAAGGTTTCAACTAACTAAATATTATAAGACTTTATCAAAACTGATCAATCCGTTTGTCTAAAATACTTTCAACTACAACTTTCGTCTGTATAAAATAGCGACATAATATGTTTTAAACACCAATAAAATTCTACATCAAGTATTTGTTATAGAACAACTTTTAATCCCTATTTCATTTTTCCAGCTTAATCATAAAAATATCGTATGCAAAAATTCCCAGAACGAAATAAAAATTGTATGATCAACAAATATTTTGTCGCGTGCGACGATCGAACGTTGTGTGTACAGGTAATTGGACTCTCACGGGCCAATAACATTTTAAGTTATAAAATTTTATTTTGTATTTATAACTGGGTGCAAGCAATGTTATTACTGTACCAATAACAAATAGGAATAAAATATAAAATTGAATTTACTTTGTGCGAATTTTTTTTTGAATAACAAAGAAGGTAATGAATATTAATAATTTAATGTTATATTGTTATGCTACCTACTAGTACTAAGTACTAATTTATTGTGTCGTATTTGCAGAAAATTTGTGATTATTGTAAAGCCTTCTTTTGCCGTTAAGGGCAGGGTTTATAATGTTACCTAACTTTAAGCCTATGGTAGGCTTAGTTTATCAGATTATGTGATATTTGGACAAACGATATCGCTAATCAATTGGTAAAGTCACGCGATTCATCGAGAAATATTGCCATTCCTTGAATTTGAGTAGTTTGATAAAATTGTCTCTTTGCTACTGATTCTGTCATTTGAACACATAGGTAGCGCACAGACTTTTAAAGTACCTACAAGAGAGGGACTCGCAATAATTCAAGTCATCCAATTACAAGTTGTTTTACGGACGTAAAATTACTAGCGCAATAAAATCAATCACGGACCGGCTGCTTTTAATCAAACGAACACGTCTCAATACAATGTTTTAACGGGATCTGAGTAACAATAAAGGTTTAATGTGAAAACAAGATTCGTAGAATTATTTATAGCTCACTAATACGTAAATTTGAACTGACATTGATCTTAGGGTTTATTTCTGGAGCAATTACGCCGTAAATTTTACTTTAAATGTTATTTTGTTCACATTTTATTGTAACTACTCTGTGCGCGTTCCAATGATTGTTATATTTCTATCTTTAATAGGCACGAGTAAGCATAATTCATATCAACCAATCCAACGATTAACAAAAAAAACACTATCGCTGCACTCAAAAGCCACCACCTCTAAAGCAAGCACCTCTTTGATCAAAATAAAATTTGCAAACTCGAACCAGCACAAAATATTGGAAGTGAACCACGTGTAATATAAAACGGTCCAACCGCCTTCGAGATATTAAAATTGCTCCAACAAAACTTTACCCTACCTGACTCCGGTGTTTCATAAAATAATGACGTGAAAACTTTCTCACCTCTCATAATTGGAACGTTGGGTTGAATCTATTTTTAAATCTGTACTTAACTTACTTCAGCGATCTCTTTGGTCGAGACCCTTTTTTAATAAAACCTTCATCAATAAAATTTATGAGTTCTGAAAGCTGGATTGTTATCGTTGTGGAAGCGAGACAGTGTAATATATTGCGTAATAGCAGCATCTCACATGCACAACAGCCAAAGTCTAGCTTCAAAAGACAATCCTGATGCTTCTTGACATGTGTATTTTTTTTTCTTAGCCTATTATTATAGTGTTCCAATGCTGAGCAAAGACCTCCCCAGATCCTTCCATGTCTTTTTGCCCTTTGTTTTTTTTTGGTATCCGGTCGAAATCCTTTATGGACTTCCTTCGCCGTGGGGAGGAGACGGAGGGGTATGCCGGACTCCTACCGGCTAAAACCACCGGAGTGCTTCTCCGTTCCCTATTGCTAGGGGCCAGGCGGGAAAGCTTTTGCAAACTACCGCGACCCCTGACACCAGCCCTCGCAGTGTACGTTCAAATTATCCCACCACCGTTTTTTGGGCCGCTTAAGTGTATTTAGTGTTAACAATTTGTTAAAGTGCCAACTGGATATATTGGGATAGTAATAAGGTGTTATAGACTTTCTCAATTAAGAAATTCTTCACGGCAGCCCAAAAGTTTGGAACTGTGCCCAATTAATTGGGAACATGATCCCCTTTACTTTATGTGATCAAGAGGATCTAGACCAAGCTATCGTGTTAGTAAGAGGTAATTTTACTTAGAATTTTCAAAGAATTGAAATGTGATGTGTGCCCAAAACTCGAGGTGTTTCCCAAGTTCATCATTGTTAGTTAAGTTTAAGATAGTTTTAAATACCACCGTATTTTTTGACTATCGCAACAGATTTCAAAGCCATACTTCTCCAGGGTTTCTATTGTTGTCATGTTAGAATCATTACAGCCCTGTCAGTATATTTCCAAAAAATAAAATACATTGCTAAATAAAGTTATTAACCAAATTTGGTCACACTGAAGTACTAGGTACTTCACGAAAGTAATCCAATATCATTTGTTTTCCTATAACTCAATTGTCGAAAAAAAACACAATAATCTTATTCTTCACAACTATACCTTGTTAGCTATTGAAATCTTGTACCAACTACCCTAAGGAAAGTTAATATTTACCATCCCTGATTAATAGTCTTACAATGTTTGCAGGAAAACGGTCTTCCCGTTCTCACAAGAGCTTCCTTTTGTAGTCGGATATTAGTTTGTCGCATCCGCAACGAACTTTCTCATTCACGTTCATTTGTTACCTTTTTGTTAAGATTACTTCCACTATACAAGTTGGCAGTTACTTTATTTTGAAGTACAATACATGCTTTGTATGAGGAAAAGTGTCAAGAGGTAATTGTTTACTGTAGCACATATTATAAGCGAGTTGATATTAAAATAGAATAAAATACTCTTTATGGTACACCGTAGTTACAGCTGTAAAAAAGTATGTATTTTAAGTATTGTGTACGTTATGTTAGATATATTTTGAAAACTTGTAGGTTTTTATATTAATGATATCTTTTTGTAAAAGTATAATAGTATGGGAAAAAAAGTATGATAGAGTATAATTTAGAAGCAACAAAAAGTCGAAAAAATTACGTGTTCGAAAATGAACTTCAATTTGATCTATTGTGGACTACATTTCTTTTAGGTGAACATTTAAAACAAACCAGCTTCGAAATTTTGAACATCGACCACACCATAGAAACGTATTTCAAAGTGTTAAAAAACTATATAATTGATAATACTTCTTCGCATCAGGAACATCAATCACAATTCTTGTAAACAATTGTGGCTAGCTAATTGCGCTGGAAGTTCGAACCAGCGTATTCAAATATTTACAAGAAAACTCTCTCGTCTATATTAACATTAAAAAGGGAGTAATTGTGTTTGATCAGACTGGCTTCCACAAATAGGACGTTCAATCATTTGTATTGAACCGATTTCCTTTGAAAATTTAATTATATCTGATGTTTTATTTAGTAGGTGAGCGGATAAAGAAAGACAAAAGGTATCAATTTTCTTGAAAATTGTGTGTTTACAAATTTTGTTTAAATTGTACGCATATTTACTTTTTATTCCCGATACAAAACCTTACATTATCTTTTTTTACGTCGGCCATTTAGTTACATGAGATATCGTCTAACAAACCTACAAAAGAAACGATCGAAATGAAAAAAATCTCTTTTTGCTGTTCTTAGAGATAAGTCAATTATCACTCAAGCGCCAAAACCTAAAATCAATCTTAAAATAACTTTACTAAACCCTAAACGATCTCCATGGTTACTCAATAATGACCTTAAACCTTATTAGCGATCAAAGCACGTAGTTCAAAAGACAACATAATGATGTCAACCCTGCTTCATAATAATGATGCGTGTAATTCCCGTTAAACCCTAATTGCATATTATATTTTAATTTTATCCGGAAGGATGTTCATTGCCTGTACTAAAATCTCTTAAAATAATACTGTTGCGGCTGTGTAAGTAAGACGGCAATAGTCAGTGTAGCGCGCTGTCTCACTTACACAGCTGTTACAGTATCGTTTTAAGTTTTTCGTAGTAGAAGAACAGATCGGCTTTAGATTACTGCATTGAATTTCCTTCTCAATATTATTCGTTTGTCAAAAACGATAAATAATTAAAACTCTGTTGTCAAAGGATTACATACGGATATAACTTTCAATACTAAAATAAAATTGGAATTTAAATTCGAAATACAGTAACCGCATATTGTATGTAATACTTTGACAGAACAGTATTTTACTGTCATTTATTTTGGTCTCGATTTCGTACTATATTTATTGCAACGTTTTTATTTATTTTTATCGTTTTGTACAACTATTGTCAAAACAAAACCCTATACTTTAAGCTTTAGTGACGCAAATCTGACCAGTTTTTGTTTTATAATAACTACGACATTTTTTATTGTAAATCCAGTGTTGTGTTGCTATAGAAATGTTATAGATTCAAAATCTCATGCCTACTTGAAACTCTGTACCTAGTTTAATTTGTATGGTAATCTGAGAAAATTGATTCTGGGTATTGTTTCACATAAAGTTTTGGTTTACTGTCGTTATACTTATAGTATTCTGCTATTCGGCAATTTAAATGTATGAAAAGGTATTTTAGTTATTTTATCCCGTATGTGGTTCTTATCTTAAAATCAGATTGGAATACAATTTTGGTAGTCTTCTAAAAGCGAAGTATATGAGGGTTCCTGACCCAAAAAATACACTAAATTTAACGTAAAACTTTCTTAGGTAATGTCAATAATCGCCTAACGTTTTTAGCTAATCTAGAGTATCAAGCCACATTCAAAACAAACGTATTGTCACTCCGATTGTGAAGAGAATCATTGTAAGCTAGTGAGAATGTGAAACTATTCCGTATTTTCCGTCAGTGTTACTACGCGTGACTTATTTTCTAAGGTGAATACGTATCGAAACTGCGTATCCCTCACTCACTGTCAGTTGCCGATTGTGCCTTTAGCTTGAACATAGCTTTATAATAAATAAATAAGTATTCCACAACTTTCACACAACGCCAGCTAGTTTCAAAGTAAGCAGAGCTTGTATTATGAGTACTAAACAACTGATATACATACTTATAATATTTCTGAATACGTACATATTATAGACAGATTACACCCACACACAGAAAAAATGATCGTGCTCATCACACAAACGTTTGCTCTGGCTGAGGATCGAATCCACGACCTCTGGTTTAGCTGTCAGGGTCACTAACCACTGGACCATCAAGCCAGTCATAATTATAACCATGTTGATGTGAATAGGCCTGAGCTAAATATTCAGATATAGCCTTCAATCAGCAATCATTACAAGTTATTACTTTACGTCAATGCGATAAGATAGCTACAAAATGTTTCTCCAAGAATATTGAGCCAGCTTAGATAATATTTAGCCTCAAATTCAATTTATTAACCACTTTTAAACTAAATTTAATGCAATCTATTCATGTTTATGTACCAAAGGAATTCTAGACGCGAGAATTATGATCCACAGACTCTGTAAGCAAGTTTTGTCGTAAATTCTAGATCGTAGATAAAGAATAAGCCTTATTTATTGCATGAAAATAGCAACGTGTTTTGTTCACAATTTATTCGTATGGTTAAGAAGTATATGAGAATATTTTTAGCTCAGAAGATCCGCTTTGAGAATATATTACTGCATTTTCTTAATCTCAAATTCATTAAAATTTTGTTGTTTGGTACCTAATATTTTCCTTGAGAAAAATATGCACGTCTAATCTGAATTAACTCGGGCTTATTGTCCAACTTAAAGAAACTAACTAGCTTCAAAAGCATTATTTTAAATACAGTTGGATAAAAACTAGTTTTTGTGTTTATCTAGAGGTTCAACTAACTCCATACCAATATTACACGTGGAAGCCGGTTATAGCTACAAAATCATTAACCTTGCAGTCAGACAATAAGTAACCTATTATGTTATTCTATGGTTTTAGCTAACTCCATACAAAACTTCATCAAAATTGGTTTAACTGTTCAAGCATGAAGAGGTAACAAACATACGTACATACATACACACTCACATACTTTCACCTTTATAATATTAGTAGGAACATTTAACAATACGATTATGAAAGTAGGTTACCCCTACACAATAAGAACTTAATAGCTCTCCTCAGACTGGCCCAATTCCGAGATCCCCATCAACAACTCAAACTTTACAACCATTTAAAATTTCAAGCAAAAGTATTTAAGACGGTTCGTTGCTTATTAATATAATTGGCTAAGAGTAAATTAAACTTGGTGATTTATTGAAAATAGAATTATGAAGCTCTCCTTCAGTTTATTTTGGGAGTAACGATACCTATTGTTATAGATACGTCAATTTGGATGGTATCGTTTTCAATAAATTTTGTGGATTGAAATAAAGTTAGGTGTTATTTTCTGTACTATAATTAGTACTCAATTATTCTTTATCGAAAACGTGCTTTTGAAAAACAGGTGTAAAAACAGCAGGCTGGTATAGATTTTTCGATGAATAGGTTTGGTATAGCCTGCATTTAAGGCTTAAAAGTTATTACCTACATAGATCTTTCCCGATACTTCGATACCGAATTACCACTATAACCTACGTTGCTCGTTAAGAAGATGCCTATTTCGTTGAATCGACTCTACCTCACTTGTCGAATTTCCCATACAAATGTTCTACTCAAATAGGTATAAAGCAGTGCCTCATTTATCGATACTCAAAAGGCGACATTAACTTAAAAGCACACCGATCTGTGCTTGAAAACGTGTCCTTTCTGGTCCTTTTGAAGCCAAAGTAAACAAGCCACCCCTATAAATTCATCCCTCGTCTGTCACACTCAGTTTAAACCTTAGAATTACTCCATTATTGAAATAAAGTTAGTTGGACTAGTGACTTTGCAGCATCCCGGTAAAAGAGCTCCCCTGTCGGGGTTCGCGGTAGACTGCAAAAGCGTTCCCATGGCCCCCCCCGACAATAGGGAACGGAGAAGCACTCCGGTGGTTTTAGCCGGTAAGAGTCCGGCACACCCCATCGCCTTCCCCAAAGGTGATGGAAGTCCATGAGGATTTCCACCGGGTAACAAAAAAAAAAAAAAAAAAAAAAAAAAAAAAAAAAAAAAAAAAAAAAAAAGTGACTTTGCAGCATATGTAAGGATTTGTTTAGGCGTTTATAGCTGTTCCATTACTTTATTGTGATCATCGTACGTTAAGTTTCGTAATAAGGAAACTTATTTCAAAAAATATCCTTTTAGAATTTTTCACCTATTTTTAGATCACCAGCCAACCAGATATAATCAAACAAACGTTTCATTCAAGTACGTAATTTTGTAATTTTGTTTTTTAGATTTATAAATTCAATCACCGAGAAGACAGGCGACAAATCTTACTTATCAAGTCAATCTTATTCGGGAACAAATTCTTTTTTTAGGCAGTATCTTTAGTGTGAATTTCTAAACGCAAGCTTCGCGACAATGGGGTCATCTGTAAAACAGAACAAAATACAAAAGAAAGGGTTTTCAGGCATTCTTTTGTTTCAGTAGCTTCCAACTTTCTTCGGAGTCATCTTTTGTGAATCCACACGACTTAGTCAAAATTTACATAGAAACTCTATTTTTCTTTCAGCCCTAAACATTGCAGAAAAGCTTTCCATCACGCATATGATTAAACCTCTTAGTACTACGCAAGTTACTCAGCAATTTCTACTACATTTATCAAAGTCGTAACGAGTCATAATTTATTTCCATAATGACTACATTTCACTCATAGTGTTTATATTTACCGCACCATATGCAACTAATTAGGTCTCAGCACGAAATATTTACTTCGATCCAAGGGTACTTTGTTCCCGATATGCGCAGTTAATTTTAAATTGCTTGCCACCTGCTTGCCACCTGCTTGCTAAAACCAACTTCGACTTCGTTACGAAACGGTAAACAATTCGGCACTAAGTACGTCCTCATACGAAATTAAATATAGCACGTGCCAATTTAATCCAGGTACAAAAGCGCAAATGTGCTCAATTGTTACCTTACCTTGAAACTTTAGTTAGTAAGTCAAAATTAAATAGAAATCAAAGGGAAGTTATGATTTGAATGAAATTATTCACATTCGTAACTCATGAACAATTGTGCTAACTTCTTGGAACAAAGATTTGTAGGTACGGATTAAGCGTTCTCATATTTTGGCACAATGCTAATTCGAAATCAGATTATAATTTCATAAATTACAAAGGCAGAATATGTACAACGTCCCAAATGTATAAATTTATTAACCATACAAATTAGAGCAGTTTTTTTTAGATAAACTGCCATTTTGGGACGTACGCTAGGCTCAATCTTTGCGGACGACTAAGTATGGTAAAGCCTTTAAGCATCGTGTAGGTCACGGGTGGCCGAATAACAATATAATTTCTATTACTCAATGTCAGAGGTGTCAATACAAATGCTTGCTCCAGATTCAATTAGAATATTTGTTGAATAAATGTTCGTGGTTTCCCCCAATTTACTCTTTAGTCTACATTTTATATCCTGAACTTATTTCACAAATGTAACGTAATAATAAAAGACCACATTGACATTGAAATATTAGTAGCTATTTTAAGAGTTCACTGGTAAATGCAAATAGTCTTAGGTGCTAACGGTAAAAATACTCAGAATAGGCGTATTTCGGGAATCGTAGGCCATAAATCTTTCAACACTTTAATGTTTGTATAAAAAGAGTCTTATTCTTAAAATCGAACGCTAGTTAAATAAATAAAGGATATACATTACTGTATCTATAGTGGCAGTAAAAACTTTTCGATATGTTTGTAACATTCTAATTTAAGATTTATTTTTAACACGTTTGAGTCCCTTTTTGATTGCTCGGTAAAACCAATGGTTTTTGGTTGTTGGTACAAGAACACCGTGGATTAAGAGGCTATCCTACTTAAACATGAAACTAGGCTTAAACTTAATCTACGACAGAAAGTTAGTTAACTAAGTCAAGGGAAAGGGATATCCCCCTTTAACGAACTACAAATAAAATAGTATAACTGATGAGATCAAATCAAATTTGAAAATTTGGTCACCCATTAATCCGGTTTTGTATAAAAGTTTTGTGTAAACCTTTTTTCAGTTTTGAGTAGGTACTTATTAACTTATTTGTTTTATTATACTTATGTTACAACTGAACTTCTTTTTATAACAATACTGCAATAGGTATTAAATATATAAAAATATTTTGACCCAAATAAAATTGAAGTTTAAAGTTTTAATTTCACTCAATGTTAAAAAAAATCAAGGAAAGCCAAGACTTTTTAGTTATATGAATAAGCAGAAGCGAACATCCAAGCTAATGTCGAGAATAATTTTAACATGTGTCGCAAAAAGTATTTTGCACGTTGCAGTGGAAATCTCGAATTGAAACATTTTCCGTCTTGGTGGTGAATTCCTGATTTTTTTTTTATCTGAGAGCATATCTTTATTTTTTTCTACTGCTCTAGTATTTTTTTTTTAATTAGAACGTAGGTAATTTTATAGAGCATTCTTTGTCCCTGAATATTTTTCGTTATGAGATAAATTATGTCCTTAAAAGTTTTGTACAAATAATTGAATCAAAATATAGATTTAATTGAAGCTGATTGATAGATTAACATCTACAATAAATAATATTATCTCTCCTTAAATTATAAATAACTTAAAATTAAATATACGTTTCAATTCCACATACCTTATTTTCCTCAGACCAAGTTTTCGTCGCTTAATTCTCTCCCGAGCGAACTGAAAAAAGGAAACAGAATAAAATAGATGTCTTTCGATACAATAAATAAGAAAGGGGCCTATTCTCAGGAACACACGCTTTTACGCGAAATAAACGTCAACACTAAATCGAATCCTGTATAAAAGTTTCTTATCGAAAGTGATTTTGACTGTTTATTTAAGCTACAAGTATGTGGCGGTAAAGAGTTATTGGATTTTTAAAAGGTACGAGTATTTTATGTGTACAATATCGAGTACTTTTTTAAACATACTTTTGACTTGTATCAATAAATCAGTGTTTATTCATAACTCAAGACCCACCTGATCTTTGCACGGTGCAATACTTATTTATGACACAATTAATAAACCTTAGTATTGAAACAATCCATCTAAGTAACAAAATATCCTCATCAAAATACATTATGTAGTTTTCAGGATCTATACGTACATTGAGACAGACACAACGGGCAGCTACTATGACAAGTTATTAACCATGTAGTAATAATTTTGTGAACTTCGTTTGGATTAATTCATATAATTTTATTATTTTTATACTATTTACTGGACGCCTACATACATAAGTGGATGGTAATGGACTGATACGATGACAATGAAGTATACATAATAATATTATTATAAAAATAAAATTTTATTGTGTAGTTATTCTAATCACAACTTATTTAATCAAAACAGTTATCTTTAATTAATGCTATGTCAAATTGAGACGTCTGGCTGAAAGCTGAAAAGATAAAATTGCAGACATGACACAACGAATGAGCTTTATTAATCAAGAGTATCAAATTATATTTAATTAGTAAAGCAGTCTGAGACGACGTTGATTTACAATGTCGTATTTTAAAATGAGATGCATTTTATTTAAATTTCAAATTGAAGTAATAGTATAGTTTTTAGCAATTTAAGTTCACTTAGAAGTCAGAACATACAAAATACAGAGATTCAACTACCCAAACGCAGAACGATAAACTTACATGAATCTGCGTTGGGCAAACAAATAAAAATGAATATAATTCAGTATATTAATTTAGTGTTCCATAAATGTCGTATCTGAAAGTAATTTAACAAACGTAAGTTTAATTTAATATTTTTAAGTCAAAGCTAAAACTAGTACCACAGAGTTAATACATACTTTACAGTAGTTGAACTTTGCCGGATCTAAAGAATATATACCTGCAGCCACATGGTAAGTAACAGCGATAGGGTTGCCCATTTTAATTACAACATCAACATACTGTCCCTTCGTAACTGCAACAGGCTCATAACTCACGATGCGCCAGTTTATATGAAGACTTCATGCCGTTTATATTATTATACTATTCGAGTACTAATACACTATTCTTTCGTGGAGACTAGAGTATTCTTAATATTCTTAATGGAGACTGACTAATACACACCCAAGTTACTGCAACAAAACAACAGGCATTAACAAATCTAAGCCAACAAACCACGCCAATGCAAGCCCCAGTAGTGGGACTCCGCATCCGGAAAACGTTCACAGCCTCCTCCGGGAGACTTTAAGCAATGTTATCCTTTAAAAGGTTTAAACAGACTTGCATATAATAAGCATGTATTATATACCCACCCGGGATTTTTCAGCATAAGTTATGAACGAAGAAACCCCGAGGGGTTTTTGAATGACTCTTTTACGCATTCCTTTTGACGTATTTTATACTAAGAGGCAAGCATTTTAATTCGTTGTGTGTCTTATCTTTAAAATATTAAAGTACTTTTTTACTAACGCTTACACTTGAGAAATATAAATATATGTAATGTATTCGTAAGTTTAGAAATAAACAATATTTTTTCGGTGAATATGATATGATACAAAAATACCTAAATAAAATTACGATTTATGGTACATATTGCTTATAAATGGAAAGTAAGACTAACTTCATTCCCCGAAATCGTAGATCTTAAACGGGCGTACTAATTTGGATGCTATTTAAGATGGAAAGAAGGGTATACTGGCAAAAGTAGACATAGAAATAGATTATTTATATTATTGATTAGATAATAATTATGTCTACGCGTAGAGCTGTATTACATTGCTGTTGCATAGAGCGGTTAATTAATATAAATTACTCTTATAATTAACTATGTAACAATGACATATATCTAAACAAATGAACGTTGAAAAGCTCAACAAGATATGTGGCGTGGCATTTTAATGTGACATTCACATCACAATATCAATTTATCTTGCTTCTTAGCAAGATCGTCATTTGTTTTAATTTATCTACTCCTAAGATCTACTCAGTCATTTTAATTGTTCGTAGTCAATCTTTCTTGGTGAATGATTGTTGAGACAGTGCGGAAAATTAAGTTGTTTCGTTTTTGTATTACAAGTCCGTAATCTTTGATCAGCTGATTGTAATTTTTTGTATAAGATTTTTTCGTGTAAAACTCTTCTAGCTTTTTGAAAAGAGTTCAAAACCACGCACAGATATTATGGTTTTAAAATATGACGATGGATAATTTTGAACACGTTGGTTTTGAAGTCGTTTTCGTTTAAATCAGCTTTGAACCTATTTTCTTTGTACGTGGATAAATTATAAATATTTCCTGCGAAAGAAATTAGTGACCTTGTGGTTTCCCAAACACTTTTTATAAGTCATTAACTATTTGCAGTTACATACAAACTTCCAAAGTACCACATGTCCACATATAAAATACGTCACATGTTTTATAGCGGACAAAATAAAAATAAATCTACAATGTTTAGTTTTGGCACGGCAGATGTTCCATGCGACTTTGACAAACCGATCGGTTAGTAAGCCAAGAGAATGAACTGTTAGGTTGATGTAAGTACTACTTTCAGTCATTCTCGCAGGACAATCGTTTTTAAATGGCTTGTAACAACATTTTGTATTAGTTTTATATCTAATAACGGATTCTCTCGCAGTTTCAAAAACGTGGTACTTGTTTGACTATTCATAGCTTTTTAAAAACATAACCATAGAACTCACAATACACCTAACCAAATCAACTAAACCAATAATGAAACAAAATAGATCATAAAAAATCCATGAAACATTAATTTTATTTGAAATGTTTAAGCTTACTGTCACCTTAAACTTTCTTACTATAGTTTTCGGATCCGTCATAACACACTACGTTTAATAATTATAATTGGTGTGTAAACGCTTGTTTTTAACCCTGTTTGCAAAAAGTTACGTAACTTTAAAAACAACTTGTGTACCGATGCTTTTTATTTTCCTACAGTCAGTGTTGATTGCTGCGAACGTTGTTGCAGGTTATTTTACTCATTTTTTATACCTGGTATAGACATTTGAGAGGCACGAGACCTATTCGTTGGAGTAAACATTCACGTTTGTAATATTATTCAAAGAAAATGCACCTAAATACCTTTGAGTTGGGTATAAATCTTAATCGACTTTTGGTTCAAGAGCAGTTCTTTTGTTTTAACAGTATTATTAAAAAATAATTAATATAAAGGTATTTTGATAAAAAATATTTAGGTATTTTGTCTTCAAAGACTTCAATTTGCCACCTTCTCCGAGAATTCGAATTTATTTTATACTTTCAAACTAAACAACATGTTTACTATTTTGCTTAAACTTAGTGAAGGATAAAATTGTCTAGACATTTATTTAAAGAAACAAAACAAAAATAAACTAAATAAGGTACAGTACAGGTAAGTAATCTTTTTCCATCGTAAATTAAATATCTACTAAAAAAAGAAAGCTAAGAATTAATTTAATTATAACTTATAATTAAATTTCCAGGCGCCAGTTAACTTCATACCAAATTTCATCAAAATTGATTTAGCCGTTTGAGCGTGAAAGAGTAACAAACATCCATACATACATACTTTCACGTTTATAATATAAGTATAGATAGGCTACTAAGTAGAATTTTTTGAACGTCAAAGAAAAGCGCATATAGATAACACCCCGTATCGTCCATCATTCATTTAGATTCCGGAAAAATTGTTGATATTAGGTCGACATTTATCTGTCGGGGCTATGGGATGTTCGTAAGAGTTACAACAACCCTGGCACTCAAGAGGCCTCAGGAAGAGCATAGTCAGTAAAAGTCTGACACCCCCTTCCGCTGTGCCCACAGCGAACGGGATCATTTGATAATTTTCCACAAAAAGAAAAAAGGTCAACATTTACATACATACATAAACGTCACGCCACTTTCTAAGGTCGACAATTAATAGAAAAAAAATATGTTTAAAGCAGTCAAATTTCCACATCAAAACACAATTTTGTAAAAACAAGCACAATAAGTTAATACTCCATCTGAAATCGTTTTAAGATGGGAAGTATGTTATAAATAATTTATTATAATATCCTTTGTAAAAAAATACCTTTGGATTACATGTAAAACTTATTTAGTTACAATATTGTCATAAGTTGTATATCCTAAATACCAATTTTCACTTCTACCTGTGTTTTGTGATACAGTTCTCGAACTAATACAGAACTCAAGAGATCTTTTCTACTATTAAAATGTACTCTTGTATTGCACATCAATAATAATTGTAATTTACTTTTAAGGTAAAAAATATTATAACAATTATTTGAAGCAATAAATATGTATATATTATTCTATCTTCTCAAAACACACTTTCATTTTCCCAGAATTAATCAGTATCAAATAGTAACAAGGATTTTGTGCAATATAAAATTACATGGGTGCTGAAATTACGTAGGTAATGATTCTCTTTTCGCGGAAACATTATGGGATCGTTCAGCTGTTCATTAGACGCCTCATCCGCGAATACTTTAGGATGTGGCCCAAGTGAGGTGAAGAAGAGGTTAATTCATTAAGATTGAATAACAATCAGCAATTTCTATATTAATTATGTATGTAGTGATTGTAAACGCGGGAACTTTGTTGTCATATAATCGTATATGAAAAATCTTCAGGTGTTTATAAAAAGAAGATTACAAAATTCTGATCATTTAATTCTGAGTTCAACACTTAAATATAGGACGAACTTCATGTCTTAAGAGTATTAATAAAGTAATATTTAAAAAACAGACCTGATTGTTCAGACTTAATATGATTTATTATTGTAAAACCAATCACAATTGAATACAATTTATAAATCATTAGCATTACGTTATGATAATCACGGCACGTCCTCTCAAATTGCGTAACAAAGAATTCTAATACAAAAAAAAACACTAAAATAAATTAACATAATAACTCGAAGCTATGAATAAAACAATATTTATAATATTGAAGAAATTCTTTTACATAAATGACATTGACGATAAATCGTTGAGAGTCCTTTAGAAAATCTGAATTTTTGAGTTGGCATTACAATCAAGGCCCCGTACTCGAGTGTAGCTGACAAGGAGTATCATTATAATACAATATTATTACGGTAACAAGTACCTTTGATATAATTATGTATTTCCTTTTTATTTAACTGTCGGATTTGAGCGAATGGATTTGAATTTAATAATAGGAGACAGATTGTTAGCAACTTACTTTATGTAACTTTAATTTTCAGAGGAATAATAATTACATTGCCAGAACAATGTTTTAAACCTTATTAAAAGCAATCTGGTTTACGTGACGACGATAACGAAAACATAATTCAAATATGTGCTTCTTTGATTTTTGTGTAAGTACTCATGTAGATCTAGACTAGCTTGAATAATATCCATTTAGGTACTCCTTTTGGCCCTAGTCATTACAAATATTAATTATTGCCCCTTCATTCCAATAAGTTCAGATCTGTCTCATGTAACTTTACACCACATGGAAAGAAGAAGAAAACAAAACACTTTTCGTGATTATCATCTCAAACAACTGAAAGAGTTGAAAAAAAAATAAAAACAAAACATTTTTCTAAAATCAATCTTCAAAAAAGTACCTTTATTTTTGTACTTTCAGTTACTAAACTGTTCCATACCAATTAACAACAAGGTCGCCTAAATATTAGGTTAATAGGTCAACAAGTGTGTTTTTTATGACAGATAATCAGAGATCGATCGTGAATAATTTGATAATAACACCTCGACACAAAACCTTTGGTATAAGGTAAAAAAAAGGTTTGTATTACCACGCCACCAATTATAATTTATACTTCATACTCAATTCTTTAGAAGTATTCCTTATGTTACACTGCTTAAAAACAGCTTAAAAAGTTGGAGAGTTTAGCAGTAGTTCATTAATTCAAGCTACCATACCTACTATTTTCCCATACCACAGTATAGAAAATAAAATATAATATTAAAGAAACAAACCAGCAGCGTTAGCCAACTGATATGAGATACAATGTCAATAACCACTGGTTGAGCATGTTGAAGGTTCGACGCCCGTCTAAGTCAAACATTTTTTTGATATGTATTTTGTAAAACCAAATTAAACTTAGGTTAATTAAGCAATGACCAATCTTCAAAATAAGTATATCAAAAATGTTCATTTTCGCAAATTCGTTAAACCCGCATGTAACAACCCATTTTCACACTCACTGAACCACACAAGATTCGAATCAAGTCCGGAAAGGACTATTATCAAAATACCCTAAAACATCAATGTGAAAACGTAATCCTCATAATAAACCATCTGTAATGTGCCGAGATATGAGAACTGCCAACATACCACCATATCCTGAAGAAAGAATTGTTGGTGAGGAAACGAGATAGAGATACACATCGTAGAGCGGTGTCTCGCTTCCACACCCGATATAATCATACTTATTTTAGGAGCTGGGCTCTCTGTTTACCACACACCAGTCTAAAACGTTTCCGGAAAACATAAACCCTTGTAATGTTGTGTTTAAGTACATCGGAAAATTATTAGTAACGGGTTGATCGGTCTTATCTCACATTTATTAGGGTAAGGCTTATCCCAAAGTGCTAAATGTGAGGTGTGAGATTGTTCTGAAAGTCTGTGGTGTGAAATTCGGTTTTCATAAATTATTCATGGAACAAGGAATCCCAGAGCCCAATTAAAAAAATAATCCGAAATTTCATTTTTTTATACAACGCTTACAAATTGGCTTTCATGCATCTGCTATTTCTTATAAACGTACTTTTTAGTATGATATATTTTTTCAATTGTTTATCTCGCAAAAAAAAACAAGAGAAAATCGTTCTTTAACCACTACTTTTACTGCACATAAAAGTACCAGACTAATATTATATTCCATTATGCCAATGTCAGTAGGTGACCGTATTCAATTCAACAAGCTCCTAAGAGAGGTAACCAACTCCAGCTCCTTAAATAGATCATAATCTGACTTCCCAAACAGACCCGTCATGTTTTATGAATCTCTCTGGTTCATTTCTCGCGGGACTCAACTTGTGGCTCCATTCAACTAATTAGGAAGGAACGAGGCCAGTTAGAGATTATATACATATCTAATTGTAGCTCACTTTAGGGAATACAGCGCCGGGTGTAAGAGTTTTATAGTCTGTATTCACGCGATGCGGAAACAAAATGTATGGAGTTGAACTTGTTACTTTTATTTACTTAAGTATCAAGAAGTTTTTGTTAAATGTTGATTTGTTTATAGATTGTTGGTCTTTATGCATAATTATGTTACGTTAATTTTTCACTATTATTGCTGATAAAAGTGAAACCTAGTTTTCGTTTGATATATTTTATGACAGCAATATTATTTTGTGTAATACAGGGACTGTTCTACTTAAAATTAGGAACGTATTTTAAAATTGTTTAGCCAATACTAAATTCACTGATTTAACATAATCATTGTAACTTAACCAATAACCTATATTACATTACCCAAAAAAATATCACAAACCGATTAATATCAACCAGAACTTTCTACTCAATTCCAGTATTTTCCACCTAATCCGAATGTTCTAGTACTACTAAAAGAAACTGTAAGATAAATGCTATACATCCCACAGCGTGGTAAAGAAGTGAAGACTGTTCCTAATACGGCACTTGAGCGATGGGCCGTTAATCGAATGGCGTTAAGAAACTGTTCGGTAAAAATACTTAGATAAACTTTGCTCTTAAGGCTTAACTACTTGGTAGGGCTTAAAGGTTAATGCTGTTATTAGGTTAAGTAATAAATTATTTATATGGTGGTTAAATTATGATAATTGGATAACTGAATTTTAATTTTGAGGTATCTTTATTTTTTTTATCGAATCATTTACAATTGAGGTACATATTTTTTTTTGGTAAAGTCATTTATTTTTATTTATCTGATCCGGGTCCCCGTTACTTAATCTCCACTGTCAATCCATAAGTCTATTACCGCACTTCCCAAAAACCGTAATTTGGCGGTAAAAAAATCAGAGGATGTAAATAAATATATATTGTCCATAACTGAACATCACACAATAAAAACAAATGAAATATACGATAGTACCTGTGATAGTACGATAGTCTTTATATTCAATTCTAAGCCGTATTTTGCTATTAGTTTTAATAAATAGGCACTTGACTTACTCACACACAAAATAAAGGCTGTTACATAAAATTGTAGAGCAAAATAAAATAATTTTCTACAATAGTTGTTCGAACATCGTTCTCCGGTTACAAGGGTTGTTAAACCGGGTTGTAAAACATTTTTATTTTAATGTTGACATTTTATTTCTCGATGTAGGTTGTAATAAGATAAGCACTAAGCGAGGCCGCCCTTCTATTTATGTTCCTGCAACCGTAGTAATGAAAGCCTTCTTTTTCTGACGTCATCGATGTAAATAGCAGGTCGACGTAGTTTTATATTTTTTTTATTAGTGTAGGGGAATGTGAAATGCACACTTTTCTCTAATAAATGTAAGTATAAAGGTGATATTAAATTGAAAAATACTGTGTTATTTTTAGGCAAGGTCGCGCGCAGATAGTAAAATACTTTAAATTGTCTACACTAATTTATGACGCAACCAAATGGGTAAACGTACTCACGAGAATTTTGGATATAGCTGCAAAAGTAACCTATGTTAAAGCTGGATGTCAGTTGCATCCATTCCAATTTTTATCAAAACTGGTGCAATCGATTAAGAGTATTAATTTGATGGGGCAATAAACAAACAAACATTTTGCCTGTAAAGTACACTATGTAGAAATATTTACAGTAGGTATAAATCAGTAAGCCGGCACAGTCAATAATAAAACTATTAAATAATCTTTTCTTCAAATACTTCGCGACGTAACACCATTTCCCCAGATTAATTAAAATATTCTAATTACGTCTCCAAAGAAATTCGAACATTCTTTGAGGTTTTAATCAAATTTGAAGCTGAGGTTTCCTTCTTTTACTTGATAGTCCTTATAGCGGTATCGCATTACGATCAAGTGGAACCGAGATCAATCACTGTTTAGGGTGCTAATAACAGCTGCTACAAACTATTCCATTTTAGATCTTCGAACAATGGGATAGAGTTCAGAATTGAATGGTAATTTGGGTTTAGATTAACATGAAAGCGAGTCGTAGAGTTAGGAATTAATAGACTCGACATTTAAAGCATTATTCGTAACGTATAGAAGGGGCATTAATGAGGGAACTACCTGATTGGTTGATACTGGATTGATTTAGTATTAGGACTATGTAGAGCCTTTCTCTAAGGATTAACTAGTAAATAAATTTAATAAGATCTATTTTTGTCTTCATCTTACAAAATTCTTGAACCACCTCAAGTCTTTCAAATTGCTGATCAAAATGAAATCATTAGTACTTTTAAAGTGGTCAAGAAGAAAAGCATTTTCTTTCTCAAACAACATCACTGTGATTAGATACAATTGGTACAGATCTCTAGTCTCTCTAGACTTGGTAATAAGTCAATTTGATTACATACAGTAACAGTTTACTTTCAAGGTCAAGAACTGTTTATGTTTTCAATACCTCGAAACGATTCAGACCGAATCATGAATATGCAAGATATAAAGGAACTATGAATTCATCGATTATTAGGAAAACCTCTCGAGTTCTAAATCCATCGAAACGTGTTCGTTTTGCCATTCATTCGAGTTAAATTTTATGCGTCCTAAATATGGATTTGTAATGAAACAGAAATAAGTCGGAATAATGCCAATGAAACTGGTTTTACGCGGACTGTTTGGAACAATTAATATTGACTACGGGAAAATAAAGGAAGCTTTAAGAAAGTTGGCAAAAGGTGATGGAATAATATACTCACAAACAGATTTTGATAATGTCATGTAATGTTAGGTTACAAATTTTGGGTCCCAAGTTGTCAAATTTCAGGGGACCACCACGTCTTAAAGTAATATTTTTGCAATAGTGGAAGGGTGACAACGCTCTACATGGCATGTAGAGGCGTCCCTCTTCTAGTACTGCGATGATATTACTTTAAATGGTAGTGATAGGCTCTTAGGTCAAAGTTCTCTATTTTGAACTAAGATGAGTAAGAAAGTATTTTAAATGAAGAGAAACAAATAAGGGCACAATAGAAACAGGTTTCCTTTACGACTTTCTATACATCAAATGGCTATTCTATGCATTAATTGCCGAGTGCAATAAAATTAGAAATGACGACCACTCAAGTCCCAGGAACTTTACTGGTTGAATAAGAGACGCAGCTGTTCACTACTAGTCTAGATCACTTCTTTATTTTTATATTTTTTTTATAATTAATTGAAACTGTAGATCTTTTGTATTGTTAGGCATTTTACATTTGTGGGACTTATGCTCATTTTATTACTACCGCACTAAGGAATTTAATCCTTGTATTGCGGGTGGTTTCACAGACATTCAATTCACATGTGCTAAGATACCCAGACTCAAAACAAGCTTTTGTGGATCGCACAAATTCTTGTGATACGCGGGGATCGAATCCACGACACGTCGCGTACAGTGACGTGGTGACCTAAACCACTCGGCTATCAGCAGTCAATTTGAGTACAATGCATTATGGCGAACGCATCGTCAACCAGTGTGAAATGGGCTCATAATACTTTAAAGGAAAGTCAAATCTGCACGATAATTAAAAGAAAATACGATCTACATTTTCTTAAAATATTATTTTCTAAAACCATAAACTTTATATAGAAAATTATGTCCACGTTCGATTATTCATTTCCCCCAAATATATATTGATCTACCTGAAATATGTAGTCTTTCTGTATAATTAATTACTGCTTTGACATTCCTAAGCCATAAGAAGTAATTAGTGATTGATTGAACCACATTATGTGGTTATTGCCGCTGAAACGCATTTCCTTAATAGCCCAGTCAAATTAGGTAAAATAAGGGGTCAACCTCGGAATGAAAGATAATAAGCTGAAAATTGGTGAGAATCTTTTTTTGGTCGCCCTGAATATTGTCTCAAAAGTCACATGTTCTATCGTGTCCGCGTCTTAAGATATTCAAAGTCAAAGGTCACGAAAAACAATTTTTCGCGAATATCTCGGTTCCTATTGCTAAAATGATATTTTCACCAATATCAAAGTTGTACAGTATAAAATTCTCTACAACTTTTGGCTAAACTTTTTTTTTATACGATCAACCGTTTTTGAGGTAGAGCACAACGAGTGCGCAGCGTACAGTCATATAATATATGAGGTAATGCAGGGTCAAGCGTGAGTTTCGGTTATCAGTACGTTGTATAAAGTCAATTATTGACAAATAAAAAAATAATTATTAAGCAATGTCCATTATTTCCGTACATAATAGGTCGGGGAAAAAGTCTTTTCGCATTATACCATGTATGAACTTGTAATAAAATCTTTCTCTCTCTAATAAAATTAGGATTTGGAATTATGTTCTCTAAAATTTTAACTTTTAATTGTACCAAAACCAGCCAGATACAAATACTATAGCCAAAAAATTTTTATTACAAGTTCATACATGGTATTATGCGAAAAGACTTTTTCCCCGACCTATTATGTACGGAAATAATGGACATGGCTTAATAATAATTATTTTTTTGTCAATAATTAACGTTATACAACGTACTGATAACCGAAACTCACGCTTGACCCTGCATTACCTCATATATTATATGACTGTACGCTGCGCACTCGTCGCGCTCTACCTCAAAAACGGTTGATGGTATAAAAAAAAAGTTTAGCCAAAAGTTGTAGAGAATTTTATACTCTACAACTTTGATATCGGTGAAAATATCATTGAAGTGATAGGAACCGAGATATTCGCGAAAAATTGTTTTTCGTGACCTTTGACCTTGAATTTCTTAAGACGCGGACACGATAGAACTTGTGACTTTTGAGACAATATTTAGGGCGACCAAAAAAAGGTTCTCTCCAATTTTCAGCTTATTATCTTTCATTCCGAGGTGAAACCCCTAATTTGACTGGGCTATAATGATTAATTATTAGGTAACGTGTTCGTATTGGCAATCAGTGTTCCAGAAAATGACGAATTAGATTAAACGGATGTCATATGTTAATGTTATAGAAGATTACGTCAGCTAGCATACTCTTAAAGAGTATTTATGTGATTATTATAGATTAAAATTTTTAAAAATAAGTAAAATTAAAACCATGCACTCTTGCAAATTGAAAATTGGTTCGATTAACAGATTTATATTTTTTGGCGAAATAAATGTAGCCAGGGCTAGTCGGAATGGTATATCATTTTACCGTACGTAAAACGCAAGCCCATCTTTTTTGGGTTGTTGTGTAACAAGGGCACTCAACAATTTCCGAGAAAACTTGAAATAATTTTCTGTTTCTTCTATCCTATGAGTATACTTCTATTTCTTTAAATTTCGTTTTCGTGTAAAGTTATTTAGTTAAGTACATCTATAACAAATGATAGCATTTAAAACAATATTTAAATGGCTATTAATTCTTCATGTACTTGGATACTTCATTAAGAGCATTCACCGTCCCTTTTCAAAAAGTTATCCGTCCGATTTTGATGAGGAAGAATACGTGGTCAGACTAGCAATGAGCCTTTTCAGGTTGAAAGCATTTGGAAGATTTATTCATTGTTAATACAAACTCGATCCTGATTATCATACGATCCGATGGCTATAAAAAGGAGCCATGCCGATAAAAACGAATTAAATTATTTATACTGAAATTCATTATATTTTTAATCAAGGCAAATTATAAAACAATGTTTTCTATTTTTAGGAAAATAGACACCATATTAAAAAAAAATAAAGTTTTCAACAAAGCTTGACCATGTGTCCAGTGTGTTAGCTTTTAAAAACGACCGAATTTTATTCATGGAATTAAAAGAGGCAAAATCACTATAGGTAATACTTCAGGAATGTAGAAATGAAAATCCCAATACAATCTCACTAAATGGAAGCAAAACACAAACCTAATGAATGCATCTGTATACTATCTACTCTAGAGTGTTTGAAACTACGTCGTAAAATCAAATGCCGGCTTGATGGTCAGAGTCTATACCCGTACATATTCTGAATCTAGTGCAATATGTGTCCTGAGCTTTGAATTTTGAAACATGCAAATCAAGACACTGAGAAACAACCCTCATAACATCGGATGTGGCCTTGTTTGTACCTTATACCAAAAAATACCAGATATTTGACGAACAAGCAAGGTACACGTACAAAGTTTCAAGTCCAATCAGAAAAAAGAACTTCAACAACTTCAATTCTTTTCTCTTTACAAGTTTGTTAGCGTTCAAAACGAGCCCAATTTGTTCAAGGAATTGATGAAAGTTACTCACAATTATTTGTGTTTGTTATCTCTGTTGAACAAGCTTAAATTGATATAAAAGTTTCTAATGTTTTTATCATTCTTTCCTCGTAGAAGATTAATTAAGTACGGCGTGTACTGACCTCAAAACAATTGCCCCGATTGAACGCGTAACACGCCGACATGCAAACATAATATTATTGATCGAACACTATCGACGACCCTTAGGGACACGCTTTCACGCTTTCCTAAATAATATTGTCACGTCACACTTATGACTAAGAAGTAAAACCGTGAATGTCGGCAATTTCGTATGGAAATTGAAACGATTTCGTCAACGATATATTACAGAAAGGAATGCGGAAACATTTTCAATGGGTGGAAGTTATGATACAATACCAGAGTATTTTTTTATTATTTTTTTTTGTAGAGAAAAAAGAAGAAAACAAAAGAAAGCTATCGAATTGTGGTAATATCAATATTATAAAGTGATAAAACGCACTTGGAATGCTAAACAAAATGACTTGTAAATAAATGTGAGAGATATTTCTACATTTATTTACAAGTCATTTTTTAGAAGGCAAATTATTAAAAGTGAAAAAACCTTTTTATGTATTTTCATAAGATAATTATGTTTCCTTAAAGGCACGGAAACTTTTCTATAATTTAATTTAAGTGACTTCCTCTGTTTAATATCATTTCCTCTGGCTGTTTATTGGTCTAACCGTTTTCTACTTGAATAAAAATAAAATAGAAGGGTAAGTGAAAAATGTAGAGTCTATATTTCTTTTATAATTTTTACTAGGTTTTTCACCAAGCTTCGCCTGTGTGATAATAAGTTATATAGTATATAAGTATCTTATGTTTTAATCCAGGGTGTCAGTTAACTCTATACAAAATTTTATCAAAATCCGACAATACCATAAGATGTAAAAAACGTACACACATACTTTCGTCTTTAGCTTATTAGTGTGCTGTAATTAAACTACAATTTCATCACACGGTTTTCGAAACATTTTCTTCTATAAAGACGATTCGATCTCAAATACTCAAATATGAATTGAGTATTACGAAATACTCAATGTAGGCAATAGAAGTATTCTTAGCTCTATTCTTCATATAGTTGAAAAGATTTCTATACAGTAAGTTTACAACTCCAATGAGCATGTCGGTCAGTTTTAACACGATTCCCATTGTATATAGGTCGAGGGGGAACGTATTAAGGCACAAACACAGGTAAAACACTTATAAATAGAATCGATTTATTTAAGTTTCCATGGGAATTTGAACTTTGTTTTCATATAAATTTAATTCGTTTTCCTTTATTCCGTATTGGTTCTTTTGTTTTCGCTCTTGTTACTACCTAAAAATCGATGCGAGAAATTAAAATTCATTGTTTTACTCTTGTATTTAATGGATTATGAACCTTAATGAGACGGATTTAAAGTCTAAAGTGTAATTTCAAAGGTGGTGATGATAAATTGAATGAAACACAATAAAAGACACGATAGTTTGAAGTATAATGAATGTAGGTGTTTAAACGAGGCCACGTTGGTATTTACTGTCCATAATTAGTATGCCTTCAAACAATCATAACTTTACTTTTCATAATTACTTTGGCTGGTAACTTAGTATCATAAATTTTACGATTGATTGGGGCTATTTTTTACAATACAGCAGAGATCAATCAAAATAATAGGGCCGTAATTTGAGCAGTAACTGAAATTGTATTTTTTAGAAGTAGTAAAATTGTACTTAAAATCAATTAAAAGGGAATTCTTCTATTCATTGAAATATTAGTTACTAATATAAAAAAAAAATCAGCAAAACATAAAATAAAAACCTACAGTTTTAGTAATACTTAGTCTGGCTCAGATCACTAACATTTCTATAGTAGTTATTAAAGTTTTATGATCGCATTTAACTAGTATACACAACCCACTTATTATAGACATATTTTTATACTGTGTGTACCCTTAACTCCAACCCACACAAGACTACACAAATCTCCGATACTCAAGTGTTAAAAGCTTTAAGTAACTACCACGTCCTGATGGTCTAGTGGTGGCCCTGTCTGCTATACTAGAGGTCGTGGGTTCGATTCCCACCCAGGACAAATGTTTATGTGATGCGATCATTTAGTTCTGTGTCTGGGTGTAATTTATCTGTAATGTGTATGTATTTAGAATTATACAAGAATGTTCACCAGTAGTCTAGTACTCAAACTACAAGCTCTGTTTAATTTTAGACTAGATGGCGTTGTGTGAAAGTCTGTAGAATATTATAATTACAGCCACACGTCGCTGAAGACAAAAGTCTTCGTGTATTGTGGCCTTGCGTTCCCTCATGTATAAAGGGACTTACTGTGCCTATAACCATAAAGTCTAGGTCATATTCCAACGTTCAATAACCTAAGTACATATGACGATAGAATGTCGTCACGTGACATTTTAGGGGCAATGAAAACATGTTATCATTATTAGTGTGTGCCTATTAATACCTATATATGCAGAATCATGGTTAGCTAAACGTTTTAGACATCAAAAACAATTGCTGTGTGTGCTAGTTATAAATTAATTGAATAAGTTATCATAGATATGGGATTATTTTAATCATAGGTCATTGAAACTCATTAAGTTTGTTTTCATAACTATGAAAACAAACAGTTTTTTAGATAAATAATTACGAGTAACCAAGAAGGAGTGAAACACCTCACAAAAATTAAAAGTAAAGTTTATAGCTAAGCGCGTAGGTAAGTCTATTCAACATATTCTTTTTTACTTTTTTTTTGAAATGCATTTATATAAGGAACACAATTGAACCATACTTAAAAGGTATAACGGTTTCAGTTTCAGTCGAACTGTTCAACTCGCGACCCCGCCTCCGCGTCAGCTCATGATTAAGGGCTATTCCGATAAATACGCGTTAGTAAACCGTTATACCTTTTAAGTATGAATCATCCTCACGAAAGTTATTATAAAAATACAATTGAACCATATTTAACGTTACACCACCCAACAATATTATAATAATAGCATAAAGCAATAGAATCAAGGATTCCCAAACAGGAAAAACAAAGCAATACAAAGATTTTCCAATACAATATCGTCATCAAGTGTTCCCAAAGAAACCCCTTTTCTGTTTATATGCTACCAGTGTTACTAATTGTCGGGGATGAAATTAATTAAAGTTAGGTCGAAGTTAATGAGTACTTCGAATTTATTTTCTTGTAATTGTTGCGATACTTTGCCTCAGTAATATTTTATGTAGCTACACGTATTGTGTATTTGAAAGTCAATTGATCGATTGATTTTTTATAATGTAAGGCAGAAAAATGATTACGTATTTTTTTATTTTATTGCGGTTAAATGTCAAATTCTTTTAACAAAAATGTATTTTTTTTTCTTGGACGCAGTTCAACGTTTTGTAGACTTACGAACTTGCTTCTTATAATTGTAATAGAAAACTTTTTATTTAAATTTTAATATCAAAACACTACACATAAAAACTTTTCTATTACATTTACAACTCCAAAAAGCCTTGAAAACTACAGACTTAATGGCGGTCGAAATACTATGCTAATTACAAACTAACTACTACTTTGAAAGGCAAACGAAGACTTTAAGATTATGCAAAATGATTATATAAGATAATAACATAGGATAATAAGCACAAACAGTAATTAACATTAAAATAATTAGGATCCCTGAAATAGATGATTACAATGCTAAAAACCCATAAAAGTAATTTCAAGAAGATTACTGAAACAAAGATAAGGCTTTTAAAATGTTTTGTAAATGTTCTACGAATTTCTAACTACTATTATCCACGCAAAATGCTAATTAATGATGTCTAAATGATTCCTTTTTTTTCTCAATTGTAATCAGGTATCCATTTAGTGAATAGGCCACTGCTACAATTAATAAGAAAGAGAATTCTTTTTTTACAACTTTCCAAAAATGATTCCAGTAGAAAGTTTTGGCGATTGCACGAGTGTTATTTTTGAATTCCACTTTTACTCCTGATTGCCAAAAGGTATTGATAAGATTGTAGGAGTCATTTGAATTTCCATCGTTGGGATTTACATCAAGACGTGTCGTTGGAGTTTTGTCATCACAACTGACAATGACTGAAAAAAAAACAGGTCAACTTTTTGAATCAATTTTATAAATTTCACGGCAGGTAGTTGATTCTCAAAAAAAGTGACTTTGCCATATCAAATAAGCATCAACTAATCAAAACTTCTCCGATAAAGCTATTTTCTTTTTCGGAGTACACTATTGCTGTTTAGACGGAAGCTGTTCATTTTTATACACAAAATAAGTATTTTATTGTCCAGAGCTTCGCCAAAGCACGTTGTATGTAATACTTTGACTAAAACACTCAAATAAATTATTAAATATCCTGTCAAACTTTAGTCTCGATCAAAAACGAGTAAGCCAACTTATTTCCTTAATCTTGCTTAATCACTCTAAATCCATTTAATCTGGTAGTAACTTCGGAGTAAAACTACGTTACAAGTTCAATAATTTTAAGAGCCGTCACTTGTTGCTTACTCAAGGCCTTAACTTGGGCCAAATAATACGAACTTAACCAAATGCCCTTCGCATTTGTTTCATTACGGCCCTATAAATTCAAAGGCAAATACTAAACCGTCTGGTGTAGGGCATTTTATACACAAAATTAGCTGGAAAGAATTTTAAATGGCTTTGCTTTTTCGTAATTGTCTTTTTTTGGGTTTGAATTACGATTTTGCAATTGGCCTGAATTAAGGTTTATTGCTTTAGCAATCAATTTTCAGATGGTTGTTATGGCAAAATTTGTAGTCTAATTATGAAGTATAGTAATTATAATGTTGTCCTTTGTTTAATACTTAGGGAACAGCAATTTTTTTATTGTATTGATGCAAATTCTTTGCACATATTATAACCCATTGTGAGTATTCGTCAAATGTTACTTACTACCTTTTATGATCATAATCCATTAATACGTAAATATTCAAAAAAAGGCTATAAAAAGACTGCTGGGAATGACCTCTTCTCATATAAAGAATGTTTTAAGTTAATCATTACTATTACCTGTCTTGTTGACAGATAAAGTGCTATAACATTATAAAAAACGTGTTATTTATCTTTTAGTCCACACGACGTCACACGAACAATTTTTCTTCCTACACATATCATAAATAATGGTTTGATTCGCTGTCATAACCTCAATACAGATTTGAGGGGATTTCGGTATACGGAAGGCCTCTACCATTGAACAATCGATCATAATGACGTCCTTGAATGACGTCACATTACTTAAGTCCCTTGACCTCAAAAGAACACCCTACAGTGTATTTTACGAATAACTGGGTTATGCCGAAATTGAAAGAAAAAACAAACGAAACATTTTTTCGTAGAACCGAGACTTTCTATTCAAAACATTTTGTTTTGTTGTGTTGCTATTTGAGGTTAAGTTCACAACTTAAGGTTTTGATGACTGTCATTTGTTTTAGTCTTTGTCGTGATCATTACATATCCCGGAATGTTTGTCATTACGTTGCCACTTAGCCACAAGTTTTAATTTCTCTTCTCGTTAAAGTATCCATATCCTCGTTACATCTTAAATACACCACTAATTAAAGTAAAAAGTTTAAGAAGCGGGACAGCGCAATACTTATAGGCGTACAGCGGCGTCTCTTTTACGCAACGACAGTGAGTTTCTCTAAAGAACTTTAACGTATTAACGTTATTAAACGAAGTAAGCTTGCACCTATAGTATTTGTTCGCACTGATAAATATGCAAATAAACTTTCTTATAATTCCGAGAGACCTAGACACTGAAATATTTGAAGCATGTTCAAGAGTTACGAGAATTTACCTTCCTGGACCTTTTTAAGCTTATAAAAAAGGTCGGATCAACGTGTTATTTTCTAGGTAAGTGAGCGTTATGTTACAAACTGAAGAATAATAATATGTTGTTACTGCCATTTGAGCAAAAAACGATTTTTTTTTCGACTAATAAATTTAAGAGGGGTTGGTTGATAATGAATACTGTGTAACTACCAATTTGACAACATTAATACAAATACAGGTAAAATAATGACGATTTTACGAAGCATAATCGAAATATTTAGACTACAATTTTATCAAAATTAAATAATTTAAACAGAATAAAACCGCCATTCCTAAACTAGCTAACGTAAACCTAAAATTATGAACCCTATCATTTTCTTTGTTTTTTCACTTGAAAGCGCGATTCAATATAAATTTTATTAAGATATTAATACAAAAATAATCATTTGAACGCGCGATTTAATACAAATTTTACAAAGATCTTAATATAAAAATAATTACACTACCCAGTATCAAAACCTACCTGAATTTATGAGTGTATTTTTATTGGAAATTACCGACTGAAGTGATCATCAGAATACTAATACCCATACAATACTCAAAGATAAGGTGACGCAATTATTACGTCATTGCAATGTTATCAGTAATACATATCAGGGTGATAAAAATCGTATATAGAAATTACTGGTAACGTCAGACTGAAAGCGTTTGTGTGTTCCAGTTTTGATTGGTTTAATAAACTAATTAAAATTTAAAGGAAATTTCTTTGTATTGATTTGAGGTGTAACAACTGTCTAAGTAAAAAAGTAGTCCGTTTGCTAACTATGTTAAGCATCGCCTTGGGAAATGCAAAAGTTTCATAAGTCTCATAGTCAGCATAACTATTTACATTCCAAATATTTGTTTCCATTTTTTTTTGCAATTACGCAAACTACGAAAAGCTATTTCAGAAATAAATTACTTTTTGAACGGGATAATTAATTCCTTGGAACGAAAACTACAATTTCCAACATAAAAAAAAGTTTTGAACTAGTACGAGTAGCATAAAATACCTTCCAACTTATAAATGAACGAATGAATTCTGTAGTCGTTTAAAATGCAATTCTTCAACAGTGAGCTAAATAAGGTTGCATATTAAATTCTTCAGGCATAGTTATACGGAGGCGACAAGTATATACATTTACTACGACGCCAAGTTTTTCTTAACAAAGTTTCGCCATTCACTTGTTCCATTGAGGCTAGTATAAGAAAACAAAAGACTTTGGAACTTACAAAATTAGTTGGAGATTTTTCGTCGTAAAACATTTTAAGCAAGTCGGAAACTTTTCATTAAGTTAATAAACCACAGAGTGATGCATTGAATTTGCCAGTGACTGGTTAGGGAATGTCACGGTTTTTAAATAAAATTATGTAGTTACGGTACGACGCGATACGGTACGGTACAATCCTGAACGGAACGGAACACGTAAGATGTAGTACTGTAAAGTGATTAATGAAAACTGTACTGTATTATCCACTTATGGATATAATGTGTTCAACAGCTTTGGTCAATTCTAGTCTCTTGGGTCAGGTCAAAATTATCTCTATCTCTCTCATCTTTCCCTTTTCTTCATCTGGCCCAATCCGACTCGGATGTGACTGTTTTATTTATTAAAACTTTCATTTATGATGTCGTAATGAATTGCACATACGACCATTATAAGTGGATCTGCGTCCTAAATGTCATTATTAACCTATACACAATTGCGTTTATCAGCCGATAGTTTGATCATTACAGAGATAAGACCGCTGTCAATTTCAATCAGTAAAGTGCGCATCACAAAGCCTTATCGTACCAATTTCACTTACTTTATTTGAATTCACGTTTCTCCTTGACTTTTCCTAACGTCTATATAGAAGCCTTTCGTTTGACTTTGAAGCACACATAGCTGTCGTCCGTGACATATTAAGTAGGAAAGGTCAAATTTATTGATTTACGCCTAAAATTAATACGTTGTGTCTGTGTGTCTTGTTTTCTAGCGTAGTTGGAACTTTCATAAGAATTGTAAAGTGTATTTATTCTAATTACTAGCCCGTAAGTACATGTTAACAGATTTATTTGCAGTAGGCATTATATAGCCCATATGGGATGTTGATTTTTGACTGTGAGTATTTTTTTTTCTTTTACTCAATAACTAACAAAAAAGTTCATAATATTAATAAGTTTGTTCTCATTCATAGAATGATATCGCTTAATGACTTTATATCAAAGTGAAACTACTCTGTAACTACAATAGCACGAGTATCTTTCCATAAAATATTATGAAATCAACTGAATTTTCTCAAGCCTTATGAAAAGCTTATTGACCTCAAACTTCACTGAATTAGAAATCATTGTATTCTTAACAAGCTTGTTAATTTTTGACAAGTTCTTCAAGTGAAGTGATTGTTCATTCGCTTTTAAAAGAATCTTTCACTTTCTTTTTTGCTTCGAGGATATTGTTGATTTCTGACACTGATGGAGAAGTTACAATTTTGACGGTCTTTTTAATGAATAAGAGAACAATGTGTGACTGAAACTATACTAAACAAAAATATCTACATTTAAAACTAAGCTAAACTTTTTTAGCAGAAGACTTTAAATATATCGATTTCGAAAACCGTCGAAAGAAGTCCAGAATTCCTCAAATTCATTTTGAAAGCCTAAGCTGCCTTGAATTACAGGAATTACGATGATAGCTAAAGCGAAGAGCTGCCTCTTTATAGTCCCGTTGTATCATCCTTTAATGTAATGGTCGAGCTCGACGAAATGCCATCCGAGTAAGTCACCTACTAAAATCTTTATATCCTCTGAAATATCCAGTATAACTTGAGCCGTAAAGCCCCTACATTGTAAGTATGCAGCAGCCCAACATAATTGGCAATTCTACTAATAGCATGCAGGTTCGAACTGTCGGTATAAAGTCCATTCTATTGGATTTTGACTATCAATTTATATCTATTATAATTTGATGGTATCTGAAATTTAAGTACTTCTGAAATGTGTTGAGATTGTACGGATTTCATTGTTCTAATAACATTTTGGAAATATTGGAAATCTAAGTGGAGACTAACTCTAAGGCGAAACTTGCACTGGTTTTTGGTAAGGGATTTTCTGGCAAGGGTTTGGCAAGGAGAAACTCATAGCAATCCCCAAAAAAATGCAATTTTCCACGTCCTAATGGAAATCGGTCACTTCAAACCACCACTGCAAATTTTTCACCTAGGACAGTAAACACTGGTACAGCAAAGAAGGATAGAAAATCACAAAGGTATCGGATTTGTAAACCATGATAGACTGTACGTAACCTCTCATATCCATCCACCGATCGTCAATTATTCGATACCAATCAGAAACAGCCAACGGCTCTGTTCGTCGCTTCCCATTTGCAGTGAATTTTCGTCCAAATAGTGGTCGGACAAACGCTTCACATCCTCGTATTAGGGTTTACTAGTTAGTGACGTAATCACGCGGCTCGACTGTAACCAATCCGACAAACTAGTTCACTTTGGGATAGTGCAAATAGTTTTATGTGACATGTGAGTTAATTTTTAATGTTGATTAACAGGTTTCTCGTACGAACTTATTAGATACTAGACTACGTACAACTTTCTTTCTTTACCTTCTTGTTTTCTAAATATATATTTTTTAACATTTACAGAGAGCCACTTACTATACTCAATTTAAGACCAGAGTCTTAAATTGAGTATAGTAAGATAATTATGTTATGGATACTATACAACTGATAAACATATATTTCTGAATACATACATATTATAGATAACATTACACCCAGACACAGAGGAAATGATTGTCCTCTCACACAAACAATTGTCCTGGGTAGAAATCGAACCCACGATCTCCGGTATAGCAGTCAAGTCAAGTATAATATCAATTAACCGCTAGACCAACAGGCCAGTCAAATCTAAGAGTAATTAATAGACCTATGTCGAGAAAACCACAAGATTTTACTTCTAACAAAATAAATGTTATTTGATGACGTTATCAAAGTGTTCTTTCATAAAAGTTTGCAGACTAAACAAAAGAAAACCGACTACAGTTTTCATAAAAATAAATATGATATTCACTTGAAGATCAAATAAGTTATTGTTCAGTGAACAACGCACATAACTTTCATTTCAATCGGGTCACTGGCATTATACATTTATTATTTAACCTTCTTCCTCGAAGTTTTAATGTACTGATCGTTTCTTTGATTCATTTTGTCTTTGAACTATTAATTGACTTGTGGAAATTCATTTTTAAAAGCTTTTAGTCACGTAATCAAACATCCCTTTACATCGATGACGATGTTTTAAATTTACCTTTTAAGTACTGATTTGGAAAGTTCAAAGCAATTTGCCGAGTTGATTTGATTTTAAATCTCGATACGTCCGTTAATAGTTTTAGAAAAAGTTTTTAAATTTCGCATCGCGTTGCGCTGCTACTACGAGTATAATTTTAAGACGTATTTTAGTTATGAAACTGTTTCAGTAATATAGAAAACTATTTGGAGGAAAATAGAAAACAATTCTTATAATTTCGGCTATGTTATGATATTTTGCAGACTTTTACAACAAGCGATAAGCACAGTAATGTATACGATGAAAAATTTACTCGAGTGTGACTGAAAATATAAATTATAGTGTTGAAGAATTTAGTAGAGAGATTATACATTTTACAACGCGAACCATACGTAAGTATGTTATCAGTACAACATTGAATCATCTTCAGAACAGTATTACATTCATTATAGAGATCTTTTAAATTCAATTTATACGGATAAAACGGCGCATTTAAGAAGAACTCAGAAAGTTCTGCGTACTTATTAAGGACTTAATTGTCTGTTATGCCATTAGCGAAGAGTAATGACTGTAACGTTTCAATTCGGACTTGATGTTGGATTTCAGTTTTTCGATTTCCTTCCTATTTTTTAGTGGTATCATAAAATGGTAAAAAACTAGGAAAAAAATAAACTATGTGTCTTAAAACACGTGCATTTAGATCAGGTCAATGAACCGGTAAGCCATGATGACATATTATAAAAGTTTCTTGTATAATAATGTACAAATTTAGCAGTATTTGCATGCTGAGCGAGTATTTTCTCTTAAGCTTTCCTCGCTACATATTCAAGCGTAAATTTTACATCCTTACACGTCTTGGAATTGCCTTCACGCCGCAATGCAAATAAGTAAACATATAAATTAAATGATGCCAATCTTCTGTGTTGTGAATGTACAATGAGCTTTGTAAATATACATAACATATTGTGAGAGTTTCCTTGAAACTAAAGACTTAATCATGGTTTACGTAAAGTTAATTTAGTTGGTGTTATTGGTAAATACATACTGGTAAATACATTACATATGATAGGTATATTGAATAAAATATTTTGGAAAGCAAAACTGATGATTTCAATGTTAGTATGTAGGTATAGTTTGTATTTGTGACCGCTATAAAGACTGTAATATGATTAATCAAATTTGTCGTTGTAAAATATTTAATTTAAACCTAGATTTTCTATGTCACAATCAAACATTGAATACCCAAACTGGACATCAAATTAAACATCACATTCCATCAAAATTTATAATTAACCTAATTTCAAAACGGATATCAATCAAGCCTTCCTAACAATGTCTAATTTACGGCTATCAAATATTCATTGTGTTTAGTTCAATGTAGATATGTACACCCTTCCGCATAGTACCAGCCACAGACTTACTAAAATCTACTTTACTGCACTGTTATTAAGAGCGATGTTATTATGAAAGTTTTATAGTTGCGTGGACTGTACAATAGTTAGTGCTGACGTCACTAGTCTCGTATTGCGTATAGTGGTTGGTTGCTATTTGGACTAAGCTAAGTTTAGCGCGGTGAACTATGGAGCTATTAAATCCTTAAATAGACCGATCTTTAGTCGATAGTGCTTCAAATTCTACGACACTTATTTTTGGAACACTTTCTTGAAATGCTTTAAATTGCAGTTTTTATTTGCATTGACGTAAAACGTTTAATTTCTGGCACAAAACAACCCATATTATTTGCATATCATTTTTCAATGTTTGTATGTAGCTAACATATTATATACCTATTGATATGGGTCAAGTAGAAGTTTAACTAAAATATGCAATGTATTCCGAATCGACTGATATTGTCAGGTTACCACGCTTATTACCATTGGGCGCGAAGTGTTGCGGATTCGATTCTAGCGTAGGACAAGAATTTGTGCGTCCCACAAATGCTTCTGAGGTTAGGTGTCTCTGTACATGTGAATTGAATGTCTGTGATACAAGGATTAAATACCATAGTGCGGGAGTCATATTAAAAAAAATCTTTTCGCAACTACAATATCAATATCAATTCATAAACATAAGCTTAAATCATATTTTTAACTTGTAAAAAAAAACAGGTTTCGTACCTACTAACTCTAATAATAACAAAATCCCTAATGAAATGTAAACACAAGATTGCAAGCATAATCTTATTATGTTCACAACGCTAATCCTATTAAGGCTGTTTAGTTCCGAATATGTGTAATTTTGAAACAATAGTTGGACAGCTAAGCCGAGCTGATGTTATTAGCCAGGTGTGTAGTACAATGATTACGCTTTGTTTAGTTTTACAATGGGAGTGAAACTATTTGAACATATACATGGGTCGAAAATCACGCTAGTATATGAATAGAATAACGCTGGAACCCGACGGGGTGAGTAGAAATGAAATTTAATGGTAGGCTTGTAGTTTTCTTAATGAATTTGTGAATACAGATTTTAGCATTGAACCCAGCTGTCGCTTAGGGTTACCAGCTCAAGGGTTAGTACCTCAAAGCCACATTGTTGTGACAGGGAGTTTTTCACATAATTTTTCATTTATATAAAAAAATGTCTCAATACAAAAAAAAAATATCCATAATATGTTAGCGGCGCAAAATAGAGAATCGAGGAAGGATATGACAGGCTAGGGCAAAAATGTATGTATTTAGAAGTAAATATAAATTAGTATGTATTTCAGATGTCTGTCATAATAGGTGCAAGCTTTGCTTAATTTGAGAATAGATGGCGTTGTGGAATATATTGATATATTTTATAATAATAGTATTTACATCTTTACTGCTACCTAGTACCTACTTTGTTTTGTTGTAACCTGGCTCATTTGAAATTGGCAATCAATCTGTTTTATTAGGCGTTGAATTAGAAGCTCTAAACATGTGCAAACAAACTCAAGTCGGCTCAAGAATGTTTATTTGTAGATCTTCAACTATTATTATACAGTCGGAGCATTGTTAGCAAGATTATCTGAATTATAAAGGAATGGTTATTAAATATCTCCCATACCTACATAAATTACATTACGTTTCCATGTTTACAAAATCTTTTACTTTTACTTTACTGACTTTAGCTAAACGCATTGTGAAACAAGGCGACAGTCTTTTTTTAAAATGCGAGTAGGATGACTATCTTACGGCAGAACTCTAGTCGAGAGAAAAAATATTGTTATAAACCGAATTGTTGTTGTTGTTAAAAAAATTGATAGGTCATTTTCATATGCATTTCATATCATTACAAAGTTAAAAACGCACAAGCATGCAAACTATCACATGGCATATAACTTGCAAAAGAGCCAATTCTTAATAATTTGCAATACAACCGATCTTCGACAAAGTATATATTTTTGCACGAGACTTGTGTTATATCATACCTCGTAACATTGTTCGAAGAATCGACCTCTTTACAACCTGTTAACATATTTATATGACTAACAGATGTTAGTAGTTTCATTGTTTTGTCTGCGTAACGAGAGACTACCAAAATAAATAATGTTCAAAATATTGTTGGAAATAGGAACCGAATTAAAATGTAACGAAATTTAATGGAAAATGTTCTTGGAGAAATTGTGTTAATTTTATTGCGAAAGACCTATAATCAAGTCATTTGGTAGATTTACCTGGAAAGTTTTCCGGGAGTTTTGTAAATTGGGTATTTTATAGATTTGGATATGCTCTTTTCGAATTTTAACTTTGCCACCTCGTACAACAGCCGCTCGCGCCGCCATTTTGAAAAAATGGCGCCCAAAAACGGATTTTTGGGAATATCTCCTTTCTGAGGCATTTCACGAAAAAAAAAATTTCTACAAAATTAAACTAGGAAAAATTTCCTACACTTTATGTCTTATTCACTTTTTCATAAAATCAATAGATTTGGACGTACGAGCGCCGCAAAGTATTATTCATTTGCACCACTACGAGTGTTTCGTATATTTTTCTAAACTGTTCTATTACTGCCGCCGGTTTTCAAGAAGCAGGTATCAGGGTAATACGTCACCTTGAATAGGGGCCTTTTTCTCGACTATGAACGAAACTTCAAGGAAAAATTTGTTGGTAGAAGCTATATTAAGAGAAATATTTAGTTTAGACTGAATCACCAGGGTACATTTTAATTGTCCTACAGTGTTGTTTATTTTCTTAGAGCTATGGCTTCTTATACGGAAAATTGTTTTATTTGTGACAATTCACTTGAAAACCGGCGGCAGTAATATAACATTTTAGAAAAATATACGAAAAACATGTGGTGGTGCAGATGAATAAGTAATACTTTGCGGTGCTCGTACATCCAAAACTATTGATTTTATTAAAAAGTGAGTCAGACATAAAGTGTAGGAAATTATATCTAGTTTAATTTTGTAGAAATTATTTTTTTCGTAAAATGCCTCAGAAAGGAGATATTCCCAAAAAACCGTTTTTGGGCGCCATTTTTTCAAAATGGCGGCGCGAGCGGCGGAGGTACGAGGTGGCAAAGTTAAAATTCGAAAAGAGCATATCCAAATCTATAAAATACCCAATTTTCAAAACTCCCGGAAAACTTTCCAGGTAACCCCCTTATTTTCTACCAAATGACTGGACTATTAAGATAATGTGAGAAAAAATATATTTTTCTTTAACGTTCATAAGCATTATTCCTTTGTATTAATAAGACTACACAAGTGTCCAATTTGTATCTCCAACCGACTTTCGCCACACGATGTCAACATCGTTTGAGACTAAATTCATAATTTTCATTTGTTTCAGTTGAAAATGAAAAATTAATGAAAATGAAAAGTAAAACAAGTAAACAGTTAATGATTAGCAGGTAGAAAACGCCTCAGGCATTAAGTCCGCCAATGTAAATTGTTTGTATAAGAAGTATAAATAAACAATGAAATAAACTATTCGTGTCATCGAAAACTTTTTTTCCAGTATAGAATTCTTTACTTTACTGCATATAGCTTTGCGTATGTTGAATACACGCAGTCATAAAATAAGTCGATCGCGTGATCTGAGTACTAGGACACAATCGATTCTATTTCACGTAATCCATTGCGTTATTTATTCAACGTTATTTAGGGACGGCCTCAAAAGACTGCAATAAAAACACAATGGAATGCGAATTCGAGTGTGTATAGCTATTTCTTTATTTAAGAGTGGAAATGGATATCCAACGTATATAAAATTGATTAATATATCGGTTTCAGTTCAAAATGTTCACTTTATGACGTTTTTTTAGTGTCGGTATATCAGATTTTTAATCCATGAATAGTAAAATACTGCGGTAGATAAATAAGCACTTGCTATTTCAGCTTATGCAGATACAACTAGTTTTCTTTTCCGTATATTTTAACTTATGTATATTTCTGTCAGTGTGTATGATAAAAATTTTCATGCTAAATGACTGAACATTTTTGATATAATTAGATATAGTATTAATCGAGGCTATCAGACCTGGATTAATCCTAGTATAACCAATTTGCAATTAAACACAAAACGATGAAAAAATTCAAACTTAAGACAAGACTCAAACCTGCACCTTCCGGTTTAACCTGGTAAGTCAGTCGCAATACCAACTGACTTACCAAGGTCATTGTACGAGAGTTTGAATATGTCCATCATAATTATTGTGTCAACGGCCACATCTTAGAGACGTCGCAAAATACGACATACGCAGCGGTTTAAATATATCCGACTGGCTATAACCAATGTTAATCGTAGAAAGACAGTCATCGGCTAATACACTAGTAAATACAAGAATGTATTTAAAGGTGCAACAATAAATGAGCTTGTTTTATCTATATCGGATACCATGTGGGTAGACGGATGTAGTTTCCAACAAAATGTGTCGGCAACGGCAAGTGTTTATGTTGCCGTCCGATTGTTACGTAGAAATGGCTACAGTATGGGCACGGGTACATAAAATTGTCTAATAAGTATTAAAAATTCAGGTCAATGCTTTGGTTTAAAAAAAAGGGTGTATGGTTTATAAAAGTCTTATGATTAGGTTATTGTAAGTAAATGTGGTACAAAATTGTCAAGTAAAAACGTGACTAAAAAAATGGCGAATTGTAATAATATAATTATGATACAAACAAAAATATAGAGGAGTTGGCCTCCGTGAGTAGTATAATTAACGATGCAGTCATTAGACTTTAAATACGGGTTTAATGGGGCAACATGTGGAGAGATAATTTTGCATTTTACGCTAAAAAAGATGAACTACGAACCATGGGATACACAAAATTTAAATTAGAAACTTTACGATGCTGAAATTAAAAAAGTTTGATACAGTTATAAAACTTTATAATTTTGTCTAAATATGAGCACAGAGATTTAATATTAATTCTTGAAATATGATTATGTCGGTACGCCTGCAAAGTTCCTTCAGTCATATATTTTGTTTTTAATGGTTAAGTAAAGTTTAGAGAGCAGTTCTGTATTGATAAGTTAAAACACTTAAAGACGCGCTTGTTTAGCAATTATTTGATTTGTACTCATTAATTTTAAAAATGTAACTGAAATAAACATTGCTTTTGCTTACCATGGAAATAAAATATAAAAAAAACATTTATCTTTTAACGCTGATCACAAAACGACATTGGGTCAAATACAACTATTATACTTATGTAGAACAAACATATTCTATTAATTCCTCACTATAGTTATAGATACTAGGTCTTTGAATCCCATTATCATCATTCATCGATATATGTGAAGCGTCATTCTTCTTTTGCTACAATATTTTTTTTTAGGAAAAAATAAGAACTAATTTAATAGATGAAGAAATAAGGTTCCGTCTGAGTTCTATCGATTTTAACTTCTTTCCGATACATAAAGGTGATTGGACATATCCAAATCAAATGTAGACGTTCCTACGTTTGTATGACTATCATTCCTATATAATTTTAAATCCGTGATTCATAGTCAAAGGTCAAATCGTGGGTGTCTTTACCTTTAGTAAAAGGTAGAGCGGGGTGTGTATTTTTTATTATGTAGATAAGTTTCTTTCGTATCTATGTTGCTTTAGTTTGAAGTGTTGGAACTTAGTAGTCTGAAGGACGAATGAAGGATCGATCGAATTTTGTAAACTATGTCCGATGGATACTCGAAAAAGTTTGAATATGAATGATGTCGATGTAAAGTGTTTTATTTCGAAGTGTCGTAATGTGTTTCAAGAACGTTATTCTTTAAAATGTATTTATTAGTTGTATCGTATTAATTACGAAAACTTGTTTGACATTGTTTATAAAAAAAAAAGAGTTTTTAAATCCTAATAGAGAATGGATGCGAGAATGTTTTGTATCTTCTTGAGATACTCAAATATTTATCAGTTGTACTAATTGAATATTTCATTTATTCATTTAATGATTTACACGGCTTGAAGCCGGTTACATAAATAACAGAAAATCTTCAAAACTAATATTCAAACTTCATAATAATATGCTAATAGTCGCAATAAGCATATTTGTAAGACATAAAATGTGTGTCATTTGTACTAAAATGCATAGTCGCGAGCTCGTGAACGTCGCGTGACACCGGTTTGCTGCAGTTTGTAATAAATCACCTCATTGTATGGAAGCATCGTTCTATTTAGCAAACAGGAACACGTTTCACGTTTTTTGTAATCATAACGGGGGTGAACAAAAACTGGTCGTCCTAGCTTTTAAACGTTTTTGCTGGGATTACAACGTTGTAAAACAGCGTATAGTTACAAAGACTACCAAAACCTAAATGTTTTTGATTTGGTTTTTTTGCTATCCAGAACAAATGGTTATCAGCTGCATTGCTAGGCATGCCTTATATGTTTTTAAAGTTATCTCCAGGGTATTTATTTCTTTTCTAGGCAAGTTAAGTCAAGAAATCTTAGACGTTTCGAATGTTACAAGAAACCTCCTCCTTTTTGAAGTCGTTTAAAATAAAGTTGACGTCATTTTTCAAGAAAACCAATCGATACTTAGTGATGACCTTTCAAACTTGTCATTTAGCTATTTCTATCAATACGGTTCAGTGAAACCCTAGTAGGTACTCGTTTTGTGTAATGACATCTTTGCAAGGGCAAATGTATAGGCTATAAATAATAGGCATGAACAAAAGTAGATTGGGCATATAACTAGATACTAGAGTAATGAGCCTATCAATTAAAATCAAGTATCTTCTATATTATTATATCTTGATAAAATACTGAAAATATAGACAAAGTGCAATGGTGCATACGTGTCAGCAAAAATATCAGTTAATGTTAAAGAAGTAACAATAACGCATCCATATATAATATAATGTATATATTATTAAACTTTAGTATAATTATTATAGTATAATTAGTATAATAATTTTCAGAAAGTCGAAGACATGCTTAGTACTTACTAGTAAACACATAATAAACTTTCAAAACTATAGAAATTGAAACAAACACCATGTAACAAATTTACCCCTACCACGACATGGCAATACATACATAATTCAAGTATCGTCACTTTTTCATCCGGATGAGAATATCGCTGAGAATTTTCCCCCTGTTGACCTTTTAACTTGCACGAAAGATAAGTAAGGCTAAGTGGTTAGGGAGTTGAGCTACGGTGTTTTTAAGTGAACTGTTTGAGGTGGCGACCTTATTATTTATGAAGAGCCGTTATAAGAGACCGTTCTTTTGGATATAATAATATCCTTCAATTTGTGTATGCTTAGTAAGCACACGTATCTGATTGTAAAGAATGAGCTCCGGGGCTTGGTCTTCTTAAGTATGAGTATCTTTATTATAAGGTCTTGAAAAAGGACTGTTGATATTGTGGGAGTAGGACGCAGCAGCAGCCTGTTACCAACAATTTTTTTTGTGACTCATATTCTTGTGTCACGCGAGGTTTCACAGGCATTCAATTCAAATATACGCATACTCCAAACTATTATTTGTGGATCGCACAAATTCTCGTCCGACGTAGGTATAGAACTCTTGACACGAGTGGTCACCTATACCATCCGGCAATCCGTGCAATCGTATCGCGGGGGCAAGACCTAGCAAATCGAAAAGTATAGTATTGTTTGAAGAGTTCATTGTGTAAGCACCATAATGGAATATGCAGTAATTGGAATAATTGTGTAAAAAAGTGTTAAAACTCATACAAACTTGCTAGAATAGCAACATCTACAGCTAAACCAGGAGAAATAATTTGAATAGCGTTATTAACCCTCCTGAGGACCCCCTTTCTTTCCTTCTCAGATTCATTGTTTAATACAAAAACGAACTTTAAAAACAAAACTTTTGCCAGTCACTGTTTGTGCCCCAATTGAACGAGGTTTTAATAAAATTATTTTTGTTCCAAAATCCTGTTCGCAATCAAGCTTCAAGCAATTCGTTATAAAGTTTGTCATAAACACACATACAGCAAAGTATCATAAACTTTTTATTGTAATTTGGGTAATACTCAAACATAACATAAAATTACTCCTAAAACGTAATTATTATTTTAGGCGTAGCTACGTAATAAACAAAAAACGTTAATTAACGAAGCGATTCTCCAGAGGCCTAATAGTAATCATTACGAATGGACATTTACAGTTTAGCAAGTATTTACCTACCTAAACAAAATACAGCCGTTGAAAAAGTGATACAAAATATTTGTATGTGAAAGTGAGACGCCACTAAACGCTGTGTAAAGCGCTGTCACGTTTCCACAACTAAAACAATCTTGCTTTAAAAGCATAGTAAAGGCACTGGACTACGAAATATATGTCATAAAATTTTCAACAACTATAAAAAAAAATTAAGTACTACTGGGAAAACAAAACTCCACATGATATTATTACGAGTGTTATTAGCCACAGTCTAAAAATAAACTAACTAAATTCTTCCAAAAGTATCAGCTGACTAATGTTCACAAACCGACGATTTTATAAATAGTTTATTGATGGATATAAATAATAGCGATATATTCGTTCTGGACAGGAGATTGTGGCATCGTGCCATACGTACCGCGATAACTGACAAATTACTGATCAAAGTGAGCTGATTAGTGAAAGATCATAGTGAATTAATGTTGCGGTTTTCGTAATATCTGGGATCCGAAATAAAAAAATATTTTTGTAAATATTCTCATGGTATTTATTCACATTTATAAATGTTAATGCGATAAATCACTGTCTTATTTTAATTATACATGTGAACGACAGACTCTTTTCCATGTTTGTTGTTTCTGTAAAGGGTTTATTAAACAGTTCAATTATCATAATAATATAGTTTAAAAATATATGTATTTATTTTAAAATGTATCTATAAGTCAAGTGTACGGTGTATCTTTGATTAGCGAAACACACTCTATTTAAATTCGATATATTATGGATAGCCGAGTGATATAGGTCATCACGCCAATTGCCACTGTGCACGACGTGTTTCAGGTTCGATCCCCGTGTAGGACAAGAATTTTTGCGTTTCATAAACGCTTGTTCTGCGTTTGGGTGTCTCTGTGAATTGAATGTCTGTGCCCCCCCCCCCCCCACCCCCGTGTTACAAGGATTGAATTCTTTAGTCCGTTAATAAAAAAAAAAAAACTAACAGAACTACAGTAAATTGAAGAAAAGAGAAATAAATCACACATTTCTTTCATACAGGAAAATGCGTTACGGATCGCAGCGCCATACCCTTATATGTAGAAGCAACTCAGATAGTGCGCCACAGGACACCACTCAGTTACATTACTTTACTCCTCTTAAATATTGCATTACTACATTATTATTTTCTCCTTACAAATGTGATTTATTTGCTTTACATAGTTATTTATTCCTTGCGAGAAAATTCACTGAAAGTAGTTTTTAATCTTTGTGAACGGAATGGAAAAGTATTTTATTAAAATTTTCTGCCTTTAATCTTACATCTTGGTAGTAATTTCTTTAAGCTGTTTTAATATTCTTATTTATAACTAGCTGCTGCCCGCGACTTCGTCTGCGTGGTATTCAAGATGTCGTGTAGTGCTGTACAAAAAGTAAAGCTAAATAATGTTTAATGCCAGCTCCCTAATCCTGTTCCGTTCCAAACTACCTAATTTCTTAACTTCCTAATCCTAACCTCTAGTCTTACAAACATATTTGACTATTAGTTAACACTGCTAGTTTTTTGCTGTGGCCACCATCTTGCACTGATTTGACAATTTGGATTTGGATTGGAACGGGCGATGGCAAAGAAGTGTGCCGGACTCTTACTGGCTAAACCGCCGGAGTACTTCACTGTATCCTATTGTCGGGGGCCACGGGAACGCTTTCGCAATCTACCGCAAGCCCCGACAGGAGAGCTCTTTGAAACGGGATTTTCTTCATTAATGTGGAGCCAGCTTTTGCCAGCCCTTATTAAGAGGCGCGTGGAAGCACCACGCATTCCGTCTTTGCCTTCATCCAGTAAAGTAGACTGCCCTGAGACTACTGGCGTAGGTTATTTATGGTGGTTGGAGGAGGGCAAATAAGGCCCTTCTTCTATCCTTTACTCGTGAAACATGGATCAGGTGGTCAGATGAAGCCTGCCGTGCTTTTTCCACTTTTCTTTGAGCGTCATCACTTCTTCGCAGAACTTGGTGACGGCGCACTAACTAACCGCGGTCACTTTGGCCACTCTAGGCGGTGTGACATCTGCGTTACGAAGATGTCGCATTCGCACTGGATGTGAGAGGGGTCTGTATACCCAAATTTGCCAAATTTTGTTTGCCTACCTATTTGGGTTCTGAGACGGTTGAATGTTTTCCGAACAGGCCACTGCAAGGTGGGCCAGTAGGCCGGGCGGCAGATGTTCCTGAGGTAGGACATAAGTAGTAGGTGGTAGTTGTCGATCTGCCCAGATCTTGCACCGAGCTCGAGTTGGAGTTGCAATAGTAGTCAGTGTATATCGGAAGAAGCTCTTTCAGCTCTCGAAATTTGAATTTAGAGTAAAAAAATACGAAGCTCGTACCTACTTCCCTGAGCCCGCTATTTTAATTTCTATATTGTAAGCCAAATAGCGTGTTAATATTAATGTCAAAACATAAAACCATAGCAACAGTATTTTGGTCGTTATGGTGACATTGTTAGTTACAGCAGTTACGTGTTCTTTAAAAATAAAGGTTGATTGCTAAGACCCCATGGTTAATAACCTGATAATAAATAGCCTATATGTTGTCTAGACCTGTCCTTAATCCTCATGCAAAATTTGAATACTTATGTATATTAAGTAGTTTTTTCGATTAGCCGGTAATTGACATAAAATTCGTGATTGCTCACCCTCCATATCAAATAGCGCAATAATATGTAGAATTTATGTTGTCACGACCTCTAGTCATTGATATATTCTGAAAATTTGAAATAAAATGAAAATGAAATCTGTACATTATTTTTTTGGGATTATCCTGGACATTATAATTACGGATAGTTTAACAATTTTATGACAATAGTTCTTTAAACAGGTAACCGTCACAAAACGATGGGCAGAAAAGCTTAGTATTCACGTAAACAGCTATAATTTTTATCGACTTAGCTTCAAAACAGTCGGAGTTTCATAGAAACGTATCTCCTCCTTTTTTACCCCCGTTAAGGCAGATTTCCAAAAATCCTTATTGCGTCATTCTTAACTTCTAACTAAATAGCCAAATATTAATTTTAATCGAATTAGCTTCAAAACTGACGGAGTTTCATACAAACTTACCTACCCATTTTTACCCCCTTAAAGAGCAAAATTCCAAAAAAAAAGATAGCTTAAATGTTAGCGAGGACTAATAGCAACATAATAAAAAAAGTTTCATCAAAATCCGTCCAGTAGTTTTTGCGTGAATCGCGGACAACAAACAGACAGACAAAAATTTTTTTTTTCATATTTTTGGCTTCTATGGGTTGTATGAAGATCCCCCATCTAAGATTTTCTTTAATATCTTTAATGTACAGACATGAGGTTTTTATAATTTTATTATATGTATAGATACAAACTCCAGTGGACCAGTTAAACGAAATAGGCCTAATAAGTAGCTTTCAAATAAGAAAAAAAAGAATGATAAACAAAAACGAAACATTCATAGAAACAAATCGGTATACTTTATTTAAAAAAATATTATTACCCAAAATAACAAATTGATATACTTTTCCTTATGACATTTATGAGGATAACGTGGTCTGTGATTAAGCAAATAACACCTCATTTGTAATCATTTTAACAAAAAGGACTAAGGTTTCTTTTCTTTGTTTCGTTCTTTACAGAACTAGCGTACGGTTTTGTTTACGTGAATTTTGGTTATCGCTTTACAAAGCAAAGCTTTATTTTTTCAATTCTTTGTTGATGTTTAAGCTATTGACGTTTCAAATAATAATTAAATGTTGTTTAACACTAAAAGCGGAATATACAGTCACAGAAAACAAGTTTTACGTCCATACTAAGATTACAATTTGTAACTATGTGTTTCACTTTTATGACTAAACCGATCACATTTATTAATAATATAAATTAGTGTCTTATTTTAATGTACATATTATGTACGACAAACATGATTTTGTAAAAAATGGTTTTATGATAGCTTAGACTCTATTACCAAAACTTCTGCACTTTGTATTATGCTACGATGACCAACATCTGCGTGGGAGAAGCCGTAAGTAAAAACTATTTAATGATAACTGTAAGTACGGATAAACTGGTGATTATCATCTATTTCGTGAGCTCAAAGTTCAATGTAACCTTCATACAAATCTACAGGTTTTCTATAAATAAACATTGAATGTGTATGAAAGGGTAGCGTACAAAATATTAAGCCTCTTTGTAGATATATTTTTATTCATACCTCTCCCATTTTTCCTTTATTCATGACCTTTTTAGATTTTCTTTTACGTTTGATTTGTATTAATAAAATCAAAGTAACACTGAAAATGGTATTTCTAATCTCTTACTATGTAGACAAAAATATACCAAATTTATAATGTGATAGGATTTATTTTTACTGAATTTAAACCTCAGACAGTTTGCCTCAGACGCGTTACAAATTTAGGTTTTTTCTCACGCCATTTTCTGTTGGTTAGTTGGCTAATGGTCTCACTCTTTCTTTAATGGAAAAAAGCCTATGCCAAAAATTTGAACCAATACTTACTAGTACCAGAGGTCGTGGGTTCAAATCTCGGTACGTACCAATGTCGTTTCGAAAACAAAAAATATTACTTGCTGAAATCAGAGAAGAAAAATATCGTGAGGAAACCAGCACTTCTAAAAATTTTCAGGGTGCTTGTTGCCACGACAGAGGCCTTAAAACTCTGACTTCAGGTTGTAAATACGATAAGACAAAAAGAGTTTGACTCAATTTTCTTATACCTTAAAAATTTCCTATTTCTCAAACGACAAAAAAGTTATTACATCTACGTATTAATAAGTTCTAAGTACATATTAACAAGACTGTTTTTCCATTAACGCTATATGTTAGTATACTTCGGATGGTCTTATAATAACCAATCCAAATCTCTTCGTACGTGACATAAGAACCGACTATGAGATTAATTAAGGTGTGGCGAGATAACTTAGGGATTATCCGATTGATGCTATAACGTATTATATTGGTATATAGTTCTATAGTGAAGATATTTGTAGTATCTGTAAATACAATATGTATCGAGGCCTTAGGATTCAATAATTAAATGTTATAACAAATTAAACGTCGGAATATTTCTAAGAAAAGTACAGTTTTTTGAGTGATTTTGTTTCATAGTTTTTGTCCAACATCCGTCTCTTTTTTGGTTTTTGTGAAAAAAACAGCCACTTATCAATTCGATCTATGTTATTTTTTGTGTGTGTCTATTATCTTTTTTATTGTAGTGGCTATCTTGAGGGGGATTCATATTTATATGTTAACGGTTAACTCACGCGTATTTATCGGGATAGCCTGACTAGTTTCGGGCCCAACCGGAGTCCTTAACCATGAGCTCACGTAAAAATTATCCCTTCTTTTTCTTTTATTATTTCTTGCAGTTTTTTTATAATTATTGACGTATTATAAACACCACCATGCATGGTGCCGTGCGATAACAATATATCGTATTACATAAACGACTACCTCGTAAGTAATGAAGAAAAAATAATTCATAGAAATAGCTCCACCTATCACGCGAACAATACTTTTAACGAAAGAACCTTCGAGTTGTTTGTTACTATTATTTTATTAATAACTAGATGAAACACTTGGGTTTACTTGCCTTTTATGTCTTCAAGATATAATTTTAAATTTAATTGAGTTTTTTCGGCTCTAACCAGAAACCATATTGAAATTAGCCACAACTACATGTAGAATTATTAACAAAACTAAAAAAAAACAACTGGTTTATGGCAAAACGTTTATTTTAAAGCTATTATTTTGATACTAGACTATTTACAGAAACTATTATTTTGATATCACAGACAAACTCATTAATTGTTTATGTTTACCATACATACTTAATGAAAAACATTTTTAATTTGAAATTTTCCGAGCGCTAGCAAAACATGAACAAATTTAGCCCTGGCTTGCAAAGATTTTGTAGATACCGTCTGAGCTGTCACTCAAACAACTGTGTTTTCTTTTGACAATCCCAAAACGATAAGCAAGCGATGAAACGTTGGGGTAATAACTTTTTATATTTAAATAAAATTTCTTAAATCTAATCTTTATTCGGAAACTTGAATGACAACGGCCCAATTAACTTGGTAAGTAAGACCAATTATTTTATTGCTTTTTTGTAACTTTGACATTTTTATAATTGACGTTAATTTATTTTTGTTTGAATCAGTATTTATTTATATCTAAGGATTATTTAAAAAAAAAAAAATGTGCTTTTAGGAAAATAGAAGCTAACTTAATAACGATTTAATAACACACCTTTTTTTGAAGAAACTATTTAGAATGTTGAATACTATATCGTAAACCTTTTTATTGACCTCAAATTTCAAGTTCATTATCAACAATGAATTTCAATCGAATCATTTCCTCCGTTGAGCATTCGGTTCCGAAATGAAATTAATAATTGGATCTCCATTCGGCGGTTTACCAAATCATCAACCTCGCAAATCTAATCAAACCACAAGATCCGTTAATGCTTGTACCTTGTCCTCATATTCTATAAAGAATTATAAATTATCAACAACAAGGCGATAGTCGGACAGAATAGACGAAAGAAGAAATGCGTCATATAGGAGTAAAATTTAAGAAGTATTCAAAAGGTATAGAAGTATCGCAACACATAATAAATAGTAAAAACCGGGCTAACGGTGAGTCTGACTAGACCACAAAGGGTATTCATAATTAAAAAAATAGCGCAAGTTTGTCGTGTGATCCTTCTAAAATATATATTAATTCAATTTTATTTAAAGTATTTTTAGTTCTAACATCAACATAAATACGTCATCTGTTAATAAAATCAACTCTTGCTACCACGATTCATGAAATTCAGCCTTATGACAGACAAACAGCTGTTTTCCTTTGAGTTGCTGACAAGTCACGGATTTTTTTCTGCCTGATAGTGTGACGTCTTTTCTGTCTACCTTGTGCCTATGGCGTCAAAACCACACTTTCAAAGACAATTTATCTTCATCTATACAAAACGATTTCGCACTAAACGTTAGCCAAAATGTGTAAAAGCTTTGAGCCATTATGAACTAGGTATACGTATTAGAATAACATTATACCTAGTTTCATAATCATAAAAGTCGATCAAAGGAACATATAAATTTAGATTATTCATAGTATCTAGGAATAACCTAAGTATATTTTAGACTAAACGTATGAACATATTATGGTTGTCTGCATTCAGTTACTATAATATAAACGTTTGCCTCGACATGGATTCCGCTTGTCCACATTTAAGATTTATAAGGTCTAGAACACAACATAAAATATCAAGAGTTAGACTAGTGCTACTCTCTTATAAGGATAACGATGACATTTTATAAGACAAATCGTTTTATTCATCTGTGTTAGAAAGACGGTTGTACAGTTCTGTAAAAGTTAAAACAATTGATAAATAAAAAATGTAATAATCATCTCGTGGGTTTTCATAACTACAAGCAAAAAGTAAAGAGTATCTAATTATAAACGCAAATTATTGTAAACTAATTTGACAAATAATTATTTTTTTTTTTCGATTGATCTCTTATACAAAATAAGCGTCAGCGAGGCAGACCCAGGCGGAGATGGCAAGATGAGCTGGTTTCATTTTTACCAAACTGGTCACTCGTGGCTCTTGAGAGAGACAAGTAGTAGAAGAACAGGAAGGCCTTCGCTCAGCAGTGGGACATCTCAGGCTAGTTATAATAATAATAATTTTGACAATTTATTGTTGTATTTAAACATTTTAAACATTCTGTGAAATTGTCTGTATCGTAAATACTTGACACTTCAATGTTACTCATTTGTTTTAAGAACTGAAGACAATAAAATGGTTGTTGTCCTGTTAATAATGTGTTTTTGTCCCATTAAACGAGGCGGCATACCTAAACACTCACTCATTGTGTTAATAAGTAAAACATACTGAATATAAGTATAAATATCGGCCTAAAAGTACTACGAAAAATGAGTGGCACCATATATTGACGAACCTACACTTCCCCGCCTAAATAAAACTGAACTGAAAAGGTTAGATAAATGCTAACTCCATTCACACACTTGGCATTTTAGCATAACATTGTATAGAACCCTCTGTAATACTTTCGACGGGACCCGTATTTGTAAAATAGAAAATATGCTAATTCAAGGGCACAATGTGTTGTTTTGACCCTTGACAATCTTTTCCTTATACATCCTTCGCGGAAATATTATCCATTATCATAATATAACGTTTACATTTGATTTAATAAACTGCTTTATTTATTTGTTTATATTTGAGCTTCAGTATAAGTGGTTATAATGTAATTTGTTTAATCATATTATTGCGTTGAAATAACATGCTTTTGTACTGTATTTTTTGACAGGAACTTAAGCATACTAGCTTGTGAAATTGGATTGTAACAGTCTAAGCACTTGCTTCACATTAACAATGTAATCTTGTTAGACTGCATGCACAATATAGCTATTCCGGTGATATGGGGAACTTTACTTCATGATTTTTTACTGTACATAGAACAAAACTAAGTCGTTTCCCACTGTCTGTCTCTCTGTCCCTGTGTACGATTAGTTCTTTAACTACGCGATGGATTTTGATGTGTTTTTTTTTTAGTTACGCATACTTACATATTTCAAGAGAAAACATTTTATACATAATATTATTATGTATTCTATCCATGTAAAGCTGAGGCATGTTGCTAGTTTCGATAAAAAACTTTTTGAAGGTCGGAAAGAGAGATTTCAAAGTATTAAATCCCACTTTACCCTAAAATCAGTTTAAAACTCTCACATAATATAACAACCTATTTATTATTTGAAAACGAAGCCAAATCAAAAACAAATGACTACTAGGAAACATCAATAACCACCATATGGTCGGTAAATAACTAAATACCAAGTTAATACATATTTAATTAAGTTTTCATAGAATTGGCTTTCCAATTTTCATAGAACTCATCTATAAATATGATATTCAGAGCGTAATAATTAAAACTATCGAAGAAATCTTCAAGCGTTTTTTAGTTGAAGGGATAGCCAGAAGTATTTTGATACTTTTTCTACAATTCTTTAAGAAAAAGTTTTTATGTCTATGTAGTTGCAAATATGTCTTCATAAACCAATAAATATATTACATTGTTATCATTAAATAAATATATTCTTATCAGTCTTCAGTCCCATTCAAAATCGCATCTCAAAAAATCTACCATTTAATAATAAACTCTAAAATTACAAATTTAAGGATAATGTTTTATAAAATTTATTATAATTATTAAAGTCTGCAAGATTTTCATTAGTAGGAAACTTTCACCTATAACAAGCTTTGAACATTAACTTTACAACCAATATTACTTACAATATACAGATTGCATACCAACACCATTTTTCATCAAGTTAAAATCATTGCCCTACATCCTTTTAACTAAATTACAATACAATTTGGCCAAACTATCAGTTTTCATTAGTTGTAATACTTAACTTTACCAAGATGGTTGTTCAAGGAACAGTCCATAAATACATTTAATTTATTTCTACTTCATGTAAACGTGTGAAGCCGTAGTTAATATAAATAGTCTTACCTTGCAGAGTTATGTGAAAAATCAATATCAATTAGTCTTCGCTGTTGATAACTTTAACCGAACTAACTACACCGATATGTTAGATTTGAAACGCATTATTTACACAAAGCACTACACTGAAGCACTTATATACAATCCAGAACTTTGGTCCTCGTACCAGTTTCACAATATCGTTAAAAATATATATTTACAGTAATTAGGATATGAAGAATTGATATCAGCAGTTGAATAAGTCACTCGTTTGGACCGAAGGGTGCCTAGAGTCTAGTGCGGGGAACTAAGCGTGGCTTGCTCTAATATTTGGCTATAGTCGGAATTATGAATACACATACACGGCAAGACGAAAATAAACTTTCTACATCAAATAATCACAAACGTATTCACTTGCGATCGAACGATCGGCAAAAGTTGAATTTTATTCGAATAACTAAAGTCAGGTGCCGATTTACCGGCAACTGTGTAATAATATTCAAATACACACTCGTAACTCCAATTCTGAATGCAAAACAAAACGTCCGTACGAATGATTTCAAGTATCGCGGCAAGTAGGTGGGCGGCGTGGAATGACGTCCGCGCGCCCTGCCGCTCAAACGCGGACTGAAAGCTTTCCTGCTGTTCCTGAAGCCGGTGCATGATTGAAAAAGCTCACCATATTTTCAATATTCCTATAAGTGTGAGAGGGATGGTGTGCTGTTTCTCGTTTCGTTTTCAAACGCCATGCTCGAGAACCGTCTATCAAAGGAACGAAGGTGTTCGTATCAAAATAAACAAGCGACTGTCTGGTTTTGGTAGGTCAGACATGCAGGAAATGTGTTAGAAGACAATGCTGACGAAACTAATTCTGTAACACGGTGTTATTTAATGCAAACACATCGACAGAAATAGCAACTGGTGAAATAATGTGGTTAGAAATTTTCAATTTTTATTTTATGTGTTACTTATTGGTGGTTTTTAAACAACATAGGTGCCAAGTCACGTTTATTACAAATCCAATAGCTTAATTCACATTATTGATCAATGGACACAGAAAACAAAAAGTAAATAGAAAAATAAAATATATTTTCACAGAACTTGCTACCGAGAAGTCATTTGCAAGATTCCATATAGTGAAAAGAAATAATTCAAACAATTACTTTTGAATTCAGCGAGCAAGAAGGTACTCAATGACAACTAACAGTGTTAGTAGATTAATCTATATAATCGTATTATGTGTATACACGCTAGCCTCAATTTCATGCGAGTAAACCAATTACTATAAGTAGGTCATTGGTTACAAGTAAACGAATACTATTAATAGATTAAAATGCTTTTGAACGAAAATTTAGGTGCGTAAGGCTTATTAATATTCCCACGAAAAATTGCCGCGATTAGCGTAGAGTAGGAATGTTTTTAGCGGTCAGCTTAATTGATTGTGTAATAAGGTACGAAATGTTTGTTTACAATTATATGTATAAAGTATACCTTATTTTTCGACGGTAGCATTTTTCGTTATTTCAGTAATTCCTTAATTCCACGAAATAGACGCAGCCAGTGATATTATGTTAAAAAAAAAAAAACAATTGTATGGTAATTAATATTTTTTTTAATTTTGTAACAATTCGTTCTTCAAGCACATTTCTCGCCACACTTTGTAAAAACAAAAGAAATATAATTATAATGGCTAAATTTTTTTCAACAAAATTACAATAAATTTTAATTGCCCAGATTCGGAAGCAAATAATAGAGAAAAAAAATGTGAAAATTAATTTTATTCTTGCAATATACGAAAAGAGCCAGCCACCGACCAACTTCTTACGCATAATAATTTAAACGACATTACTATAATTATTTCCGTACGAAAACTGATGGATTTCCTCAAACTTTTATAATAAGGGTTAATAAATCTTTCAATATGCCATAAATTATTTCACCCTAGAGTTTTTGTAGATGGCCTTAAAAAATATTTTTTCTTTGAACATGGGAAATAAATATTTTAAAGGTCAACTCACAACTTTTATAAGTAAATTAAAGATTGTTTCACATATGACAGAGAGGTAAATTAAGGGGAAGGAAAAACGATAAGGCCTTTGCCCAGCAATGGGATCTTATATACGCTAGAAAAAAAAAATATTGGTTTGATTCCTATAAACCATCATTGAATGATATACTCGTATTTAAGTAACTACAACAAGAGCACAAAGTCGCAAGGAATAGTTTAATTACAAATCCTAATTCGATATTTTCGTATTCAAATCCGCACGTAATCACCGTATTTTATCTTTTGCAAAATAAAATAAATTTTACACTTAAAACCTTTTATAAATCATCATCAAGCCTATCTTTTGGATTTCCTTATTACCTTTATCCATACCATCTAAGTCACGAGCATAACAGGGATATATTATAGGCAATGTGTATAATCCGGCATCAAATTTGAAAATCTGATTGTGTTAACCGATTTTTTTGGCTGACTGTAGCTTAAGGTCAAACCCCGTCAGTTGGACAAAACTTTTTCGAGATCACGGCACGAAACAATAAAAGCCTCAAACTTTAAGTAATAACCAAGGAATCTAAGTCGGGCAGAGTTTTTTCATTTAACTAATAGCAGCTAAAGTGAGTTTATTTAATTTGGTATTTTCGTGAATATTACTATAAAAGTTTTGGTTTGGTTGATTAAATTAAGTAGTACTAGTAATGTCTTATTTTGTAATTCTATTAAAAGACTAATTTGGTAACGACACGGACTTTAAACTGACAAAATGTGTTGGATATTGTTTATTAGCTTTATGTGAAGAAAGTATAAATAAGTTAATAAAAGTTCAATTAATATTATAATGTGAAAGTTTGTGAGGATGGATACATGCATGTTGCTCTTTCACGCCTAAACAGCTAAAGTAATTTAAATGAAATTTGGTGAGGAGTTAGCTGACACCCTAGATTAACACATAGGTTTCTTTATACCGACTCCAATGCGTATAAAGAGGTTAGTTTCATGCAGCTATACAACAATTACGCGGGCGAAGCCGCGAGAAATAGTGAAGGAGCACCTTTAGGTAGGTACCCAAATTTTTTGATCAATCGTATATTTTCATGATCGTTCGTCAAAGCGATACTTAGAACTTTGTTACACTAAGCCAGTGAGAAACTGTGGACGGAACAGATTGACACGACAAATGAGTTCCCTTTCCAAGGTTTTAATAAATAATTAGGGAAATGAATTAGTCAGCGTTTCGTATTAAATGTAAAAAAGGTCGTAATTTTAGATTTAAATATTTTTTTGTTGGTTTTTTGTTTTAGTTTTTTTTTTTGTTATGGGACAAATTTAAAACATTTCTTGAACAAAAACCGTGTTACATTGCGTTTTCTTCGTGTAGCTTTTTTGTAATTGTTCCTTATTGTGCAGACATACAGTCACAAGCAAAAACATGTTTACACAATTAAACAATTCAAGTTTAGGTCCTAGTAAAATGATTTAAAAAATTGTGAATTTTTATTTCAAATAAAACACTTGTTTAGCTACTGCAACTGTTCACGCATAGTCATAATATACTTACATATTGCAATATCCTTAAATTTTCTAAGACATATTATTAGCTTGTCTTTCTCCTAACATTATTGTTCAAAATCTATTAGCCAATAGTTCAAAAAGATTTCAGAATTACAAACTAACATATTCCATATCTACCCTCTTTTCCGTGTAACATTTATAAACCACATTACATGCCCTATGCAATAAAAGAAAACAACAATGTTTTTCCTGCAACCGCCGAAGCTACATTTCATGGAGATACGATCATTACACCATTGCGCCACCAGTTGCATTGCAAAATAAAATACTGCTTTAACTACGGTCAACCACAATTCAAAAACATAACTTCAAAACTCGACCTTATGTCATTAGAATACAGGTGACATCGATTTCAAAGAAAATACAACTTTAAAAACTGTACGGTCAATTGCAGGTCGCACGTATATTTCATTTCCAAATTCGACCTAATGGGCATTGGAATAGAAGTGCTATTTATGTCGAAGTATTGTAATATATGTGTGGTAGGTTGTATGAAGTAATATCCTCTTGACCGAACCACTTTGGCACTGCTGCCAACATTCAAGAATGACCTGTTAACTTGGTAACGTCTGACGTGAACTTAGTTAATGGTGTTGTGATTGATTTTAATACAATATCTTCAAACTTCTACGGAAAGGAAATGCATCGGATTTCATGATGTTTTTAATTATTTGTCAAAACTGCGAATGCGCGTTCTCCAAATAATTCACAGATAAAAACTTATAGTTTAAGTTTGACGGCGTATTTTAGAACAAAAATTAAGACAGTTAAAAGAACTCCTATTGATAGTCACTAAGGATATTCTTGACAGAGTTTATACAATAGGGACCACAATAATAAGACCAACAAAAAGTTTGAAAACCGAAATCACCACTTAGACTTCTAAAATTGATTAATAACGATAAAATTATACAGAGTGTCAGACTGTCAGCTGTAAGACTTCAATATTCTGAAAATTAAACAAAATATAAACGTTATTGTCAAACGGGATTACGTATTAAACAAATCTTCACTTAATTTGAATTGGAAAAGCTAAGAGATTGGAAGTCAAATCGTGGTGAAAATCTCGTAAATTGAAACCGCAAATTGTATTCTTATCGTAGGTACTATTTATAAATCAAGGCGGGTCTTTAAACCTCTTTAGCAAGGGCTCAGGGAAGCAAAAATATGTTTAGTCTGTTAACTCGTACATTTTGCTGTTCAGAAAGATTGTTATGAAATCTAATTGAAGTTAAAGAGTGGTTCATTCAATCATTTAAATCAACTTATAATTGTTTTAGAAATATAGTTTCAAATGCACATTTGCTTATAATGTAATACTAGTAATTTAAATAGTGACCGTAAAAGTAATATTTTGATTGCATTTCTTTAAAACTACTTAAGACTGTACAATTTTATCGTTTCTTACTATAAAACGTACCTATATGCATTTTAACAAATCTCACAATTAAGATTTTATTATGCATCATCAATACAAGCATAAAACAGAGTTATTTCCTATTGTCTGTCCCTGTATATATCTTTAAAATTAAGCTACAAATTTTATTGTACGTTTTTTTCATAAATTGAGCGACTCAAGAGAAAGTTTTTGCATGTGCATTGCACTCGTGCGAAGCCGGAGCGGATAACTAGTAAGACCATAAAATAAAAATAAACATAAAATACAGTACCTAAACTTCATAAAAACTCGATATATCAAAAGCTTCATCCTCGTGACATCAACGCACACAGCACAGCGTTAATAAAATCATAAATCCATCGAATATGGACCGACGACTGACATTCGAATTCAAAATGATAAAATCCGTCAAAATCTTTGATTTATTTGATTTAAAATTCCAGGATTAAACATTTCTATAATGTTTATTTCACAGTTTTTTAACCAACGCTAAGTTTTGCATAGATAATATTTTCTATGAATCCATTTTGCCAATCAGCATCGCAATGAAATGTACTGTCTGGCTTTCAAAATAACAAAGAATTTTAAAAGTTTATGGTACCTAAGTGCAAAGGTTGAGATTTATAACTGTAATAAAAATCTTATTTTAAATTTAGAAAACATCGTTTTAAATCTATATTGCTATGCTAACAAGACAATCGCAACAAAAAATATGTTTTATCAAGATCTATTTCACAAAGGTAAACAAAACGCATCACCAAAATAAGAATAAATTTATTTAAAATGATATATGAACAAAAAAACCTAAATAGCTTCATACATCACTTTAAGCAAATTAACTATACATTCAAGAACAACTTAAATATTGTACGTGTCATAGCCACACGAGCGAAAAATAAATAAAATTTTGTACAAAATAAAAGTTATTGCTTTGCTCGGCACCTTATTTTATTTACGCTTTGAGTCTACCACTACCTCATAAAAGAAAATTATAGAAGCTGTGGAAGAGAGACGCCGCTATTTGCCGTGTATAGCGCTGTCTCGTTTCCACAAGTTCATTAGTACTACTTTAAGAAATGGTAGGTCCTCTGTCTGGAAAATACGGTACTTGCAAACTGTCTTAACTTATCTTCGGCCGCTGTAAACTATGAACAGCTTCCCACCGCTCTTTGACTACTTTCGAAATATTGCATTATGAACTTGCAGCTTTGAAAGTATTAACTGAATATGTCTTGGAGAGTACTGTCTTAATAAAGTATTCAGTTGTTATAAACTTTAAGAGTTAGGCCATTGTAGGAAATAATTCTAATATTTTTTGACTATCTATATTTTTAGCAAAGGTTTATTTATCTACAAAAAAGGAACAAGCATTAATCAATTAATCATTTGACAAATAATATTCTTATACCAGTCGTCAGTAACAGTGACAAAATAATTAGGACAGAACATTTATAACTAAAATTTTAGAAAGACATTTTGAATCAAAATCTGCAACAATATTGTTTCGAATCTGTTGATTACTTACAACTTTAACTAAATATTAATTGTTGATCATAATTATCTATTCATTGTTCTTCTAAACAATTATGACTCTCCGAACTCTCTTAATAATAAATACTTAGTATCTGAAATTTCAGCGTCTAAAACTAATTAGAACTTGGCCGCTGCTTTATTACTTTGTAAATAAACAATATTCACACCTAATTAGGACATTTAAAATTAAAAACAAGGACAGACCACCTCACGCCTGTACTGTAATTAACTTTTATAGACTGTCTGTGAAGGGCGAATATGAATGAAAAAATAAATATTCGTCAATATACAAGTATCTTTGTAATATAGTAATAACTGATGTCATTGTGTACAATGAATATAGAGTATTCCATCTAGTTCGATTCGCGACCCCGCAGCCTTGCAACTCATGATTAAGGACTCCGGTTGGGTCCAAAACTAGTCGAGCATTCCCGATAAATACGCGTAAGTAAACCACATAATTTGTACAATTAACAAAATAGTATAGAGCGATAAAAAAAAACTGCTAACATTTTATTATTTGTTTCTAAGTATGTATGTTTGTAAGTCTTTCATGCTCAAACGGATGGATCAATTTTGACAAAATTTTGTATGGTGTTAGCTGACTCCTTGGATTATCAGATAGACTATTTTTAACCGACTCGTAACTGTTTTTGTAGCTTTACCCGACATTCGCGTGGACGAAGTCGCGGGTAACAGCTAGTCCAATAAAAAATGTACGTTGTTTCTCCAGTGTGCAATTTTGAAAGCCTGAAAGTGGGCTAAATGATATCACGCTACAGTATTAACCATTGTGGAAGTGAGACCACCATTTATATCATGTTATGTGCCATCTCGTTTTCGAAGTGTCAAAAGTTAGACTTTCAGAGCTCATGGTAAAAGCGGAGGTGTCACAAAATATAACTGAAGGCGTTGAATTATAAATAGTGATTGTATGAGTGCAATTTGTTCTATATCCGATGCACTTCGCGAAACAAGTTCTAAAATAGCAAACCTAAAATTTTATGGAAGAGGCTTTTATTTATGTTGTGCAATTTCTTACTTGAAGTGCAGTTTACATTTAGCAAAGATTTGCTTTTTTTCAATTACTAAGTACGTCAATACAATCAATATTGTAGAAAAAAGTACGTGCTTTATTGATCTCTCAATAATTCCACTATAAACAAAAAATAACTAATTAAGTGACATGTCTACTCGTCTCGTCACTACCCTTAAGACTCAAAAACTTTAAATCTAATGTTGCTTAAAAAGAAGAAGCAACGAGTCGATGGTAAAATCATTTAAGCCCAAATTGTTCTTAGGCCATTTATCGAGTTTTTCTAAGCCAGTTTCCTTACATTTTTGCCACCTTCCCTTCACACCCGTATACCCGACACCTTTCGCACTGACATTAAAGTCTTACAAGACGCCAAAACTTCCCCAATCTGCATCTTTTTGAAGAAACTCGCGTGATGTGTGTTACCTTCGTTAAAATGTTCGTCTACCGTCGTTCACGGAACTTAACAAGTTTCGCAGTCTGCATTTTAAGTGAGTAGACTTAATATGATTGGTGGAACTGTAATTTATGTTCAAGTTTAATAACTGCTCAACGTTTCGAAGTTTGGTTGGTGTCATTTTTGCATTTGAATTAGACATGTAAGTAGGTAGTGGACCCCTTTTTCTGCACGTAGGTTTCAGTGGTCCATTGTGCGTTAGACTGTAGGTATTAATAACAGAAATTTGATTGCATGTAAAATTTTACGAAGAAAGATATAACATTATCCAAATAATGTAATATTAATAATTAATTATTTAAGAATTTGGAGAGGAACAGAACATAAGTTAAAAAAATCTAATAAAAAATCACCGTAGGTACTGAATTTATTATATTCTAATAACTGTCATGTGAGACAGTTTTATAATCATTTATGTTCACGGTTTACTCAAGCATACGGTACTCAGGATAGTCTGACTAGTTTCGGACCCGTCTAGATACCCTAATCATCAGCTGACGTAATTCCGACGCGTTAGACTATCCCGATAATTACGCGTGAGTAAGCCGTTAACATTATAATAATACATCGATTCTACCATATAAAACTCACCTAAAATGAAAAAGCTGCTAAAGCATATTATTTTGACCTTTAAAAAATAGCTTGTTGCCTTTTTCATCTCATAATATTAAATTACTTTTGTATACTGAATTACACTGACCTTTTCAAGAAGCCGAATAATAGCCAGCACAATTCCAAAGAACATGAGAAATGGTATTATTTTGCTTCATCGCTCACAAAGTCCATTAATTTTATTGCTCTTACTTGACACCTGACTTTTACGTGAATAAAAATGTGCATCTCATATAATGTAGACGTGACGTTAAACTTATCACGTAAGTCTAAGAACCTTTATATTTTTGCTCGATCTTTCCATTTTTCAAATTGTATGTTTTTACTGTTCTCCCAAAGTATTATGGAGGCCTACTACGCTACTTGAAGAGGACTGTTGTTGCTGCACCTCTAGTCAAGTAACATTCTCACAGTACAAACAAAACGCTCAAATTTATGAAATGGACATAATGTTTTGATGAATTATCCTGTCATTGACATACGTTTGAGCGTTTTTAATAATTATTCAATTTGTGGTGGAAATAACAGTTGGTTAAAGTGGCTAGATGGGCGTCGTCTCGCTCACAGAATTGTAGAGTTCTGCTTTAAGGTGTGCGTCACTATGCTTTGTAGCTCATGGTTTTACAAATACCAAAACAATCCTACCCTTACAAATGAATATTTAAAGTTTGTGATCGCACTTATTAAAGTCTGGTAAAAACACGATACAATTGTTTTAAAACACCAACCAATCCTCCTTTTCGTGCTACTAAGTATCCTTAATTTTCTTCTGGCGAAAAAGTCGCCTCAGATTTTGGTCCAACCCTAAACACTGAAACTAAAACTAAAAAAGTCAAGAACGAGACAAAAAATAAAAGAGCTTTATATTTTAGACTCAGACTTTAACTGTAGGATCATTAGTCCTAATATAAGTCGTGAAATAAAGTGGAGTCGCGGTTTATAGCGCCAAGCTGCAATTTTCTCCGAAATAAAAACTTAATTGTAGGAAAAGAGTGAAACTACAACAAGAATTCGGTTTGCGAAGAGATTTTTTGTGACAATAAAAGTGTTCTATCGGAAAAGCAATACAAGTATTTGAAACTCGTTTGACTCGCTTAGATACGATACTTTTTTCGTCTCTGACTGAATAGAAAAGCGGTACTTTGTGGAATATTTGTACGTGAGAATGAGTTAATAACTACCTTTTTACACATGTTTTCTCGTAACCGAGACGTAATATAAATCAAGTACTGGTTATGGGAGAATACAATCTATTGTAATTCGAAAAGTTTCATAACTAAAAGATTCAATTTAGAAAATATATTTATTCACATTCATTAAAAAGCTACATTTGAACCGTCATTGTTGTGAAAAATATTAAACAATGTCACCTAAATTTCGTCACTTTTTTTGGCAAAAAATGCAAGCATTAACAAAATATGGTTTGTATAGAAATTTAATATTTTTTTAAGTTTTTATAAGAGGATGAGTTTTCTAAAAATGAAGGACCAATAAAAATAAATGACGGTGATATAAATTGTCACTTTTCAAGGAAAATATTAATACTGTAAACAAAGCCAGCTTAGAAGGTTTTCCTGTTGGTAGAAATTAAAAACCACTTTAAACAAAAAATTGTGTTTTCATCAAAACATATAAGACATTGAAAATGTCATTGGTACAATATTCATATTATAAAAAACTTACATTTTTGTTCGTTTCTTAAGTAGTACGGATATTAATGTGTAACTAATGAAGGAAAAGGCACACTTTACATGCTATCGAAATTTTATTGAAATAAGACAGCAATTACAATAATACGAGGTTAAGTGAACTCTTCACAAAATTTTCTTAAGTGACATTGTATATTCTTTTACAAAGGAAAAAAACTTCAATGATCCTTTAAACGAATATGATTTTATTACTTCAGAAGCCACAAAACCATTTTTCCCACTTCATGAAAGCGTTCGTTCCAATTCTTATAACGCTATCGCCCATCATGTGTCACTTGACAATTCTAGATTTAGCTTAAAGTCACGTATTGCTAACATTCAAGAAAAATCTAAGGGTCTACTGCCACGTCTTAAAATAATATTGTTGCAGTTGTGGAAGTGTGATAGCGCTCTATAAAAATGTAGAGCGGCGTCTCTCTTTTAAATAAATAAATATTTCTGAACATTCCCACAACACCATCTAGTTTCAAGTTAAACATACTTAGTAGCTTCTGTTACGAGTACTAGACAACTGATAAACATACTTATATTTTTTTTAAATACATATTTTTGATAAATTACACCCAGACACAGAACAAATGATCGTGCTCATCACACAAACATTCGTCCTGGGAGGAAGTCGAACCCACGAACTCCGGTATAGCAGTCAGGGCCACTAACCACTAGACCATCAGGCCAGTCAAATAATTTTGTAATTATTTAAGCGGGATAGCGCTCTACAAAAATGTAGAGTGGCGTCTCTCTTTTAAAACCTCATAAATATTTCTTTAAGAGCTAGTGGTACGCCATCAGCGCTGTGAAGACTAAGCATTAATTGTACTGAAGTATAGATTGACAGACTGATTCGGGTCACACAGTATAAATTCAGAACACTTGACTGCATTTCAAAGTCGGTCGTAGAACTTTAACATTTAGGCCGACTCATTTTTGAATCGGAAGGAACGTGCGAGAAATTATCTCAATCGAATTCTTTGGATAAAAATATCAATATAATAAGAAATAAATGTGATATTATATTGTTTTAACTCACATGAAACTCACTATTATTGATGGTAATTTTTCGCGCCTTATCCTAATTGTATTTTTATTTTTTATTTAAGGAGTAAATGATAGTGTGACGTCTGATAGGGGAGAATGAAAGAAAAAAACGTGTTGCGCCTACCCCAAGTAAAATGACATAAGGGCAGGAAGGTGATGATGATGAATCTTACTCACCATGAAAAATAAAATAAGCCCGGAAATTTTTATTCATTTTCCTTTCTGTTTCCATTTTCCATCAATATTTTACCAAAATAAATTTCTGTATCCGGAAAAGTAAAACGTGGCAGAGTGAAATGGCCAGCCACAATGGTTTTGGGCGATGGGGCCGTAAAGTCCCGGAGGCAAAACATATCACAAATCTTGTGTAGCGGGTGTAAAGTTGGCTTTTAACCCTTTCATCTATTTCATCATGTATTCATTCATCCTACATTTCTTAAGCCTTCCGTATTCCGTATTATATTACGGTCAGTAGTTGCTAGAATGCTGAGAATCTGTGTTTTCAAGAAATACTTGCATAGTTTAAATTGTTTTCAATTAGATTCAGCTGTCTAATTATACATCGCTGAATGATTTACAATAAACAACATCTGGGTAATGTCTATCAATAATAGTAGCCTCAAGGGTTTAAGCCTTAAATAAAAATTGAACCCTTATACACCCTAGACCCTAGTTACAAAAAGTTTTTTTTTATGTAAATTACAATTTATGCCTAAAGTTCAAACATTTTCCGGGCTAATTAATTTGGTTTTTTAAAATGACCATGAACCAAAATTACCCCATTTGTGGCCATTACATGCCACTTAAAACAAAAAGCCTACTCCTTTTAGAGTTTAAAGGACGTAATTTGTCGGTACTCTGCTGTTCAAATTTTTTACGTAATTTCGGGTCGTTTAGCATCCTTAAAATAATTGCACATGTTAATACTCGTGTATTACGCTCAACTCGGCTCTATAAAATATTTTTACGGTTTTTGTCTTTCTGTCTATCTATCTGTCGGTCTGTATGTTCCTGCTAATCTCTAAAATAACTGGACCGATTTTGACGGGACGGGAGCAGATAGCTAATGAAACAATTTCATTTCAGAAAATAAATCAACTGTTTTTTTATTGAATTTCACGAGGATACAATCGCGGGAACAGGTAGTGAAATGATCAGAGTTTATTATATAGGTTGCATTATACAGTCACGTTTCTACACCGAATGAGCAAAGCAGTAGATCGCATTAAATTAAGTCGTCGTAATGCATTACAAGAGATTGGCCATTATAAATGAATTAAACTACCTAAGGCTTCACATTCATCTATACGGCTTCAATATTAAATGTACCAACTGGCAGTAACACAGGAATTTCAAAGGTACGTCGAAAAACAAACATTGAAATTCAATTCCTATGGCAGTGATTCGACTGTGACAAAAAAAGTGACAAGAGAATTCAATAGTGATTGAAAAGCGTTAACGTGTGGCGGGACGCTTTTGTTTTAAAAACCAATGGATCAAATTCATAGCATATTTTTTATTTGACGAAATTTTACACCTTAGAGTCCTGATTCCAACAATAACTTAGTAAAATTAATTATTTATTTTCTGGGTGAGAACTCACTATACTGCACTAATATAAGATTAGGAGTAAAGAATTCAACAATATAATGTTTTGACATAATATATATTGTTAAATTCTTTACTCCTACCAAAGCTAAAGAGTTTATTTAGGAGACAAATAATATAATGGTCGCGAGTACAGTGCGAGATTTTTCAAATTGCCATACATTACGCGTCCGACTAACTATAGAATCATTAGTGATCGATCATCCACAGCAATGGACCGCACCTTGTTCGTAAAGGCATGTTCTAATTCAAGCTTACGAGAATACGTAATTTATTCATATAAACTACTGAGGTTCGATCAAGCCTGTAATATATTCACAGGTCCAAAGCAATTTTGAAGGCGGAAAACGCATCAACATGGCTTCTGATTGGTCAAACAGGACAACAGGCGTTGAGAGCTAATTTTTACTTTTCATCTCTAAGACGGCCCAAAGACCAACCGTCAAAATTTAATTTCAACACAAATTTTTAACAAGTTCCAACTTGTTTCACATTTAACAGGCATTGTATAATAATGTAATATCGTCAAACTTTTTGATTGAAATGAAATATTGATAGTTCTTTAAGATTATCTTTACTTTTACTAGGAGTTCTTAATGTAAGACTATTTGCTTTTGTGATAACGAGACGCTGCTACGCAGTGTATAGTGCTCTCGCTTTTATATTGATAACAGCGCTATTTCACTGACTCATAGTGCATGAGTTGATCTTAATTTTAAACTTCGATTAACTTTGTCAGTTTAACGTGACCCTATCAACATTGTTAAATGTATTATAGCGTTTCAGTTAGCGTCGTAGCGTTTAGCGTTGTTTTGAAATACAAAATGTGGGCGTTCATGCGTAGGTGATTTTGTTTAAGAGTAATTAACATAATTATGTCACTCTGTTAAGTGACATTTACGGATTTTGACGTTCATTTAGAGGGTGTTGTAATATCGCAATTAGAGGAGTGTAAACATATTTACTTTGGGTTAATTTTAGCCGAAATATTAAATATAAGGTTTTAGATTTAAGCTAAGAATTAAACTCTAATATTTCGGCTAAAATTTAAGAGCGAGTTTAGGAACATACGAAATGTACATTTTGTTATCCTATCAAAAAAACTTACTAAATATCGATATTTATTTATCATAATAATTCGTTACATATTTTTTTTCATTTTACAAAAACAATACTAAAACAAGAAATATCTACATTTATAATAACTAAAATTATGTAGTTAAAAAAAAAATACATATTTACAAAGCGATTTATTTATTATTATTCGTTATATTAATTGAATATATTTAATTAGAAATCTTGGTTTAGTCATTGTAATTTTTACTTTGTTTCTTATCTAAGTGAACAACATTCCGTATATTTTCAAACTCAAACTTTCTTCCGAATAAGTCGACAACTTTAGTTCGAGGCGGCTCGTAGAATTCGCGGCAATTTCACCTTATTTATTACCTTGCAACGTGCCTCTTTTAATTTATAACTTAATAACTGTGTTAGATATTGAAACTTCATATATGTTTGTGCTCATAAGTGAGAATAATGTTCACGAAAATACTTTTAGGGACTCAACTACATCATTTTGTTTCTTAGATCTTCTATGTGTGACGTCATAAAGAATCTCAAGCTATACATTCGTCATGTCAACGTGACCTAACTCAAGATGCGAAGTATTCGATAAGGGAAATGTTATCCTTATTACATTAGCAGTCCAAGGAAATATCTGTACATGTAGCTAGATAATATCGTGAAAAAGCTTTCGCTTTACCAGTTAGAATGTATGTAGTTTGCCACGTAGTTTCAATTTACCACGAAATTGCATGAATTTTTTTTTCTCATTTCGAATTTGATGAATTTTCTTCAACTATTTCGTTTTGACCAGGTAAAGGGCATCCTTAACATAGATGAAACCCAAATTTCTGTAAGCCATAAACTCATTAAATAGGTACTATACTAACTCGTATAATATGCAACCTTTAAATCCATCATGTTAATAACAACAGGCTACCATAAAGATAAACTTTAAGAAGCAATTCGTCGGTGACTACAAAATGACATTGTAATAAGATTATTAAATATTCAAGTACATCAGAAACACTTCGTAAGTCATTCAGATTTTAGTTAGCTCGAAGCAACGACTTTATGAACTCAGCAAGATTGAGCAGCATGAATTTACAATTGGACAGAATTCGTCACTGGGCAGAGCGGCCGACGCTTATATATTTTTCATGAAATCTCCTCCTATGTACCTCGTATTTGACAAAACACGTTGACGGGTCTAAGAAACCTTATTTCGGTACATGTGTGAGTAACTTGAATATTAAAGTGTCTAGTTATTAGTCTGAGGATCTTGCTTTTGTACCTAATTTAAATGCAAAACAAAAACAACCGACATAATACATACTTATTTGATAATATATTAAAAAAAAATGTGGCAATCGTAAAGAGAAACTTCGCCTGCAATGAAAAATTACGGGCTTTGCATCATTAGAACACATTTTATAGTAACTGACTTTCTAAAGTGGTGAAAACTTTCAATTTATTTAAATAAAAATCATTTTCGCGCAGCCGCGTCAGCTCATGATTAAGGACTCCGGTTGGGTCCGAAACTAGTCGGGCTATCCCGATAAATATGCGTTAGTAAACCTTTATAACATTTAAGTATTGTCAAACCACTTAAGCATATCAGTAAATATACCCATTCTCACAATGCAATTGGTCAGTATCAAACAGCCAATAACCGCTACAGATCGCCAAACTTTCTCCAGATCAATCACAAAAATGGACGATCCTTTTGGGATGTGTCCATAATCTCTGCCACTTATAAGACGCGCAGGCTATTGTTGTTAGTTATTAATACAGAGGTCGCCATAAAACTCCTTTATTTCGTTGTTATGATACCCAGGGGGGTGTTCGTAAAGTTTACGCACAAACGAGATACAAAGCAGAGATGTGATTGTCAAAATTATGATGTATCTGCATGTTGGAAATATTTTTATGTTTGGAGCGATGCTATGAAGCTTAATATCAGATTTTTAATTTGCTTGAAAGGATTCTGATTTTAGAAAAGAAAGTTAAACGCTTTCGCTCAAAGTTGACAGAACAGAACATTTATTCATTTTATCCAAGCCCGTGTACACTACTTGTATACTACTTGACAAAGGCCGCCTTCTTCAAATCTCAAATAGGTTCCTATAGTTATTAAATTGATATAATTCTACTTATCGAAAATCATTACCATAAGTATAAACAAAAGTAAAATTCCAATAGTTTATAAACATAAAGTACTTCTAAAGCTAGAATATTATTTATAGAACGATAAGACACAATTTAGTAACGCTAGCTCGGATTGATACGCCTGAAGTCACTAATTAATCCGATATCGATAAGCATATAGTTTCTGCTTGACTGGATATAATCTAGTCGATTATCCTTTTAAGACTTCATGCTCTTAATTAAGGATTTATTCAATTATCTGTCAGGGCATTCTGTTGTTAAGTCGGTAACTGGAATATTTGGTTTAGTAGAAATACAAATTGAACAATGTTCAGAGAGTACATTAATTTGGGATCTTGTTTTTGTCTTAGACGTTGTTTGGGAAAATGCTAGACAACAGTGTAAACAGTTTTCAGCTAAAGCCGAATACTTAGCATGCCATAATATTACTTAAGAGACACAATATATCTTTTCAACTCTGAGGAAAATCTGGTTAAGACACATGATCAAATATGGCCTTCAATTACTTTTATTCAACTAGGCAAAAAGGCAAAATTCAACATCAAACTTCCCTCTAAACTGTCCTGGAGTCGAATAACCTACACAAACATATTGTAACGTCCCAACGCCCATTCGACCAGGCGCCGAAATATGGCACTCATACAATTTTCCCCGTAAAAGTGGGTGAATACGATGTAGGCTATTACCCTAAATAATTATGTGGACCGCCAACGAGACCGGTCCTAGGGGAAATTACAGACAGGTCACGACTTGCAGTCTCTTTACTGACTCCATTGATTCCGATGCCCACGAAATTTTCGTCGAAGGTTTAAATATGAACCTTTATTTTTTCGGTTTTCAATATTCGGTTCAATTACAGCTTGATTGTGAACATTCTTTCCTATAGAAAACTAACTTAATATCAATCCTCTGCCTATTTGTTGGATATTACTATAAAACCTTTTAAAAAGGGCTCCTTTTATCCGATTTCTTGAAAATTACAAGTATTACTTAGCTGTGATAATTGTACAGTTCTTTTTATACAGTTTTTTAAGTCATGTAGATCATATACAACTTCTAAAATTCACCAAATTGTACTTCACTCCGAAAACAGACGACTTTTGTACCAAGTATGTTTACAAGGTGTAATTAAACCTTAACAACACCAGTCCATTACTTAATGCTTAGCAACAACTTTATGACACGACACTATGAGCCTTGGACAAAGAATTTTTATTGTCATACAATCATAAACTAAATTGCCCAAAGGAATAAAGGCGAGAATCGCTTGAAAATTTCCCTGTTTCGTTCAAAGCTGGTTTGTGTGTACAGGCAATGATTCGCCCGGAATTCACAGCCGGCTTAACTCGACATTTTTTACCAAATTCTTTGAGCGAAACTATCCGTAGTTTGTCGACTGAAAATTTTACCGTGTTTTATTTAAAGCGACATTTTCAAGCGGCAAAGTAAAACACGTTAGGCTTGTTAGTTTTATTTTAAAGACGGATTTAATTATTAAACTGGAAAAAGAAATGGAGCAGCATGAAAATTTATTTTTTAATTTCTTTATTTTGTTTTTTTCATTTTTGGTGCATTGACTGTAGCCCAGTTATGTCAACATAAAATAGCTTACACATATTTTTTGCGATTTTTGTACTTGTATTATGAATAAAAAAAGAATAGAACAAAAAAATTACCTGAATGTGTAGTACCTAAATAAAATATGCTATTCATCATAGTCATAAAACTAAAAACCATTTTCATGAATTTTTATGCTCAAAGATTCAAACATAACATTGAATACACAGACCGTAAAAATAGTTTTATCTCGTTCCTCACAGGGGGTGCCATATTTCAGAGTTGATTGGATTATAAAGCTTTTAGTATGCGACAAAAATTACTTGAAAATGGATGCAACGAACGCTGAGATTAAAACGACTCGACTCAAATCCTATTAATATTAAAACTATAGAATTTTATTATTCAACTAAAGAAGGTGATAAAGTTGAACTGTAAACTCTTAAAAACTAACTATGGTGGAAGCCAGACGGAATATAGTTTTGTGAGTATCGGCGTCTTACTTTTGCAACGCCATGAAATCCAATTTACGAGCTCATAGTAGGTACAAGGAACAAGTTAGTTTGTAGAATAATGTCAGTAACGAACGCTATTTTCACTTTTCTTCCCAATCGATATTCTGAAAACTAAATGTCCAAGGAAAACTTGTAGGACCTTTCCAGAATTAACCTACAATTTCAAGTTGACTGCATGCAAAACAAACCAACATTCAATAAAACTTTTCTGTCGTTACCATAGCAACGCAATCAACAATATCACACTCGACTAGCTACTCTCAATTAGCAATGGTTCACTGAACGTTAATTAAACGTAATGGCATGATATTTAATCTATAAAAAGCTTAATTGCTCACTTTATCAAAGATAAACACTTGTTATGCTGTCAAGGGCGATCGATCGGTAATACGTACACATGTACTTACATACGTGGGTTATTGAATGTCCTATTTATTGATTTACGAATAAAGGTTAAAGTTTGAGGCCCCCGAAACGATGGGAAATTTGTGTCTCAAAACAATAAACTTTACGTTTATTTTGTTAAAAGAGTTTGAGGTCCATTTAAAAGTATTAGAGCAAACTGCACCAACCTTGCGTCGCGGTCGGTTTCCTCAATGTCAAGGCGCGAATCAGGTCCGTACAACGAATTGAGCGTCTTCCTCTTCTTCCACTTTAACAGTTACCACGAATTTTACTAATTTATTACTGTTTTTCCAGGCAATGTTGCCAAAGTACTCCAGAACCCTGAGAAGGCAGATGCTGAAAACTGCGCATACTGCGCAACACAGTGCAAAATAAGCCACATAGCGCAAAATAAAGTGACGTCTAACGAGTATCCAACACGGGAATGTTCGACAAGCCTTTCAAACTGCGTATACGATCGAATTTGTTTGATCATCTCAAGAGCCTTTTGCAGACTTTATATTCTTTACTTTGTAAAGGCATAAGCTGCTTAAAAGCAGAGATTGAAGTAATAATATAAGCTTGTTACCAGTCTACTAGCTTGACCACCCAGTGTGCGCCAGACTTAATTAAACATCGACTCCTTAGGAGGTATTCTTCTTGTTTCCACTTAATAATATGCAATTTAATTTAAAATGGTATATTTATTTTTAATTTTAAATAACTTTCTTTTAGTACAGACTTTGCAGGACTTATTTGAACAGAGTCCATAAAACGTCTTTATTTGTTTGTGTTTAATTTCAAATGGTAAACACATTTTGTAATTGTGTTAGATAATAAATATTAAACTTATTTTACCAACTACTTCTTCTATTAAATGCGACACCTGACTAAAACATTCGACTACCTAAAGAATATATCAAATGACTATTCATTATATTCCTTGAGTTCAAACTTTTGTTTTTTTACATTCATATATAAAATCAAAACAAAAAGTTTTTATCTCCAGAAGAGCTAAAAAAAACACATTTAAGGGCCCCTTATTCGAAATTTACGTTTCTAGATCGAGTTTTTTTCAGAGAAATCACCATATTTAAATTCTTAAAAAAATATATAGTACAGATACATGCTTTATCTAGTGACTTTTTTGGATAGAAACGAATTATTTAACATTTTGCTCGATAAAAAAAAATTCAGAAGTAAGGTCGATTTTAGAAGTATTTTTAGTTTTATAAGACTTGGACTGAACGTAATTTTATACAAATTTAACATTTCATTTACTAATCGGATTTGCCAGGGATATTATTGGATAGAATTTTAATATGGCGCTTATTTTTTTTTTAAATAAAATAAATACGTGAAAAGTGCTCGCGCGCACCGCGCGCTCCGTGCCAGTGTCCGGCCGGACGCCATCGAGGTAGGACCTATGCAACTTTTGCTCGCGACCACAAATTTACGTAAGTGATTGAAATGGTAAATAAAAAAAAACAAAATTAAGAAAAGAAGGGTGTCTGAAGTGAAGATAATCCGAAAGTGTATTGCGTAAGTACTTATTCTATAAATACGTCACAATATGATTACTTCTATACACAGCGCAACGAGAAGTCAGTATGTATAGAATTTAAAATCTATAATGGGAATATTCACCTTTATAAGGTGCAGATTTCCATCCTGGTCAAATTCGAGGAGATGTACTTACTAATATTGTGTTTTGATTTTATTATTACATTATTTTATTACGTATAAGATTTGAAAGAAATTGAACATGGCTATCGATCACAACTCACCGATACCACTCTCAGGTAGGTACAATATCACGGTTTATGGTCGCGATGTGTTTAGTAGGTAGAAATAAGCATAGTATAGTGTATAGTACTCACCAAATCTTCTACAACCATTCTTTAAATTCTATAGAATGATCATCGCTTTCCTTAGTCACACATTCATAACATATTAGTGTTGACAATCAATAGTTTAGTGGATAGCACATCAAGCTAAGTATATTATTATGTTTTTGTTGCAAACTACTACTTATTACTAGCACAATATATATATGAACTACTGATTTATTTATTTATACTGTGGCGTGCCCGCCCGCCGCCATAGGTCACCGAAGTTCAAATCGCGACGGCTCCTGCGCAACGCGGGTGCAAGCCGTTTCGGTGCGTTAAATGCCTAAACTTTCGGAATAAGGGGCCCTTAAACTACTACTCCAGGTGGACGATATCAAAATCTCAATGATCAATACAGGATCAAACTGACATTCAGCTATCCAAATTATAGTTCCTAGTATATCATTCGGCATTTCAGGGGGCCTACCACTACCGATTAAATTAATATCACTGCGGATGTGAAAGCGTGATAGCGCATTATATAGCATAGAGCGGTATCTCTCTTTCACAGCCTCAACGATATTAGTTTTAGTGTTGTGGTAAGTCCTCTGAATGTTAGCATATGCCAGCGACGATTCACGAATCTCCATTCCCTGCCAAAGCACGATCGGCATTTTGTTGGTATATCTAGACTCTGTAGCATAACAACGCTGTGTTATGTTCAGTTCCTATGATTTGATTGTCGAATGAGTTGTATCGAATTGGTGACGTAATTTTTTATCGATGTTTGTGTTGTTTTCAGAGTAAGCTTAAGCTACTTTTAATTTGGTAATGTAGTAGGTACATATTGAGGCTTTTTATTTATTTATTTCGTGGGTTATTAAAAAATGTTTGAGCATTATCAGCTTAACAGAAAAGACACAACTTTGTGGCACATCGATGAGAAAATCACTTTTTTTTGTCTTTTACTTTTTTATTTATTCATAACCAAGAAATTAATACTTATATTTATAAAAACACAATTTAATGCACTTTGTTAAATTTCATGCCCGTATTTGAAAAATCCGTCGGTATTACGTATTTCTAAATGATGCTACTATCTAACAGTCTATAAATAACACAACTTCCACGTTAAAATGTTCTAATTTCTTTACTAATATATTAAATGCTAGTCAAAATATATTCACTTGTAAATACCATATTAGTTAAGTATATATCCAGATTTTAGGTCAAACAAGTTTGTCTAATAGTTAAGTTAATTGATGATGTAAATAGTTAAGCCAAACTGTTTATGGATAGACTAGTTTCCAGGCAATATTAGTCAGCCTTCGTATGGAAATTTACCAAAAGTGATGTAATTTTAGATGAATTTAAATCATAACAAGATTGAAATATTTTAACTTACTATTCTTCAGATATAAGACATTGATATTTTTTTGGAGATTCACAACTTCTCTATTGCTTAGAATATTAATATAACAACGCTGAACAATTTTTTCTTTCGCTCTCTCAATTTTTTGCAAAATATATAGTTACCTACTGTTTAAAAAAATAGCCTTCTTAATTGCACTAGTAATCAAAACGGGTAATTGCGTCTGTAATTAGTAGACTAAAGAACTAACACTTAATACACGTATCTATAGACAATATACATATAGTTCAAATTAATGTTTAGTAATGCAAAAACAAACCGAACAATCATAATTGTTTCTATTTCAATATCTATTATAGTCTGTATCTATTGAACCCAAATCTCTCAACCTCTAAGCCTAATATAATCTCTATTCAGATACTACAGGAGCACAACCCCACAATCTGAGAGCTTACCATCACCTCGTAAAATACTATTATTGCAGTTGTGGAAAAGAGACACCGCTCTATGTCATGTAAAGCGCTATCTCGTTTCCACAACCAAATAATATCACTTTAAGAGCTGTCGTTAGGCAACAGACAGCCTAAATTATCTGACTCCTATCTGTCTAGAATCTGATTACAACTTAGAAGCCCGCATTAATTATAATCCGTTGTCATGTCTAGATTTATCTTTAAAGGATTAAATTGTCAAGCAAATACAATAAAATTTCCTTCCCACTGAACCAAATTAATATTAAGGCCATTGGCACATGCAAGATGTAAAAATGTTGCCAAATAGGCAACACCATTACCGCGTTGCCAAAGGCTCAATGTTGAAAATTTAAAGTTATGTGATGTTTTATCACGTGAAACATGCACCAAGATAATAATTTTACTGATATGAGTTAGCTTAATGTAAAAAAGAGACAGTATAATAAATAATATAATAAATTTCAAGAAAGCTACTTGGATGAAAGGAATAAAAACTATGGAGAGGCGTGACGTCACTAATCAACGATAGTAATGTAACAAAATATATCATTTAGTGACAAAGCGAATTCCCACTCCATGACATTAATTTTCTTGTATCTAAGTAGTTTTTAAGATTTCTTAGCCAAGTGGCAAGAAACGGAATCTTTATGAATTCGTCATGTCTGTCCATCCGTATGTCACAGTCTCTTTTTTTCGAAACTATAATAACAACTTTTGCTTTAAAGCATCATAAATCGTAAACCGCAACTTGGTGTTACAGAACTCTTTATAGGCCAGTCCGACTCGCATTTAGCCCCATAATAACAATAATGCTCCACCAGACTAACATTACAAGCATCGATATCCTCATTGCATATTTTAATTTAAATAGACGTCTCAATTTATTACTAGAGTTTACGACTTAATATCTCGAATATTGACAAAATCAAGTACCTACCTAAAGCCATTACGTGCCATAATTTCATCTAACTTGAAGGACTTATAGGAACTTTCGTAGTTATTGGAAACTTTCCAAAGAGATAAAAGTAGGCTTATATATATATTAGTATCATTAATAGTGTCTTAGCTTAAAATATTGCCCACGACTTCAAAGTCACCCTGTATAAGTATCGGTTATCTAGTTATGAGTACTAGATAACACAAGCTACTAAGTATGCTTAACTTGAGACTAGATAGCGGTGTGTAAATGTTGATTAATATTTAATTTAATTTAATGTAATCATAATTCCTATAGAAATTACTCCAGCAGTTATCATAAGAATTTGTAGAGAGCATAAAAATGTGCAGCGTAATGAAACCCGAAGCTAACTCCTTCGTATTATGCCATCGGCAGCAATGAATGCGGCCTCAGGGACCCACAAATTTTGTCTCGACGAGCCCTCATGTGCCATCGGACTGAACCTCTAATAACGTCGTATGCTAACCAAAATGAACGGGTAAATTTTTCAGTAGGCTGCCAAAACTAAAAATAAAAAACCTATGTATGTAAGGGATGGTGATATTATAATATTAATTTTGTACGTTATTTAACTTCGTCTAAAGTTATTTTTGGATGTTTATTATTAACGTGTTTATAAAAGAGATTGTGATGAAAATAATCTTGTTTGTACTACATCACGTTTGTGTTCTTAAGGTGTTGGAATTGTGTGCTGTGCCCGCGACTTTGTTCGCGTGAAATTGGACAAAAAAAGTTGATTACTTTATTAGCTGAAATGTTTTTTTAATATGTTTTAGTATAATAACTTTCGTGAGGCAGGAAACTAATCGGGCGTTTCCAATATATCAACCACTTCAATAATTCCAACAATATTAAAAAAATCTAACCTACGTTACTCTTCATTACATCAGATACCTTTCAGTAAAAAACACACCAAAATCAGTCCAGCTTTTTCATACATTAGTGGCAACAATCAGACTGAGACAAAAATAGCAATGTACCAGCACTTTCCATACATTTACTCAGAGTCTAGCTGTGCATTTTCTAAATCGGTAAACTTAATTTTTGGCCTCATCATAATGGTATTGTTCAAGTCGTGTTAAATAAATTGGTCTAGCCGATAAGCCGGTTTTGGGGTGCGTCCTGTGTACATTATTGATTCCGACACCCAGACATTGCCATGCATGGGTTGTCGTACGTATACCTATTAAGGATATTAGTTTTTTTAGGGAATATTAAGGGTGAGTCAAGGTTTGGATATTTTAAGAAGAACATAAAAGGAAAACAATATCAGGAGTTTTTGTATAGTTAAAATAAATGACTATCTGGATATATTAACTTTTATCTCGATTTTGGTCAGAATAAACAAGCACTATAAGATAGATGGATTGTAAAAGGCATAATGTGAGATAGTGTGACGTCTGATAGAGGAGACTAGTTAAAAAAAGTGTTGCGCCGACCCCAAGCAAAATGGGATAAGGGAAGATGATGATGATGAAACAAAACATTAGCATCATTTGAATTAGCAGTATTTGTAAACTTCTATATTATAAACGTTAGTTCTTATAAGTACAAGTACTTTTAAATTCCTCAAAAAAAATTACAATAGTCAAGAAATTCTTCTACAAAGTTACTTCCAGGTATGACAAACATTGAAATATATTAAGTAAACCTTAACTTAGTACTTAGCAAGGCCCATTGCGGAGTTATTTATCATGTGTATTTTACACGCAGTCAGTATTTCGATATTGGCCACGTTATCGACTGACATGGATGGATGGCTCCCAGTAATTGTAAGTAATGGTGAAACTGTTTTGAATACGAAACCTATGCCATAAACATACAACTTGAAAACATTACTAACTACAGGCAATGAGCATATGAATACATGCAATAATATTAAACATTATTTTAGAAATAACTACGATTACTTTTCAAAAATTAGTTTGTAGCTTTCTTTAGGTAACATTTAATTTTAATAAAAAACAGATTCACAGCTTATTCAAAAATTCACGAAAATCGATTGATTTAAAAAAGGTAAATGCTGAGATGACAAGACAGTAGTTGGGATGAATGGACAAAGTACTAAAATTGGTGTTTATTCAAGGAATTATTGCAATGGACAAAATACTTATGGAACCTTTTTTCTGTGTGATTGTTTTATGCCTTTTTAGCATAGAAAATGTTAAACAAATAGTTACCTACGACAACAGGCAAATATATAACGTAGTTTTGCGTTACGTATGAAATGTATAAGACTTTTTACATTTAATAGAGTTAGAACAATGTTTGGTGCACTTTAAGTACTTAATTTTCTTTGACCTATGCCCTTGTATACTAAAGTCTAAATGATAATAATATTATTAACTTCAGTCTGCTAAAATGCTTGCAAAGCTAATGTTAGTACTAACTTTCACCAAATTACTTGAATCAGCTTACAAATGTAATAACATATTGTTTTATGGAGTTAGTAAATTTTATTCAATTTTGAGAGAACTTCTAAAACTAACATTGAGTATGTTGAAATTGAATAGAAAGTTAGACTCTGAAATAATATTGATCGTACATTATGTTGCCAAAGTTCAAACTTATGTCAGTCAAGAACATTTTTTTGTTTTCAGCCATTAAGTCTAATACCACAGCATGTATCTGAAAAGAAAAAGGTTTTATTATAAAAAAATAACGACGACAAAAAGAAAAAAAGACGGTAGAAATAAACAAGTACTTAGCTTATTTGATGTAACAACAAAAATGTTATAACAAAAAGATTTCGAACTAAAACTTTTAAGGTCTTTCACACACGAGGTACGCAAGACTGTCAAACAGTTTGAGCAGATTCTAGTTGCATCTAACTTTAAAGGCGGGCTTAGCTTTTGTTTGATATTGACTTGTACTGTAGATTGAAAGTATTATAAACCCACATGTAATCTGTGAACCACAGCCCTTCATTTATACCAATAACATTTTTTTTTAATTTTTCCAATTTATTATTTCCCGTAAACAATAAATTAATATTATATTCTCCGAAACAAAATAAAGCAAAGCTCATACAGTTTAATAAAGAGGTGCGGTTCCGTGTTATATCATCCATATTCCAGGTTTTTGGGTTTCCAATACTTGCGCCCGTCTCATGAATTATTCAAGAAAAGCTTGGGTGTCGCTTATCGAAGGTACGTCGGGCGGAATGTAGAGTGATTTATGTGATTGCAAGGATCATCGTCACGTGACAAAAGTTGGAGACTGTTTTATAATCACGACTGTACTGCAAAGGAGTGGGCAGAAAAAAAAACAAAAAGATACAACTTTATTTCGTTTATTTATAAGTCTTTGTTATTCGTTTGACGAGCCTGTTGATCTAGTGGTCAGTGGCCCTGACTGCTAAAACAGAGGTCGTAGGTTCGATTCCCACCCAGAACAAATGTTTGTGTGATGAGCAGGATCATTTATTAAAAATATGTACGTATTTAGGAGTATATAAGTATGTTTATCAGATGTCTTGTACTCATAATACAAGCTATGCTTAGTTTAAGACTAGCCTCGTGTGAAAGTCGTGGAAGAAAAAAAAGCTTTTCATGGGCCCCACCATGAAGTTAGCCATGAGTCTAGCAGTCCATCGGACATCGCTCATCGAGTTCATGCTAGTTTGTTTCCTTCAAAAAGAAACAAAGCAAACTGAAAAGCTTTTTAAAAAAGGTTGTTTATTTCAGTTTTTAACCTTTAAGGCGAAACTCCCTTAATATACGTACTTTTAGCTCTTAAAATGCAGTCTAAGTTTTCTGAATACAAAATTCATGCGCAAAGATCCCCCAGTCTAACGTTTATTAAGTCTGTATAATTTACGTATAATCTGGATTGCGTTTAAAACTACATTATACTGAGTAGCAGCGGAAAGAAAATGTTAAAATCGTGGTGAGATAGCATCAATTTGTTCATTAGTGTTGAAAGAAAACTTAGGAGATGCAAATAATATTATGTAGGTGTTTTACTAAGATTTTTAAAACAAGCCATAGAGTTCAAGAGTTTCGAATCGTAAATGACGACAACGTTACTAATACCCAAGTACATCAGTTTTCAACGACGTGTTGCTATGTGGGCCCTTGATTAGTTTTTATTGCGATATTTGCTTAAAGAGCATAGTTTCTAGGCAAATCGTGTGTAAAAGGACGAAATGCACACATTAGAGTTCAATTGTAATTTGTAACAACTAGCGCCTCGCAGTTTCGCAAGAGTGTAATACTGATGTATTATACAAATAAAGCTTCCTCATCAATCACTCTTTCTATAAAAAAAAAACTGTTTTAAAATCCATTGCGTAGCTTAAAAGATTTAAGCGGACATACAGACAGACAGCGACAGTGACTTTGGTATTTACTATGTAGTGAAGACCCATCGAATTTTCAATCAGTTTCCAGTGTTGCTTTATAAGCATTAACATTGTCTATACGAAAACTAAGACACCATCAATTTATACAAAGCCCTAATTACTAATCGCACCTCAACACAGAAGACACCTATTAATAAATAACATGCGTACGTCACAATAACTATACACAAACAAAACAGAATCAATTTTAATTCAATCAACAGCAAATTTTACAGACTATATTTTTAGCACTGCTAGTAAAGTAACCAATTTGGTAGACCTACTGATTAAATCCATTACCTGTTTCGTATTTAAAAGACTTGTCCATTAAAACCATTAAATACCTTTTACCTGAAAAAAAGCTTTCTACAATTTTGTCTCCTCCATATTTATCAATGTAACTTTATTATGAAGCGAAGTATTATGTTTCTAAGTAAAGCCTAAAGGAATAATGGAAGTGAAAAAGAAACGACAAATCACGTTTTTGAACGAACAATATGATTAGTTACTTTTCATAATTTATTTTCAGACTATTCAACTTGGGTCTTTTTAACTTTTTTTTGCTTTCAGTAAGCTGTTTTTGTTCAGGTTTATTTTCAGGCTTTCAGGATCAACGCTTTACCAAAAATTATAAAATTAATATTCAGTAAAACATTTAACACTAAAAATATTTTATCCGAATTCTATAAACGAAATCTCAAAAATTGCGGGCAGTTTTGTTACCACTTTCATAAATATAGAGTGTGAACATGTAGATACTTGAAAAAAACACAAGTAAATCTAAATTCCAAGTAAGACAACTTCAATACTTTACGCTACAAAAGGCTACGAAGTCAATGAAAAACACAATATTCATTACGCACTACATCAAATAGTCTGGACATTGTCAACATGAAACTGACATAGGTCAATCTAATCCAATCGATGCAAGCTGTCCACATTGCTAAGGGAATGTCTACATAAGGGTGTAGCTATGTATATATGTGTGTAGTTGTGTGACCTCACATTGTATGTCAACTGTTTACTTTGTACGTACGATTGTGTTTTATTTCGAGGCGTATAATGTATATAAGTGCACATGTTGAAAAGAAGCTGTTATTTTAACCTACGCATACAAAATGCTAAGACCTGTTAGTGATTTATCAGCGCCTAGCTTAAAAGTTTAGATCTAAGAAAGATTTTTTTATTTAATATTTAATCAACAACATGTCAAACACAAACACAATCTCGGTCGTATTTTTAATCCATACTAATTTTATAAATGCGAATGTAACTCTGTATGTTACTCTTTCACGCCTATACCACTGGACAGTATTTGATGGCAGAATTGGCTCAGACTTAGATATGGCCCTGAGAATTAACATAAGCTACTTTTTACCATCGGATAACCCTTTCATTCAAGTGGGAATCGCTGTTAATTGGAAGAAGTGTCCTGTTATCTTACTTCGCGTGTCCTAACTTTATGGTAGAAGATATAATACAATTTTCTAGAAAAACGAACGTAACGAAAAACGTTATTTTTTGTTTTTTTTTTGTAGCCTACACAAGATCCCACTGCTGGGCAAAGACCTATATAAAATGATTATTTTACGAAAAATATTAATACAAAACAAATTTGACTATGATAAATAATATCTTATTTATAAATAATGTATTATATTTAATGATAACTATGTTTATAAAGTTGATTAAATTATGATTTGCCTGAACGCAGAAGAATGAGTTTGGTGCTCTATTATTTGTGTATCATGTATGTACATTTTAGAAAAAACTTTTGTGGTTACCTTAATCTTATAACAGAACAGACATTATTTGTTAAGTTTCCTTTCTATATACGAATACTATTTCAAAAATATTACCCGAATTAATAAGAAGGAAGTTTCTCAAACCGTATTTTTTTATTTAAACGATTCCGGCACTCAATGTAGGTACAATGGAAAATATAACACATGACATTGATCTATAGCTAATGATTATGTTTTGTATGTCTAGCTTATGTCACAATCTAGCATTGGTTTTTGACCTACAAGTAGGATCGTTTTCACATTATCCGGTTCGCTATAAATAGGAAGAATGAAAATACATGAAATGTTAAGCACCGATTGCCGATATCCGATCGGACAATGCGAAAGACAGATACATATTACTTTCCTATACTTCCTCCGATCCCCGATCGGATAAAGTGAATAGCTTTCGAAAGGGTACTAATTTCAAGAAAATGTATTCTAATCAAAGTCAATTGAATTGTGTCAAGTTTCATACAATTTGTAGAATACCTGTAACACGTGCTTGGTTGTAAATAATTCGATGTTTCAAAAGTGAATTTAGGGTGCGAATTCTTTTTTATCTTTAATACATCAAAACAGATTTATTTGTTCATGTATCCGTAAGACTAATATCAGAAAAGAGTTGCAAAAAAAAGTGTTAATGGTTCTGAGTAAATTATGTTTTTCCTCATACGTTTGAATTAAAGTGAGAAACAACATTATAAGTTCAGAAAATATCTCTGAAATACATAAAATCCATTCATTTTAAAAACCAATCTCGTGATCGCCTTATCGCATGGAGTGAGAACAGAAAAATACCGAAGTCTGAATAGAAAATATCGATGAAAATAAATAGAAGTATTAACTTAGGTTATTCAACTTAACGTAATATTTTTTTAATCTTTGAACCGTCTAGTCGTTAGAACGAAAAGCAATTTGTTAAAAATTGCATTCTCCAAGTATTATGTTCGATGATAGCTAAAGGCACGTTTTATAAGGAACTGTCAGAATATATTTTTAAAGATTTTCTTTGCTGATGCATTTGAGAAGAAGCATTGCCTACGTGTCTTTAAATAAATGTGTCTACCATCTTTTTCATTAGGTTCCGATCACGTGTATGTTGATTATTTATGTAAATAGTACCTGATAACTTGTAACCATTCGTTGAATCCAAATTTACCGGTTTAAAAGTATAGATAAGTGAGTTGAAATTGATTGTTTGAAAAAAAAATCAAAGATTTTTAATTAAAATTGATAAACATGAAAACAGTAACACATTATTTTATATTGTAATATAGCAATAATAATACGGTTAATTAATTTATTGGGCTTTGCGCACACAATTTTCTTTTCCTGGTCAGTATTGTATGGGAAAAACACCTTTTTTTATAAACACTATTAAAAGTACCTAGTCGTTTGGTACCACACACTGAAGCCATAATAACTTTCTATTAAGAAGAAATATAAGCTATATGAAAATCCTATAGTACTTTCGCCTACGCGTTCCTATCATAAAAAATTAATGTACTCACTTAAGAATCTATACATATAATAAAATTATAAAAACCTCATGTCTGTACATTAAAGATATTAAAGAAAAAATTAGATGGGGGACCTTCATACAACCCATAGAAGCCAAAAATATGAAAAAAAAAAAATTTTGTCTGTCTGTTTGTTGTCCGCGATTCACGCAAAAACTACTGGACGGATTTTGATGAAACTTTTTTTATTATGTAGCTTTTAGTCCTCGCTAACATTTAAGCTATCTTTTTTTTGGAATTTTGCTTTTTAAGGGGGTAAAAAGGGGCGGGTAAGTTTGTATAAAACTCCGTCAGTTTTGAAGCTAATTCGATTAAAATTCATATTTGGCTATTTAGGTAGAAGTTAAGATTGACGCAATAAGGATTTTTGGTAATTCTGCCTTAACAGAGGTGAAAAGGGGGAGGTACGTTTCTATGAAACTCCCGACTGTTTTGAAGCTAAGTCGATGAAAATTAAAGCTGTTTACGTGAATACTAAGCCTTTCTGCCCATCGTTTTGTGACGGTTACCTGTTGAAAGAACTATTGTCATAAAATTGTTAAACTATCCGTAAATACGAGTATATGTCCGGGATAATCCCAAAAAAATAATGTACAGATTTCATTTTCATTTCATAGTACGAGCTTCGAATTTTTTTACTCTAAGTTCAAATTTCATTTCGACACACATTTTTTTAAATTTATTTTTTAATAATTTTTGAGTACGAATCGAATCTCAGTCAAGCATAACATTTTTTTTCTTCTATCGTTTTTGGTAGTACAAAAGTATTGTAAGAAGGATTTTTTTAACTTATCTAAAATTGTTCTTTAAAATACTTTTATATGGTATCTGGTATATGATACTTACTGTTTAAGCTAGGAAAGTCTCATCCAATTGAGGAGGAGCTGTGGATATGAAATGAAAGAAAACCAACTACACCAAAACAAAAAATTGTGTGGACGGTAAATGATTTACTATACTTAATTAACTACTTAGTTGTTGATTGCAATTTTGTTGTGTGTGACACGTGGTTTTGAAGATTTGATAGTACCTATACACTACAAAATTGTGCACCAATTGCGATGGTATAGGGTAGTTGCATAAGTGAAAGTGTGTTGATATTGGAGCATTCATGTCTATTAAATTTCGAGAACGAGTATGCCCCGCACGCGTACTCCTGCGATTGTTTTGTATGTGTACGTAACATTAACAGGCTCAGTCGGGTTAGCTCAAACTACTAGAATTAGAAATTTGGAACTTTGATAACCATGTAAGTAAGCACTAAGACATGTTTAAAAAAAAAACATCTGTCAAAGGTAGAAAGAAAACGAAAAAGAAGATGAATGAGGAGCAGCGCCTGCTATTCTCCGCACCACAGCGCACAGTGCTAACGTGTCGAATAATATCTGACTGTTAAGGACCAACCCCGCACAATAAGTTCTCCTCCTGGTTGGCATTGCTCTTCGTGACATTAGAAGAGACTTAAAACGGGTAGACTTAAGAGCCAAAAGAGCTTTTTCCGATATATACTGACTACTATTGCAACTCCAACTCGAGCCCGGGGCAGATCGACAACTACCACCTACTACTTATGTCCTACTTCAGGAACATTTGCCGCCCGGTTTACCGGCCCACCTTGCAGTGGCCTGTTCGGAAAGCATTCAACCGTCTCAGAACCCAAAAGGGTAGGCAAACAAAATTTGGCAAATTTGGGTATACAGACCCCTCTCACATCCAGTGAGAATGCGACATCTTCGTAACGACGATGTCACACATCCTAGAGTGGCCAAAGTGTCCGCGGGTAGTTAGTGCGCCGTCACCAAGTTCTGCGAAGAAGTGATGACGCTCAAGGAAAAGTGGAAAAAGCACGGCAGGCTTCATCTGACCACCTGATCCATGTTCGACGAGCAAGGGATAGAAGAAGGGCCTTATTTGCCCTCCTCCAACCACCATAAATAACCTACGCCAGTAGTCTCAGGGTAGTCTACTGTACTGGATAAAGGCTAAGACGGAATGCGTGGTGCTTCCACGCGCCTCTTAATAAGGGCTGGCAAAAGCTGGCTCCACATTAATGAAGAAGCTCCCGTTAAAAAGAATTCTCCTGTCGGGGCTTGCGGTAGATTGCGAAAGCGTTCCCGTGGCCCCCGACAATAGGATACGGTGAAGCACTCCGGCGGTTTAGCCAGTAAGAGACCAGCACACTTCTTTGCCATCGCCCTTTCTCAAGTCCTTCAATCCAAATTGTCAATCAGTGCAAGATAGTGGCCACCGCAAAAAAGTAGCAGTGTTAACTAACAGTCAAATATGTTTGTAAGACTAGAGGTTAGGATAAGGAAGTTAAGAAATTAGGTAGTTTGGAACGGAACAGGATTAGGGAGCTGGCATTAAACATTATTTAGCTTTACTTTTTGTACTGCACTACACATCTTGAACACAACGCAGACGAAGTCGCGGGCAGCAGCTAGTACTTAATAAAGTCTTTTATGCTCTAAGCATAAACGATACTGGCACCGTTTTATATCACCATGAATCTTTAACTCTAGAATATTTTTAGAATACGTAATATTTCATTAATAAACTTGTAACGATAATCCATATATGTATAAAAAAACTTCCGTTACTGACTGACTGACCGACAATTGATAGATAGATCAAACAATGCAGATTGCAGAGCCAAAACTGCTGGTCGTAGATAGCTGAAATTTGGCATGTAGGTTCCTTGAGATAATATGTCCAAACTGTTCAAATTTGGTATTTATGTACTTTATTTAATTACATTTATAGGTATATTATATTATATTTACAAACTTATAAAACTAAAATTAAAATATTTACAAACATATATATACAAAGATATTATATACAAGGCTTAAAAAATCGCATCAAAAAATTCGTCCGCATCATTGCCGGCCGGGAGTGTGCCCAAAAGGCTGGCGGCATTGCCACGTTGGATGGCAATGCTTATCCTCTGTGCGAGGTAAACGCCAGCCTTTGGGTCACGAGAAGTGTCAACAAGTCGCTTTGCTAGATCTTTAAAAAGCGACTTGGCACTCGGGCCCCACGGTCCGAGAGTTTCGACCCCAAACGGCTCAAACAAATAACTACCAACTAGTTTAGTATATTTGCGCCGCTTGAGGTTTTCAGCGGCCGCAGCAGCAGCGCCAGCACAGCTAGACGAACCGGGAAGATGAGATGGCGCAAGAGTATCGACACAGGTAGCGTCCCACACTAAAGGCCTACCCATCTTCCAAGGGAACAAGGACATACCGTCTGGTCTCTTGCCATCGTCGCGTGCCAAACCATTAGGTTCTAAAACGGCTGGTACGCCGACAGCAACAAGAGCACGACGGATGATGTCATTAATGTTCGCATGACGAGCCAAGCGACCCGCACTACGGCTGCATGACAAACCGTGGTGTCCGAGGCTGTTGACAACTTCTCCACAGAGACAATGATGCGGAGAACAACAAGCAGCGCCAAGGCGAAGAGCAGCAGCAAGGCGGAAAGTAGTGTCGTCGAACAAGGTGCCTATATTCGACGACGGAAGAGCATGGAGCCAAAGACCTGACTCCCATTCACCAACAGCCAGGAGGCGTGCACGCTCCGCAGGAGAGGTAGAAGAAGAAATTAGATTTTCTTGAGTGATTCTGCAAAGCGGCTCGTCCCACTGTCTCTGTGATGATGGGTAGTCTGGAATATTGGAACTTGGGCAAGCAAGTCTCCAGGCATCCACAGCCTCAGTAAAGCACGGCACATCAAAATCAACCAGTGTGGAAGCTAGAATATTCCTGGTTAATTTATCAGTGCCGCACACAGAGGATATGAATGCAGGGAGGCTGAAACTCGAAATTTTGCGGATGCCGAGCCCCCCCATGCGAATGGGAAGAGTAGCTTGAGTCCAAGCCCGGTCATCCAAGATCATATTTAAAACCAAAGAAAGCGTGTGTTTAATAATTTGGTCCAATTTTACCAAAAGATTAGGGTGCTTCCATAAGTGGGAAGCACGGAGGAAATAAGTTAATTTTGGGCCGAAACAACAAAAACGAATTAAAGTAATAGCCGAATGCATATTAATTTGAACGAGTCTTTCCGAAACGTCGTTGAAATTTTGAATTTTCTCTTCTATGAAATTTTCAAAGGAATCATCAAAGATAGGAGACCCAAGAAGGCGTAGAGAAGATTTATTTATAATTTTGATTGCAGGAGCTATGGCATTAAATTTGGAAACGGTCAGTCTGTCAGTATGGTCAGAAAGGAAAAGTTCACATTTAGAAAAGTTTAGTTCAAGACCAATAGTGTCGAAATGGTTTTTTAAAAACAGCAAATCATCCAGAACCGAATCTACATCGCCTCCGAGGGTCCCATCATCGAGGTACCATACGTTAAATTTAGATTTTAGCTGCCGGATTATAGGGTGAATAGCCAAACTAAAAATTACTGGCCCAAGAGGATCACCTTGCTGACAACCGACAGCAGAATTCAAAAGTTTGTCCCGATATAGTAATTTAGAGGGATATCTGTAACACTGCCAAAGAAAACAATAAATTTGGGGTAATTCTTTTTTAACTTCTGCCAGCAGGGTGTCCCTGTTTACCGAATTAAACGCATTTTTGATGTCAACCTTCAAGACGACCTCTCCTTTACCAGAATTTACGTAGGTCGACAACGCGTGTACGGCAGCTTCACAGCCCCCTTTGGAGCCATAACCAAGCTGAAGGGGCTGAAATTTTTTCGAAACTGTCTCACCGTAAAATTTGCAACAAACCTTAGCTGCCATACGACGGTATGTAGTGCCCACGGCAATCGGACGAATACCACCATCCCTCTTACGCAGAGCACACAAATTGGCCCCATATAAGACGTCAATGATGGCTTCGTCCACCTTGCCGGAGAGCATGAGGTTTATCAAAACCGTAAGCTCCTTCAAAAGCGTCTCACCCGCTTCCCCGGCGCCTGAACTCATCAGATCTTTTAGATGCTGTGGGCTCAGACCGTCGAGGCCACCAGCAGAGCCGCTCCTAAAGGAGCCAAGGGCTGTGACAACCTCCCGACCTGTAATGGTGAGAACATGTAAGTCCGGGTCAGGGGGGTCAGGAAAGGAAAGGTCGGGCGCAGGGATAGGGTGTTTGCTCTCCAGAGCTGCAAGAGTTTCTGGGGAGCAAGGTGCCACCTCATCACTGCTAAAGAGAATCCTGTTCAAATAGTTCATTTCGTTCAAATCGGTCAAATTGTTCAAGGCGGTCAAATCGTTCATTTCGTTCAAATCAGTCAAATCGTTCATTTCGTTCATTTCGTTCATTTCGTTCATTTCCTTCAAATAGGTCAAATCGTTCATTTCGTTCAAATCGGTCAGATTGTTCAAGGCGGTCAAATCGGTCAAATCGGTCAAATCGGTCAAATCGGTCACATCAGTCAAATCGGTCAAATCGGTCAAATCGGTCAAATCGGTCAAATCGGTCAAATCAGTCAAATCGGTCAAATCGGTCAAATCGGTCAAATCGGTCAAATCGGTCAAATCGGTCAAATCGGTCAAATCGGTCAAATCGGTCAAATCGGTCAAATCGGTCAAATTGGTCAAATTGGTCAAAACGTTCATTTCGTTCATTTCGTTCATTTCGTTCATTTCGTTCATTTCGTTCATTTCCTTCAAAAAGGTCAAATCGTTCATTTCGTTCAAATCGGTCAGATTGTTCAAGGCGGTCAAATCGGTCAAATCGGTCAAATCGGTCAAATCGGTCAAATCAGTCAAATCGGTCAAATCGGTCAAATCGGTCAAATCGGTCAAATTGGTCAAATTGGTCAAAACGTTCATTTCGTTCATTTCGTTCATTTCGTTCATTTCGTTCATTTCGTTCATTTCGTTCATTTCGTTCATTTCGTTCATTTCGTTCATTTCCTTCAAATAGGTCAAATCGTTCATTTCGTTCAAATCGGTCAGATTGTTCAAGGCGGTCAAATCGGTCAAATCGGTCAAATCGGTCAAATCGGTCAAATCGGTCAAATCAGTCAAATCGGTCAAATCGGTCAAATCGGTCAAATCAGTCAAATCGGTCAAATCGGTCAAATCGGTCAAATCGGTCAAATTGGTCAAAACGTTCAAATCGTTCATTTCGTTCAAATCGGTCAAATTCGTTCATTTCGTTCATTTCGTTCATTTCCTTCAAATAGGTCAAATCGTTCATTTCGGTCAAATCGGTCAAATTGATCAAATCGGTCGAATTGGTCAAATTGGTCAAATCGTTCAAATCGGTCAAATCGGTCAAATCGGTCAAATCGGTCAAATCGGTCAAATCGGTCAAATCGGTCAAATTGGTCAAATTGGTCAAAACGTTCATTTCGTTCATTTCGTTCAAATCGGTCAAATCGTTCATTTCGTTCAAATCGGTCAAATCAATCAAATCGGTCAAATCGGTCAAATCGTTCATTTCGTCCAAATCGGTCAAATCGGTCAAATCGGTCAAATCGGTCAAATCGTTCAAATCGTTCATTTCGTTCAAATCGGTCAAATTCGTTCATTTCGTTCATTTCCTTCAAATAGGTCAAATCGTTCATTTCGTTCAAATCGGTCAGATTGTTCAAGGCGGTCAAATCGGTCAAATCAGTCAAATCGGTCAAATCGGTCAAATCGGTCAAATCGGTCAAATCGGTCGAATCGGTCAAATCGGTCAAATCGGTCAAATCGGTCAAATCCGTCAAATCGGTCAAATTGGTCAAATTAGTCAAAACGTTCATTTCGTTCATTTCGTTCATTTCGTTCAAATCGGTCAAATCGTTCATTTTGTCCAAATCGGTCAAATTTTTCAAGGCGGTCAAATCGGTCAAATCGGTCAAATCGGTCAAATTGGTCAAATCGGTCAAATCGGTCAAATCGTTCAAATCGTTCATTTCGTTCAAATCGGTCAAATTCGTTAATTTCGTTCATTTCGTTCATTTCCTTCAAATAGGTCAAATCGTTCATTTCGGTCAAATCGGTCAAATTGATCAAATCGGTCGAATTGGTCAAATTGGTCAAATCGTTCATTTCGTTCAAATCGGTCAGATTGTTCAAGGCGGTCAAATCGGTCAAATCAGTCAAATCAGTCAAATCGGTCAAATCGGTCAAATCGGTCAAATCGGTCGAATCGGTCAAATCGGTCAAATCGGTCAAATCGGTCAAATCCGTCAAATCGGTCAAATTGGTCAAATCGGTCAAATCGTTCATTTCGGTCATTTCGGTCAAAGAGGTCAAATCGGTCATTTCGTTCAATCGGTCAGATCGTTCAAGGCGGTCAAATCGGTCATTTCAGTCAATTCGGTCAATATCGGTCAAATCGTGCATTTTGTTCATTTCGGTCAAATCGGTCGAATCGGTCATTTCGGTCAAATCGGTCAAAT